>OU342744.1:258386114-259586114 GCA_910589775.1 Avena eriantha | reverse complement strand
GTGGGCATCTCATGCAGTTTGATACACTAGGACAACCAACGACATGTAATAATTTAGTCTAAGGCCGTGTCAAACGTTTTTGTTATGTTTATGAGTCAGAGTCCAATTAGGTCGAGTCAGTCCGACTCCAATGGGGTCAGCCACCCCTACCCCTTTGTCCTATATAAACAAGGGGGGTGCCACAATGTTAGGGGAGCTGAAAATTATGTAGAACATTGTGTTTCTGGTTTGTGGACCATCCCTTCGGGGTTGGCGTGGTGACGGCGTCTCCGACCCTCGTCTAGTTATCCAGTATATTGAGTTTGCGTGAAGGTGCTTGTTATTCAAGTATTGTCGTGCTTTGGCGTGAGGCTTGTTCATCATCAAGTTGCTCGTTGGATTAATCTATTCTGGCGTGAGGTTCGTCGTTCATCGTCGAGTTGCTCGCAAGATTGGTTTTCCCCATCTTCAGGTTACGTATATCACATGATTGGGAAATTTCTATTAGATCCATTGGATCGGGAGGTGCATCGTGAAAGATCGGGCCAAACAGTTTTTCATCAATCATGTTAGTTTTTGTTTTGATAAAAAACTAGCTTTATCAGGTTTTACCGATTGGGCTAGTATCAGGCAAGGGCTTGCCCAGTAAGGCTAGTTCAGCGTATATTAAAAGACAATAGCATATAGCTTACCTTGTCCCATAAGGTTAGACAACATTGGCCAGTGTGGTCACATAATTAATTAGACTAATTCAACTTTTCAAGCTACCTGCTGAACATCATAGCAAATTTAAATTGCCTTACTGCTGAGTGAGGTTACCAGATGTTAGCATTTAAGAGATTCATTCAAGCCTTAGTTTCAAGTGAAGAATTGATGTGGACAGCTAAATGACATAGATGCTACAGCTACCTGCAACAAAATCTCCTAATTTTAGTTAACACATTTTTAATTATCTACTGACTCTGGAAATTTCCATGTAAATCCGAGAAAAATTATCTGGCAACCTATCTAGTGGGATCATATTATAATTGTTCAGATTAATACCTCATGGTAATGAATTTTTCCATTTAGTACAGTGATGGCAAGTTGCCAATGAATGGCCTTTATTTCATAGCATTGGAAAAATAAATGCATGCCAATACCTCTATGTGTCCAAGTCTAATACGATCAAAGTAATTAGAAGTAGATGACCTTTTGGATTCAGTGGTGCATGCAGATAAGACTCTTGAAAACGAACTTTAGATGTGGAAATGGCACAATATTTGTCTAGACAAGAACATATGATGCATCAGTTGTACTTGGATACCATGTAAGTGAATTAGCGTTCCTTTGTTAAGTAAGTTTAACTTGCTTTAATCTGGTGTGGGAGTTGAATCTGAGATCTCAAACATATGCATGGTATCAGCTTAAGAAGATAGATCTGGTTCGTTGTGGGAAATATCGGTGGTTTCTTGCATTATAGGTTGACAAGAACTGTTATAACTTGATTGTACTTGAATGCACTACATTTTTTTTTCCTCTGCCTTGTTTGACCTGGGTTTATCTGTCCCGTTATTGCTTGGTCCACCAGGTTGACTGACTTGAATTTTTTTTTCTTTTTCCTATTAACGTGGGAATTTCATGGGAGCCTGTAAGTGGTATAGTAGTAAATCTGTAGTCCTACTGATGCCATTTTGTTTGCTTTCGTCTTTGTTCTTGCTACCAGTTTTAAGAAGCTGGTAAAATCACTGGAACAAGAGGTTACACATTTTGGTGCTGAAATATCTGCAGAAAATATACATACTTCTGAACTGATGGAAGCTGGGGAATCTGGAGGGGATATCTTGACTAAAATTGCTGGCTTATTTGACCAATGTGGGCAACTTAAGCCTGAAGCATTAAAACAGTACTTATTTGCTGGGGATTATTTCTACCGAAGGTCCAGTAAACTTAATGAAGAAATCTGCGGCTTTGAGGCATCCATCAGAAGGCATTTTTTTCTTGTCAAGCCACTTGATGATGACCAGCTTGAAAACTGGAACCGGTATCTTGACTTTGTTGAGAAGAATGGTGATTTTGACTGGGTATTTTTCTTCTTCTTGTCATTGTCTTTCTGTGTAGAAGGCTAGCTGGATCGTCTGTTCTAACATCTGATTACATCTCGCATATTCGCCTCCTATTTGCAGGCTGTAAAACTTTATGAGAGGTGCTTAATCCCTTGTGCTAATTATTCGGAGTTTTGGATTCGCTACTCTGAGTATGTGGATGCCAAAGGTGGCAGAGAGATTGCAAACTATGCTCTTGGTCGGGCATCATCAAGTTTTGTGAAGGTATTCCCTGGAACTATTTGGTTTACTATATTTCTTGTTATTATTTTAAGCTAAAGTACTTTTATCGACCTGTTGTTCCAAGTACATTAGAACATTAGAAGGAGGTGGAACCACTTGTGCTACATCTGCCAGGTCGAGGAATAATTCCCTATATTCTGTTGCTTTTAAAATCGTCAAGAGATAGCCTGTTAATTTCTAAATAAGAACCTGAAGTTTACAGACCAGTTAGAGCCTACATCAGAAAAGGAAGACCTAAAAATGCTGACTACGTACTGTAGATTTATCCTGTCTCCAAATTCACTGTTCTCTCCAGCAGCATTTTCTTTGCTTTGCAATATGGACTTCCAGTTTTTCAGCACTTATTTGGTTGCTTAGTCACCATTATTGTTTTAATTATTTTTTCGCTTATGCGCTAGATTGATTACTTCTTTTACTTAATCTTATTGGTAATATACCTCCCTTACAGTTTACATGGATATCACATATCTATTCAATCTAAACTTTCCATCTGAAGATGAGATTACTCCCTACCACCATCTATCAAAGATAAGATTTTAGCTCTAACCAGCTCTAGTATTGCAGTAGCTGCTACATAGGTACGCCAACTCCATGGGCCTAGTTGACTGCAGGTTTGCTCTCATGTGCTGCAGCTCCTCCTTTCTGGCCCATAATGTGCACTTGACTCATTAGCCATCATCCAATTAGTTAATCCTCCTTTACCATTTTATTAAGTGATACAGAAGCTCACATTAGATGGAGACTATCCCATCTCCACTAATATGAAGTAATTGATTTTACCGTAATGCCATCAGCTTTGTTCCTTGTTTTACTTTTGAATATGGATGCCATTCTCTTTTTTGCTCTTTATTCATCCAAACAGGGAGTCCCGACTTTCAGCATGTACTATGCGATGTTCAAAGAGCAAGTTGGTGATGCACCAGGTGCTCGTGCTCTTTTTGTTAAAGGAAGCAGTGATTTCACTTCAGATTTCTACACTAATATTAATAGAATGGCCAACATGGAGAAACGCATGGTATACACCGATTTTTTGTGCATTCGCTGCTGGATCTCCTTTGTGAGAATGTGGTTCATTCCACTGTTTAACTGCTCATAGGGAAATACTAAAACAGCTATTAAGTTATATGAGAATGCAATTGAGGATGCCTTGCAAAAGCAGAACACTGAAGTACTTCCGGACCTGTATGCAAATTTTGCAAAGTTCAAATATGCGGTAAGTAACAGGGGACTTCACACTGACATCAAGTATGGTAGCTACATTTGTTCTATGCAATATGCTTTCTGCAAAGGCATCTACAGGCATCCGGTGCTTTCTGAAAATAATCCTGCAGATTTTTGGGTTGTTTCTATAAATGCGATGCTTTGCGAATTTGCAGTGTACTGGTATTAAACTAGGAGTGAGCCTAGCTCACATATTTGGTAAAGTGTATGTACAACCCCACCACCCAGGCCAAGTCCTTGTGCACACGAATTTGATTCTTATTTTTTCAAAAGAACATGTGTGCCTCTCCTACCAATGCCGTGCTTTGAGCAATATTTGGACGTAGAGGTTAGAGTGTCATGTAAGATGCAGGAAATAATTGAGTCATGTGTAATATATGCTCCCTTGACTAGTGTCTATATACACGTACATCAGGAGATGTTCCTGCTCTTTTTCTAGGCTGGCGAATGTTATGTTCTATAGGCAAGTCATAGCACGTTCCTGCTTTTATTTTAGGCTGATGTATGTTATGTTCAATAGGCAAGTCATAGCATTGCTGAAGCTAAAGAAGTTTTTGTCAAGGGAATCAAACAGGCACCCTGTAAACTTCTGATTAAGGTGTTTCTCTTAATGAGCATAGTTTCCACATTATTGTATTATTTCCTGTCTGGAAAGAGATCTCTGTAATTTCCTTTGTTATGTTTCACTAGGGATTCATACTGTTCATGATTACATATGGAGGATCTACAGAAATATCTCTGCTTGATTCTCTTATTTCTAATGCCGTGACACCTGGATCTGATATATCAACAGCTTTAAGCCCTGAGGATCGCGAAGATATCTCGTTATTGTTTTTGAAGGTAAGAGAGTTATCGCCAGTTATGGCACTATGTTCCTTTTTGTGCATTTCTTAGTAGGGGTTAGTGTAATTCACACTATTGTGAACACTCCATTTACATTTTGTTTAGTGGATCAAGTAATCATTTCTAAAATGAAACTATCTCCTTTTGCTTGTTCTCCACTTAATATTATTTGAATTTAGGAATCCAAAGTAATATTTGAACTAAATAAACATTGTGCCGGGATTGTCTCACTAGATCATGAGTATTAGGAGTAATCTTGTCATCACAGCATAGTTGTGATATCTAAGAGAATACAGCTGCCTGTTTAGATGGAGCTAGCTTAGTCATGAAGTATCCAGGGTATGTAAGAGAACTCTAGAATTAGGAATGTTCTAGAGTAAGATATTTAGGAGTAGTATGAAATATATCTAGAGTTTGTAGAATATTCTAGAAGTATGGTGTAGGGTTTGGATTGTGCCACATGGCAACAATCTAAAGGGTCGTGTATAAGTATAAATAGGGGTACCACCCCTCCCATGTAACTAAGCTTGTATCACTTGAGATATCTAATAAAGCTTCCTGCTAGTAGAAGCCCAGTGTGTGTATGTGTGTGTGAAATACATCAAAGCAGAGTTCTGCAGGTGAAGCACATCAAAGCAGAGTTCTCCGTGTGAAGCACACATCTGTTCAGAGAGAGTGGGTTTCCTAGGTGGGAGCTAGTAGTCTAGTTCCAACAATTGGTATCAGAGCCAGATTGTGTTAGCTAGAGTGAGACATGAAGAAGGATGGAGAGATTGTTTCCATTTGCTCACAAAGAGCAACTACTTGGCACCCCTGTGAGAGGGGTGGTGAAAGTGCATGCCCAATGGTGTGATACTGTTGGAGAGTGTGCACACGCGGTGGTGTGATACCATCATCATCGTCCAGGGCATCGGTGACGTGGGGTTTCCACGGCATTGCCCATTGTTTATGGACTTGGGTTTTCGGGAAGAGGTGTGCACTGGTGACTTTGTCGGCTAACAGACAACAGGGGGACACGAGTTTACCCAGGTTCAGGCCCCCGAAGGGAAAACCCTACTCCTGCTTGTCTGTTCTTCATTGATGATGAAGATTACAAGTCGCCGAAATGGCAATGGTTGCGTAGATTAGATCTGGCGTGAGCTACGGGTGGTGTGTAAGTCGTCCTCCTCGTCGGCCCCTCCTAGCCTTTATATATGGGGAGGCTAGGTCTCGGGCACCCTCCGAGTCGGTTATAGATTGAGGGTGAAACCCTAGCACTTTCCTATCTCTAACCTTGTACTTGCCTTGCACGCTAGGAGTCGGCGTCCTTGTGGGCTTCATATCAGCCGAATCGCCTTGGGCTCCGTGGATCTCAGCAGATCATCATATGGGTCTCCCGTTGGGCTAAGCTAGGTAGGCTAAAGGTAGGTGCATGTCAGGCATACCTAGTGTGATGCCGTTGTCACTAGAAAGGTTGGTGTGATGCCATTGTCAAGTGAAAGAGTTGGCGTGAGGCCGAGACGTGGTGTGATGCCACTGGCACATGGAAGGTCGTGTGAAACCGAATCGATGGTGTGATGCCATCTTATATGGAGTCGGTGTGAGGCTGACAAGCACAGTGTGATGCCATTGCTACACATGAGGCCGTCACAAGATGAAGCACATGGTCCAGGTGATCTGGATGAGTGGGTCTAGTTGATATGACAAGATTAAGGGGGAGATTGTTAGGAGTAATCTTGTCATCATGGCATAGTTGTGATATCTAAGAGAATACAGTTGGCTGTTTAGATGGAGCTATCTTAGTCATGAAGTATCCAGGGTATGTAGGAGAACTCTAGAATTAGGAATGTTCTAGAGTAAGATATTTAGGAGTAGTATGAAATATATCTAGAGTTTGTAGAATATTCTAGAAGTATGGTGTAGGGTTTGGATTGTGCCACATGGCAACAATCTAAAGGGTCGTGTATAAGTATAAATAGGGAACCCCTCCCATGTAACTAATCTTGTATCACTTGAGATATCTAATAAAGCTTCCTGCTAGTAGAAGCCCAGTGTTTTTTTAGAATAATAGGAATAAGCATTCCCGGTTCCATTGATATACTCAATGAAACCCAAACACCGTGGAGTCACAGCGTACAGGAGCATGCACAAGTACAAAACCATCCCAAAAACATATGGGGCAAGCTACAGAAACTACTCAGCTACCAAAACAAAGAGAAAGAGCGTTCTACACAAACATGAAAAGAAGCTAAAACTATACAAACTTGAGGGGGTGGTGGGGAACTGAGTTGACAGCACCCAGGAGCCACATTGACCACTTCAGAAAGCTTCAGGAGGAGAGGCCAACAGAGTCCAGCGTAGAAGTGGGAGTGGTCCAAGTGCCTCGGCTCGCCGGCTTCTTCGCCTCAAGTGAGGGGCACCTATCATCAGGGAATGTCTCTCCCAGGGCGTTGGGATTCTTCAGCCACATTCCAGCATCGGTAGCTCCCTCAAAAGAGAAACCTGGGTACAGAAAAGGTCCACCTCTTGCATCATATATTCTTTGAAAACCAGCCTCCAGCGTTTCACAGTGGCAAGAATCAAGCGCCAGACCTGAAGAACATTTAACCAAGGTTGACCATCAAAGATCATACTATTTCTAGTTTTCCACAGGCACTACAGGACTGCCGCATGGACAGAGTTTAAGACTGCATGCTTTTTATTAGCTACCCAGAATCTGGCAATAGAGATGTAATCCCCCACAACATGGAAACCAAAGAAAGAGGCAATAACAGGCCAGATTTGTTTAGCTACAATACATTGAAAGAAAAGGTGATCAATAGTTTCAGACTCAACATAGAAAATGCAGTCTTCAGGTTTGTTTAGATGCCTTTTTTCCAGATTATCTCTAGTCATGAGGTTATTTTGAGCCAAAAGCCAGAGGAAGATATGGATCCTAGGGGGAACATGCAACTGCCCGCACCCGCCCCCCGAAAAAAATTGATGATCGCATATAGAGAAGATGTAGAGTAAACACCATTACTTTCATATTGCCAAATCAAACTATCCTCATTGGTTGAGAGGGAGATGCTAGAAGAAATTTCCTCTAGCTCATACCATTTCTGTAAAAGATCTGGAGTGAAGTTCCTTCTGAAAGTTAGCTTAAGCTGAGAGCCATCCTAGACTTGGCTAACAGACTTGCTTTGCTCATTGCAGATAACATAAATATCAAAGAATTGAATAGCAAGTGGGGACTTCCCAAAATCTAACTTTCGAACCATCCCCAATCTTACACCTATATCCAAATTTAACACTTCTCACAACCCACATAAAACCTTTCCGGAATTGAGAAACTCCAGAAGTTTTACTATAGAAAATATTTGGGGATTGACTACCATACTTGGCATCAACTATACTCCTCCAGAGTTTCCCATCATCTATGGCATACCTCTTAAGCCAGGAAGCTAACAGGCAAAGGCTAATATTTCCAAGGTTAGGCACCCCCAAACCTCCCCAGTTCTTGCTTTTGCAAATAAGCTTCCAATTTGCAAGTTGCAGTTTCCTATGGCCCTCAAAATCATTCCAAAGACAATTTGCCATTTGA
Organism: Avena eriantha; assembly: GCA_910589775.1. Taxonomy (NCBI): domain Eukaryota; kingdom Viridiplantae; phylum Streptophyta; class Magnoliopsida; order Poales; family Poaceae; genus Avena; species Avena eriantha. Next base: position 259,578,182 of record OU342744.1, on the reverse strand, counting down.
GAGTTAATTAGATCCAAGGCCCATTTAGGAAACTTAAAAAAGGAGGGGAGATATATAGGAATGCTAGCTAGGCAAGCTCTAATAAGGGTTAGCCTAACAGCATAAGAGAGAAGTTTTCCTCTCCAGCCTGCAATCCTTTTGAGGATTTTATCTATAAGAGGTTGGATATCCTCTCTTCCGAGCTTATCATAATGCAATGGAATGCCCAGATATTTAATAGGAAAACTGCCCCTAGCACACCCTAAAATCTCAGCAAAGATAGGGATTTCTTCCCCTACTAATCCTAGAAACATGCTCAAAACAGGTGAGCACCCATTTCAAGTTGGTTGCCATCTCTGGGTTGCTTTCTGAAAAAGGATAGTATCATCTACATACTGCAAGCAGATGACACCACCAGGGAAAAGGTTAGAGCAGAGCCCCCTAATCAAGCTGGCCTCAGAGGCTTCAATCAGCATTCTGGTAAGCACATCCACCACTGAATTGAAAAGGAGTGGGGAAAAGGGATCCCCCTACCTCAAACCTTTGCTAGTAATGAAAAAATTACCAATAGCATTGTTCAATTTAACCCCAACAGCCATTTTGAGTAATGCTTTTAATCCATCCTACCACTATAGGGCAAAACCCCCTTTTGACTAGCAAGTCAAGAAGGAAATCTAGGTCTACCTTATCAAAAGTTTTTTAATAATCTAGTTTAATTACCAAGCCTTTAGATTTATCATGTACAATGGAGTGTATAGTTTCATGTGTAGTGACTACACTTTTCAAAATAAACCTATCTTTAATGAAGGCAGATTGATTATTTGCAGTAATATGATCCATGATCAAAGCAAATCTATTAGTAAGAATTTTTGTGAAGATTTTGAAGCTACAGTTTAAAAGACTGATTGGCCTAAACAACTTCATCCTATCAGCATTCTCCTCTTTAGAAACGAGAGTTAGGATAGCAAAGTTAAGTCTAAAAATATCTAGCTTTCTAGTATGAAAATCAGCAAACATGGCCATGATGCCTCCTTTAATGATATCCCAAAAAATTTGGTAAAAAAAGGAAAGGGAGACCATCAGGCCAGGGGCTCCATCAGAGTAGGACCAAAAAACAAAGGGCACATCCTTCTTTGTAAGCTCATTCAGCGGCGCAACAATTGATTCAAAATCTTTGACAAAACGCCTATAAAAACCAGCGAGGCCAAGAAAACTCCTGGACCAGCTCAGACCCTTTGTCTTCAAGATCAACAGGGCTCTCCTGGACCAGCTCAGGTAGTTGCTCACGCCATTCAACTTGACATCATTAGGCATGAGCTCAAGCTTCAGAACCTGATCTGCTTGGGTCACTACAAGTGCACCATTTGCTAAAGATGACCCCTCAGCGGTTTTCGTGGTCAAGAGCTGTGCCAATTTCTCCAGAGCAGATGCAAGTTGAGTTTCCATGGCAGCCTCCTTCCTGTTTCTGGTCTCTCCTCCTCAAGTAGCTGCAGTGAAACACTATCTCCAATCAGCAGACACACAACAACTTCCTCTTCACCTCCCTTGCAAGCAGCAACAGCAGCCCAACCCGAGCTTCTTCTCCCCTGACGCGCAGCCGCCTGACGCGCTGCCGCCTCTTCTCCGTCACCCTGCCGCTGGTAGCTAGGCCAGCACCTCCACCGCGGCCGCCATGGAACCTGCTCTGATACCATGTAGATTATGTGGAGCAAGGGGTTTTACCTGTAGCTAGGTTACCCCTGGCGGCTGTGGCTGGGAGCTGCTAGTGCTCTCTGCCTCTCTACACTACTTTTAGGTCACAGAGACCAGCCTTATATACATGGCTTATATGGGCCTGGGCCACATGGGCCTCACATACAACACTCCCCCTCAAGAGGGGTGATAGATATCTATCATTCCCATCTTGACACACGCCAGGCTACATTCCTTAGTTGCCAATCCTTTAGTTAAGCAGTCTGCAAGTTGTTGCCCTGAACTCACATGCTCTATCTTGATAATCCCAGCATCCAGTTTTTCTTTGATGAAAAACCTGTCTATCTCCACATGCTTGGTTCTATCATGCTGCACTGGATTGTTTGCTATGCTGATTGCTGATTTGTTATCACACCACACATTCACACAACTAGTCTTCAATATCTTCAATTCTTCAAGTAAATTCCTTGTCCACAACATCTCACTTAGCCCTTGAGCCATAGCTCTATATTCCGCCTCAGCGGTCGACCTGGACACAACAGCCTGCTTCTTACTCCTCCACGATACCAAGTTCCCACCCACAAAGACACAAAAACCTGAGGTGGATCTACGATCATCTAGGCAACTTGCCCAATCTGCATCACAGTACCCATCTATCACGAGATGCTTGTTACTTTCAAATAACAGCCCCCTTCCTGGAGTCCCTTTCAAGTATCTCAAAATTCTATACACTGCTTCAAGATGATCACTCCTAGGTTCATGCATGTATCTGCTTACCACACTAACTGCAAAAGCAATGTCTGGGCGAGTATGACATAAGTACAACAACCTCCCAACTAATCTTTGATATCTCTCTTTATCTACCAGTTCTCCTGATTGAGCTGTTACTTTTTGGTTTTGATCAATTGGGGTTGAGGTTGCCCGACACCCTAGCATTCCTACATCACTTAGAAGATCTAAAGTATACTTCCTCTAGGATAGCGCAATCCCTTTGGCAGACCTGGCCACTTCTATGCCCAGGAAGTATTTGAGTCGGCCAAGATCTTTGACTTCAAATGCTTTTCCCAAGCACTCTTTCAGTCTTGCTATTTCTTCTTTATCATCTCCTGTGATAATAATATCATCCACATATACAACAAGTATAGTGATTTTCCCCTTTCTATGCATGTAGAACAGTGTATGATCACCATTACACTGCCCATACCCCATACTGCATACAGCACGTCTAAACTTGTCGAACCATGCTCTCGGAGATTGTTTCAGACCATAAAGAGCTTTCTTTAACTTGCATACTTTGCCAATGGTCTCAGAAGTGGAGAACCCAAGTGGGATCTCCATGTAGACCTCCTCCTGTAAGTCCCCATGCAAGAAAGCATTCTTCACATCAAGTTGATGTAAAGACCACCCAAAATTTGCTGCACAAGAGATGAGAATCCTCACCGTGCTCATCTTTGCTACCGGGGCAAAGGTCTCATCATAGTCAATGCCGTAGGTCTGGCTATACCCCCTCGCCACAAGCCTTGCTTTGTACCTTTCAATCTTCCCTTCTGCATTCTGCTTCACAGTGTATACCCACTTGCAGCTGACTGCCTTCTTTCCTGTTGGAAGAGGAGTTAGTACCCATGTCTTGTTCTTACACAGAGCTTCCAACTCTTCCACCATGGCCATGCGCCATTTTGAGTCCTCCTTTGCCTTCTTCCAGTCAGTCGGAATTACCACAGACTGAAGAGAAGCAACAAATGCTTTGTAGGATGGAGATAATGATTCATAGGAGACATAATTTCCAATATCATTCACATTGAATCCGTAACGGTCAACTGGTCTTGTTGTTGCTGCTCGAGAGCCTTTTCTCAAAGCAATTGGCAGATCAATTGACCCTTCTATAGCCACCGACTCACGTTTAGCCTGATCCCCATCTGAGGAAACTGATATCACATCAGTACTACCCTGCTGTTCTATATGTGGCTGTTCCAGTTGCTCCCCCTGATGTGTAACACAAACGCCTCTCTTCCGTGTATACACCTTTAACTGTTCTTCTTGAGCTGCTGTCCATCTCGGGACACTACCAATTTTAGCTGGTGCATCAATTTGAGTGGGTGCACTAGGTGCACCAACCTGCACATCAATGTGAGAGCCACATGAGTTCTGAAGTAGCGTCTTCTCCCCCTCTTGACCAATTTCATCAGCAGGAGATTGGTCAAGTACCTCAAACATGGCACTAAGATCAGTTTTCTCACCATAAAATGGTTCCGATTCACGAAATGTAACATCCATGCTCACGAATGTCCTCCTCTCAGACGGACTCCAACATTTGTACCCTCTTTGTCCTGAAGAGTACCCAATAAAGATACACTTGACTGCCCAAGGATCCAGTTTATTGACCGATGGCCTATGATCGCGAACAAAACAAACACAACCGAACACCTTAGGAGGGACTGGAAATTTATTTTCTGTGAAAATCAACTCACATGGTGATTTCATACCTGTCACCCGAGATGGCGTGCGATTGATCAAGAAGGTGGCCATCATGACAGCTTCACTCTACATGAACTTGGGCACGTTCATGGTGAACATCAATGCCCGAGCCACCTCTACTAGGTGGCGATTTTTCCTCTCCGCCACCCCATTTTGAGGAGGTGTGTCCGGACAAGATGTTTGATGCAGGATGCCCTTGTCAGACATAAAAGAACCCATGTCCTTATTAACATACTCAGTGCCATTGTTTGATCTGAGTGCTTGAATTTTCACACTGAATTGAGTTTCAACAAGTGCATAAAATGTTTTGAAACACTGAAACACTTCATCTTTATGTCTCATAAGATAGACCCAAGTCATTCGAGAATGACAGTCAATGAATGTAACGAAGTACTTCATACCACTGATAGATACCACTGGACATGTCCATACATCAGAATGAATTAAAACAAAGGGAGATATACTCCTGATCCCCTTGGTCACATATGAGCTTCTGGTATGTTTAGCAAACTCACACGCATCACAACACAGCTTGCTCTTGTCCACACCACTCATTACATCACGAAATACTTGATACATTTTGTCAAAAGACACATGTCCCATCCTACAGTGATGGATTAGGGCTATAGTCTCCTTATCCTTAGCAACTGCAGCTAGCATGTGCATTCCCTCCTGTCTTGTCATGCTGCGGTCCATGTACCACAGCCCCCTACGCCTTATTCCAGTCCCAAGACTCCTGCCCGTCGACCTCTCCTGGATCACGAACACAAACCGGTCAATAACGAGTCTACAATCAATTTGATCAACCAAAGCACTCAAGGACAGTAAGTTGATGGGAAAAGATGGCACATGTAACACTGAGGATAATTTTATACTTGGTGTGCAGCTGACTGTCCCAACACCTGTGATGGGCTGGGTTGTGCCATCTGCTGTCTGAATGGTTTTCGGATGGGAAAAAGAGTGTGGAGTATATGATGTGAAGTCACAAAAGTCTCCAGCAACATGTTGAGATGCTCCAGAGTCTAGCACCCATTCAGAATTAATTTTATGGGCTGCTATTGATGCGTGTTCAGTATTACCTTCATTTGTGTCGACAAAGTTGGCATAGCTAGTAGCAGCTTCCTGCCCTCCTGTTGTCTGCTTCCCTTCAACTACAGCAGCTATTAGCCTTGGGAGCATGCCAGGGACCACTACCTCCCTGCCAAGGACCACCACTGCCATTCCAAGAACCACCACTGCCATTCCGACCACCTCTATTGCTGCTGCCAGCACCATACCCTCTGCCTCTGCCTCTTCTAGGTGTTGTGCAAGAACGGCTAAGATGCCCTTGTTGGCCACAATTAAAACAGTCCCTAGAATCTTGCTGCTCAGCCACTCTGTAGGCAGATTCATTTTTATTTCCCCTTTTAAGTTGTAGGCGAACCTCTTCTTGGGACATTGCAGCAATTGCTTCATCTAGAGATGCAAGCTTTGGCAGATGTAGCAGGTTAGCATGCCTACTCTCAAAACATGTACTGAGACCTTTTAGAAACTTCATTACACGCCTGCGCTCAATCCAATTGGTGGCAAGCTCCATGGATTCAGCATGTGGTAGTTCAAGGGGATCACACTCATCCAGCTCAGCCCAAAGGCGTTGCAACTCATTCACATATACCGTCACGCTTCTGTCACCTTGACAAACAGCGTATATCTTGTCTTCAATTTGAGACATGAGCATCAGGTTTCCCTTGCCTGAATACCTTTTGGACAGTAAGCTCCACACCGCAGAAGCACTTGGCAATGCTTCAGCGGACGCTGCAATTGCTGGTGCGAGGGAGTTCAACATCCAGGCCAATATGAGGGAGTCAGTAACACTCCACTTCTTCCATTCTGAGCTCCCCTTGTCATCCGGTTCTTCAACTGTCCCAAGAACATATTCCGTCAGACCCTTTGTCTTCAAGATCAACAGGGCCCTCCTGGACCAGCTCAGGTAGTTGCTCACGCCATTCAACTTGACATCATTGGGCATGAGCTCAAGCTTCAGAACCTGATCTGCTTGGGACACTACAGATTACCCCTCAGCGGTTTTCGTGGTCAAGAGCTGTGCCAATTTCTCCAGAGCAGATGCAAGTTGAGTTTCCATGGCAGCCTCCTTCCTGTTTCTGGTCTCTCCTCCTCAAGTAGTTGCAGTGAAACACTATCTGCAATCAGCAGACACACAACAACTTCCTCTTCACCTCCCTTGCAAGCAGCAACAGCAGCCCAACCCGAGCTTCTTCTCCCCTGACGCGCAGCCGCCTGACGCGCTGCCGCCTCTTCTCCGTCACCCTGCCGCTGGTAGCTAGGCCAGCACCTCCACCGCGGCCGCCATGGAACCTGGCTCTGATACCATGTAGATTATGTGGAGCAAGGGGTTTTACCTGTAGCTAGGTTACCCCTGGCGGCTGTGGCTGGGAGCTGCTAGTGCTCTCTGCCTCTCTACACTACTTTTAGGTCACAGAGACCAGCCTTATATACATGGCTTATATGGGCCTCACATACAACACTGAATTTGGCGTTGTATCTCCTTTGTCTCCTCATGATTGGTTCTATATGGCGCGTAGTTGGGCAGCATGGCACCAGGAATGAGATCAATTTGGTGCTCAATTCCTCTAATAGGAGTAGTCCTGGTGGCATTTCAGCTGGAAAAAACGTCCTCACATTCCTGCAAAAGGTTAGCAACAACAAGTGGCAAAGAGGGAGGCATATCCTCAAATGAAAACAAAACCTCTTTGCAGACAATTGCATAACATTGAGTATTGTTCACATCTAGTTCAGCAATATCAATTTTATTTGCAAGCATACATGGACCCTTCAAACGAATTTCAGTAGCATGTTTAGAATCAGATTTAGTGGTATTTGGTGGTACAAAATCTGCAGCAACAATTTGATTCTCACTTTTGTGTTTCTCCTCCATTTTAGCTCTACTAGCTCTAGCAAGATCATCTTTTAAAATTTGTTCAGGAGTCATAGGTTTGAGACCAATTTTCTTTCCATCATGCATAAGAGAATAGTGATTAGGTTTACCATTATGAATAGATTCTCTATCAAATTGCCAAGATCTACCAAGTAACAAAGAACAAGCTTGTACTGGCACAACATCATAATCAACAAAATCAGAATATGTACCAATAGTAAAATGCACACGTACCGTTCTTGTTACTTGTTATCTTGATCTTACGAGAACTCTCAAACCATTGGATGTAATATGAATGTGTGCGTTGTTTTGTTGGGAGAGCAAGCTTCTCTAGCATATCAACACTAGCTAGATTATTACAACTCCCTCCATTAGTAATTATCCTTATAGCTCGTTCCTTGACAACACCTCTTGTTTGGAAAAGATTATGGCATTGATCATGCTCAGCTTTGCTCAATTGCACACTCAAAACACATTGTGCAACTGAACTCTTGTATTGATCAGCGGTTTCAGCTCCCACTACCTTCGTCTCTTCTTCAGAATCAGAATTATCCCCGTCACGTGCAGCAATAAGAGCTAATGTATCTTCATCAAAATCACTTGTTGAATCATATTCACCATCTTCACGCACCATCATAACATGCTGTGTTGTGCACATCCTCTCAATATGACCATATCCCCAGCATCTGCGGCATTGTATATCCTTCGTCTTGCTCGTTGAGGCCATAGAAGAAGAACTACGAGCAGGGCCATTGGACAATTGTGAATGAGCAGCCGAAGGCATTCTTGATGTAGTTGTGGTGGCTCTGGACGTGGTAGGTGGCTTACTATGCGAAGGAGGTGATGATTGTCATGACGTCCACGACGATGTACGACCTGCAGAATTGTTAGGCCTTCTCCATGGTGGTTGACGATCCTGCACTTCACGTTCAACTTTGCAAGCAAGATGAAACAAACGAGTAATGGTAGTATATTCCTTATAGTCTAAAATGTTATGAATGTCTTTATTTAAATCACTAAAGAAACGTGCAAGCAGTTGTTCCGTATTTTTAACAATACCACAACGAACCATCCCAGTTTGCAATTCCTGATAATATTCTTCTACAGAATTTTTCCCAAACGAGTCAATTTCTATAGCAAATCTCGTTGGTAAGTTGGAGGTACAAAACGAACACGCATAGCAGTTTTTAAAGTAGTCCAAGTATTAGGAACATTAGCATGATTTAAGCGACATTCAGACCACCAAAGTGAAACAAAATCTGTAACTCGCAAGTAGCAGCACTAACACACATATTCTCAGGATATCTTAAACAAGATTGGTCTACTTCCAATTCCCATGTAAGATATGCATCAGGATTATATCTACCCTCAAACGGTGGAATATTTAACTTAAGTTTTGCGACATGATAATCATTACGTACCGGTGGTCAAGCGTTGCGGTAGTATTGCCGAGGACGGCCTGCAGGTTGTTTGTCATGCTTGTCGAACGCATTCTCGTGTTCATACTCATACTCACCATCCTCTTCATATTCCGCAAAAGCTTCAGCAGTGGTAGCGGCAGCAACTGCGGTGGTGGCAGCAGGAGGTGGTGCAGCTACAACAGGAGCAGACGAACCAGCAGTATGGTGGCTCGCGAGTGGAACACGTCGCGCAAGTCCCACCTGGTCGGGGACCTCCTGAAACTTGGCGTTAGCTTGTGCAACAACGGGTGCAGGTACAGGTAACCTGTCAAGGACCTCTTGAAACTTGGCGTCAGCTTGTCGTTGAAGGATTTCTCTAGCCCTTCAATCTTGTCGATGGTGTCGGTAAGCTTGAGATCAAAATCCTCTAGTCTTAACCAACATCTTGCGCATGCCCTACCAAAAGCTTGGTAAAGTGAGCATGCACCTCTTCATTCGTCATGTTTGTCGGGTCAACAGGTTGATCTCCAATTCCTGCCATGGTTAGTCCTTAAAAGCACAGGTGTATATGTCTACAAAGTACAGAAATATGGTAGGAGCACCCTTGCTAAGCCTTCCCAGAGCTCCACAGATTTCTCCACGTGCGTTGTGTCGACTCCTGGTAATCGCTCGGTTCAATCCAGGAACTACTGATCTTTGCGGTTGCACATCACCTTCCTCCTGTTTGGTAAGAACTTGTAAGAGCTTTGTATATTGCCTGACGGATTACACGATGTTAGCAATTATCAAAACAATGCAATGTTGAAAAGATGCTCAACGACGGTACTATGCTGGTCCTAGGCTAGACCGTACTAGGGACGCGAGCCTAGAGCACTAACAATGTCACTACGCTACAGAACAAGCAATGATGCGATGATACGGCGCCCTGAAAAGCGAACCGAGATGTCCAAAATCACTATGATGGCGAGTGTCTCAAACTGATCCACGGGGTCTAAAAAAGTATAGCCCCAAATTTTTTTGTTGAAATTTTTATACCGTGCTCCGGAAAGCGTGTAGGCGCAAAAAAATGTCGCTACAACGGCCGATGTAGAAAAATGATCTCCAAGGTCGAAAACTAGTATAGCCAGAAAAAAAATCAAAGGCATTTCTAGACTTCTTTTCTCTCCTTGACTTGCGGCCAACTTTAACTCAACACAAAATTATTTGACAGCACGGAACAATATGGAAGGAAAGAAAAAATAACAAGGACAAAACAACTCTACTCGGACTCGTGCCACGGCAGGAAAACATACCGGATCCGTGTCGCGGTAGGATGGCGGTGGCAAAGTCTAGGGTTTCATGCTGGCAAGAGTATATGGCGGCGGAATATGGTGGTGGATGTGTTGGTGGAAGTATGGAAATGGCGGTGATCTGCGAGCGTGGCTGCGGTGACTAATGAGACCAGAACTTGAAACTCTAAAGGACGAGGCACTAAGATCAGCAACTCGACGTGACGATGTAGACACAGATTCAACGATGCAAAACTGAAAAGACAATGTAAGGCGGAGATTGGTCATGGGATAGATAGATGTAAACTCTAATCGTATTTTGGCTTTTTCGTGGTTTATAGGTAAAAATAGATCTACACTAGGAAAAACTGTAAATCTCACCAAGCAACCTAAAATCTGATACCACTTGATATGGCAAAGGTGTTCGATCTTTCAATGAGATGGTGATAAGTCGATTTGGGTGGAGTTCAGGCTTGACGATCTGACTACATATGCGAGCATGAGCGCCAAAGCAATTGCTAGGCCAATCTCCTAGAGGTTACCGATCTTGCGGAGGCACGATCAGCCTAACCAGCGAGGGTCTTAATTCCTACCTGAAATCGAGAACAAGAACTAATATTGTAATCAAGATATTGTGAGTAAAGATGAAAACTTTATTGAAAAGGTGGGATCCTGTATAGGTGAGAAGTACAAGAGGCCTCTGCGACACTCGAGCCTTAGCGTAGTTGCAATGATGGCTAACTTTTAGTCTAAACAAAATCCGAGTCTAAACGATGACCTAATGGGGGGTTTATATGGAGGGACGAAGGGGATGCGGCCAGCCTTGGGAGAGGCGGTCGAAATTCCTTCCTAAGTCAGGTTTACCCACATATATGGACTCTCAAAATCCAGCCCAATATTTTGGATGAAAATTACATGAGCGTGGCCCATAAATAACAGGTGTCGCAGCACCATATGACTATATGGACGAAATTATGAAGTAGCAATGTCTTGGTTTCGTCCATCTCTTCGTCTCGCATTATGGTGACTTCAAAGTTCTGAAATCTTCACTTATAGCGTCATCTTCAATCCTCACAAGCTTGCTGCCATCTCCATGCATGATTATGCTCCAATCCTTGTCCTCTCGTCCATGCTAGGCCCATCATTCCTAAGAGTAACAAACACATATGATTTAGGCAGCATTATATTCTCATGTATGTGAGAAATAGTTCCAAGAAACGAAAGTTGATAGTTAAGTTGTTTGGCACGAGCTTGAGTGATAGGTCCTTGTATCTGTGTAGCTGTACGGTTGTATCAATAGATGGGATGTCCTCATCACTATACCTTGAATAAAATTCATTTATGTTTTGCATACGGAGCACTAGCTATTCCTGTTATTGTGCATTGTCATTACGAGATACTTAATTATAACAGACACCTCCAGACAAAATGTGTTTTAACATATTTTAGCTATGTTTTCTCTAGAGTATGTCACGCAGTTTTCGAGTTTTAACTAGCTAATAACGGTTGCTTTCTAAATGATATGAAGTGGTACAAGAACTAAATATAGACTCAATAGTTCATGGATGTGGGCAATTATATTTTTTTTGAGCTTTCCCAATTATAATTCGATATAGTGATGATATGTCATACTCCGTACTTCTATTATCTGAGCTCTCACGTGCAAGGCACGTGCAACTTACTAATAGTATATAATCTGGCAACTGAAGATGAATTTTTTCCTGTCAAAACATATTAAGACGGGATCTTGTTTTAAAGTACTCGTCGATATGAACCCAGCGGTGAAAACGGATCATCAATTGGATTCGATTTAAGAGATAATTTATTTTGAATTTTCGGATCGTGGAAAGATACCCTGTATGCATGTAGATGTGAGCTCCTCTGTCCTTATAGACTCAAATGCTAACTCCCTCAGCCTGACCCAAACAATTCCGTGGGCACGTGATATTAGTAGAATAATCGGTTAATAATTGCCATTGGATGTGGTACATCCTCGGGTCAAGGAACATTAATCTGTCAATAGAGTAGATAGATATTATCCCTGAATTTTGATGTTCCACCTACTTTAACCCCTAGACTATAGGAACATGTCTCTACCTTCTAATGGTTGAATTAAATGCCTGGGCATCTAGGCCCCTGCTCTGGTTCCGAGGGTCATTTCGCATGGTAGATTATGTCTAGTTTTAACCTTGTAACGAAGCAGTCATCAATGCAGATATTGGAACTACCACCACCAGCCAACTGGCCTTAACTGGTTTCCTGTTTGCAGTTTGTTGACCTTTGTGGGGATGTTCAAGAACTCAGGAAGGCATGGGCTCGGCACAGCAAACTTTTTCCTCATAACACAAGAAACCTGTCACAGCAGTATTGTACAACTGATAGTAACAAGAGGAGAATAGCTGAATCTCTGAGGGTTGCTCATGACCATAGTCGAGAAGGTACGGCCGCATTAAAACAGTCATCCAAACGTGACCCTTGTTCTTGGTTAATTGATAAAAAAGTTGGTTCAAAAGTGGACATGGATGCCGTGGATTCGGGAAAAAGTCAGAGGGATACTGATGAGCAGAGCATAGTTGGGACTGTTGATGCGCACCAGGAGATTGGCAATATAGCTCAGGAATGCATTGAAATGGCTCACAGTCAAGATAGCTTGGACAAACATGAAATGCAAAGCCAAATGGATTCACATGCTGACCAAGAAACCAGTCATGATCTAAGTGCATCTGAACAAATTGACGAGACAAGCACATCTCATCCTTCCGTAAGTGAGAAAGCTCCTCAAGCTGCATCATGTAATTATGGATCTTCTTCAAAATCAATTGCTGACTCTGTCCAGATTGATGCTCAGGACGAGGTTAAGACCATTCAGCTATCTGCAATTGGTCATCCAGAAACAGTATGCTCAAGATCCGATTCGCCATCTGGGGCAAGCTTACTTGAAGACGAAATTCCTTCCGATGCAACTAGAATATTTCCAGAGTTAGAGGAAAATCAACATGAGAAAATCCACGCAAAGCTGGAAACAGAGCATGATGTGTCTGCCAGTAATGCAAAGCAAGAGAAGTCTAGTGATAGTCCAGAAGCAACTCAATGTGATAGGGAAGTCTCTGAACACACTCAAGTCCATATTCAATGTTCGCAGACACAAGTTCTGTTGGTCTGTGCAAAACCTTCCAGCTCAGAAATGGCAACAACACAAAGTACAACATGTTCCCAATTTTCTCCAGACAATGCAGTGACTGTCCAAGTTCCAGTTCAGCACCAGATGAATAATCCTCAGGCTTACCAATCTAGTAACCTTTGTTTGACTGGGCAAAACATGCAGCAGATTCAGCAACAAGGACTTGCTTGTGCAATTCCTCAGAATGTTCAAACATCCCCACAATGTCAAGCTCAACTCTTTGCACAACCTAATCAGGGAAACCAACAGTACCTCCAAATGATGCAAGGGTATGCATCCCAGATGTGGCAATATTACCAGCAACAGCTGTCTTACCTGCAGGCTCAGCATAATCAGCAGATGCAGAGTTTGCAACACCAGCAGCTTCCAACTGAGCATCTCCAGCAAAGTTTCTCCCAGCAGGTACAACAACTGAACCAACAAATGGTACTTTGGCAGCACCAGCAACAACAGGCACAACCAGTTCAGCAACAGTCTAACAAAGCACACCCTTCTTCAGGGGATAGTAAACATGAACAAAATAAGCATCAGCAACAAGAATCTCAAATTGATCATCAAAATCAGCAACTCCAGCATCAGCAACTGCTTTATTTCCAGCAGCAGCAGATGTACTTTATGCAGCAGCAACAACAGATGTACCAACAGCAGCAGCAGCAGCAGCAGCAGCTAATGCAGCAACAACAGTATCTGTTGCAGATGCTGCCGCAAAAACAAGACGTGGTACAACAGCAGCAGCTATTTCAGAAGCAGCAACAACAGCTTTATGAGCAACAGCAGAAGGAGTTGGTAGTTCTGCAGAAACAACAGCAGCAGTTTGCCCAACAACAGATGCAGCAGTACCTGCAACAGCAAGCAAAACAACAAGGGTTGAGGGATCAGAACTGCGAGCTAAAGCCGCAGGTACTTATCTCGCTGTACCCAATTCTGATAAAATGGGATAGAATAAGTGTGTTAACCTCACGTACTCTGCATTTGTTCCTCATAATACTTACTACTCCCTCCGTCTCAAAATAGATGTCGCAGATTTGTCAAAATTTGGATGAATCTAGACACTATTTAGCATATAGATTCATCTAAATTTTGACAAACCTAAGAGTACCAGTGGTTATGTTTGAATACCAAGGAAAAAATATAGCGCTATAGCAAAATGTTCTCTTAATATTTGAAATTGTCTTCTAGCGGAAGGGCGGGTTGGTGCATGGATGGATCCAATATGGGTCATGGGTGTACAGATGCACACCCAGAAATTTCAGCAGATATTTTTTACATACGATATAGAGTGGTTATATACAACACCAGTAGTATCTTTTCACTAGCATACATACTCCCTCCGTCCAGAAATAAGTGACTTTGATTTGTCTAGATTCACATGTATCTATACACTAAAACATGTCTAGATACATGCGAATGTAGGAAAACCCAAGTCAGTTTTTTTGGACGGAGGGAGTAGTATTTTTTGCCAGGTCAATCTCAAACCATAAACTAGTGAAAATCCCATAGTTTCCTACGGCGTAAGTTGCAAGCGGCCCATTAGGCACTAGCTATTGTACTTTTCTGCCAACAAATATTTCTGCCATTAACATGTCTGTGATGATCTTGTGATCTTTGTTCCCTGTACATCCAAAACAAAATTCCTTGTACGCTCAACCATGACATCGTCCCCTCAAGGAAAGAATAATCCACACATTGGACAGACAAACCCCCCCAGTGGCGGGTTGGCATCAAAGTAGTAGAATTGATAGAAATGTATTTTTTTTGGTAATTCTAACACCTTTTAAAGGTATTTTCCTAAAAATAAAATCCTAATATATTGTCCCTACAATACACAAATTGTACTTTTACTCATGTTACCTCTTGACCTTTATGTTGTGTGTTAGTTGAATTTTGAACACCCAAAGTTGAAATCCGGTGGGTGCACTTCACAACTAACTATATTTTTGTTTGCTTTGCCAACTGTTCTTGCTCTGAGCATTTCTTTTCTTTTCAGGACACAAGAAAAGAGGCACATGGAGCATGGTCAACAACCTGAAGCCTCACAGGTGAGATTCAATATCAACATACTCTGATGTTTTAAATCAGTTGTGTCCTTAGAAACACATATCTTTGCATGCGAGTAATTATAATTTCTTAAATTTTCCTTGGTCCTAATTTACTTGTCTCCTGTAGAGTGATGGTTCCAAATTGCAGAGTGGTGATCAATCTGACTAGTCTTACCCATCAACTCCACAGTCCCAACGTTCCAATTACTGAACCACCTCCATAATCCATGTGTATTAAGACCAGGATCGAAGTACTCCCTCCGACCCAAATTAATTGACTCGGATTTGTCTAGATTCGGATGTATCTAGCACTAAAACATGTCTAGGTACGTCTGAATCTGGACAAATCCGAGTCAATTAATTTGGATCGGTGGGAGTACCATTTGACACTTCGATCCACCAAAATAGAAAGGAAAAGGAGTGTTTCACCTCTTCCATGCCCTGGCAATACACTGGCTCAGCTGCCCTTTTTCCCTGATGCACTGGATGCTCGTGGTTTCCATTTATCCATCTAACATGTCCGGCATTGGCGTTATCCTAGCATATCATGCCTTCTTTGACAAAAATGCCATAATATATGGCGAACTGTGAGCCTGCCGCTGATGGCTCGCTGTGGTTTGCACCATGAACGTGTCCACTGAAAGAGCACTGTGATATGCTGGGGGATTCTAGCTTCACTCACCACAAAGCGCAGGATATCGAAGTGTGAATGTATGATCCCCTGCAATAGAGTTAATTGCAAAAAAGGTGACAATTGCACGAAAAGTTAAAAATCCACCACTTTTGAGCAGATTCATCCTTGTACATACATTGACTTTGGCTTGCAATGTGCACTAAAGCTGAGATTTTGGCCACGCTAACTATATTTCTGACCGCCGGACCCACTCAGGGGGTGACATGGCAGGACAATTATGGTTGAGGGTGATAGAAGCGAGATGAATTTTAAATAGGGGTTTCTGTAATTTTTGCGTGGGCCCCACTTGTCTGCTTCTCCTTTTTTTTTTAATTCTTATTTTTTTCCTATTTTAACTCCCTGTCATCCTCCAGTAAAAAAAAGAGCCATTGTGGCTGGCATCGATGGTGAGGAAACCGCTGCGGCTGTTCGTGCACAGCATCGAACGCAGGTGGAGCCATCGTGGAAGGGGCTAACGTTGTCGGCATTGGTGCAGCGTCATAGCGTGTCGCGCGCGTTGGGGATCCGCGGCGCCGACGGTCGGGGATCCATCCGGAGACGAAGGTGGCGGTAGGGAGAGACGCGTGGGACGGAGGTGGTGTTTGTAATGCCCATTTTAAAATAAAAATTGCTTGTTATTTTTTTTACATCATACGCACTAAATATTTTCCATAGAAGCCTATTTTGTTTTCTACACTATTCCCTACCTTTATTTCAAATTAAAACCCCATTCTTTCTTAATCTTTTATTTGTCTAAAAACTATTTTACAAAAATCTTTTATAAAAAATTAAACAAATAAATAAAAAAATGTTTTCGGGGAGGCAGCCCGAACCGAAGCCTACCTAAACCTACACACACACCCGCTCTCACACTCACACCACAGAGAAGCACACACCTGACGCCAGTACATAGCGAGTCTAGAATTCGGCGGCTCTCGCCTACATAGGTATGGTGGATTTAAGCGACAACAGAGCATGCACTAAAAAACCTTTAGAGACTCGATAAAACCGCCGGCTATTAGATAGGGATAAGAAAGACCTAGTCAGAACCAACCCGATACTAATAATAAACATACCCATCCTGATATTTTCCTCTCGAGACAAAACGAGGAAGTCCTTCTGAGAAAACTCATACAATTGACAGTTTTATTAATCATTTCATGGTGTTTATCCAACTTACCCGTCATATAAGATTCAAGTCATATTATAACAGTAATTCTCTACTTATAGTTCTCTATGATCGACAAACTGTGCTCCAAGTCGTCCATAACCGCGGACACGGCTTTTCGAAAAGATTTAACCACTAGTAGGAAAAACCTCATCCCGACGCACCAAAATGGCCTACCGCCGGCGAGTTTGGGCTTGCCGGCGAGATGGTCGCCGGCGGTAAAGCCACATCGCTGACCCATTTACTTATTCGCCGGGGGTACTGTTACTTATCGCCGGCGAATGAACATACTCGCCAAGGGTATTCTTGTACCACGGGTGCCCTTCACAACTCGCCGTGTAGTGTCCCTAACACAGGCGAACACCCAATCGGTAGGGGTAGTTCATTTGTTCGCTGGTGGTACTATTAACAGGACTAAAAAACTGCTCCAAATACGCAGTATATACAGCAGACTATACACGGTATACACAGTATTCACACCAAAATATTAGAATTACAGCAAAATATACGCATCTGTGACACAACGTATACAAGAAACAGTACCCAAATGTTCATAGCATGCATCAATAACACATAGATAACACGAGTGTAGAAAGTTGACCATATATGGTTAAAACTCCGACTCCAACTAGCTAAACACCAATGACATAATAGACTAGAGAGGCGGCTGTGGCTGCGAGCATCATCACGACAAAGAGGGTCATCGGTCTCCTCCACATCTATCTCCTTTGCCACGCTAGAAAGTTGGCATATCGAGTTTCCGCCTCCTCCAAAGTGGTGTAGCCCTTGTAACTGTTCCCGCTGAAATGGTAGACTTGCCTCCTACAATCTTCCCATTCTTCGTAGACTCTGGGAACCTTGCCCTTGTACACGACATACCAAGTCATCTATGCACACACACAAGAAAGAAATGTTAGTTGTTAGCACATTCATAATAGAGAGGTAACATGTAGGTATGAAAAAAAGGAAAGCATCAAATATACTAAAATAATTCTATGACTAACATTTATTTCTAGGAAGCGTTAGTGCAAAAAGAAAAGCATCAAATATACTAAAAGACTACCGTGACTAACATTTGTAGGAGACAAGTATGTGACTTGATCAAGGACCACGACTCTCGTCATATGCATTTGGCGGGAAGGGATGGATGCCATCGAACGTCATGAATGTCCTCACGCCACAACACCCTTCTAAGCGGTTTGTTATCTCTGTCTTACTCAGCGTGTGACCGTTGTAGTTGAACAAGGCACCCCTTTTCATGACATCCCTCACGAGTATCGTGCCAATCTTTCGCTGGATGGCATGGAACTCGGCTCTGATGTTTGCATCGGCGGTTTCCGCCATGTCTATGCCCCTTTTCTCGAGACTAGATGGCAACAAGAGAAGCTGCGCATCTTTTACGAACTCCCTCATCTATAGGATGGTGAACCAGGCCTCCATCCCATTCTCACCTGACGAGTACTTGAGGCAGGGGAAATTGGTTACGTGGGAGCATACATAGTGGCCTTTAACTTTCTTCTCATACTTGAGTGGGCCAACCGTGGCTCTAAAGCCGTTGAGGGCTTTATTAACAGTAGACTTGACGTCGGTGTAGTATTTCCGCACGTCTCTTCCGGAGTCGAGATACACGACATTGGAATAATACGGTTGAAAGACGATGAGGACACAGTACTTATGTCTGCGCAAAATAGTTGGAATAAACCATCATCCTCGTCTATTAAGGAAATTCACGAAAGAAATGTAATAGCGGGTAATTTAGCAACCGACTACTTACTCCGGAAAGTATGGCATGAGAAAGCAACTCTTGTCCTTATTCGCCACCAAGAAATCCTGGATATACTTCGCGACAAACGCATATTCCTTGTCGTTGTTGGATGCAGTCATGTAGAAGGGGTCCATGATAGCGATGTGCGAGGTCTTCTCCATGGTGATATCATGCGCCATGCGAAGCGACATCAGGCGGACCAAGTTTCGCTTGAGCCGGAACATGTGGAAGAGCCTGAAGACGTCTTCATACCTAATGAAGAACAACTCTGCGGGGTTGGTGGTAACGAAGCCACAGTCAGTGGGCACCCTGACCGTGAAGACCGGGTACGTGTGTGGAAGAGCCTGAAGACGTCTTCATACCTAATGAAGAACAACTCTGCAGGGTTGGTGGTAACGAAGCCACAGTCAGTGGGCACCCTGATCGTGAAGACCGGTTACGTGGGGTTTTTATCTTTGAGAAGTGCCTGCTCCAGATACATAATAGACTCATGCAGACTCCTCATGTATGGTGTCAGCGTCTTGACAATGTGTTTCGGCAGGATCGGTTCACCAAGGTAATGCATCTTCCTCCACGGGGTCAGCAGCCTGTCGAGAACCACTTGCTTTCTTGCGGCATCATTTTTCCCCTACCGGTTCTTCCGCTTCCTAACGCCCTTCTTATTGCACGGGGGAGTGCCGATTTGTTTCATCGTCTCCATGGGCACACCAAGGAGTGTCCTCGGGGTAACCCAAGGTTGCGGTGGAGCGGTGAAGGCGGTAGCTTCCTGCTCGGGCGTTTCTTGAGAAGGGAAGAGCTTCTTCTTCAGGGTATCACGGGCGGGTGCCTCGGAAGGAAAACCGTCGGCCTCCAAATTAGTGATGAATGAATCGATGGGAGCCATACCGATGTCCAATGCGTTGTCGTGCTCATGTATCTCGGGCTCGGGAGGATCATCAGTCGGTGGAGGAGTGACCCTGTCTTGGCTTGCCGCAGGCACGGACGCTGGAGAGACCCTGGCTTGGCTCAGCGCCCCCAGCACAACCTCAAGAGTGACCTTGCCTTGGCTTGCCTCTGACCCCCTGGCGGTGTTCAACCTAATTAGGGCTTTTAGCCATAGAAGGATATGATTCTTGAGTTGTCCGACCTTCAACACGCTAGTGGCATCCGCGTGTTGAGAAGGAGGATCCAAGTCTCTGTATCCTGGTAACACCAGATCCACTTGAACCCGGTGCACGCTATCGTCCATAGGCTTGAAGTGGTACGACTGGGTGAGTGGCATGATAATATTTCCGACCGGGTGAGTGGCATGATAATATTTCCCTTCGCAACATCCTTCAACTCGTTGTCCACATTCAGGAGCAAGGTGCAAGCAGTCGTTTGCGCCTATGAAAACATGTAGGTTAGAGAGGATGAAGTAATTAATTTGCAGAAGCTTTGAGAGGGTTAACTAATTAGCGTGAGGGTGTCGGGACCGGGGCAGGGCGTGCAAGTGCCTGAGGGGCTGCTGGTGACCCCCATGGCCGGCGAGTCCTCCCTAGCACCTGCGTTGGCGCCGGCGGGTGGAGTCACCAATATGGGTGCGTCTTGAGCCCATATAGCAGAAGGCATGTTGCCCCTGTTGTTGCCGCTTAGGATGGTCACCGAGAGCGGTCCCTTTTGGCCGTTGGCAAAAAAAATTGGAGATCGATTGCACCATTCCAGGGATGATTTCATTGACCCGGCTGGCCACTGCGTCATCGACCTTGCTGGACACCTCTACTTGGACCCTGCTTTCTACCGTGGCTTCGACGCGCTGGTCCATGGTTGCTTCCAAGTTGGCCACCTTTTCCAATAGAGCCTCATGCTCTCGGTCCTTGTCCGCCTGCCGCGACTCCTTGGTGCTAGGCACGGCCAAGCCATGGTTGACATGCTTGCAACCTCCTCCGGTGCTGGTGACACGACCTAAGTGTGGCCTCTTCAACGGTGGCTACTCCTTCATGATGTTCATGCCCCTCATAAAAGGATGTCCCACGGGACTTTGCCCGTCGATGCCTGGGACGAGGAGCCAGATTCGACCGCTTCTTCTGCGAACTGCAAGAAGAAACATGAACAATTTTAGAGGTGGAGTCGGTGAGGAGTATCAAACTAATAAGATGGTAAAATTGCTTACCACTACTTTCTCAACTTTCACCACCTTCGGTTCGGTGACCAAGACAACACCCTCCACCACTTCCGGACTCGTGACAAGTTTCCCATCCTTTTCTTTATGGTACTAGGACCTGACAAATGCCCTAAAGAGAGGGTCTTTGTACTTGTCCCAAGGGTTCTCGATGCCCTTGTCTACATAGGTCTGGTCCTCCTTCTGCCACTTCTCCTGCTTACCGTCGTAGCCACGACAACTAAGAAGGTGGCGACCAACGTTCTTCTCTGCTAGCTCCTTCCGCCAGGTCGACTATGAGTTGGTGTACTCTAGTTCCTCATATTGCAGGAAGAGCATGTAGTCCTCCGGCGTAATCCACGGGAAGTGGCGCTTGATCTCTTCCAAGCTCTCGTTGTCAGCAATCATCCCCCTCAGCATGGTTTTATAACCGCTGAGGTTCTTGGTGAACCTAGAGAGGGCTAGCCTATTCACGATGTCCTCCTTGGGAACCAGACTCGTGTAGCGCTCAGGGAACTGGTATCACACGTGTATCCACAAAAGGATTTTGTCCTGTAGATGCTTCTTGTTCTTCGTTTGGAGTTTCATCTCGTTGACATTGACGATGTCTCGAAGGATAGCTCCCAGCTAGAGGCCGTACCCCTTCGCGAGCCACTTTGGCTCCGTAGGAATACCGTGTCTCGGGGTCCATAGCGGTGAATGTTTCCTTTGTGGTGTCGACCATGTTTGGGCGCCGCTTCTTCCGTCGCTGATTGGCCTCTGTAGTACTATCCGAGCTACCCCCGGGAATGCCACTATCGGTGGTCTCGTCATCTTCTTTGCCCCTCTCGTCATCGCCATCAAGGGCATCATCGGTGGTCTCGTCGTCTTCTTTGCCCCTACCATCTCCTCCAGTTGTATCTCCTTCTCCATGAGCCTGTAGTGCTCATCCAAGTTTCGCTGAGAAGACTCGGCGGGATCGTCTTGGTCTTCGTTTCGATGAGAAGACGACATGGCTATACCTAGCACTACACAAGCAAAAAGAATAGATTTAGGACACTTAAATTCACAGCGAAAATCTGGCATGGCCATTGCTAAAAATGGTCATGCCATAGTGCTAGAAATTCACTAGAACGGAAGTTAATTGATATTCCGGCGAAACATTGGCAACTCATTGTACCTGCACAATATATATGCCACCTCGACACACTGTTCTGAACCACCTCGGACATTATTATATTAAACAAAGCATATAAAAAATGGAGGTTCACAAATTAAACTAAGTCCAACTTAAATTCTTTCATCACAGTTTACATAGCCAACAAGCAAAAGATAATAACCTAGAATAACTTCACAAGTTATTCAATCACAATAGAGGTTCACAGATTCAATCACAAGTAATTTAAATTGCTAGTCTACCTTTCCTCTAGTCTACCTTTCCTCTATTTAGTCCAAGAATTCCCTAGGGTTTGGCATCAATCTTGTTAGGGTTTATTTCCAGCCGTGGTTTGGCCAATTCGCACCTTGTAATCTGTCCGTGGTTTGGCCTATTCGCACCCTATAATTGACTCTAATTCTCTAAATTCGATTAAGTAGCTAGCATCACAAGGGTAGAGAGGGAGAGAGGGCGATACCACCGAGACGAGGACGACGACGAGCGTGCGGACGATGATGGCCCGCTCCTCCACGACATGCTCCGGCACGGACTACTCCTCCACTGACTACGACGGACGGCGGCCTGCTCCTCCACGGCCTGCTCTGGCACAGACTGCTCCTCCACAGCCTGCTCCTCCATGGACTATGGAGGACGCGGACTGCTCCTCCATGACAACGTCGAAGCGAGGGGGCGGTAGGGCGGGCCGCGGCGGTGGGGCAGGTCACCAGAGAGAGAGAGCTAGCTAGGGTTCTTACGAGGTGTGAGATTGGGGATTTTTCTTGCCGCATCGATGGGTGAGATAGTCCCTCTTATAGGTGGGACCCACATGTACCCCTGGCGCCTTAGTCTGAATTCGTCGGGATAACTTTTCATCCACTTATAGGTGGGACCCGCACGTACCCTTGGTGCCTTAGTCTGAATTCGCCGGGGATAACTGTACACCCACTTATAGATGGGACCCACACTTTTTGGCCCTGGTGGACCATTGACTATATATTACGTCGCCAAGGAGTGTGTGAGTGGGATAACTACACTTAATGATGGTGTTGTTCAATTGTATACGTCACCAAATATGTAGCATAGAGAGATCGACGATTGACTACATACACATGAAATAATATAACGATGAGAGAGTTTGATCGATACACATGTCATTGAAGACGGCACACATAAAATGATGGTTCCGTGTCGCCATCCAAAAGAGTTTGCATATGTAGTACACTTATACATCATTAATTAGAGAGATACACATAATTAGGGTTTTAGGGTTTAGAGTTTAGTGTTGTTTCTTTCACACGTGATCTCTCTTCTTCTTCTTCTTACTCTTCTGCTTAGTCTTTGTTGACTTAACCCCACGGGTGTACAGAGGAAGAGCAGACGATCTAGGTAGCGTGGTCTTTGTTCTTCTTTTTGTGTATGTTGCATCGTCTTCCTCGGGTTCTTCCACCGTCGGGTCTCCGACAAGGCCATCAAAGTCTTTATCATCGACGACTCCATCCATTCCAATGAGGGCCCTTTGGCCTCTCCTTATGACGACATAGCTAGGCCTTGGCGGGTCGGTAATGAAGAAGCATTGCTCGACGTGCTTAGCCAGTACTCATGGCTCATTTTGCGCGGTGGGGTTCTTGGTCTTGGATTTCTTAGGCATACGCATGGTGGTGAAATACTCGTCTTCTTTTGTGATGTTTATAGCCTATTTGACATGGAACATTGGCAGCTTCTCCCCGACGTAGTCGAGCTCCCATATTTCTTCGGTCATTCCGTAGTATCTTTTCTTCTCTTCACCCGTGTAAGATTCCATCATCACACCCAAGTTTGATAGTCACCCCTTTTGTCTCTCTCCTCCATGTAGAATGTGTACCCGCTGATGTCATACGCTTGATAAGTCTTGAGGTTAGGCGCGGGCCCGTAAGACAAGGCCACTATGATTTTGTCTGTATCGCTTGTCATTGGCGAGGGATTGGCATCAATCTGATCTTTAAACCAGCGCGTGAAAGAGGAGTTGTGCGCTCTGAATACCTCTTCTTCTATCATTGGCCTGTCAGCGCTGTTGTTGATCATGGTTATGTGCTGATCCACCCAAGGCCCGACAACGTCCATGTGCTGTAGTGCTACTAAGTGGGCCCTGTTAAAGTCGACTCTCCTACCAGATTGATCCACGTCCATTTCCCTATTGCCGGTGCTGTGGCCTACTCCCTCGAACCTGCCGAGGTTCTTGTTTGTGGACAAACCAACGAGACGTGGGTTATCCTTGTTTAGATAATTCTTGTAGAAAGAGACACACTCCTCGGTGAGAAAGCCCTGGATGATGCTTCCATTCGGATGTTTCCTGTTACGGACGTATCCTTTGATGATCCCGTTCATTCTTTCTAACACAATCATATCGTGAAGGAACGGAGGCCCAAGATCCTCGATATCGTCCACTATATGCAGCAGCAGGTGGATCATGATGTCAAAGAATGCGGGCGGGAAGTACATCTCCATCTCCCATATGATGGTGACAATCTCTTCCTACAGCCTCCCGAGTTTCTTGACGGTTAACGACTTCCGAGTGATGATGTCGAAGAAGTTATAGAGGTCGGTCAGCGTTGCATAGACGTGCGTCTCCATTATCCCTTGGATTGCCACCAGAAGTATCTGCGTCATCATGACGTGACAGTCATGAGACTTCATCCCACTGAAGATTCTTTTCATCGGGTCCAACCATCGACGTATCAACCCGCATAGCCTAAGGGAAATCTGACTCCTAGAAGGCAATTGAAGATTTGTTCGAGCTCGTCAGGATTTAGAGTGAAGCAGGAGGGGCGTGGAGTTTCGCTCTACTTAGCCTTTTTGCCCTTCGGATCTTCTATCTCCTGAACCGGCTGCTTCCCGCCCTCTTGCGCTTGCGATCGTCCATATCCTCAACCCTAGACAGAGGCAGAGGGTGAAGCTCTTCTCTGATATTCAAGGCCATCAGGGCGTGTCTTGCTTTCGACACGTCTTTGGTCCTATCCGGCATGTTGAATAGAGTGGAAAGCAAGCTCTCGCACATGTTCTTCATAATATGCATGACATCAAGGCTATGGGGCGTACCGAGGATCTTCCAGTACGACAAGTCCCAAAACATGGACCTCCTTTTCCATAACCCCATGAGCGGCCCAGGTTCCTTTTTCTTCTTCTTGTCTCTTTGCTTCCGCTTCTGCTTCTTTATCTTACCCGCTGGAGGGTAGTGTTTCTAGTTTTTCAACAAAGTATCGATCTCCTTGCCGCTATGCTCAGGTGGAGGTCCTTCGAGCTCATCCTCACTGTTGAACAGATCTCCACGCTTCCTCCACGGGTCATTCTTGGGTAGCCACATTCGAGTCCTCATGTAGACGGTTTTCGAAGACCCGAGATCCTAACCCAGCTATAGAGATGACATCTTTTCCATGCACCGCACACAAGCCTAGTGTCCGTGGCACACCTGGCACGCAATATATCCGTATCCGAGATAGTCCTGCACCATGACGATCATCGCAACTTTCAGACGGAATGGTTCTTCGAGGGAGGCGTCCCATGTTTCTACCCCTTCCCCCCACAATACGGCTAGCTCCTCCTTCAATAACCCGAGATATAGGTTGAGATCGCTCCCTAGCTGTGTCGGCCCCTTGATTAGCATACTCATGTGTATGTACTTCTTCTTCAGGCAAAACCATGGGGGGAGGTTGTACATCCACACAAACACGGGCCAAGTGTTGTGCTTGTTGCTCTGGTTGCCGAACGGGTTCATCCCGTCGGTGCTCACACCAAGCTCGATGTTTCTTGTGTCTTCCCCAAATTCTTCGTACTCATTGTCTAATGCTTTCCACGGGCTTGCATCCGAAGGGTGTGTCAGCACTGGGTTTTCAACCCGTATAGGATCCTTGAGCACCGCTTCCTCCCTTGTCGCGTGTCAGCGCATGAGTTTTGCTTCCTAGCAGTCCGCGGAGTACCGCTGAAGAAGGGGTCTGAGCGGGAAGTACCACACAACTTTACAAGGATCTTTTCTCATCCCTCTCTTATATCGACCTTCCTCACACACTAGGCATGTGGTCTTGTCCTTGTGCTCATTCCAGTAAATCACGTAGTCACTGATGCAGGCGTGGTATTTTTCGTGCGGTAAATTGAGAGGGCACACTACTTTCTTGGCCTCCTGTAGGCTACCAGCCAACGTGTTATCTTTAGGAAAGCGCTTCTTCAAGTATTAGAAGAGATCGTCCGCGCCTGCGTCGGTCCATTCGTGTTTTGCCTTCATCTCCAGAAGATCGAGAGTTACTCTCAGGCGGCTCTCCTCCGGCCCGCGACCTACATCGTACAATGGAGTTCTCGAGTCTAAGTCCAGTTGATCCAGCTTAGACTTCCTTCTACCAACGAATCTAGGGTTGGTCTATGCATTGCCTAGAAGAATTTCTTAGACATGAGGGTCATGCATGGCCATGGTTAGCTGGGTACTCCTACTCCAGTTCTCGTCGTCCATATGTACTTCTTCCCGGCCTTCTTCATCATTGTCGTGTGTGACGTCCCGATCTTCCTCCTCATCTTCATTTTCGTGTTGATCGACATCCTCTTCCTCATGTTCATCATCATCGTCATCTTCATCATTGCCTGTCCACTGAGTGTGGCCCTCCAAGAAACTATACCTGAGCAGGTGCTGATTCACTGAGCCTGAGAAGGGGTCAAATAATGATTATAGTTTACATCTTCGACATGGACATCTTATTTCCATGCGGTTATTTCGATACATGTCGGCCATCGCGAGTTGCACGTATTTATCCATGACGCTTTCCTTCATCTCAATGACCATCGTAGCCTGCACGATAAGAGCATTGATTAGAACAGTCTTCTCGGCTTTCACTCAAAAATCCGGCATGACCTTTGCTAAAAATGGTCATGCCGGAGTGCTAGAAATTCGACGGAACAAAATTTAATCGACATTTCGGTGAAACATTGGCAACTCATTGTACCTGCATATCAATAGAAAATGCAAAAAGGTCCATATATGCATGGAATCACTTTTTGCCATCACAAGTGACATCACCGCACCTTGTCGCCAACTCATGCATGCGCACAATCACCAAATTATACCTATTAGTTGACGCGAGGTCCAAGCGCACTGGAGAGATGCCACATGGTGACCAAAGAGAGTGTGTGTTGTCGGGAACTTATGCTCGAGATCTAGATCTACAAAAAGGGAGAAGTGGGAAAGGTGGTGGGGGAGATACATCTAGATCTTGCAAGATCTACTAGTGCGCATGCATGGTTTGGGGTGAAATATAACGAACTTGATTGGTTGAATTAGCTAAAATGGGTGGGGAGAAGTGGGGGAATGAGCTAGCAAAGCTTTGGGTGGACTTGCCATGAAAAGTGAGCTAGAGAGTGAGTGAGGAGGTGGTGGTAGGTGGCTGGTTCGACTTGCATATAAGTCCCAGGTTACCCACGGCGAACGCAACCAATAGGCGCCGATGGTAAGGAGGGGTGAAGTGGGCGGCTAGATGGAGGAAAATACCCCTGACGACCACCGCTATACACGCCGGTGGTATGGCTCTTATCGTCGGCGAGTCTAGAAGGCAGGCACCAGCAGAGAACATTCGGCCAGGTGGGCCCATCCAGCTCACCACTGCCCCTGCGAGCCGGTCATGTGTTCACCGGTGGTAACGGGCTGTAACCTCAGTGCATATAGTCTGGTTTCACCACCAGTAAAAGTTGGCCCATCCGGTGGCACACAGCCCACCACAGCCCCAGTGCGCGCTACCACCGTTCGCCGGTGGTACTTGGACTAGCCCCGACACATATAGTCTGGTTTCACCGGTGGTAACGTGAGGAAGGCCTAGATGGCATTACCGCCGGTGACCCCCGTGCCCGCTTCACCGGCGGTGAGGAATCCGGCTATAAGGTTTCCCTACTAGTGAACCCTGTAGGGGTGCACCAAAGTATCCGCACGCACTTCCACCCTTTTTGCCAGATCAATTAACATACACCCATCGGTATGTCGGTGGGGCTTCAGACATGACGTGTTCCCAGACCCAAAGCAAGTACATGGGGGCCACCCAAAAGAGCTACCTGTACGAGGTATAGCTAATCCTCGTACGGACCCTAAAGTCACATGCTCACCATGATGTACTTTGTCGCCATCTTCTTGTAGGGTAGGCTCTTTACTTGGATCTTGATCATCATTCGCCGTGGCCACCTTGTCTTGTATAGACATCCTCTTGACATACTCATCTAACTTGGCGAAGTAGAGGTATTCATCTTCCTCATCCATGAAGTTGCATGCGTCATCAAGGACGTCAAAGTTGGGCGTTGAAGCTTGATGGCGTGGAGGAGAACTTGCTCTTGGTGCCATTTTGGTGGTGGCATGAGTAGTTGAAGGTGCCTTATGATGGTGTTGACAGAGGTCATTGACATGCCTTGCCAAAGGTTAATGTAGATGGCGCACTTGGTCATCCACATGACGCTCGCGACGATGCTCCTTGTCCTTGGCACTCTTCTTGGTGAGGCGTTGTAATGAGCGCAAAGCATCATTAGTCTTGGCCATCATGCTCATGGTTTTGGTGAAGTCGTTGTCCATGTCGCGCTTGAAGTTGTCCATTTGATGGTGGACCTTGGTGCTCTCGAGGTGGAGGCTCCGTCTTGGTCGATGCGACTTGAGGAGCTTGTCGTTGTCATTCTCGAAGTCTTCCATGCTTGGGGATATATTGTTGTTATATAACTCCATATCACCCAAGCATGTGGATCCATTGTCGGTGTAGTGCTCCATCATGTCATCCATGCTTGTGGAGGCATATGCACGGTGGCTCATCGTGGATTCTTCATAAATATCATCCTCGGTTCCGGAGTCCCTATACATGATTCACAAGACCAATTGGTGTATATGGAAGTGGTAGGGGGTTAGGGATGCAACGTCAAACCTTACTTTAACTTGGAAGATAGTATTTTGCAAGTGGCCACACTTAAGAGAAATCAAAACCAAGTAAAGTGAAGTTCACGTGGAACACCAAAATCAACTAACCACTAAAACACACACACAAAGCTTATGGTAGATAGGTATGGAAGGTGGCATGTCCAAGAACAATCCGAAATCAAGATATTGTAATGGCAAGTAAAGAACCACAATGATCACCCAACAAAACAAGTCAATCCACAAGATAGGAATTATGTACAAGGAAACACACACGGTGGGATAAATGGGACTTGTGCGACAGAGAAAGTGAGCTAAGAACCAAATGATTACCTAGCGAAGACTATAAGCTCGTGTCACACAAGTGCAAGGAGAGACGCTAGTTCGATTGTAATAAATTGGTGGGCTACAAGATATGCACATTAAGTACCACCTATTTCATGTTCATCGAGCTTGCACTTCTTATTCTATGAGGCACTTGTTTGTTTCTTTCATTTTCTTCATCTTTTTTTCGATTTTTTCTCCTTTTATTTTATTTTTCACTTGCCTCTTCCTTGTGCCAACAACTATACAAGGTAATATGAGATAACACGCACACAACTTTTGCTTGGAATCCTACAAGTATCAAATGTGCATAGCCCAAGCAATCATAGTAGGAACTAGTCTCAAAATGTGTTTGTTGATCGCAAAGATAGTGTAGCTCACAAAGGAATGCAAGTGGGGAGAGGACGTGGAATATTTATACCTTTCGTCGACGATTTTCACCCTTTATTGTTGGTTTCCGCCTTGCTCACCGAATTTGGATGGAGTATATACATGAACCACATATATTATGATGTAGATCTCTTTCTCCTCTTCTAAACGAGCTAAAGAACACAAAAATCCGAGTTCATATGCAGAAGTTATGCTCAAAACTGTGAGGGAGGTCAAATCTGTTTTTCTGCACGAAACTGGAAACCATTCAGTATGGGGGTCCGGATTCTTTGCGTGGAACTCTGGTCTGGAGACCAAATCTCCGGTCCAGAGGTTCCAGGACATGTAGAACTCGATCAGGACGCGATTTTGGCGGAAAAACTCGAACCAGAACACCAAATTGGTGGCGGGGGGGGGGGATGAAGGAATTAGGCCATGGGAACGCAAGCGAAGGTAGATCAACAAGTTTATCAAATAATCCACGGATCAAAACCTAACAAAACACATTCAAATCAAATATCGATCCAAAACACGAAATTGAGACTATTTTTGGGCATTTTCAAATTTATGGGGGAAAAGAACAAATCGATGAGGAATCCGTGACAACCAAAGCTATTGATACCAGATGTTAAGGGGTAACATCAAAGGTGGCCCGATCTTCACAGATCTCGTGGTCAAATCGATGGGAAAGCGAGGGGAAAGGGAGAAGGTAGCAGATGCGGACGCACACCTCGCAAAGAACACCATGAACACTCGCAAAACTCACACGATATAAGGCCGATTGCTCATGCCGGTGGCCACCGGTCTGATAAAATCCTTGCAAGGAAAGATCGGTCAACATGCTCCCTCGATCCCAAGCGGAGAGGGAAGAACGCCTTGGAGAGGGTCTTGACAACTTGGCAAAGGGACACTGATGCCAAGGCCTTGTACAACAAGGGAGGCACGATGCAAACTCCAACGAGGTGGTCACGATAGTCGGTCCCCTTGCGTAAGGGGATGAGACAAAAATAAAGATTCCACAAAGGGGGGGTTTCTTTAGTCTATTGTAACACCCCTAGTTCTATTAATAGTAATTATGGTTTGATTTGTGCATCCATGAGGATCATCATTTAAAATGCATGGAAAAAATAGAGAAAACCCTAAACCCTAATTTCCCTCTCCCTCTTGAAAACAATTCAAAATGGGTTTGAATATTTTGAAAACCATCAAAACTCGTGTAACCCAAATTGTTATAAAGGGTTCCTGCAATATGTTACATGTTTGCAAAAGCTCTTGTATTTTGGAAATATTCAAAAAAGCAGATTAGAAAGTTAAATACAAAGAGAGAAACAAAAAACAGAAAAAGAAAAATATTTCTGGAAAAATAATGGAGCCAGCTAACCCTAACAGGCCGCAACCAAACTTTGCCTCTTCTCTCTGCCTCCCAGCGCAGCAGCTAGCACAAACCTACCACCCAGCTGAAGCCCAAGAGAAGCCCAGGCCCATCATACCCCTTTGTCGTTCTATCGTCGTCGTCCACCTCCGGCTGCGGCGGAAGCAGCTTGCTGGCGCCACCGCGTCGCTTGCCAGCGTTGAGATGCGCGCCACTGACGCCTCCGGCCACCTACAAGTACCCCATGCCGCCGCCGGAAAACCCTAGCTTCCTCACTTCTCCTCGCGCGCACTCACTTTCCCTCTTCTCGACACGAGCCCGAAACCCTAGCCAGCCACTCGTTGTCGTCCCCTTCGTCGCCGACCGCCCTAGAACCAACCGAGGATAGTTTCGAGCTCCCCTTGTCGTCCTTGTTCTCCTCCGCCACTCCATGGAAGCCGGAGTGCTTGCAGTCACCTCAATCGCCACCTCGTTTCCGCCAGCCGCCGCAGCCACCAACATCAATTCTGGCGCCATTCGAGCTCGCCTCGCCTCCTCGACCCTACTAGCAGACTCGTGGTGATATCCTGCACCTCCCAGTGCCCTCCAATCTCTCCCTATCTTCCTCAATCGTGGCCGTGTTGCTCACCTGCGGCCGCCGCCGCTCCGCCTTGTCGCCGGCCAAGCTCTGGTTACCAAAACCGAGAGGCGCCACTACCGTTCGACTCCCCGCGTCGCCCTCTCGCCAACACACCCACCCGCAATAACAACCTCGCACGGAATCGCGAGTCCGAGCTCCACCTGGGAGCATTGCCATTGCTGATGTCATGCTAACGTCAGCATGACGCAATAATCCCTTTTTCTTTTTAGTTTAAATGTTTGTAATTATTTTCTGTAATATTAATATGACATGTGGGTCCTACCTGTAAGATATTTAATCTTTTCATAAATGTTTTGTGAAATGATTAAATATATGACATGTGGGACCAAGTGTAAAATAATATCTAATATTTCCAAAAATGTTTAATTATTTAAAAATGATTTAAAATGAATTTAAATTGGGAAAAATCATAATTAATTCATTTTAAATCAGAAAAATATGTATACTATAGCAAAATGTTCAGAAAAATGAGATCTACACAATAGACCCATAATCATGCAATGTTCAACAACTTAAATTGCAACTTTAATTAGAAGAACAACAACAACCCCGTAGGTGACTCCGAGGTTCCCCCTATTTTAGGGTTTGTACCCCTCGGACCTCGCTTAAAATTGCTAAGCATGC
Source organism: Avena eriantha (assembly GCA_910589775.1). Taxonomy (NCBI): domain Eukaryota; kingdom Viridiplantae; phylum Streptophyta; class Magnoliopsida; order Poales; family Poaceae; genus Avena; species Avena eriantha. The sequence goes on along the minus strand of OU342744.1, from coordinate 259,546,126 downwards.
TTAAGGGTGACATTTCAATACAATTTAACTTGCCATATCATCATCTTTGCTTGAGCATTGCATCGATGCCATGTGTTGATTGTTGCTTTCCTTTCCGGTGTTTCTGCTTCTTCTTGGCAAACCTTGGAATTAATGTGAGCAACGATATCGAGTCCAACATTAAAGACCGAGATGAACACCATCAAAGGATATCGGCGTTTGATGCCAAGCAGATGAACCTGAAGTTCTATATATTTGAGTATCAACATGCAAAGGCAAGCAAAACCCCACACATGATATAATCCTACGATTTCAAAGTATTTCATTCTTGCCATGTGCATACGATTCCAAAGTCTTTTATCGATAGATAGAGTAATCCTATCTGATGCATGTTCCCCTTTGTAGCCTATATTCCCTGATCCACTGCTCCTAGCATAACTAGGGTTTGGTTTATGAGCTTCGCTAGAGCTTTTTATATTCGTTGTGCTTAGCCAAGCTTAGTTATTACCGCTGGTCCATCCAGTTGATGAATCAGAGCTACGAACAAACCTAGTTGGATAGGATGACGTGGTATGATAGATATGAAAGTTAAACATTCTAAGGCTTGTATGGGAGGCCACGTCGGGTTGTGGTTTTTGCAGTCCCATACTTGCCACCACTAGGACCTAAGTTCTTGCCTCTTGAACCAAGACGAGCGTACAACCACACGCGGGGCTGGAAACCCCCTCGACCAACTAACTTGCCTAGTAGATTCCATGAGTCAAATAGTTCGGGCATTCCATTCGACATATGTATTATGGTTGTTCTCGAAGGCGGTGGAGGAGGTGCATTCATACATGTAGGTAAGCATGTCCGGGAACAAGAGAGGGACGGCGTCCGTAATCTTAAATCCCGGGCACATCTCTAGGGACCAACTTCGGTACATGACCCGTTACGGGGGCATCTCCTTAGGGCGTGACTCATGGTCCCGGCGAGAGCAAGGTAAAGGTCGTGTCCAATCACCCTCTGCCGGCCTTCCAAGGAAGAGGGCTACTACTAGTGGCATTAAGAGTCGGTTGGTATGTGTGGGTAAAGTTGTGCACCCATACAGGGTTATTAATCTTTTCGAAAAGTCGTGTCCACGGTTATGGACGACTTGGGAACGGATTCTAAGATCATAGAGAAGAATAACCTAATCGTAAAACTTGACAAGAGAAGTGAGGTGTGCTTATGGATGCTTCCTCGAGGATCGAGGGGGTGATCCTAGTTGGTAGGTTCAGCTGATAAAGATTCGGTGGATATCAAAAGATGATCAAAGCTAGATATATCGTTTTCTTATCCCCTTTTAAAAGGTTCTATTAGTCGAGTTTCTCCTACCTCTTTTACAAACAAAGTTAGCTTTATGCAAAGTAACCCCACCAGCCATAAGTCTTGCGGAGTACACCCTGTACTCAGCCTTTCTTTGTTGTACTTTTGCAGCAGGTAAGTGTTACCATAGAAGATGAGTTTGTTCCAGCATCAACATCGACGAGTAGCTTGGGGTTCCCGATCGATAGCCTAGAATCTATGGATTGGGACGTCATCGTTATGCCTCAGGCCTCTTAGGACATTTGTTAAGTTTGCTATACTTAATAGCATAATTTTCCTTCCGTTGTTTGATGTTTGTGGTCAGTGACCTCTGGTTGTAATATTTTGGTTCTTCGCTCAGCTATGAGCTTGTTGTAATAACTTTTGTGTCGTAGGGTCACTGTAATGTTACCGATTCTTCCTTTGTATGCTTCCGAGATTTAGGTTAGTCTTATATCAGACAGAGGTCTGGGATTTGTCTAGCCCTAATCCCGGGGGTGTCATAGGTTTTGGTATCAGAGCAGTACCGACCGTAGGCAAACCTTGCTGTTGGTCGATATTGAGTTTAGCGCTTGTGAAAACTATTTCAAAGATGGAAATTATTTGCGAAAACTCTAGTATGCTTCTTTTTCTCCTTATCCAGTTCCGCTCTAACTCTAGGTCATCTTATCTTACTTTGACTTTGAAAAGTTCTGTTATCTTGTCTCATCTTTCAAAGCTTAGGTGCCTTTTTGACATGTCATTTCTCAACCAGTTGACCTAGTGTTGAGTTCTCTAGAGTCAGATGTGTGTGTTCCTTGTTTCCCTTTGCTCTTCTTCAGCTCAGAGATTTCTTTCCATCAAGATCTCTCCATCTTATGGCCCCACAACATTATGTTGATGGTTCCATAGTGTTCTGTTCTAGGTCTCGAGGTTTCCTTTCGCCTCATGTGCCTCCTTTTATTAGTTAGGGTACTTCAGAAGTTGTTTCTTCTCTTGGAAGATACCTCGTGGTTACTACCTTGTAGTGCCCTTTGTACTACTAAATAGTAGTTACTCCTTTCTTTGGGTTTTAACCCTTGGACTTGAACCAAAGATCCCGGATTGTGCTAGATTCTGGTGTTGAGAATCTTGTGCATGAAGCTGACCTTTAACCCAAGATCCATTTCATTGTTCCCTATTGTTAATGTTTAACATTACCTCAGGATGACTAGTACCTTCTAGTATAGCCTTCAAGCTTGTGGTATTTGTTGTGATTAAATTATGACAAACAAAGGACTTCCCCTACCACATGTTATGGCAGATGTTCTTTAATGGAACCAAATAGATCATCACAAGAGTACTCCTCATGAGTCTCACTTCTACACTCGTGACTCTGGCACCCCCTCCCTTTTCGGCATTGGTCCTCGGAAGATTGTTGACTTATGCATCCACATCTTGGGATTCTATCCTGAGCATGTTCCTTCTCCTTATTGTTTTCCAACCTTCATCTATCAGTTGGTAGCCAAGTAGTAAATGTGCATTGGTGTTATCTAGTGCAAGATACTCTTGTGGTCCATCAAGACAAACCATTTTGGGATGTCAGGAGAAACAAACTCTAGTACCTCGTCATATCAAGGACTGGGTCACAGTGTTGTAATCCGCAGATCAATAAGCGTTGATTAGCTTCTACCTGTTCTACCTTAAAGTATCACACTCTTTCATATTAAGAGGTCATGCTAAGTTCATGATTTTCTCAATGAAGTGATGCTCTTACACATATTTACCACCCTTCCTCCAAGCTTTCGTGCTCATGAATGATGCGTGTGCGTAATAATGTGGCCATCTGAGATTATCAGCAATCATTATTAGCAATCATTATTGCGTAATAATGTGGCCATCCAACATATTGAACAATTTCTCTTTCCAATGGTTGGTTTGTACACATAATAGTGTTGTTTTGGATATCATTCCTCATGTGTTTTTGCCGAATTCTCCTATGCTTGCATAAAAGATGTTGATAAATTTTTTAGTCTAACACTTTGAGTGCCACACTAAGACGTTATATGGAGTTTTTGAGTTCCCATATTTGGATGATGTTCAAACGATTTCCATGCACATTGAACTTTCTTATGCATTCCATTTGCTATACTTGTATTGTGCTAATAGTGTTGTTAACAAGAATGTATATGCCCGAAATGACATGCTCCTCTATCACGCCAGAAAATATTTTGCTTTGTCTTTATTGTGTGAAGGTACAATTGCATTCTCGTCAACCTCTACCAACTATGAGTTGATAAGACGAATCGTAGAGAGTTACCTATGGCTGCCCTTCAACGAGTTATCTATACATCCTAAGGTGACTTCCTTATACTCGAGGACTCATGCTATAATCTTCATGAATTGGCTACTCTTTGAGTGTTGCTTCGCTTTTGTTGTGAGCTCTGTAGGGTTAATGGAAAGTGAAGGAACATTGAAGTGTTGTCAAATCAATCTTCCCGAGGACGCCTATATGGTGAACCCTAGCATCAAGAAAGTCTCTCAACTACTTCTACTTTGTGATGAGCATGAAGAGTCGAGGATGAATCTTATTGAAGGGGGAGCTGATGTATCCCGACCTACGGCCGTTACCACATCAAGGTATCCAACTTATGCCAAGTTGTCATGGACTCCAAAGGTGAATTAGTTCCTCTATGCGAGCCCACTTCCTACCCTATTGAGCGTTATACTACTTCATACTTCATTCCATTATCATGATAGGTTCACATCAACAAGCATCAGCTGAAGCCCTGGAGTCTTCGGCCTCCAACACCGGAGTCTCTGGCCAGGACTCCAGACCCCTGCTTTGAGCTCCTAGTACACCTCCCTAGAGACAAGCCTAGAGTGAAACCATAACCCTAGAGTCTCCGCGCACCCCAGAGTCTCCGGCCACGTGACCCCAGACTCTCCGGCCCTCCACACCGGAGTCTCCGCCCTAGGACTTCGGCCAGGACTCCAGGCACCAGCCTCGAGCTCTCTGTCTGCCACACCCGAGTCTACCCCAGAGAGCGACTCCTACCCCGTAGTCTCCGGCCACCCCCGGAGTCTTCGGCCCTAGCACCCCGTCTCTGGCCTAAGTGATGGGCCTACCCGCCAACATCTGGGCCCTTGGCCCATGTACCCCTCTATTCTGCCCCAAACCCTAGTTTTATGCCCAAACTACCCCATTCTAGTGGATGGCCTATAAATAGAGCCCCCACCCCTCATTATATCCCCGAGGCATAGATGATAGACTAAAGACAACCCTCTTTGTGGAATCTCTAGTTTTTCCTCATCCCCTTTACCAAGGGGACCGACTATCATCACCAACCTCATTGGAATTGCATCACACATCCCTCGTTGTACAACGCATTGGCATTGGAGCCCTTCGCCAAGTTGTCAAGACCCTCTCCAAGGTGTTCTTCCCTTTCCGATTGGGATTGACGGGAGCATGTTGACCGATCTTTCCTTGCGAGAATTCTATCGGACCGGTGGCTGCTGGCAGGAGCAATTGGCCTTGTATCGTGTCATGTTCGCATGTGTTCATCGTGTTCTTCACGAGGTGTGTGTTCTCTTCCGCTACCTTCTCCATTTCCTCTCGCTTTTGCATCGATTTTACCACAAGATCCGTGAAGATCGAGCCACCCTTGAGGTCACCCCTTATTAGTTACCGTTGGTGTGGTCTGCTTTGCGTGGAACCAAGGCCCCGTTTTAATGCACACACAGAGATCGAGGCGGCGCAATCTTCTTGGGGAAGTTGCCTTGCTCCTTCTGCGGCGTGTGGTGCAAATGTCGTGTGTTTACACCAATCTTGGCGCAGGTGACACTATAAGGGGTGAAATCTCCACATTTTCTTCTCACCAGTGCCCTTGCCTTTCTTCTCCCTGAGCTAAAATCTGTGCCCCCATTTCGTCCTTCTCTCTGCCCGAAATCTCCACAGTGCCCGCCCATCTATGGTGATACCCTCTAGCGATATGGTAGATACATCAAGTTCTGGGGAGGCGGCGTCTACATCGGCGGTGGAAGATAGAGGCCATCGCAGGGTCTGGATCCCCTGCGCCCTAGATGACGAGAAGCTCCGTGGTGTTGAGACAGAAGGTCTCCTCTTCGCCGGCGAGTGGGGGAGCGGCTTCGACGAGCCTCTTCTCGCCGCCCCCCGCAAATGAGTGGTATACTTTGGTACTCATCTTGATCGAGGTCTGAGTTTTCCACCCTCAAAGTTCTTCTCTGAGTTGATTAATCATTACGGTGTGCAACTCCATAATCTTCCTCCCAATTCAATTATAGAGTTTAGTGCCTATGTCTCTCTTTGCGAGGGTTATCTCGAAATTAAGACGAGTCTTACTTTCTTCTGGTAATATTTTAGTACTAGGAAAACTCCATCGCTGCTGGCATTCCGTACATAACTAGAACCCTTAGCTTAGTCCTTAGGAAAGACCGAGTCTATCCCAAGGTCATAGCTAGTGAATTAGTGAATAGATGGTCGTCCACATTTTTCTATCACAAGGACAAGCCGCCTCCCGGCAAGCAGGAAGGCTTGCCGAATTTTGTTGATGGTGCTGCCGCTCTCCAAGAATCATTGGACGTGGAGGCGTTGGATCTTACTAAAGATTTGATCTGTGCCAAGAGGCGGATTGAATTTTTGATGAAGCATAGAGGACTGAAGGTATATGACTTAGTCCATTGCTGGCTAGCTTGTCGGATTCAACCTCTTCAGCACTGTGGGGATCGGCTGATGCACACGATCATGAAAAGTAGAAAAGAGAGTCTGAGGATTAGCCTCCTCTTGATTCCCAACAAAGAATACGAGACCCGAGTCAGGTGGTTGATCAAGGAGTGGATAGACCGGCATATTCCAAATGTTTCTCTGGACATGTTCACAACAGAAACGCCCTTGACCCTAGTAAGATTTTTGACTGACTTCCCATGTAATTGTTAGTTTGTACTCCCTCCATTTAGAAATATAAGACGTTTTAGTTTTGTGAATCGAATGTATCTAGACATCTTCTAGTGTATAGGTTCATAGAGGTTCGGAGTGAACCTATATAGTAAAAAGGGTCTAGATACATTCATTTCACAAAGCTAAAACATCTTATATTTCTGAACGGAGGGAGTATGTTTTATTCGCAATACTAAGATAATTCATCTGTCATCTTGCTTAACTCCCTGAGTCAGATCTAGCTCCTCTCGAGGGATATCCACCTGAAGATCCAGTTCCTCAGGAGGATGAAGAGCTGGAAGTGTTGCCAGAAGCACTTGCCGGGAAACGTAAGACTCCGATTGTGCAAGCTGTCCTAGAAGTTATGAAAGTCGTCAAGAAGTAAGTTCTTCCATCAAACCATGTATTTTTCTTTATGTTCTTTCCGGGTCATAACGATCTTGTTTTGTTATTGTCTAGAGCTAAATCAATTATCAAGGGGAAAGGAAAAGGACAAAAGCCAGGAAAGGGTTTGCCCCAGCAGAAGCTAACCATTGTCTCGCTCGCTGCTATGCCTCCAGTTACTACTCCGAACCCATCCTCAGTGACGGAAGATATTCCATTTCCGCGCATTGGGGATGTTGTGGCTCAATCTAAAGAGCCAGCGAACATTGGTTCACAGCCCGGCATCACCATATGTGACTCGGGAGTTCATAAGGGTGAACCCACTAAGGGTAATGATCCCTCATCTGAAGTCTTCGCTCAAAACCTTCTGTAGAATCCGGGAATTGCCAAGCTTGTCCTTTCTCAGAAAAGTGCAGAAGAGATCCAGAAGCTAGCCCTCCACTATTTGGAGACTAGAAATATTATAACTAAAGGAGAATATCAAGAAGCTGAACGTCGTGAAGCTTGTTGGTTTACTGGATCAAGTCCATCTTCGTGATGAGAAGCTGAAGGCTGGTGCGGTTCCACTGGCACTATCATACCCATAACATCCGCCGAGAAGGTTTCTGCTGATATCAATAGCAGCCTCAACAAATTGTAACATGATCATTTCATAAGTCCTTGTTTGACTCTTTTTATTGTATTTATGTCATATCCTCTAGCCACTAAGCATAAAGTTGGATAAAACCAGAAATATGAGTTTATTCTTTAATAGTATGCCCGAGTCTTAGTAGCTTGCTGACTCTTCTTACCATTCTGACTTACAGAAAATTTATGATTACAAGCAGGAATTGTTAAAGAACATCCGCAACAAGCGGAGAGAAATCAAAGCTCTCCGTCATGAAAATGCTTAGTTGAAAGTTGAGAAGGATGATGCCGAAAGTAAGTTTTCTGACAATCTCTTCAAGGATTTATGTTTCAGTCGAATTCGACTAACTTGTGTGTCTTACTCTAGACTTTCTTGCTGAATTCTGCAAACTTGTGGAGAAAGCCGAAGTTTGCAAAACTCTAGAATCCGAGAATGTTGGCATGCATGAGAAACTCAAGAAATTACAAGAGTACCATGAGCATAGCGTCAACAATCCTTGAGTCGAGCAATCGTGCCACTGAAGTACCGGTGTAGCTCGTCCTACGGACGTCCCTACATCTACACCACCAAGTCCCCCAAGTGGACCAATGTCTCGCTCTAGAGCCAAACTCCTACAAGCTAAGGTTAACTCGCTCCTCTCCTCGTGTGACTTTGATACATCCTTGGATGGCTTGCTACTTCATGCAACTACTCTATGCATTATTAGCTATGAAGCCCCAATGCATCGACAAGTCCCCTCGGTGAAAGTACTAGGTGATGCAGCCCGACCTACGGACACTCCAACATCTACACCACCAAGTCCCCAAAGTGGACCAATGACTCGAGACCGAGCTAAACTACTACAAGCTAAGGTTTACTCGCCCCACTCCTCGTGTGACTTTGATACATCTTTGGATGGCTTGTTACTTCATGCAACTATGCTATGCATTATCAGTAGGGATGTAAGCGGATAGGATAATTTTCGCACCAAATTCGCTTCTAAACCCGTTTTAGAGACTCCATATCTGATTTGAGTGAATCTGACGGATAAGGATATCCAGATCCGAACTTGACACCCAAAAAGGGTATAAGATATGGTATGCATATTAGCACCCGCATATCCGTATCCGAAAATTATTTAGGATTATCCGATGGATTTACACCGAATAATCCGATTTTTCATCCGAAATATCAGAGTTAATAAAACATGAATAATAGTTAGTGAGTTGGTGAGTTCATTCGTTAAACATCTACACACTTACATAGTCATTTTATCGAATATAAAGTCCAGACTTGTTAGGATATTGAGTGACTTAAGCATGCTTCAATGCTATTTTAGCTCTTGTCTGTGTGTGTGTTATTTCATACACATCGACTTATTTGTTCATGTGGTCAAGTTTTATTTGCTCAGTAAATCATGTTACAATTGTTGAATCCATTAGTATTTTGTTAAACTTGTTTTATCAATCAATTTTTGTTGTCAGTCTACTTATGCATGTGCTGACCTGATTACTTCTTTTTCCATCTCGAATCCGCTCCGTTTCCGTTCCGAATCCGCGGTGTAGTATATCTGTATTCGAATCCATAACCGGTCATTATCCGTTCCGGTCTGAATCCGCGAGGAAAATATGGAATAGGATATGGTAGATAGGAAATCCGTTCTGATCCGATCTGATTACATCCCTAATTATCAGCTACAAATCCCCCACGGATGAAGTACAAGGAGCAGGATGAGAAGAAGGCGCTGATGGAGCTGAAGACCCAGAGTCTCCAGCCCTGAAGCCCAGAGTCTCTGACCCACAACCCTGGAATCTTTGGACTCGACTCCGGACTAGTCTCCGGACCCCAGGCTAGAGCATTCAGTACACCCGCACGGAGTCTTCACCGGAGAGAATCACCACCCCCGGAGTCTCCGGCCTAGCTACCCAGAGTCCCCGGCCTAGCTACCCAGAGTCCTCGGCCTCCGACCCTGGAGTCTCCACCCCAGGACTCTAGCCACGACTCCGGACCCCTCGCTGGAACTCTCTGTATGCTGCCCCAGATTCCACCCCGGAGTCTGAGCTCCACCCTGGAGTCTCCGGTCACCCCGAAGTATTCGACCCCTTAACCCCGCAGTCTCCGGTGTAAGTCAACCAGGCATGTAAAAGCCTTTTTGGCCTTCGGCCCATGTAATCCAAAGTTTGTCCAGACTTTACCCTTTATTGCCTAAACTACCCTTGAACTAGTGGCTGGCCTATCTATAGTCCCCCACCTCTATTGTAAACCCTAGGCATGATATTTGGAATTAGTGGAAACCCCTTGAGGATCTATCTGGTTCTTGCCTCATGCTCCTTTGACAAAGGAGCACCAAATATCACAAAACTCGTTGGAATTTGCATCGTGCCTCCGCGTTGTACAAGGCCTAGGCATCAGAGTCCCTTTGCCTAGACGTCAAGATCTCACCGAGTCTCCCTACTCGTCGTGCCGGTTCGAGAGAGAGTCCTCCGCTCGACACTGATCCTAGGGACTGCGTCGGACCGTTCACGCTAGCGTGAGCTATTGGTGTGTATCGTGGTTTTATGTGAGTGTGTTCATCGTGTTCTTCATGCATGAGTTCGTCATGTTCATCCATCCTCTCCTTCCCCCGTACTTCACCCTCGATTTGAAAGGGATTCGTTAAAGATCGAGCCACCCTCGAGGTTGACCCTCAACATATTGGTATCAAGAGCTTCGTTTCTCATGAATTCCCCGATAAAATTTTCTTCTATCCACCAAAAATTCAAAAATCCCCAAAAAAGATCCCCAAATTTTCCTTTGGATCGATCTCTTGATTTGGAGTGTTATTTGTGGTTTTGATCTGACCAAACCTTGTCTTAGGTGTTAGTCCAGCTCTATCTTGCGTTTTCCCATCCCAATTTGGCCAGTTTTTCACAGATTTGAGGCTGCAAGGCATGTATTTCTACTCAAGAACACGAGCAAGTGGAGAACATACCCCGACCCCGGAGTCTCCGGCCTCAGACCCCGGAGTCTGAGGCCGGAGACTGGGAAAACGCAAGATCGATCTCTTGATTTGGAGTGTTATTTGTGGTTTTGATCTGACCAAACCTTGTCTTAGGTGTTGGTCCAGCTCTATCTTGCGTTTTCCCATCCCAATTTGGCCAGTTTTCACAGATTTGAGGCTGCAAGGCATGGATTTCTACTCAAGAACACGAGCAAGTGGAGAACATACCCCGACCCCGGAGTCTCCGGCCTCAGACCCCGGAGTCTCCGGCCTAACGCCTGTTTTACCCAGTTTTTGCCTCTTTGACCATTTTGGCTATTTTTTCCTATTGTTTGTGTTACGTGTGAGTGTCATCAACTAACAACAAGCTTCCGCATCGTCAACTTCCGCGCTCATCAAGACCACGGTCGAGGAACATCATCCCGCACCACCGACATCAAGTTCATCATCACCAATGAAGGTATAACTTGCGTCACCTTGTTATCCCCTATCTTCCTTTGTGTGTACCTATCCCACGAGAGTGGCTCATCTTGTGTTTGCTTGAGCATTGTGGATTTGTCCTTGGATAGTGAGAGTGCAAGAGGAATAGCAAGTGTGACTAGGTAGCATCAAGGGAGAGCAAAAAAAATAAAAGAAAGAAAAAGATACAAATCAAAAGAAAAAGAAAAATAGTCCCCCATAGAAAAAGAGAGTCTCAAAGCTTGTAAGCAAGAGAGAAAGAAGAGCGCCAAGGTAAGTGCACAAATCCGTTGCTCATTTTTCTTCTTTGCAAACAAGCCACGATCTCTCCTTGCATTGGCACGACACCGAGTGTAGTCTTCGTTAGGACATTTTATTTGCTCATTTTATAGTCATTTCAATCCCAACAATCTCCATGTTTGTGTATATAGTCGTAGGTTCCCGCCACCCTTTTGAGTTGTTGACCTTTGCCTTTGACTTGAGTTTTGTTGGATTTTGCCCACTTTTGACTATCCCTTTTCTTTTGGTTAGTTCTTTGGCATTCCACAATCCTAACCTACCACCAACAAGCTTTTGAGAGTTAGTTTATTTAGTGTGAGTTTTCTTTGCGATTCCACTTTGCAAGCTAATAACTCTCACTTGTGGTTTCTAGTTTGGTGCAATCCCCAAGGTGAGGTACAAGGCTAACACCACCATATTCCACTTCCATATACAATCCTTGTGTGTTTTGCATAATTGATAGGCACGACGAGTCGAGCCAACCACCTCCCCAAGAAGAAGAACATGGACCGTACATGACGCGTGCAAGTCACTACATCGTCCGACAAGAGTTCTGTGAACATTTTCAAGCTCTTGAGACATGACAAGATGAACAATTTGGTGAGACGCAAGCCAAGTTCAAGAACATTGACAACCGCTTCGATGGAATCGAACAAAAAATGCATGCAATGCAACACAACTTTGACCATCAAAATGAAGCGATCCAACGCTCCGTCGCTGAAACGAACGACAAGCTTCGTGTCCTCACCGACGAATTGGAAAGACCATGGTCACGCGCATCAAGCTCTTCAAGATCTTCGTGTCATCATTCTCCTCTTTGCCAATATCTTCATCCAAGTGCTCCAAGACGCAATGATGTCCCCATGGTTGAAGATGGAAGCTCTTTGAACTATGTACCTTCCCCACGGCACGCTACAACGTCAAGCTATGATGGTGATTTATCTTCAAGGCCACAAGCAAGATGAGAAGAACACCATCGCCACACAAGGGCACTAGTGATCCAACAAGCACAACCACAAGAAGAACCGCGAGTGGAACCTCGAGCCCAACCTCAACTACATCGACATCGTCACCGCGATGTTCTTGCAACTACAAGTGATGACTCCAACTTAGAGGATCAAGCTCGCCGTCGTCATGAAGCCCTCCAAGATCTGACCTTCATCATCGCTGTCATGAACGTCCACACCGACACCATGGTCACCATGCGAGCCTCCTCTGCAACAAAAAACTTGGAGCATCAAGTGGTATATGTTTAGCGACGCCCACCACATCATGAGGCTCAAGACCATGATCTTCGCCGTGAGGCCCATGTGCCTAATCCTCAGCACCAACCGAGGAACGAGCCTCCTCTTCGTCATCACCCACGTCATGAGGCTCCGCACCCTCAACACCCTCATGAGGCCCAAGCACCTCAACATCATCAACAACCGCGCCAAGAGCAAGAGCAAGCTCCTCAACAAGGTCACGAGAACCAAGTTCCACCCCCTCAACCGCAAGCACATCATCAAGGTCACCAAGCTCGTCACAATGACCGCAATGATGAAGAAACTTTCGACAAGCTCAAGTTCACAATGCCCAAGTTTATCGGATCATATGACCCCGAAGAATACCTCTCATGGGCACTTAAAGTCGACAAGATCTTCTGCATGCCCAATTATAGCAACGAGAAGATGGTCTCCATGGCTTCACTTGAGTTTGATGATTACGCCAACCTTTGGTGGGAACAAGTTCAAGTGGCTTGTGACGCAAGAGGATAGCCACCAATAACAACTTGGAATGACATGAAGGCTCATATGAGATCCCGGTTTGTTCCTTCACACTACACATGCGAACTCTTCAACAACCTTCAATCACTTCAGCAAAGAACAAATACCGTGGAAGAGCACCTCAAGGAAATGGAGCTCAACATGATCCACACCAACATTAAAGAGCGCAAGAGCAAACTATGGCACATTTTCTCATTGGCTTGAACCACCCAATCAAGCGCATCGTCGAGTTCCAAACATACACCAACATGGTTGAGCTTGTGCACATCGCAACAAAGGGTGAACGTCAAGTTCAAGAGGACACCAAGTACAACAAGCCCAAGACGTACTTCACCTACAAGCAAGCTTCAACCGCTACACCAACCACATTAAATGGAAGCTCCTCAAGTAAAGCCTTCCTTCAAGGCCACACTTCCTCAAGGAAAACTGCCCCAAGTGGCAAACAAGCAAAGAGTGATATACCTTTCAACGGTGAATGCTACACGTGTGGAGGCAAAGGACACAAGTCGACCGAGTGTGGAAACAAGAAAGTATTGTTTATCCATGACAATGGCGATGCAGATTACTTGAGTGAAGATGAATTTGATGCCCGAGTCAAGGAAGCAATGGCAAGGCAACGTGTGGAAGATGACCAAGGACTCCTCATGTGTGAACATGACGCAAGTCCATCGCTTGTTTTCACAAGGATATTGACAAATCAAGACCAAGAACATGAAGATCAAAGATCCAACATCTTTCAAACACGTGCCGGCATCAATGGGAAATCTATCAAGGTGATCATCGATGGAGGGAGTTGCCACAACCTTGCTAGCACCGAGTTACGTGAGAAGATCAACCTCACCCTCCATCCGCACACACACACCCTTACCACATGCAATGGCTAAGTGACCAAGGGTCCATGAAGATCAAGCATACCCTATCGATAACCTTTGCCATTGGTCCTTACAAAGGCACGATGGAGTGCGATGTTGTTCCCATGACGGTTTGCCATATGCTACTTGGTTGACCATGGAAATTTTACAAAGGTGCTCTACATAATGGTCACACAAATGTTTACACCTTCAAGTGGATGAAAAAGACATGTGTGTTGCAACAGATGACTCCTAGCCAAATAATTGCGGACAATGCAAAGGCTTTAGCGAGGGTGCAAACCACAACACAAACTTGTGAGAAGAGCTGTGAGCGAGAGAACCACCTCATAGTGAGTGAGAGCCACAAGCCAAACTCGAGTGGAAAAAACTAAGAGTGTTCTCCTTGACACCAAAAGTGAGATGAGAGATGTGCGGAACAACCCATCCATCTTGCACTATGTCCTCATTTGCAAGGGACTAGCGCAAGGAACTAATGACTTAACCAATGTTCCTCCATCTTTGATGATTGTTTTACAGGAAAATGATGTGTTTCCCGAAGAGCTCCCACATGGACTACCTCCTCTTCGCGGAATTGAGCATCGCATTGACCTCATACCTCGCGCACCACTTCCAAACTGCGCCAGCTACCGCACGAACCCGGAGGAGACGAAGGAGATCGAACGTCAAATCAACCAACTCGTCTCCAAAGGTTTGATCCAAGTAAGCACTAGTCCAAGTGCGGTACCCGTGATTCTTGTTCCCAAATCCGATGATCTGTTGCGGTTATGCATGGACTGCCATCCAATCAATGCTATAACCGTGCGTTATCGACATCATATACCGTGTCTCAATGACATGCTTGACGAGTTGTGTGGAGCCACGGTTTTCTTGAAAATTGATCTTGGGTTACCATCAAATACGCATGGCGGAAGGTGATGTAACGCCCCAACATTAGAGCTTAGAAATAAGCTGAACACAGGTGTGTGCATTGGATCCATGCATAGAAAATCCGGATAATTTTCGCGTTTTTAAATAAAACTTGTCAAAGTGATTGAAGCTTCTCTTAACTTGGTGGAACTGAAGTAGATCATCAAGTTGACTGTGATAAGTTCTATATGACCTTTGTTAAAAACCTTATTTTGGGTAATATAATTTGATCTAAGGGTAGATCAAATGTAATAAAACTAAGTCACAACACACTATTTAATAAGGAGTACTTGATCTCCTAGAGATCATTACATGGTATTCCAAGCAACAACTCAAGGATGAATACTTAATGTTCTGAAGATGATATCAAGGTATTATCAACCACAAACCTTGAATAGCAAGTTAAGTACATAACTTAAGTAAAGAAACTTTATAATTAAATCTTGAAACACTTGTTTGCCATAGTTGTTCCTTCCATGGGTATCATGGTAGTTCTTAAACATTTACTCTTATTACAATTAGAGTAGAAAAGGAAGTCAAACCAACACCATTCAAGACATACCCTTAGTGTAATGTTAATAGATGACAATCCTATTTAACCAAGTCCTAGTGTCTATTGATCATCAATGTGTGTGATCAATTCATGACCTAGCACTTGTTAACCTTCAGCTTTGACCTATTATATTAACCGTCCAAAGGCCTTAAGTAACTTAATAAGAAGGAGGAACTAGATATGGTTGAGTGTACCATCATCAATGGAGTGTGATCCTTAGTGGAGATCAAACCATTTGATGTTGGAGGAGTTAGCTCACTCATGAGTTAACTAGAAGCAGTACCTAAACTCAAGGGTTGAGCTAGTAATTGAGGAGCTATGAGAAAGCTAGTAGTAGTACATTAGATAACAATCTTGCTAGGACAAGTGGATATAGATTTAGAATAAGATTGCTTAACAAGATAAGTCTATAGAGAGACTAATACAAGTTTACTACTTAGTTGAGTATAGATCTTGATCAGACAAATATAAGCCTAAGCTTGGTTTGATCAAATGATGGTGGTCATTATTCTCAAGGCACTTGGGAATAGATGACTAGGTGTTGAAGAAGACTTGTGAGTATACCAAATCAGGTAAAGCCTGGTAAGCCGAATCATCTAGCTTGAACATGAGAAGTCAAGTTAGAGTATGATGAAGTATATAACATGAATATATGGAGTGGTTGGAGGCATAGTAGCTTAACTAAGTTAATATAAGGACAACTTGTATTATGGGAGTAGTACTATACCTATTTCAAAGGATTGATATCCTTTGTATGTATAGTAAGAATTGTAGTCTTGCAAGCCTTGGAAGAAGTTGCAAGATGAAGTTAAGGAAGTTAATAGATGGAGTTAGTAGTAGCTACATTGATAGGTGCATCAATGGTAGTTAATTAAGAGTGTCGTGGTATTGGCCATGGCAGATGCTACAGGGTAGCTTACGTAGAGAAAAGGGCAAGGGGACGTAGGAGAACCCGGGAGCGAGATTGGCACACGATGTACCCAGGTTCACATCCCCTCGATGGAGGATCGCTACGTCCTGCTGTCAATCCAGTATATGATCATAGATTGGTTTACATGGAGCCGCCGGAGGCGGAGGAGGAGACTAGATCTAATCTTATGTCGGAGAGCTGTCCCCAAAGGGGTGCCCCTGATGGATTTCTATATACAACCAGTTAGGGTTTACAAGTGCACTAATGGGCTTTGTATTGGAGTCGGCGTGGTGTCTGGGTCCAGTACGTGCCAGTCGCCGTATTCGGCGAGTCGATCTGCTCTGGCTTGGCTTCAGTCGGCTCACTCCAGCCGGTGACTCCGCTTCGTGGGCATACCCCGATTGGTATTCCCCCATTAGTAGTACCCGAGCATGTCATGGATTTGATGCGGGCTTGAGGCAGGGTGCAGAGAGTCTTGGCGATGGATCGTGGCGAATCGGTGACGAGCTCCTGAATAGAGGAAAGAACCGTGAAGCAGGAGGCGGTCGGCGATCGGCGTGAGCCAGTCGGTGATAACCAGTTGGCGATAGCTAGTCGACATGGGCTAGTCAGCGAGAACCAGTCGGTGAGAACCAATCAGCGAAAGCCAGTCGGTGAGGGCCAGTGTTGGGGGGATACCCCCGGGTAGGGTCACGCCGGGGTATAAAGGCCGAGTTAGCCGAGGTTCGACAAAGCCAAAGCAGAGGCTAGCCGGGTCACCTCAAGGCCGGCCGAATCAAGGAGTGACCTGGACCAGGGGGTGTTCGCCTAACTAAGTCTCAACCGACTTAAGCAGTAAGTCGGAAGTATATGTTTACTTGTATGCAGGAACAGGGGTGCCCGGATCAGCTGTGATCCGGGTCATGTTTGGCTTCTAGGAGAAGGAAGGAATCTTGCTGGTCAAAAAGAGGGCCCGGTACGCACTGCATGAGCGAAGCAGACAAGAGCAGGACCACCGGGTCATGGCCGACAGGGGTGACGACGCCCATGTCGGCTAACGCGGGCGCCACAGAGGCTCACGTAGCTAAAGCAAGTGTGACGCGGGGGAAAAAGCACCCCGGTCGGCTTACCACTTTGGGAGGAGGCATATTCTTAGGAATATGCCTCCATGTATGCCCTAGGCAGAAACCAAGCCTCCTATATAAAAGGGGGGTTGGGGCTTCTGTAGAAGGGGTTGGTCTCTCTACTATTCTGTCTTGGCTAGGGTTTCAGGTGTGATCTGTGGGTGAGAGTAAGAGAGCTCCTTCTTCCTCCTCTCGCCAATACAGCTCTAGGAGCACTTGTAATCTTGGAAGGAAATCAATACAAACTTCTGTGTGGAGAATCACTCCACTATCCCTCCCTGGATTCCCCTAGCGTGTATTAGTCCCCACCTTTAGCCTATCCATGGCATCTGGCGTGACACCACCACGACAGTTGACGCCCACCGTGGGGCTAGCGGCGCTAGCAGGGGTCAAGATCCGGACGGGAAACATCATCTGCACCGGCGAACGCATCGTCTCCGGGCTCGTTCAGCGCTTTGGAGCGTGGGACTTCGTCGGCGACAACGCTGGCTGCTTCGGCACGCGCCCTCTTCCGCGCAATGGCCTTTTGGTCAGGCTCAGCGCGCACAAGGTCTACGTTGCTGTGGACGTGTCAGGTGTTCATCCGCGTCACGTCATCGACGCGGGGGAGCCTCCCCTCACCGTGGTCCCCGGGACGCGTATCGCTCGCTCCCCGGACCATGCAGAGGTGATGATGACTGCGCCAGGTGCGGGTGCGAGCAAGGATCCGGTGCCAGATCCGGAGGTAACGCCTAAGGCACCGAGGAAAGGTAGAGGTCCTCCACTAGAGAGGCCGGAGAACGTGTTGAGGTAAGCAATGGATAGCTTGGCAAACCCTGTAGTAGCAGCGGTAGATCCGGCTCGAGCGCAGGCCGAGTTGGAGGAAACTAGGCAGAAAGTCCTAGAGGGCGCAAAAAATATAGCCGCGGCGCAGCAGTCGTTGAATATGACGCTGCGCGAGTACGCGAAGGCGAACAAGGTTGACGGTGTAAAAGTGAAGGGGAGAAATCTCATGAGCGAGATGAATAGAGAGGGTGATACTGGAATTGAGGTATCAGAAAACTGTTTGTCCGTGGGGCTGCCGAGGTACAGTACCCCGACAAAGAACCTCAGAGCAGCGGATGCAGCTGCATCCGAGTTGGAGGGTCTAACAGGTGAAGCCCGACAAAGACAACAAGATAGGGTTAACGAGCTGGTTCGGATTGTGAATAGGCAAAACGAGGAACTGCTCAGGGCTAACCCGGAGAGGGCTGGAGCCTCCAAGATCGTCCATTCGGCGGTGGGTAACCCAGAGAAATCCGCTGGAGCCGCATCGTCTCCTCATGGTGGTCCAAGGAGAGAAGAGGTGGTAACCTCGGCCAGACGGAACAAACAGATCGTCCCGTATGACCCGACGCGGGCAGGGAAAGGAAAAGAAGCATAGAAAAATGTTGATCGACAGAGTGTGAGCCGAGGTGAAGCTGGCCGAGGTAACCGCGACCAAGGCAATGCCGGTCAAGGGAACGTTGCCAACGGCAATGCCAGACAGTGAAACTCGGCTGGAGCAGGACAACCGCAGCAGCGGAATATACCAAGGCAAGATCAATGTGCCGGCCGAGGTATGCAACAGAAAGGCGCTCCAAGAGAGCAACACAGGTATAATGATGGAGACTCGGAAATGGCAAACGTGGGATACCCAAGGACGGACTATCATGTGATAGGGTCAAGATTGGGGAGCAGGGATTTGATGCCAGATGATGCCAGGTTGAAACTGGATCGACTGTATAGGTCGGAACAAATTGAATGTCAAGGTCCACCGGGCCCAGCATGTTTTGGACCTCGGATCATGAAGGAGCCACCGGTACTGAACTTTCAGCTACCCAGGGGCACGAAGACGTATGACGGCAGTACAAAGCCGGAGGATTGGCTAATAAATTATGCTACAACTGTGAAAATTGCCACTGGCAACCTGAGATGGGCTGTACGATATGTACCCCAGATGTTGGAAGGCCCGACAAGGGTATGGCTGAACAATTTGCCACCAGGAAGCATCAACTGCTGGATAGATTTCGAGGAGATGTTCATCAGCAATTTTTCGAGTACGTATCAAAGACCAAATAGGCCACAGACCCTAGCTATGTGCAAGCAAAGGCCAAATGAGACGGATCGGGAGTTTTTAACCCGGTGGTGCACTGTGAGAAATTCGTGTGAGGGCGTGATTGAATCATAGGCCATAGCATGGTTTGCACAAGGGTGCAGGTATGGAAGCGAGCTGTGGATGAAGTTGCAAAGGAAAATGCCAACTACGTTGTCAGAGATGATCCGGATTGCAGATTCGTATGCACTGGGTGATCCGACTCAACCTAGGCTCGTATCAAACGAGTCAAACGATGAGTACTATCAGAGAGATGGGGCCGGATCATCCCGAAGGAATGACTACAGAGGAAAAAGGAGAGATGATAGACCGGATCATAGATACGGTTCACACCAAGTTGCAGCTGTGAGTCAAGATCAGCCCGGAGCAGGGGGCAGTCAACGCCAAAAAACTAGAGGGCAGTGGACTCCGAGAAATGATGGCAAGAAGA
Organism: Avena eriantha; assembly: GCA_910589775.1. NCBI lineage: Eukaryota > Viridiplantae > Streptophyta > Magnoliopsida > Poales > Poaceae > Avena > Avena eriantha. Next base: position 259,526,544 of record OU342744.1, on the reverse strand, counting down.
CTTGGACACCAGAGCAAAAGAAGCAGTGGCAAGAAAGGAAAGACCGTCCGAGGTATACTTATGAGTCGATGTTGGACCAGCCGTGTAAGTTCCATACACCAAATCTAAACAACCCAGCGGGTCATACGACGAGGCAATGTGAGTGGATGCGCAAGATCGAACAAGGTGGTTCGGGGAATGCTCAGGCACCCCGGAATGATCAGCCTCGGCAGGAGTTACCCCGGCAGCAACTGCTCTCTGGAGCGAACACACAACAGCTAATGTTGCCTCCCCCACCGCCGAGGTATGATAACAACGAGAGAAGGGATGCAGTGCATCAGGTAGAAAATCAGCATCAGCTGGATCAGAGGTACCCCGGAAATGAGGGGAGCAACGAGTACAGGGAACACCATCAGAGCTATTGTGTGTTTACCACCAACGAGTACAAGGAAACCGATAGAAAAAGCTTGCAGCGTAGGCATATGGAGGTGAATGCAGTAATGCCTGCAGTGACGAGGTACATGCCTTGGTCTGATCAGGAAATCACCTGGAGCATCAGGGATCATCCCAAGCTCATGCCAAGCCCTGGTTCGTATGCGTTGGTGCTGGATCCGACATTCATTGGACCTAGCATTAACGTAAGATTCTCAAAGGTGTTGATCGACAATGGCAGTAGCATTAATATCATGTATGCGGACACAAATGCGCAAGTTGGGTATCTCGGAGAACATGCTCCAGGCCATGAGGACAACTTTCCATGGCATTGTACCCGGCATTTCTTGTGAGCCCATAGGCAAGGTCCGGGTTGACGTCTTGTTCGGCACGAGGGATAACTGCCGAACTAAAAATCTGGAGTTCGAAGTGGTGAACTTAGAAAGCGCGTATCATGCGTTGCTCGGAAGGCCAGCGCTGAACGAGTTCATGGAAAGTTTTCATATTAGCTACTTGAAGATGAAGTTGCCCGGACCAAACAGAGTGATAACCATTGCAAGGGATTTCCGACGTTCGATGGAGTGTGCGTCGGCCGGGTCGAACTTAGCCGAGTCACTTGTGATTGCGCAGGAAAAAAGGAAAATTCAGGAGGTGGCGGCATTGGCTCAGTCCGCGCAGCAGTATATGCCGGCGCTGAGTAACCCGCATGGAAGTGTCTCTTTCCAGGCCACGAAAGATACCAAGAAGGTTCCTGTTGATGACATGTTCCCAGAGCGCACCGTAACAATTGGTGCCGGGTTAAATGATAAATAGGAAAGCGAGCTCGTCAGCTTCCTCCGTGAGAATCGGAATATTTTTGCTTGGTCCACACAGGACTTGCAAGGTGTTCCGAGGAAGTTGGCCGAGCACTCTTTGAATGTGAGACCCAGAGCTAGGCCGGTGAAGAAACCTCTCCGCCGCTTCGCCGAAGATAGGAGGAAAGTCATTGGGGATGAGATAGCTCGGTTGCTAGCTGCATGATTTATCATGGAGGTTCTTTACCTGGATTAGCTGTCTAAATCTGGTGCTGGTGGAAAAGAAGAAGGATGACCCGAACGTGGCAGTGGTTTGGCACATGTGTATCGATTACACGAACCTGAACAAGGCGTGTCCAAAAGATCCATTTCCGCTGCCAAGAATAGATCAGGTCATAGATTCAACTGCTGGGTGTGAACTGTTGTCATTCATTGATGCATATTCTGGTTTCCACCAGATACCTCTGAATCCGGATGATCAAATAAAGACTGCATTTATTACCCCATATGGGGCTTATTGCTATCGCACTATGCCGTTTGGTTTACGTAATGCAGGGGCAACGTACCAAAGATGTATGCAAAAATGTTTGCACGACCAAATAGGTCAAAATGTACAGGTGTACGTGGATGATGTGGTTATCAAGACCAAGGAAAGCAAAACGCTCCTTGACGATATCAGGCAAACGTTTGCGAACCTAAGGAGGTTCCAGATGAAACTTAACCCGGAAAAATGTACCTTCGGTGTCCCGGCTGGGAAATTGCTCGGTTTTCTTGTTTCCAGCCGAGGTATCGAGGTTAACCCAATCAAAATCCGGGCCATCGAACGAATGGAACTGCCGAAGTGTCTTAACGATGTCCAGAAGTTCACAGGTTGCCTGGCCTCGTTAAGTCGGTTTGTATGTCGGTTGGGAGAAAAAGCATTGCCTCTTTACCAACTCATGAAAAAGTCGGATAAGTTCGTTTGGACGCCACAGGCCGATGAAGCCTTTACCCACCTGAAGAAAATGTTAGCCACGGCACCAGTGCTAGCCTCACCACTATCGAAGGAGCCAATGTTGCTCTATATAGCCGCAACCAACCGAGTTGTAAGTGCAGTGATAGTGGTGGAGCGTGACGAGGAAGGTAAGTTGGTGCAAAGGCCAGTATATTACTTGCGCGAGGTGTTGTCAGCCTCAAAGCAGAACTATCCACATTATCAAAAGGTGGCATATGGTGTGTACATGGCCGCCAAGAAACTGAAGCACTACTTTGAGGAGCATCCCATCCGGGTCATATGTGAGGCCCCCATATCCGAGATAATGAGTAACAAGGATGCGAGCGGCAGAATTGCAAAATGGGCAATTGAGCTAGCTCCTTATGCGCCACAATATGACAGAAGAGAGGCCATCAAATCTCAAGCTGTGGCGGACTTTTTTGTGGATTGGGCCGAGGTACAATACGAACCACCACTTCCAGATCCGAACTATTGGCGAATGCACTTTGACGGATCAAAAACCAAAACCGGGCTAGGTGCCGGAGTTGTACTCACATCGCCAAAGAAGGACCAGTTGAAATATGTGCTGCAGATCCATTTCACTGCATCAAACAATGTCGCTCAGTATGAAGCACTTGTGCATGGGCTCAAGGTAGCAAAAGAAATTGGGATACGTCGGATCATATGCTTTGGCGACTCGGATTTGGTGGTGCAGCAAGTGTCGGGAGTATGGGACGCCCTTGATCCAAACATGGAACTGTACAGATTTCATGTGTAGAAGATATCTGGTTACTTTGGGGGATGCGAATTTCACCATATACCCCGGGTGGAAAATGAGGCTGCCGACATGCTGTCGAAGCTCGGGTCAACCCGACAAGCAATTCCATCGGGTGTAGCATTAGAGCACCTCAGGAAACCATCCATCGGGCCATCCCCAGAATCCGAGTCAATATATGTCCCGGAGGACACGGAATCCGGAGCTGTGCCCATGGACATTGACATGGGAAGTGATGCGTGAACCCCGGGGACTACTTCGGTAAACCCGGGGACTGCTTCGCAAGACCTGGGGACTGCTCAGCGTGATCCGGTTGAAGTTATGCCGGTGGATCAGATGGAGATTGATAAGGATGTATTCCCTGTGCGAACAATACCAGCTTGGGCATTACCTATATTTCAGTTCCTGAAGGACGGAACGTTACCCACTGAGGAAGTGCTGTCCAGGCAAACACAGAGGAGGGCAAAGGCTTACACGATCATCAATTCCGAACTATACAAAAGGAGCGTGACCAATGTCCTCTAGAGATGTGTTGACCTGGAAGAAGGGCTTGACATCCTCCGAGATATACATCAGGGGGAATGCGGGCATCATGCCTCATCCCGAGCCTTGGTAGCAAAAGCTTTCTGGCACGGATTCTACTGGCCAAACGCCTTAGAGCAAGCAGAAGATCTGGTGAGAAAATGTAATGGTTGTCAGAGGTACGCTACCAAGACACATATGCCAATGTCGGAACTCAAGACCATACCAATCACTTGGCCATTTGCCGTATGGTGCTTGGATATGGTTGGCCCGTTCAAACCAGCAAGGGGAAATATGACTCACATTCTGGTAATGGTGGACAAGTTTACGAAGTGGATTGAGGTAAAGCCTATAAGAAAATGTGATGGAGCTACGGCCGTAACGTTTCTCAAAGATATCATCTTGAGGTACGGTTATCCTCACAGTATCATAACTGACAATGGCACAAATTTTGCGGAACGAGCATTTGCTCGTTTCTGCCGGGATAAGAGGATCCGGCTGGACGTAGCCTCGGTAGCCCACCCTGCATCGAACGGACAAGTGGAAAGATCCAACGGATTAGTATTATCCGGGATAAAACCCTGGCTCATTGAGCCGTTGCAAAGATCAGCGGGGTGCTGGATAGAAGAACTACCAGCGGTACTGTGGAGTTTAAGAACAACTCCGAATCGATCAACAGGCTATACGCCGTTCTTTCTGGTATATGGGGCAAAAGTTGTATTACCAGCCGACATAGAGCATGATTCGCCTAGGATCACCCAATACACAGAAGCCGAAGTGCAAGAAGCCTGGCAAAATGATGTTGATCTGCTAGAAGAAGCGAGAGAACTGGCACTATCCAGATCCGCCATATATCAGCAAAATCTCGACGCTATCATAGCCGGAAAGTGTGCCCCCGGGTCTTTCGGGAAGGCGATCTGGTGCTCCGGTTAGTACAACGTACTACGGGCATGCATAAGTTATCCCCCCCATGGGAAGGGCCGTTCATCGTGAGCAAAGCATTGCACAATGATTCTTACTATCTTATAGATGCAATGCCACAGGAAAAGAACAAGGCGGACAGGTCCGGAGAGGAATCCAAGAGACCATGGAATATAGCTCTACTTCGTCCTTTCTACACTTAGCTAAGAAGTCTATGTATCCGAGTTATCTCATATGTCGGTATGTATGTCGGCATTGAGCTTATCAATGAAATGTTGGCACCTCGAGTAGTAACTCGGGTACTGCCTTAACAATGTTTGTTGTTTTTTGCGCGTCAGCTGGAATAAGTTATTCTACTTAACTCGGATTAGTAGTGTGCGAGCACCAAAAACCCAACTCTTCGACTTGCTGCTGTCCAACAAAAATTGGCTTCATGGCAAGCAAGAGAACAAGTTTGGAATTGCGTAGCACATGAAAAACGACTAAGGAGAAGAATTTATTCGACCCGACGTTTGTTTTTCGAACTAACCCTGCATTTATTTTCAAGTTATTACGCAGTTTTATTTTGGTGCTAGGTCTAAAAGTTTCCCAGTATTGTTAAGACAATTTTTGAAGCTCGGATTCGTAAGTCATAAAACCGAATCAAGGTAGACACGAACCGAGCCAAGAGATTGAACGAACAAGAAAAAGAAACTCGGGGACTACGCCCAAGTTAATTCGGCATAAGAACTTAGTAGAAAAATATCACATGTGTTTGGAATACAACTCCACCCGGCATACCGGGGATCTGATAAATTTTTAAGTGTTTTTGCTCAAGGAGCAGCAGGAGGAGGAAGTTCGGCCTCGTCCTCGCTGCCCTCAATATCAGAGGCATCATCTTCTCCTTCATCATCCGAGCCATCTTCACCGTGCTCAACCTCTTCGTCTCCAGCAGCTTCCAGGAAGCTCGGCCCCTCAACCCATTCATGAATGGGAGCATATTCAATGAGGCTATAGGCACAAGCCTGGCGCCGAGCTACCCACTCCGGGTCATTGGTCCATCTGGATCCTGTGCGCAGACATGTCAGGAGGTTGAGATCAATCTTCTCGTACCACGTGAGTATGTGGTGAAGGATGGTATCAGCCGCGGCACGTCTAGCGGATTCTCTCCAGAGGTCAAGCTGAGTCTCGGTTTCCATTAACTTCTCAATGAGAAGCGCGGTGGTCCCCGGGGCTTCTTCGCCGGGCCAGAAAGTGTTAAAGATGCGAGCTACAGCGCTGAGGATGTCCTTGCCGTAATTCTTGATGAGCTCCATGCGAGATGATAAGCTGACCAACAGGTCCTCCAGGTCGTAAGGAATCCCTTCACTATCAGAAGTAACCGGAGTACCCCTTTGTCGGCGGAAGTTGGCAACTGCTGCACTCGCGATAGGAGTGCCCTCTGGAAATTTGCCTAGAAACGAGACAAAGGAGAAAGGTCAAGAAAAGACATATGAAGTAACCCGGAGAAGTAAGTCGAAAAAGGGAAAGAAACTTACATGATATATGACTGAGGATCTGGGTCAACTCCTTGGTGCAGTCATCACGTCTCTTCCGGAGCTGCTCAAGCTCAGCGTTCGCCGACCCAAGATGGATGCCGGACTCCTTGAGAAGATCCTGGTCCTTGGTGATCTGGAGGTTGAGGCGCTCGCGCTCTTCTGTGAAGTTCTGGCCAGCCTTTTCAAGTTCGGATTGGTGCTGGGCCTTCATCCTCTCCATCTCAGCCTTGACCCTAGAAATCTCATCGTCCTTGGTCTGGAGGAGGGCGAGCTCGTCATCTTTCTTCTTAAGCTCGGCTTGGTGCTGCCCTGCTTGTTCGAGAAAATGCAGCATCATATCAGGCACGGGCACACTATCTTCAAGCGATGCTGAAATAGTGTGTTGGCCCGGCAGAGCCGAGGTATGAATGTTGGCCGAGCCAACGAGAAAAGGGAATGGAAAGTACGACAAAGTCGGACAGAAATGACTTACCCTTGCTCTGCTCCAGATTTTTGCGCATAATGATGTTCTCAGCTTCCACCCCAGCTGCAGAAACCGAATGATGAGGTTAGTCCGGCAAAGGAAAATGAAGCAAAACAAAGAAGCGCTAAGGAAGAAATTTACCCCTCTTCTCGTATTCCACAATAAGTGCAGCCTGCTTTGCGCGTAGCAGCTTGTGGGTATCCAGCAAGCGTTGGAATTCGGCACTCCGGCGATTAGTGGTCACCTGAAAAGGACAAACACAAGTTAGCTCGATGCATGTTCGAAGTATACTAAAATCCGGGCCAAGTGGAACTTAACCCGGCTCTAGGTGTGTGTAGATTTGAAGTGTACTAAAATCCGGGCCAAGTGGAACTTAACCCGGCTCTAGGTGTGTGGATATTTGAAGAGTACTAAAATCCAGGCCAAGTGGAACTTAACCCGGCTCTAGGTGTGTGCAGATTCGAAGTGTACTAAAATCCGGGTCAAGTGGAACTTAACCCGGCTCTAGGTGTGTGCATATTCGAAGAGTACTAAAATCCGGGCCAAGTGGAACTTAACCCGGCTCTAGGTGTGTGCATATTCGAAGAGTACTAAAATCCGGGCCAAGTGGAACTTAACCCGGCTCTAGGTGTGTGCATATTCGAAGTGTACTAAAATCCGGGCCAAGTGGAACTTAGCCCGGCTCTAGGTGTGTGCATATTCGAAGTGTACTAAAATCCGGGCCAAGTGGAACTTAACCCGGCTCTAGGTGTGTGCATATTCGAAATGTACTAAAATCTGGGCCAAGTGGAACTTAACCCGGCTCTAGGTGTGTGCAGATTCGAAGTGTACTAAAATCCGGGCCAAGTGGAACTTAACCCGGCTCTAGGTGTGTGCATATTTGAAGTTCTCATGGAGCTACGTTAGTTTTCTAAAGAGCATCTGGCCGAGTAACAAGTTACTCCCCCGGAGGCTCGAGGACTAATGGTTACTATCTACAACTTGTAAAGGGGAAGCGACGTACCTCCATCATTCGCCCAGCGAGGTTAATTGCCTTTGCAGTTGTGTTCATCTGAGCGAAAAACTCGGCAGGGCCGAACTTCTCCGGAAGATCAGCATCTTGAACGACCTCCGCCTTATTCCAGTTCATGACGAATTCTATCAGGCTCGGAGGGTACCGTTCACCACTGGGCATATGGGGCGCCACCAAGCCCTTTGCATGTGCTTCTTTCCTTTCGATCAAGGCAAGGGCTGGGCTGGTGTGCAAAACCATTTGCTGTGCGTCAGTTGGCTCGGCAGGCGCGTCCTTCGCTGCTGGTGCTTTCTTGGGAAGCATTGATACGAGGGTATGCTTCCCGGCTTCGACGGATGGTGGCTTGGTAGTGTCCGGAGCCTTCTTGTCCTTGGCTTGCTGGGAAGAGGAAGCCGTTGCAGCGGATTTCCCCTTAGGAGCGGCCGGGATAGCTCCTCGCCGAGGTTGAGAAGACTCGTACGAGGCAGAGGAGCTAGGCGCTGGTGCTCTTGTTGCTGGATTTGGTGCCGCTACCGATGTTTTCGCAGCCGGAGTTGGTGCTGATGCCGGAGTTGGAGTTGGTGCTGGTCTGGTTGCTGGTACTGGAACTGGTGCTAGGGCCGAGGTAGCCTCAGTGGCTGCTGGTTGCGGCGTTGCCGAGGTGGTGGATGCCGTCGCTTCGGCCAAGCCGGTCTCCCCCGCTCCAAGGTTACCCTCCTCTTGCCGAGGTTGAGCAGAACCCGGAGCGGTCGCAGAACCCTCTGGAATTGGGCTCATCGGACGTGATTCATCATCACGACGGGGAGAAGGGCTAGGTCGGAGAGGTGAAGAGATGCTAGATCCACTTTGAGGGACCTCCACCGGAGCCCTGCAAAATCAAAAAAGGTCAGAAGAAAAATTACAACGAAGTAAGGAAGAACAAGTTACAGAAGAAAGAATGACGTACGCATCCGAGGTCTGGGCCTCCTTAGGTTTCCGAGCCCTCCGTGCTGGGGCCTTGCCTACTGGCTTGGAGGCTGTCTTGTCCTCGGACTTCTTATGCCTTTTAGCGGGCTGGGGAGGTCCGGAGGAAGAACTTGAAGAAACCCCGCGCTTTTTCTTTGATGCCACCGGAACAGGTTCGCCAGTAGCGAGGGGAGGATCCTCGTGGATGTGACCACCGGGGTGAGCTGATGGCGGAAAAGCAAAAGAAAGGGGGATAGCCTCAATAGGTTCAATCACCTCGACATCCGATTCATCTTCATCATCGGGCCAATCTCTAATGGAAGAGGATTTACCCGTGGGTCGTTTCGTGGCATCGGTCATTGGGAGGAACATCTCCTGGTCCGACTCCTCCTCATCCGGGTTCTCCCAGTCCGGCGCCCACTTAAGGGTCGGATCATTGTCGTCTTCGATGGTCTGCTGAAGAAATTGCTGAGGAAAGAAATGAATGAAAGAGTCAAAAATGCAACAATAACTGACATATAATTGATCCGGGGTAAGTTTGCAGCATGAAACTTACCAAGGGAGGAAGCCTGTCCCGGCAAAAATGCTCAATTCCCCACGTCCACTCAGAGGAGAAGTCCTTGTGGGTGGTGAAGAGAGCCTTAACCCAGGCGATAAATCTCCGTGTTGCTTAGCTCGAAGGAGGAGGTCCGATTGGGGTCACGACCGAAGCTCATGTGGCACACCTTGTGGGTGCGCTTCTGGAGGGGGGAGATTCGGTTACGAACGAAAGTGATCATGGCATCCTCGTTGCGTAGCCCGAGCTCCTTCAGCTCCGCGAACCTTTTGTTGACCTGGTTGGCCAGGGCCGTGGGCTTCTTGGGGACGACGTCCCACAGATCCGGGTTAGGTGGACCCGGGGTATATGGGAGCAGCCGGATTAAATCTTTGGTGCCTGTGTTCCGGACGTAAAAGAAGGTCCGGGCCCACCCTTTGTAGGACTCTAACCCAGTGACCCGGGGGAAGACGGAAAACCTCCGGGGTGAGATGGAAGCCGCTCCGAACTTAGTGAGCCGCTTGTCCTCCGGATCGGCGTGGATGTCTGGGATGACGTTGCGATGAAGGCCGAAGAAGCGGATCCATAGCTCCTTCGTGGGCCACAGTCCGGCGTAGCCTTCGATCGTAGAAGCAAAGGCAGAGAGAGAAGTGATGGCGTTGGCTGGAAGATGGTGCGGCTGGAGCGGATATGTACTGAGCCAGTCCCAGAAAAAATCGCTAACCGGCAACCCGAAGCCCCGTTGGAAGTGGGACAGAAAGACAACAAACTCACCCGGATTGGGTGAGGAGGCCAGTTCATTAGAAGGGAGACGAGCGGCGACGCCGGAGGGGATGCGTCTAGTTCGGTAAAGCCAGTCAAGATCATCTTGACAGACCCATGACCCGGCCCACGCGCCGCGGTCCGCCGTCGCGGCGTCCTCCTCCATCTCTTGCTCAGCAACAATGAGTTCTTCTTTCGTCATCTGGTCCTCGAGGCCCTCGCTGGCGCTAGAGGCGGCGGGGGACAGTGGCCGGGATTTACGAGGACCCGTGGCGAGAGATTTGCGTCGTGGTGGCGGCGACGTAGAGGTACGACGGAGAAGCGCAGCGGTGACGCTGCTATTTGGTATCACTGGCGGCGGCGCGGTCGAGAGGAAGATGAAGAAAAAGGGTAACGGGCAGAGGGGCGCGGAAGAAGAAAGATCCTAAGGGAAGCACCCCTCCGCTATTTAACCACCCCCACCAGCGGTGAGTGGGATCGCGTCCTGCGGGCCGGCCACACGCAGTGGCCGTGTATCGCCTGTCCGGACCAATCAGAGGGGAGCCACACAGGAGGCCACAAAGCGGAGATGATCCTATGACGAGACACTGTGATGTAAGAAACGAGGAGGTAGGCATGACGTGACCCGCGCACAGTGATAACTGACAATTACTGCGGTGGTTACTGTGCAGGCCCTTAAAATAAGACGACAAAATGATTACCCTTCACATGGGTTGACGTACGAGAGAAGGAAACAAGACCCGGATGGAACTATGGTAACCCGGCCAGCAGGTGAAAACTTGGCATGTGCGAAGGGAAAGTAAAACCATGAGGTTCGAGTTAAAGTGGTAACCCGAACGGCAAGTGAGAACTTGGAATGTGCAAAGGGAACGTAAATCCATATAATCCGAGGTAAAGAGGTCACTCGGAAATAATGACTAGAGCTTGAAATTGAACATGATGTGGCCTTATCGCCCAAGGCAGCTAAGACCGCACCAGCTTCGGGGACTAATGTTGGGAGGATACCCCCGGGTAGGGTCACGCCGGGGTATAAAGACCGAGTTAGCCGAGGTTCGGCAAAGCCAAAGCAGAGGCTAGCCGGGTCACCTCAAGGCCAGCCGAATCAAGTAGTGACCCGGACCAGGGGTGTTCGCCTAACTAAGTCTGAACCGACTTAAGCAGTAAGTCGGAAGTATATGTTTACTTGTATGCAGGAACAGAGGTGCCCGGATCAGCTGTGATCTGGGTCATGTTTGGCTTCTAGGAGAAGGAAGGAATCTTGCTGGTCAAAAAGAGGGCCCGGTACGCACTGCATGAGCGAAGCAGACAAGAGCAGGACCACCGGGTCATGGCCGACAGGGGTGACGACGCCCATGTCGGCTGACGCAGGCGCCGCAGAGGCTCACGTAGCTAAAGCAAGTGTGACGCGGGGGAAAAAGCACCCCGGTCGGCTTACCACTTTGGGAGGAGGCATATTCTTAGGAATATGCCTCCATGTATGCCCTAGGCAGAAACCGAGCCTCCTCTATAAAAGGGGGGCTAGGGCTTCTGTAGAAGGGGTTGGTCTCTCTACTATTCTGTCTTGGCTAGGGTTTCAGGTGTGATCTGTGGGTGAGAGTAAGAGAGCTCCTTCTTCCTCCTCTCGCCAATACAGCTCTAGGGGCACTTGTAATCTTGGAAGGAAATCAATACAAACTTCTGTGTGGAGAATCACTCCACTATCCCTCCCTGGATTCCCCTAGCGTGTATTAGTCCCCACCTTTAGCCTATCCATGGCATCTGCCGTGACACCACCACGACAGCCAGTTGGTGAAAGGCGCAGGGAGTCGGTGAAGCCGCCAGTTGCGGCGAGTCCCCGACCATGGAGCGTGCTGAGTCCCCGAGCGCGGCGAGTGGGGAGGTCGTGCGACCAGCGTGTGGTGCTGTTTGTAGCGCGCTGAGTCCCCGAGCGCGGCGAGTGGCGAGGTCGGGCGACCGGCGAGTGGCGCTGTCTGTAGCGCACCGAGTCCCCGAGCGCGGCGAGTGGCGAGTCGGGCGACTGGCGAGTGGCGCTGTCTGTAGCGCGCCGAGTCCTCGAGCGCGGCGAGTGACAAGGTCGGGCGACTGGCGAGGGGCGCTGTCTGTAGCGCGCTGAGTCCCCGAGCACGGCGAGTGGCGAGGTTGGGCGACCAACAAATTGCGTTGTCTGTAGCGCAGCGAGTGAAGAGGTCGGGCGACCGGCGAGTGCCGCTATTTGGAGCGCGCCGAGTCCCCGAGCGCGGCGAGGTTGACGAGGTCGAGGTCTGGCGACCGATGAGTGCCACTGTCTGGAGCGTGCCGAGTGGTGAGGTCTGGCGACCGATGAGTGCCACTGTCTGGAGCGTGCCGAGTCCTCGAGCGCGGTGAGTGGCGAGGTTGGGCGACCGGCGAATGGCGCTGTCGGGAGCGCACCGAGTCCCCGAGGGCGGCGAGTGGCGAGGACGGGCGACCGGTGACTGGCGCTGTCGGGAGCGCGCAAGTCCCCGAGCGTGGCAAGTGGCGAGAAAGACACCAGACTGTTTGCTGAGAAGGAGAAAAAGGTACAACTGCAGTAAGGTGTATTTATGAAATATATTGAACACTTCTAAAGAGTGCGATTCGTAGATGTTGAAATAAAAGGTGTGTTGTTAAATGGATCAGTTAGCAGTATGAAAGGTTTACAAGTATCTTTTCATGAGTAGGCAGACCTCCAGTATCAAACGCTTGCGGAGTAATATGGACGCGATGCCAGACTGTTGAACCCGAAGACAAGGTCGGCCTTTTGGTACCCAGCCTCACTACTTCGACGGACACGAATAAACAACAGACAAACTGAAACCGATCCCAAGTATGATTTTGGTCCCTGAACAGGTCATATGCGACTGCATGGTCGGCTTTGGAGAATGAATGAAGATGTATATATGTTTTGGACTTATAATATGTACGAGTGTAAAAAAACTTAGTTGTTAGTATGGCAAGTTCGCGACAGTGGCGAGTCCATGATGATGGCGAGTAGGCGACGATGGGGAGTACGCGACGATGAGTCCACGATGGCGAGTCCGCGGTAGCGAGTCTGCGGCGGCGAGTCCCCAAGCCCGTACTTGGTGAAGATGAAAACAATCGGCGCGACGGCTGGATGGAGTCGGCACGACGCGATGTCACGGACTAAACCGGTGCGTCGACGGAGTCGCAGTGCCATAGTTAGTTGCGGCAGCGAGAAGTCCGGAGTCGGCTCGCCGTGACGAGCACTTGTACGTGCAAAACAATTAATTAACGGAATATAATATAACAATTAGAAAAATCCTTGAGTGGAGAAATAATTCCATGCTAATCCGATGAATGCATCGCATGGCGTGCTCTGGATCACAGTGCACGTTCTCCAAATACTGTATACATGTAAAAAAATCAGCACACGAGAGGGTAAAAATAATCAATATCAAGGAGAGAGACTGGGTTAAAAAAAGTCTGGCCGCCTGCAGCGTGTAACTTCCGTGCAGCTTTTTTTTCTCGCGGGCCACAAGACATGTGGTGGTGATCGATGGTGTAATCTAAACTACACTTCCGTGCAGCTTTTTTTTCTCGCGGGCCACAAGGCATGTGATGGTGATCGATGGTGTAATCTAAACAAGCTAAATCCTTTTTCCTTGGCACCTGAGCCTTGATCAGTAGGCAGCCTTGTCGCACGCACATACAAGGTGCCGCTGGGCCTCGCGCTGTCACTCACAATACGGAGAACACCGTCGGCCGAGTGGAGGTAAAATAACACAGCGATTCGGCTTTCGAGGCTGCCTTTGAGCACGGTCATTGTGGGAGCCGCCTGTGAGATTGGACCCTTTGCGTATAAGAACATGTAGTGTAAGACGATTAGATCCAAATAAATCAATTACAAAAATAATCAATTAGAGAAAAAGATGAGATCGGATTGGAAAATCGTCAGCCGCCGCGAGCCTCTTCTTGATCACGCGCATATGTTGATGATGGATTTGAGGATACCGCCCGGATCATCACCTTCAAGCACCGCTTGCTTCACGGTGGGCGCTAACTGTCGTGGTATTGGCCACGGCAGATGCTACAGGGTAACTTACGTAGAGGAAAGGGCAAGGCGACGTAGGAGAATCCGGGAGCGAGATTGGCACACGATGTACCCAGGTTCACGTCCCCTCGATGGAGGATCGCTACGTCCTGCTGTCAATCTAGTATATGATCATATATTGGTTTACATCGAGCCGCCGGAGGCAGAGGAGGAGACTAGATCTAATCTTATGTGGGAGAGTTGTCCCCAAAGGGGTGCCCCTGACGGCTTTATATATACAACCAGTTAGGCTTTACAAGTGCACTAATGGGCTATGTATTGGAGTCGGCGTGGCGTCTGGGTCCAGTACGTGCGAGTCGCCGTATTTGGCGAGTCGATCCGCTCTGGCTTGGCTTCAGCCGGCGACTCCGCTTCGTGGGCATACCCTGATTGGTATTCCCCCATCAAATAGGAGTTATATACTAGGACTAAGATGGAGTAGACCATGTCATCACATGATGATGGATATGGTGGAGTCAAATGATTGTCTTATTCAAGAAGATGTGATCTTTATGAATAAGATAAGAGAGATTTATAGAGTATATTTAGGAAAGGAATTCATTCTCTCAAGATATCCTTAGTGAGGTATTAAGGAGAGGATTCTATAAAAGCCTTAACCAAGATCATAGCAAACCATGAATAGAACCCTGTCTACATATTTGTCCAAAACCCTAGAAGGGAGCTAGCAGTGAGAGTAATTCATATTCCTAGATAACCATTGAACAATATCTCCTGGACAATTAAAGCTTCCAAGAGGTAATTAGAGAACCAAGTGAGTGTTTGAGAAGCCTTGTCTAGTTGATTGTCTTAAACTCTAATAGGAACCTAGAATGATAAAATTATCATGATTCCATTACTAAGTAATTCCAGTATTCCACTCCATGTGGAGATATCAAACCACCATGTTGCAAACCCCAGGATTTAATACCTTATTATATATAATTCTTTTATGAGGCTAAGTATGAATGGAGTTCTTTACATATCATTCAAACATTTTAAGTTCTTGTCATAACCACTATCATAGTAAAAACAAGAACATTTCTATAAGATTTTCATATGAGAAACAAATCCCTAAAACCCTAATTGCACTCACTTCACTAAATAAAAGAACCTTTCCTATAATAACACATTTTGTGAACACAATTAGAATTGTAGAATAAATTGATTTTAATTGGTCCTTATAATACTCTTTAGGACTTACAATTATTCAAGGTATTTCAAACCTTGAGAAAATCATTTTTGGAAAGACTTTATAAAAAAAAGAAACATAAAATCGTAAAAAAAAGGAGAGTGCCAACAGAATCGGCCCACAACCCAATCCTCCTCGTGTTTAATTAATGCTCGCGAGCAGAAAAAGTCAATTCCCGCTTGCTCGGCTGCAGCCCACCTAGCCCATTGCAGCCCAAACCGGCCCATACCTCTTCGCGTCCTTCTTTTTTTCTTCTTCTTCACGACCGGCGAGCAAGCAGCTGCCTGGCGACGCCTCTGCCGTCCGCCGCGGTCGCCACGATTCGTGTCGATGCTGCCATCATCCATTGGGGATAAGAAGGACACGACGCCACCCATTCATCCTCATCTGCATTCCCTTCCTCTCTCTCTGTCTCTAATCCCCACATGGCCGAAACCCTGGCGGGCCGGAGCCAACCACTGTCGTTGGTAGGGGTCGTCTCAGAGACCGTGGTGTAGTCGAGATGGAGCGCCATCGCACGTAGATCAAAGAACGCAACACCAAGGGGAGCTCAGAGATGATCGATTTTTTCTGTTCCCTTTCGCCGGCGATCGTCGGAATCCGCGGAGAATAGGCCGTACCAGAGCGCCATCGTCGCCATCAACCACCGCGACAGCATCAGGGTGAGTTACCGGTCCCTATGGACCTCTCCAATCTCGTCCTTTCGTCCTGCATTGCCTTCGCGCCGTAGACCGCCGCGCACCGCTGCTGTCCGCCGTCGTGCACCGTCCTCCGACGACCATTTGCTAGCGGCACTGCCACGATAGTGCTCAGCACCGTCTACTTGTTCGAAAGCGTGAGTGGTCGACGTGGCCAATGATCCACCTGTCTGTGACTCTGGGGTAGAGTAGATTAGGTATAAAAAGTCTTTATTTCGTGTGGCAGATGACGTGGCCACGGGCCCATTAGTCAGTGACTTTGGCTAGATTAGATAACAGTGTAAAAATTATTATCTGTTTAAGTAATTAGATAAAACAAATAAGTTTAAATATAAATATAATTCCAGAAAATTAATAAAAGGATTAAATCTTAGAAATCCTATATCTTTTGTTTTATAATTAAGAAAAATACATATTATATTTCCAAATGTTCAGAAAAATAAACTCTATATTATAAACCTATTATCACATTTTATTTTCCAACTTAAATAATATAATAATTTCTTTTAGTAATGTCGTGGAAATGACCATGGCAGTCGCTGCAGTAGGCAACGATTGATTGAATCAGGGGCGAGAGCCGGCGGCCATCTGCGGTGCGAGATGTGGGCGGATGCACATGGGTTTACCCAGGTTCGGCCCCCCAGAGGGTAAAGACCTACTCCTGCTAGATTAGATTATTGGAGAGCGAGTTACAGAGGTGGCAAGCTCAGCGTCTAAGCAGCGAGTCGCTTGAAGGGGAGTATGATGGAACGTAAGTACTCATGATACCCTAGGGAGGTTTATATATGAGGCACCTCGCTAGGGTTTACAAGCTACAACCAAACAAGATAAGGATTCAGAGGCTTTGACCTAATTCGACTGGTCTTCTAGTATGCTCCTGGGCCTCCGGTCTCCAGTCATCGGGCCGTCCCTTTAGTCGCATTCTAGTCGCCGTCCTGCAGGCCCACTTGTGAGACCTTTTGGCCCAATCAGAACGTCCTGCTGAGCATACCCCATTCAGCATATCCCCATCAGTAGTCCCCGAGGCCATCGTTGAATCAGACGCAGGTGGTCATTTGGCAGTCGGAGTAGGCGAGTCCAATTTGGACGCCTAGTTGAATCGGCGTGGACTCCACTGAATCCAAGGAGATTTTCCCTAGGCTCCCAGTCGCCGCTCCGGCGAATGTCACAGCTGCCGAGTCGCTGCTTCGGCGAGTGGACAAGGCTAGTTGCCAGTGAGTGGGATGGAGGAGTTAGACCGTCAACCTGGTCAAACTATCCGTTGGATTTTCCAACGGTAACTTCAGCCTAATTACCGCAGGTAACGGCTAGCCCGAATTTGGCGGGTAGCGCCCCCTTATAAGGGGAGTGGCGAATCATCCTTGCAGATCCTTCCCTGCATTCCTCATTCTCGCGCATTCATTCTTTCTGTCTTACTCCGATTCGATCCTTCCGCACCGAGCGACCCCACATCCTTCCCAACGGCACATCCAAAAGGTTCATGGGGGAAATACAGGTGCACCACGGCCCAGCTCAAGTCCTTCGAGGACGCCAGAGTCCTCCGCAAGGTGAACTGGCGGGTTCCCGCTTCCTCCGAGACCGAGCCGAAGCCGCGAGCCGGGGAATTCATTTGTTTCCCCAGCCATCTAGAGAGAGGTTTGGGGTTTCCCACCTCACTCTTCTTCTGGCGCTTCTGTGCGTATTACGCAATCAAGCCATCGGATGTTGGTCCGCACAACATCGAACAGCTGGCGATTTTTGTCGCCTTCTGCAAATGCTACCTCGGCTGTAGGCCGTATTTCCCGCTGTGGCTGGAGCTCTTCCACGGCTGCATCGGGCGCGAGGCGTCCGGCGGCTTGATTCTGGCGGCCGGTGGCGTCATGTTTCAATTGAAGCCGAAGGCCAACTTCGTCAAGCTCCTGCTGCCGAAGAAAGCCGCGAGCGAGTGGAAGAAGAGCTGGTTCTACGTGAAGGAATCGAATCCCTCTGGCGAAGTGGCGCTTCCCGAGTTCGTCGCCGAAAGGAGTGAGCCTCGCCGGCTGGTGCCGAAGAAACTCCCCGAAGACCAGAGGATGGCCGTCGCGGAGATGATGGATCAGATCCAGAAGTTGAAGGATTAGGGGTTGTCTTCGATCAACCTCTACAAATGCTGGCTTGGGCGGCGTCTGGTTCCGCTAGCGGCTCGGCCGCATTGGATGTATGAGTATAGCGGGAAACATGATCTGTCCCGGACCAGCAAAGAGTCGTGGGATACCGAAGACTACAAGGGCGCCCTGAAGAAGATCACCGACGCAGAATTCACGACCGCATCGGTCGGGCTCGCTCTGTATACTCCTGTGAAGAACGAAGCTCCCACAGTAAGTTTTTTCCTTTCAGTCGCAATCTCTGCAATGTAACTCGCAGTCGCGTCGTTCGATACTCATTGGTGGTTGTTTTCAGTTGTTCTAGGTGCTGGAAGGTTGGCTCCCTCCTCTCGACGAAGAGGTTCCTCGGGAGCTTGAAGAGCTCTTCGAGGGAGATTCCTCCGAAAGCGACGAGGAGGAGAAGGAGGTTCCTCCCCTAGCGCCTACGGCTCGCAAGAACCGCATGCAGATGGAATGCGAATTCGAGGCGAGCCACAGCCTTGATGAACATGAAGGGGGCGACGAAATCGTGCAAGAGAACACATCCTGGCGCACAGCCACACCGGTGAAGCCCGCGCACAAACCAAAGTCGCCGACGAAGAAGCTAGTGTTGACGCCAAGGTTGGTGGTGGTGTTTGAGTCTGACGACGACTCCGATGACGAGGATGCCCCCAATTCTTCACACAAGATCCCAGAGGATGCGATTCCAATGAAGGGATTGGGGGACGAGGACACCGAGGCGGCGGCAGAGGTTCCTCTGGCGGTGATTGCGCATGAAACTTCGAGGGCGCCAAGCCAGGAGGCGGCTGAGGCCGTGGCGTCGAAATTGCCGCAACCTTCAAGGGCGGCAGCGTCTTCGGAGTCGAAAATTCCGGCGACCGCGACTTCATCATCAAGGAAACCCGTTGTGTCATGGGCTTCAGATGTCTTTGAGAGGGGTCTTATGCACAAGCTGGGGCCGGAACTAGACAAGCCCGCTCACATCAGCACCGGGCTATGCGTCCTCCCAATCGCCAAGTAAGTATTAACTTCTCCATTCCAAGTCATGTCTCGTTTTGTGCTGTCACTGTGTTAACTTTGGAGGTTTTGGAAGGTCTGGAGCAAAGAAGATTGGTTGCCCTTCGTGGTGAAGATTCAGCCGGTCGCCACCACAGGAGAGGGTGACCTCCCCAAGAGGAGGAAATCTCCTGGAGATGCGGCGACTGTGGAGGGCGCGAAGAGGCAGAAGGGTGGTGCCGACGGTGCTGTGGCGATAGATAGCGCCAAGGAGTGCGATCTTGCTGTAGTCGTCGAAGAAGTGGCGGCAGCGTGGTCGGAGCCAGTCACGATCGCTCCTGCGACGGAAGCTCCGGCTCCGATGACCAGTGCCCTAGCTAGGGCGTCGGCAACGTTCCCGCGCTTCATGGCGAGGGGGTTTCTAGGCGTGGTGGACAACCAATCTCCATAGAACCGGAGATCGTTGATGAAGACTTTGGGTCCCGTCGTGGGCACACTTCCTTCACGGTCCCGTCGACTAACACTAGAGAGCTCCACAAGATGCTTGGTGCCGCCATTCAGGTACGTCCAATCCCCGAGTTCCTAGCTGCTGAATTGCAGCGGCTAGGTACTGAGTTTCTTCTACTCTCCAGTCCCCGAGTTTCTAGTCACTGAATTTCAGCATCTAGGAACTGAATTTCTTCTACTCTCTAGTCCTTGAGTTTCTAGTCACTGAATTTCAACGGCTCGGAACTGAATATTGTTCTTGGTAAGTGCTAAGTTATGTTACTTTTGCAGAGGGTTTGCAAGGGAGCGTCTGGAGCGGGATCTGTGCGTGGCGTAGGAAGCAAACCGGCGACTCTAGGAGGCTGTTGGTCAGTACTTGTTTCGTTTTTTTCTTTTTCGGCGGTGAACTGTTCGTGCGCTGGCGTGTTGACGATTTGTCTCTTCCCTTTTCAGATGGTCTTCCGGCTGCCATTTCCAAGGCCCGTGAAGGGTATGTTCCAGTCGCCGAACTGGACGTGGCGAATGGACGAATTGCCTCGCTGATCCAGGAATTGGAGGATGCGAAAGCGGCCTTAATTTCGTCTGAGGATCGAGCGAAGGCTGTAGTCGCTGCGGCTGAAGACGAGCGCAAGGCCGCGGACTCGATTATCGTGGGGCTGCAGAACGACCATGCCGCCCTAGAGAAGCATGTCACCGAGAACTGCCGCAAGCTTCTTGGTAAGTCTCCGTTTTTTGCTTAACACGTTTGGCGAGTCCCCGAGTGGGGGGATTGATACATTACAAATGTATCTATAATTTTTGATGTTCCATGCTTGGTTTTATCCACTTTCTTGTGTTTTGCCCACACTTTGGAGTACTTTTCATATGATTTCTTGGACTAACCTATTAACAAGAGCACAGTGCCAGCTGCCTGTTTTCTGCTGTTTTTGGCTCCAGGAAAGTCGGAAAATGAATATTCTCGGAATTGGACGGGACAAAAGCCAAAGTGCCTATTTTTCCAGAAGTCATCAGATGCCAGAGTACGAGACGGAGAGGGGCCAGGGGGCCACCACACCACCTGGCCGTGCAACCCAGCCTGGCCCGCACCAGGGGGTGGTCTGGCCGCCTCTGGCACCCCCTCGGCCTCCCCATCCGCCTATAAGATGCCCTCAGGACAGAAACCCTAAGTGCCTGATCAAAAATCCATGAAAGAGTCTGTAGCTTCCATCATCTCCATCCCTAGATCGGGAGGGATCTGAAGCTCTTCCCGGCACCCTGCCGGAGAGGGGAATTCACCCTGGAGGCCTTCTTCATCACCATGCAAGCCTCCGGTGTGATGCGTGAGTAGTTCATCCTTGGACTAAGGATCCATGTAGTAGCTAGATGGCTGGTTCTCCTCCTTTGTGCTTTCATGTCTAGATCTTGTCAGCTCCGTTCATGAGCAAGATCATCTATTTGTAATTCTGCATGTTGTGTTCGTGGGGATCCGATGGATATTGAGATGCTATTTTAGATTGATTATTGATTCTATCATGTCTTTGTTATTTGTGATCTTGCATGCTTTCCGTTGTTAGTAGCTATCTTGGCCAAGTTGATGCTAGCAACTCCAAGAGTTAGTATTTATGCTCGATAGTGGGTTCATGCCTCTGGTAATCTGGGGAAGTGACATAAATCTCTAAGGTACTAGATATGCTGTTGCTACTAGGGAGAATACAACAATCCTTTGTTCATAGAACAATCGTATTGTTTTCATTACACGCAATTCGTAAAGGAATAATCTGTTGCTTGCAACTTAATACTAGAGGGGGTTCGGATGATAACCTGAAGGTGGATTATTAGTCATAGATGCAGTTGGATGGCGGTCTATGTATAATGTTGTAATGCCCAATCAAGTCTCAAAGGAGTCAAGATGTTTAGTATATGCATGTATTTCTTTCTCGATGTTTGTTAATTGCCCCGCTGTAATTTGTTCACCCAACATGTTATCTATCTTAAGGAGAGCCACCTCTAGTGAACTATGGATCCCGGTCCCTTATTTTACATTCAATCTACAAACTGTTACTGCTTTGTGTTTACTTTCTGCAAACTTTTACTTCTTTCCATTCGATACGTTTAATCCTTTGTTTTCAGCAAAACACGGTGAGATTGACAACCTCATCACAATTTGGGGACAAAGTTCTGTGGTTGTGTTGTGCAGGTCTCCACGTTGCTACTAGCACCGGTAGTGCGCCCTGCCAAGGCTCAGCTAGCAACACCTTTGGGGTGTTTCCTTGCTCCTACTGGTTCGATCAAACCTTGGTTTCATAACCGAGGGAAACTTGCTGCTGTGCTCATCATACCTTCCTCTTGGGGTTCCCAACGAGCTCTACATCAACACCGCACCCGCATTTTTCTGGTGCCGTTACCGGGGAACGAAGAAGAAGAAACTCCCACGTCAACACCAAGCCATCAGGGATCCATAGTGTCACTGACGTGTGATGTTGCATCTGTGATAGGGCAAAGCGACCCAGTGGTTCAGACCTTCAACGCCTCGCAGTGCGTGACTACCGTGGTGAACGTGGCCACTGCCTCGGCATTGTGCGTCCAAGCTATCCTTCAAGGGATGTCCCCCACCGAGGTTATTCCTGGGGGAGTTACAGAAGTGTGACGCTATCTGGAGGAGGTGCCCGACGTCGTGGAGTGGATGGCGCGCTCGGCTTTCAGGCGCGGGGCCACCACGGCATTGAGCCTAGGTCTCACCCACTTCCCCGACGATTTCGACCTCGACGACGTCACCACCGGTTACCCTTCGGCGACTGGCACGGCGGAGATGTCAGAGGTGCTGAAGCTGACTGCCAAGGCCGCCCCTTTTGCTGATCGGGTGTTGGCGACAGGGGACCTTCTGCCATACCAGGAAACGGTATTGGCGCCTGGCGACCCCGAGCCGGAGCATCGCAACATGAAGTCAGAGGAACCCTTCCGGTCGGCATTGTCGAAGCCACTGACGACCTACCCGACAAACCCGTGGCAGCCTTTCGTTCATGTCAAGGGTGGTGGTGGTGCTTCTTCGTCAGGACCTGCGGAATAGATAGTATCGTTGGGAAGTTTGTAATATATGCCAAGTGGCGACTTTTGTAATATAAACGATATTTTGAGTAAGAGGAGTCAATCGACTCGCAATGTGACCATTATTGTGTGGTGTGTTTATTTTTGGTTGAGCGAGTCCCCGAGCGCGTCTGCCCTTTAATGGGATATAACTCGATTTGTACATATGTGTTTTCTTTTATGGTGTTTCGTTTATCCTTTGCGTCTCCTGAAGGGGCGAGTCCCCGAGCGCGAATGGTTTTGTTTGTAGGCGAGTTCCCGAGTGTAGTGCTTAGCCGTATTGGGCGCGTTCCTGTTGTGGGTTGTTAATGTGTTGTTTGTAACACGTCTCTTCCCCTAGCTCGGAGAGCCAGACGCTGGGCGAGTCCAAAGCAGCTCTCTTACTTGGTGTGTTCCCGAGCCGCATGAGGGTTCCATTTTTGTGGAGTCACCATGCGTGGTACTTAACCGTTCGAGTCGCTTTGCGCGAGGATGGGAAGGACAGGTCGCTGTGAGAAGCGTATACTGGTCGTCTTGGCCCGGTGGGCCAGTCGAGCTAGGCGACTCCGATAGTGGCTCTAGGTTGGCATTTTCGTGGAGGTCCCACGGCCTGAGTATTTTCGGTGCCCTTGGGCCACACTACTTAGCCGTGCCGGTCGCTCGACCAAAGGTTGACTTCCGTGGGTAGCGTATTGCTGATTGTACGAGTGCGAGTGGCACAAGGATATGGCGAGTAGACACAATTTTGTGAACCGAATGAATTTCATTATATATGTCAGGTGAGTACATGTTTTGGTTCTATGTATAGAACTTCTGGAGGAGGTTTACATTCCATGGCCTCCCAACCTCGAGCTGGCCGTCGCCTCATATGTCGATGACGTAGTAGGCGTCATTGCCGAGGACTCTCCCTATGGAAAACGGCCCCTCCCATGGGGGGAGAGTTTGTGCATGCCCTTCTTGTCATGAAGAAGGGTGTGAACCCGGTGGAGCGGTTGACAGACGTGTGGATCCCCCATATGACTGAAGGGAGCTCTTCGACCCAGCATCCTGGGGTGCGCTCGAGGGGCACCTGGAGTCGTGGCTTGAGCCCATGGAGGACACTCTGGTTGGCACGTTCTGCTTGACCGTTCGACTCCGGGTGGGCGACTGAGGCGAGGTCGAGTCGTATGCCGTGCTCTTCGCAGAATTCCGCCATGGCCCCTTTGGCGAAGTTGGTGCCGTTGTCTGTTATTATGCTGTGTGGGTAGCGGCACCAGTAGATGAGCTCGCGTAAGAACTTGGTGGCCGTCTTGCCGTCGCACTTTTTGATTGGCTTGGCCTCAACCCATTTGGTGAACTTGTCGACCGCAACCAGGAGGTGGGTGAAGCCGGATGCGGCCTTCTTGAACGGGCCTACCATGTCCATGCCCCATATAGCGAATGGCCATGTGATGGGGATGGTCTTGAGTGCCGAACTAGGGAGGTGCGTCTGGTGGGTGTACTTCTGGCATCCGACGCATCGTTGGACGATGTTGGTGGCGTCGGCGTGCGCGGTGAGCCAGTAGAAGCCATGCCGCATGGCCTTGGAGACCAGCGAATTGGCGCCGGTGTGATGGCCACAGTCGCCGGCGTGAATGTCCTGGAGGATCTTGCGGCCTTCTTCTGGCTGTATGCAGTGCTAGAACACGCCAGTCACGCTGCGTTTGTGGAGCTCGCCGTTGATGATGATGAAGGATTTGCAGCGGCACACGATCATTCACGCCTCCGTCTCGTTGCTTGGGAGGATCTTGTGCTCGAGGAAGGCAACGTATGGTGCCGTCCAGTCGCTAGGCTCCACAACCATGGCGACTAGGGCCAGCTCTGGTTGAAGTGGTATCCCGTTGTCGATCTCCTTCGGTGGGCTGACCGAGGGTTTGTGGATGATGTCGAGGAAGACGCCTGTTGGTGGCACTTTTCGGGCCGACCCGATGCGGGAAAGGGCGTCTGCCTCCTCGTTCTTGCGTCTAATGATCCACTCGATGGAATAGCCGTCAAATTGTCCTCCCAGCTGGTCTACCGCTTGGCGGTATGCGATCATTGTTGGAGAGATGGTGTCTCATGTTCCGGCGACCTGGCCGACGACTAGGTCGGAGTCGACGTAGCACCGTAGGCGGTTGATGTTCCTTTCCTTGGCGGCCCGCATGCCATGGAGGAGGGCCTCGTATTCTGCCACGTTGTTGGTGTAGGGCTTGAAGTTGAGGTGGGGCACGTATCGGAGCTTGTCCCCTTTGGGGGAGGTCAGTATGACCCCGGCCCCTGCGCCGTCAGCGTTCTTCGAGCCGTCGAAGTGTAGTGACCAGTAGTGGAGATATGGTAGCTTCTCCGGCTGCTGCGCTTCTTCCCAATCTGCGAGGAAATTAGCTAGGGCTTGTGACTTGATTGCTTTGCGGGGCTCGTATTTGATATTGTGGACGCTGATTTCGACGGCCCACTTGGCGACTCGCCCAGTCGCCTCGCGTTTGCGTATAATGTCCTACAGCGGTGTGGATGAGACCACCGTGATTGGGTTCTCTTGGAAAGAGTGGGGGAGTCGCTGCTGAGCTCAGAATACCACGTACACCAGTTTCTGGTATTGCGGGTAGCGCTCTCGTGAGTCCGTCAGGACTTCACTGATGTAGTAGATGGGGCGCCGTATGGGGCGCTCCTTTCCCTCCTCTGGCCATTCGACGACCATCACGGCGCTAACGACTCGATTGGAGGCCACCACGTAGACGAGCATTGGCTCTTTGTCGACTGGTGCGGCAAGTAGTGGAGCCGCGAGTAGCACTTCTTTGAGTGCTTTAAGTGCATCGTCCGCCTCCGCGTCCCATTGGAACATGGGGTTCTTGCACATTAGGCGATCAAGGGGCATGGCCTTCTCGCCTAGTCGGGGAATGAAGCGACTGAGAGCCGCGACTCGCCCAACCAACTTCTGGACGTCGCGCAGGCACTCGGGTTTTCCAAGTCGTGCGATGGTGTCGATCTTGGTAGGGTTGGCTTCGATGCCTCGGTTGGAGACTACGTATCCCAGTAGCTGCCCGGTGGGGACGCCAAAGGTGCACTTTCCTGGGTTTAGCTTGATGTTGTACCTCCACAGATTTTGGAAGGTTTCGGCCAGGTCGACGAGCAGGCCGTCTTGGCGAGTGGATTTTACCACCACGTCGTCGATGTAGACGTGAATGTTGCGGCCAATTTTGCTCGCGAGGCACTCCTGCATGCACCTTTGGTATGTGGCGCTAGTGTTCTTGAGGCTGAACGTCATGGCCGTGTAGCAGAAGGCGCCGAATGGCGTGATGAACGCCGTCTACTCATCATCCTCCACCGCCATCTTGATCTGGTTGTAACCAGAGTAAGCGTCATGGAAGCACAGCGAGTCTGGTCTCGTGGTCGAGTCAATGATTTGATCGATGCGCGGTATGATGAACTCCTCCTTTGGGCAGGCGCTGTTGAGGTTGGTGTAGTCGATGCACATTCTCCATGTGTTGTTGTTCTTCAGGACCAGGACTGGGTTCGACAACTACTTGGAGTGTTTTATTGGCTGAATGAAGCTTGCGGCCAACAAGCGTTGCACTTCTTTGGCAATTGCTCGGCGGCGCTCTTCATTGAAGGGCCGCAGCGACTGCTTTACCGGTCGCACTTTGGGGTCAGCGTGAAGTTTGTGCTCAGCGAGTTCCCTCGGGACACCTGGCATGTCAGAAGGTTTCCATGCGAAGATGTCGCGGTTCCCATGGAGGAACTCGATGAGTGCACTTTCCTATGCGGGGCTCATATGCGCCCCAATGGTGACCGTCTGGCTGGAGTCGCCCGGGATGAGCTCGACGGTGCGGGTATGCGTGGTTGCCTCGAACATGGAGTTCGCGGCGGTTGGGTTCTTCAGCATGGTGGGGTCGTCCTTGTTGATGTTTTCCGCGTATTTCACGAGCTCCTCCGCGTGGTCGGTTTCTGCGGCGATGACGGCGTCGGCGAGCTCAGTGCCTTTGTCCTCACATTACACGGCCATATCGGGGTCGCCGTGGACGGTGATGATGCCACTCGGCCCTGGGACCTTCATCATGTTGTACGCATAGTGGGGGGTCGCCATAAATTTGGAAAACGTTTGGCGTCCCAGGATGCAGTGGTAGGGGCTGTGGATATTCACCAGCTCGAACTTGATTCGCTCGGTGCGGTAGTTTGCCGGTGTGCCGAAGGTGACCGGTAATGTCACTTTTCCGATCGGGTATGACTTCTGACCGGGGATGATGCCGTGGAAGGTTGTCAGGGTCGGCTGGATCGCCGACTCCGGGAGTTGTAGCCTCTTGAACGTGTCCAAATATATGATGTTGATGGAGCTCCTGCCGTCCATCAGTGTCTTGGGTAGCCAATAATCGGCCACTTTGGGCCTGACCACCAGGGCGACTCGACCTGGGTACTCGATCGTGGGAGCGTGGTCCTAGCGACTCCAAGTGATGCTCTGCTCGGACCAGTTGAGGAAGCGTGGGATGTTGACCTGTGTCACCGCATTGACGGCGACTGTGCGGGCGAGCACCTTCCTCTCGTGCTTGGTGCCGAGCCCGGTGAAAGTGTGTAGCGAGCTGACGGTGTTGCCGAAGCCGCTGGCGTTTCCGTTGTCCCGAGGTGGGTTGTTGTTGGGGTCTTCCCTTGCTCGCCTTGCCTTTTCGATCTCTTTGAGAGAGTGGCAGTCCGCGGTGGTGTGGGTGGTGGGTTTCCCCTCCCTGCTGTGGTAGACACAGGGCTGGTTGAGCAGGGCGGCGGGGTCGAATTTCAGCCTCGCCGCGTTGTTGGTGCGGTAGTTTCTGCTATCGCGGTAATTTCCTCCATTGCGTCGGTAGCTCTTGGGGTCGCGTTGGCCGTAGCCGGCATTGGCGACGAAGTTGACTCGCTGGTCCGTGCGGCGCTTGCCCGTGATGCGGGTGTTGCTGTAGCGCATGTCGCGCTGTCGCCCGCTGTCGTGGCCGCTGGTGCGACGTCTTCCTCCCGACTCGTCGTCGGAGTCTTTGTTGGGGTCCTCCTCCGCGTAGTGCTTGGCGATTTCGAGGAGGTCGGGGATGTTGTCGAGCGTCTGGTAGACCCGCTTGCTCTTAGCGACCAGTGGTTCGTACTAGCACGTGTTCTTAAAGCAATGTATCACCGTGTCTAGGTGGATGCCGGAGGCGTTGATCCACAGTTCTTGCCACCTTTGAATCCAGTGGCGGGTCGACTCGCGTTGTCCCTGGATGCACCGCTCCAGGTCTTCAATCGTGGTGGCATGGGTGTAGGAGCCCTCGAAGTGCCTAACAAAGGCATCCCGCATTTCCTCCCAGGAGTCTATGCTATCAGCAAGGAGGGTGTTGATCCATTGCCGTGTCGCGCCCTCCATCATCAGGGGGAGGTAGCGAGCGGCGAGCAAGTCGGTGTGGCCGATGATTCCTATCGCCATGAGGTATGTGTCCAGCCATACTGCTGGGTCATACGTTGGATCGTACTTTTCGATCTCTTTGGGCGCCTTGAAGTTGGCGGGGTACTTTTCCCCTCTGATCATAGGACCGAAGCATTGGGAGCCTACTTGGATGAGCGAGCCCCTCGGTTCGGGGTCACCGCGATTACTGAGGGTGTGCCTCAAGTCGTTGGGCTGGCGTGCCCGCTAGGCTTGGTTGTTGACGATGTGCGTGCGGGCGTCGATGGATTGCCCGTTGGCGGCGACCGTGTTGTTCACCGGTCGCGGTTCGTTGGTGGAGAGTGCGGGGTTGGCGGCCCGCGGCTGGTTCGCCAGTGGCTGCGGTGGTGGGCAGGTTACGGCGTTAGCGATGGTGGGGTGGCCACTCGAGGCCGCCCTGCTTGTTGAGGATCGGGAATACATCCACCCCCGCAGGTCGACTCCCGTAGCTTGTTGCTCGATGGCCCTGGCGAATAGGGCCTTGGCATACTGGATCTGCAGCGCGCCGTCCTCCTAGATGTCGAAGTTGGCGACCGCAGCGTCGGCCACGACGACATTGTCCATCGGGGTGGAGTAGAGTGGGAGTCCGTTGGCATCGCAGGCTTGTGGCGAGATGATGATCCGCGGCTGGTCCGGCAGGGGCGCACGGCCAATGGGTCGTGGAGGGGCTCCGGTCGCCGGTGCGCCGGGTGGTGGTCTGTTGCTTCCACCTGGTGGCGCGTTCTCGCAGTATTCGCGCTCGGCTGCGCGTGCGGGGTCGATTTTGTTGTTGAAGTTCAGGACGCGGCCCTGGACGTTGGAGTTTAGGCGGGTCCTGATGCGGCGCTGGTGATAGAGCGATAGCTCCCGCGCCATTTCCCGCTCGAGGCGATATTTCTCGTGCTCCGCGAGCTCATTGCGCTGCGCCTCCGCGAGTCGCAGGAAGGCCTCCTCCACCTCTATGGCCGTGGCAGTCGATGGGATCAGTGTGGAGAAAAGATCTGGCGGGGCAGCCGTGCTGCCCGCCATGTAGATCACGTTAAAGCGATTGGATCTGGGACGGAAGTCTTCAGGCGACTCCGAGCCAGAATCAGAGTCGAAGATCCTGAGGATGGAGGAGTCCTCGAAATCCTCCGGGTTGGAGAGTCGCATGATGGAGTCCTCTCGTGATGCCATAGTGATAGATCCGTCGACCGAGGCAGGGGTCGCGGAGTCGGCGACGTCGTTTAGGGCCTTGTCGTTCGTGGCAGCGTTGATCTCGGCCGCGTTGTTGGGGGCCGAGTCATACTCGGTGATGAGGCTCCTGATGGAGCGGACCTTCTCCTCCGAGAGTAGATCGCGGTGCAGCGGCGATCCGGCAATGATCATCGTGGCTGCTGGCTCGACCGCGCCGGTGAAGCCGACGAAGAGGTTGATGGAGCCGACCAGCATCACCGCGCCGTGAGTGACCGAGCGTGACGCCGGGATGTAGCTACTGGGCAGGACCTGTAAGATCCCGCCGATGGCGATCATGCGGTAGGTGGCGAGCGGCCGATCAATCAGCGAATAGGGTCAAGCCGCAGAACTCAGGCCAGTCCTGCTAGGCCCCACTATCGTGGAAATGGCCATGGAAGTCACTGCAGTAGGCAGCGATTGATTGAATCGGGGGCGAGAGCCGACGGCCATCTGCGGTGCGAGATGGGGGCGGATGCACATGGGTTTACCAAGGTTCGCCCCCTAGAGGGTAAAGACCTACTCCTGCTAGATTAGATTATTGGAGAGAGAGTTACAGGGGTGGCGAGCTCGGTGTCTAAGCAGCGAGTCGCTTGAAGGGGTGTATGATGTAACGTAAGTCCTCAGGATACCCTAGGGAGGTTTATATATGAGGCACCTCGCTAGGGTTTACCAGCTACAACCGAACAAGATAAGGATTCAGAGGCTTTGACCTAATCCGACTAGGCTTCTGGTATGCTCCTAGGCCTCAGGTCTCCAGTCATCGGGCCGTCCCTTTAGTCGCATTCCAATCGCCGTCCTGCAGGCCCACTTGTGAGACCTTTTGGCCCAATTGGAACGTCCTGCTGGGCATACCCCATTCGGCATATCCCCATCAAGTAAATAAACTATTTGGGATAAATCTTAAATAAGGTTTTTATTATTTAAAATCCATAAACAAATATGAAAAATATATCAAAAATCATAGAAAAACAAAATAAAGGCTTATAAACTTATTTTTATATTATTATATCACTTAAGTAATATTTATTATTTATTCCGTATTTATTAAGTGATAAAACTTATAAAAATCATATCTCATTATTTAAAAATCGCAACAATACTTATAATATACCAAAATGATCGCAAAAATAAGTTCTATACATCACAAATGTCAACTGTCACTTTTGAAGTAAAATAAAAGGTAAAGGTCTAATAAATCTTATTTTAACTCATTTCTTTTATTTTAATTCATTAAAATATATACATACTTACTATTGCTTTAGCATTATTTGTTTGAAGTCTAAAAATGTAATAACAAGTCAATTAATGTTTAAGTGAAGTTAAAATAGATCAAACCATTTTCAAATATATCTGCTAAAACTATCATCTCAAATTAAGGATATTTTAATTTTCCTAAAAAGATTTTTATCAATTAGAAAATCAACTAAAATAGTATATTGTTCATCACAAGAACCCTATTCACTTATATTATGATTGTTTAATGTAATAATGTCTTCCTTTTTAATAATCTTAGCCAATAAGCAGTTTAAGTTTGAATACTTTTTACTTTATACAAGTAATTTTCCTCAAAGGTTATTCCTTTAAGAAAAATTAAAAGTAATCCTTCAACACCTATTTAAAAACTCTAATGGAATCCTAATCTTGTTTAAGAAATATTTTAGATACCATACCCATTTGAGTGCTTTAGTATTGCATATTACTTGTTGTATTTACTTATTGTTTCACACACACTCTCACAAGCCTTAATAAAACGCACAAGTGTGAATTTGTTATAAAAGTGCAACACATTCTAAAGAACTCATTTCTAGTTTCCAAACCCTAGTTCAAATACGACTATTCCAGGAATTCGCATTTATCAAATTGCATTACATTACTTATGCATCGTTGCATCTTGCATCTTTATACATTAGTCCTTATCGGACCAATGATGCTATTTATAGAATTTGGATCTTCTCTTGTCTTGAAGACCGTGAGTGCATAATCTTGCAATCACAAAAGGCAAGTTCATAACTTGCTCATGTCCTTTGATTATTTTCTATGCTTGTAACTCAATTGTGTCATCACCTGCATTTCAAAAAGGACAGAAAATACTATTTTCATAATAATATGATTATGGATTATTTACCAAGTGGTAATAATCTATTGGTACAGTTTCAGTGGTAAAGGAACATAATATCTAGGACTTAATAACCAATGTCGCCAGTGATTCTAGCACCGTATACTACGCGTCAACCATGAGATCTGGAATGGGACAGAGAAGTTAGCTGTATCTTCTTCCTTTCATATGGAGGCAAGATGACCTTATCGTGACGTTGGGATTTCTGGTGTGGATCCAACATATGGGTGGGCACCCTTAGGCCCCACGATTTTGGTGTCTAGATTATTTATGAGTGGCTGCCGGAGGTGTGAACTTCTAGGGGCATCACCGGCTCATAGAGTCTTCGGGAACTCCCCTGGTTATAGCTTGCCCTAGTTGGCGGCTTAATGGAGGTGTAGTTATCCCCGGAGGATCGTGCATACATATGGGGTCACGGAGAGGGCAGCGATTGGCTTGGATCTTAAGTTGGGCCTCAAACCAATGAAATTTGAATGGGGACATACTCCTGGTTGTGCAACAAAGCTTGTGGTCTCTTGTGGGAAAAGTGACACACCTCTGCAGAGTGAAAGAATTTTGACATGTTACTCCTTGTTCCGGGAAGGAGCTACGAACGCGGCAGGAAAGGAACCCCATGGAGGTTCTGGTCAACCTGTGAAGGCTGTCGGACATAGTTTTCAGAATAAAATCAATCTTTGAAGAAATGTTTGCAAAAACCTGCATTGCCTATGACCTATAGTCTGTGGCTGTAGAGATAGTGCATCATACACTTCTTTTTAGTGAACTTGCTGAGTACGCTCGTACTCAACCGTACCTTCTTAACCCTTGCTAGGTTCTAAGCCACTAAAGATGACGTCAACATCAATTTCTGCTCAAGAAACCATCATCGACAACTCAAGTTCTTCAATACAGTCAAGGAAGTCCACATATACATCAGCTAAAGTGAAGATAAAGTGTCGGTTTATATAGGAATAGATTCTCTAGCCATAAAACATATTTCTGTAGAGCATTGCAATAGCAGCAATGGCAAGCCAAATAGTTTAGGTGCTAGTCTTAGTTACTAGATGGTTCTGAGTTATTTTTTTGGTTCTTCTTTGTAAGAAGTTCTTTCTCTCTCTTTAACCTAGAGTGCTCTCTAGATCTTTTGTATAGAGTAGAGTTGTAATCTATAGTCATGTCTTGGACCTACTGTGTTTCTGTTGTACCACTCTGAGGAATGTAATACTAGTGAACGATGTTTCATTGGTGTTATGTCAATGATAATAGTGTACTACATCATGTAGTGGTATGCTAGGTCACTGCAGCTAGTATCAGAGCATATGCTTTGACCTTAGGATTAAAACCCTTTTAGGAAGATCTATAGGTTGGATAGTGACTATAGGCGCCATCTTATCTAAACCAAGACTTGTGATGGATATCCATTTGAGGATAAACCTTGTCGCACTTAAGTCGGATGTTCTTATCATCTTTCTTAAGAATTAATTGTATGAGAAATCTCATTTTAGTGTAGCTCGAAATAGGTATAACACCTATAAGATATCTTAAGTTAGTTAAAATATCAAAGAAGATTAGGATATCCTGTGGAGTAGTATTAGTGATGGAGTCTATATTTAGAAACCATGTGAAGTAGCAGAATCTTACCATTAGTAGATACCACCATACCACTTAAGTTAGACCATCAGAGTATGTATAGATACAAATGGAAGTAAATCATGTGGCATCCACTTGATAATTCCATGTGATGGAGTATAATTTTGTTAATAATCTTTAGTGGTAAGTTAAGAAAAATAGTCGTCATAGTGAGATTAGCTCTTTAATCATGATGACTAGGTAAATCTTTACAAGTTCGTGGTGAGAATAGCTCCGAGACCATGATAAGTCTAACTAAGACAAGTATTTAGTAAATAATCTTGTAATAACAGAAAGTAAAGAACGGTGTAGTTCTATGATCAAAGTCATAGGTGTCCTAACATTATGATAATTTTTGGATTAAGGTAGTAACTACAATTTTGTTAGTAGTTTTGAGAGATCATGTGAGGATAGTTTACGATAGAATGGAAATTGGTAGAGTTTAGTAGTCCTGAAAGAAAGGTAAGAGGTTAGTCAGAACCAAAGTGAGACCATTTTGCTCAAAATTATCCTGTTGCGCCTGAGAAATTTGGGTAAATGTTGAGACAAAGAGTAGTTTAAACCTTAAGTGCTAAGTATCACGATGTAAACCTATAATAGGAGGTGTCATATACTACACAGCTAAGCCTGAATTGTAGAGGTATTATACTCAACTACTATATTCCGGGCTTAGAATGATGTGTGTTATATGTACCACATTTGGATTTTTGTTTTTATTGCATCTTCTTGATTGACTAGATCTATACATGAAGTTTGACTTGATGTGCAAATGCATGTTGCATTATCAAGTTATTATTTGATGTTATAGACCTAGATCAAAAAGGGAATTCGTGTAAGGGAGTGACGAGTTCTAAAGATCAAGTTGAAGAATTGCACGAAGGAAGCCAAATATAAGGTGTATTAACACTATTTTGAAGGATGGATCAATCCCAACTCACTATGAGCTGGCAATAAGAAGGGTTATTAGTGCAGAAAAAGGGGGAGAGCAACATGATGGATGAATTTAAGTTCACTTAAAGTAGGTGATGTTGCTAAGAAGCTAATGAAGTAGTTGTACCTGGTTCATGGAAGTATCATGAACCAGTGCAAGGAATAAGTCTTGAAACAAAAGTCGTATTCAAGCTATGACAATTCATAGAGAATGCCAGTAGTAAGTCAAAAACCCGTAGGGTAATCCATACACTTGGGAGGATCCGCAACTGGTATCCGTAGTTGGTATCCATAGCTGGCATCCTAGCGGTTTAGCTAATTAGGTCATCTTTATACAATTTAAAGAGTCTAAAACTTGGCCTAAGTTAAGTTAGACCTAAGGAAGTATGAAATTAAAAGATCGTCTTTTGAGACACTTCATGAGATCGGGCTTACCAAAGTGGAAGTTTCCAAAAGGTTAAAAGTAAGACACAGAGTGCCGGAAGAGTCATTTTGGAGATCCACAACTATGTGGGTATACCACAGATTCTTTCGTGAGACCTTATATAGGTAAAATATAAGCTAGACAGAGACCAATACCTTAACTATGGGGTATTATACATGAAGTCTAGAGACCATTAGGAAACCCCAAGGGGGAGAGTAAACAATAAACACTGAAGTGTTATTGACTAACTTTGTGACTAAAGTTTGAAGAAGTACAAAATTATGGTGAGGTTAAGCCTTATTTTCATAAGGTTATAAGAAATCATCTGTATAAGAGTACTCTCTAAAGTATGTTCGGATGAAAGATCGAAGGAGATATAACTGCTTAACCTTAGTGGACTAGTTATAAAGGGGAAATAGCTGGTATAATCCTTTCGTGTTAAAAGAGAATTCCAAAGTAGACCGGTGTATAGTAGTAGGAAAGCCTGATTGGAAGGGACTAAATGTGTCCCAAACCAATCCTAAGTAAAACTTTGAAGATATAACCCAAGAGATCGTAGTAGAAGGAGTTATACTAAATATAGGAAATGACAGTGGATATTGTTGGAATGAAGATTATTCAAGGAAATAAATCTGGATCCAGGATACCACAATTATCCTCAACTATAATCACAGTGGAATTTGAGAAATGGTGTGGTCAATACAAGTTAATACCTCATTCCGAAATGCAAGAGAGTACGAACTTTGAGGATGAAGTTTATTTTAAGGGGGAGAGTCTGTAACGCCCCAGCATTAGAGCTTAGAAATAAGATGAACATAGGTGTGTGCATTGCATCCATGCATAGAAAATCCGGATAATTTTCGCGCTTTTAAATAAAACTTGTCAAAGTGATTGAAGATTCTCTTAACTTGGTGGAACTGAAGTAGATCATTAAGTTGATTGTGATAAGTTTCTATATGACCTTTGTTAAAAACCTTATTTTGGGTAATATAATTTGATCTAAGGGTAGATCAAATGTAATAAAACTAAGTCACAACACACTACTTAATAAGGAGTACTTGATCTCCTAGAGATCATTACATGGTATTCCAAGCAACAACTCAAGGATGAATACTTAATGTTCTAAAGATGATATCAAGGTATTATCTACCACAAACCTTGAATAGCAAGTTAAGTACATAACTTAAGTAAAGAAACTTTATAATTAAATCTTGAAACACTTGTTTGCCATAGTTTTTCCTACCATGGGTATCATGGTAGTTCTTAAACATTTACTCTTATTACAATTAGAGTAGAAAAGGAAGTCAAATCAACACCATTCAACACATACCCTTAGTGTAATGTTAATAGATGACAATCCTATTTAACCAAGTCCTAGTGTCTATTGATCATCAATGTGTGTGATCAATTCATGACCTAGCACTTGTTAACCTTTAGCTTTGACCTATTATATTAACTGTCCAAAGGCCTTAAGTAACTTAATAAGAAGGAGGAACTAGATATGGTTGAGTGTACCATCATTAATGGAATGTGATCCTTAGTGGAGATCAAACCATTTTATGTTGGAGGAGTTAACTCACTCATGAGTTAACTAGAAGCAGTACCTAAACTCAAGGGTTGAGCTAGTAATTGAGGAGCTATGAGAAAGCTAGTAGTAGTAGTACATTAGATAACAATATTGCTAGGACAAGTGGATATAGATTTAGAATAATCTTGCTTAACAAGATAAGTCTATAGAGAGACTAATACAAGTTTACTACTTAGTTGAGTATAGATCTTGATCAGACAAATAGAAGCCTAAGCTTGGTTTGATCAAATGATGGTGGTCATTATTCTCAAGTCACTTGGGAATAGATGACTAGGTGTTGAAGAAGACTTGTGAGTATACCAAATCAGGTAAAGCCTGGTAAGCTGAATCATCTAGCTTGAACATGAGAAGTCAAGTTAGAGTATGATGAAGTATATAACATGAACATATGGAGTGGTTGGAGGCATAGTAGCTTAACCAAGTTAATATAAGGACAAATGGTATTATGGGAGTAGTACTATACCTATTTCAAAGGATTGATATCCTTTGTATGTATAGTAAGAATTGTAGTCTTGCAAGCCTTGGAAGAAGTTGCAAGATGAAGTTAAGGAAGTTAATAGATGGAGTTAGAAGTAGCTACATTGATAGGTGCATCAATGGTAGTTAATTAAGAGGAGTTATATACTAGGACTAAGATGGAGTATTGTTGGAATGGCATGACCATGTCATCACATGATGATGGATATGGTGGAGTCAGATGATTGTCTTATTCAGGAAGATGTGATCTTTGTGAATAAGATAAGAGAGATTTATAGAGTATATTTAGGAAAGGAATTCCTTATCTCAAGATATCCTTAGTGAGGTATTAAGGATATGATTCTATAGAAGCCTTAACCAAGATCACAACAAACCATGA
This sequence comes from Avena eriantha, assembly GCA_910589775.1. NCBI lineage: Eukaryota > Viridiplantae > Streptophyta > Magnoliopsida > Poales > Poaceae > Avena > Avena eriantha. Next base: position 259,490,248 of record OU342744.1, on the reverse strand, counting down.
ATAGAACCCTGTCTACATATTTGTCCAAAACCCTAGAAGGGAGCTAGCAGTGAGAGTAATTCATATTCCTAGATAACCATTGAACAATATCTCTTGGACAATTAAAGCTTCCAAGAGGTAATTAGAGAACCAAGTGAGTGTTTGAGAAGCCTTGTCCAGTTGATTGTCTTAAACTCTAATAGGAACCTAGAATGATAAAATTATCATGATTCCATTACTAAGTAATTCCAGTATTCCACTCCATGTGGAGATATCAAACCACCATGTTGCAAACCCCAGGATTTAATACCTTATTATATATAATTCTTTTATGAGGCTAAGTATGAATGGAGCTCTTTACATATCATTCAACATTTTAAGTTCTTGTCATAACCACTATCATAGTAAAAACAAGAACATTTCTATAAGATTTTCATATGAGAAACAAATCCCTAAAACCCTAATTGTACTTACTTCACTAAATAAAAGAACCTTTCATATAATAACACATTTTGTGAACACAATTAGAATTGTAGAACAAATTGATTATAATTGGTCCTGATAATATTCTTTAGGACATATAATTAGTCAAGGTATTTCAAACCTTGAGAAAATCATATTTGGAAAGAGTTTATAAAAATAGAAACAGAAAATCGTAAAAAGAAAAAAAAAGGAGAGTGCCAACAGAATCGGCCCACAGCCCAATCCTCCTCGTGTTTACTTAACACTCGCGAGCAGCAGTCAATTCCCGCTCGCTAGGCTACAGCCCACCTAGCCCATTGCAGCCCCAACCGCCCATACCTCTTCGCGTCCTTTTTTTCTTCTTCTTCATGATGCCTCAGCCGTTCGCCGCGGTCGCCATGATTCGTGTTGATGCTACCATCATCCATTGGGGATAAGAAGGACACGACACCGCCCATTCATCCTCATCTGCATTCCCTTCCTCTCTCTGTCTCTAATGCCCACATGGCCGAGACCCTAGCTGACCGGAGCCAACCGCCGTCGTCGGTAGGGGTCGTCTCAGAGACCATGGAGTAGTCGAGAAGGAGCGCCATCGCACGTAGATGATCTGAGAAGAACGCAATGGCAAGGGGAGCTCGGAGATGATCGAATTTTTTTGTTCCCTTTCATCGGCGATCGTCGGAATCCGTGGAAAATAGGCCATACCAGAGCGCCATCGTCACCATCAACCACCGCAACAGCATCGGGTGAGCTATCGGTCCCTATGGACCTCTCCAATCTCTTCCTTTCTTCCTGCATCGCCATTACGCCGTAGACCGTCGTGCATCGCTGTTGTCCGCCGTCGTGCACCGTACTCCGGTGACCATTTGCTAGCGGCACCGCCACGATAGTGTTCAGCATCGTCTACTCATTTGGAAGCACCACTTCAAAAGGTTCCTAGTGCTATTTTTGGGCATCGCCGCCATACTCCTGCGAGAGTCCGGCGAGTGGTCGTCGGCTGGCGTCATCTTTGACTAGTCCGCGCCAGCGTGAGTGGTCGACGTGGCCAATGGCCCACCTGTCTGTGACTCTGGGGTAGAGTAGATTAGGTATAAAAAGTCTTTATTTTGTGTGGCAGATGACATGGCCATGGGCCCACTAGTTAGTGACTGTGGCTAGGTTAGATAGCAGTGTAAAAAGTATTATCTGTTTAAGTAATTAGATAAAACAAGTAAGTTTAAATATAAATATAATTCCTGAAAATTAATAAAAGGATTAAATCTTAGAAATCCTATATCTTTTGTTTTATAATTAAGAAAAATACATATTATATATCAAAATGTTCAGAAAATAAACTCTATATTATAAACCTATAATAACATTTTATTTTCCAACTTAAATAATATAATAATTACTTTTAGTAAAACGATTTGGGATAAATCTTAAATAAGGTTTTTATTATTTAAAATCCATAAAACAAATATGAAATATATATAAAAAATCATAGAAAAACAAAATAAAGGCATATAAACTTATTTTATATATTATTATATCACTTAAGTAATATTTATTATTTATTTCGTATTTATTAAGTGATAAAACTTATAAAAATCATATCTTATTATTTAAAAATCACAACAATACTTATAATATAACAAAATGATCGCAAAAATAAGTTCTATACATAAAAAATGTTAACTCTCACTTTTGAAGTAAAATAAAAGGTAAAGGTCTAATAAATCTTATTTTAACTCTTTTATTTTATTTTAATTCATTAAAAATATATAAGTACTTACTATTGCTTTAACATTATTTGTTTAAAGTCTAAAAATGTAATAACAAGTCAATTAATGTTTATGTGAAGTTAAAATAGATCAAACCATTTTAAAATATATCTGCTAAAACTATCATCTCAAATTAAGGATATTTTAATTTTCCTAAAAGATTTTTATCAATTATAAAATCAACTAAAATAGTATATTGTTCATCACAAGAACACTATTCACTTATACTCTGATTGTTTAATGTAATAATGTCTTCCTTTTTAATAATCTTAGCTAATAAGAAAACCTTAAAGTGTTAACTTTAAGTTTGAATACGTTTTACTTTATAAAAGTAATTTTTCTCAAAGGTTATTCTTTTGAGAAACATTAAAAGTAATCGTTGAACACCTATTTAAAAACTCTAATGGAATCTTAATCTTGTTTAAGAAATATTTTAGATACCATACCCATTTGAGTGCTTTAGTATTGCATATTACTTGTTGTATTTATTTATTGTTTCACACACACTCTCACAAGCCTTAATAAGACACACACGTGTGAATTTGTTATAAAAGTGCAACACATTCTAAAGAACTCATTTCCAGTTTCCAAACCCTAGTTCAAATACGACTATTCTGGGAATTCGCATTTATCAAATTGCATTACATTACTTATGCATCGTTGCATCTTGCATCTTTATACATTAGTCCTTACCGGACCAATGATGCTATTTACAGAATTTGGATCTTCTCTTGTCTTGAAGACAGTCAGTGCATAACCTTGCAATCACAAAAGGCAAGTTCATAGCTTGCTCATGTCCTTTGATTATTTTCTATGCTTGTAACTCAACTGTGTCATCACCTGCATTTCAAAAAGGACAGAAAATACTATTTTCATAATAATATGATTGTGGATTATTTACCAAGTGGTAATAATCTATTGATACAGTTCCAGTGGTAAAGGAACATAATATCTAGGACTTAATAACCAATGTCGCCAGTGATTCTAGCACCGTATATTACGCGTCAACCATGAGATTTGGAATGGGACAAAGAAGTAGCTGTATCTTCTTCCTTTCATATGGATGCAAGATGACCTTATCGTGACGTTGGGATTCCCGGTGTGGATCCAACATATGGGTGAGAAACCTTAGGCCCCACGATTTTGGTGTCTAGATTTTTTATGAGTGGCTGTCAGAGGTATGAACCTCTAGGGGCATCACCAGCTCATAGAGTCTCTGAGAACTCCCCTGGTTATAGCTTGCCCTAGTTGGCGGCTTAACGGAGGTGTAGTCAGCCCTTGAGGATCGTGCAGACATATGGGGTCGTGGAGAGGGCAGCGATTAGCTTGTATATTAAGTTGGGCCTCAAACCATTGAAATTTGAACGGGGACATACTCCCGGTTGTGCAACAAAGCTTATGGTCTCTTGTGGGAAAAGTGACGAACCTCTGCAGAGTGTAAGAATTGTGACATGTTAGTCCCTATTCCGGAAAGAGCTACGGACGCAGCAGGAAAGGAACCCCATGAAGGTTCTGGTCAACCTGTGAAGGCTATCGGACATATTTTTCAGAATAAAATCAATCTTTGAAGAAATGTTTGTGAAAACCTGCATTGCCTATGACCTATGGTCGATGGTTGTAGAGATAGTGCATCATACACTCCTTTTTAGTGAACTTGCTGAGAACGCTCGTACTCAACCATACCTTCTTAACCCTTGCTAGGTTCTAAGCCATTAAAGACGACGTCAACATCAATTTCTGCTCAAGAAACCATCATCGACAACTCAAGTTCTTCAATACAGTCAAGGAAGTCAACATATACATCAACTGAAGTGAAGATAAAGTGTCGGTTTAGATAGGAGTAGATTCTCTAGTCATAAAACCTATTTCTGTAGAGCATTGCAATAGCAGCAATGGCAAGCCAAATAGTTTAGGTGCTAGTCTTAGTTACTAGATGGTTCTGAGTTATTATTTCTGGTTCTTCTTTGTAAGGAGTTCTTTCTGTCTCTTTAACCTAGAGTGCTCTCTAGATCTTTTGTAAAGAGTCGAGTTGGAATCTATAGTCATGTCTTGGACCTGTTGTGTTTCTGTTGTACCACTCTGAGGGATGTAATACTAGTGAATGGTGTTTCATTGGTTTTATGTCAACGACTATAGTGTACTACATCATGGAGTGGTATGCTGGGCCACCGCAGGTGATGAGTGGAAAACCGCCTTCAAGACCAAACTTGGTCTCTATGAATGGTTGGTGATGTCCCAAAATATATCGAGCTCATTGGGGAACCCCAAGAGGAAGGTACGATGAGCACAGCAGCAAGTTTTCCCTCAGTTATGAAACCAAGGTTATCGAACCAGTAGGAGCAAGGAAACACCTCCAAGGTGTTGTTTCCAACATGGAATCCTGCACAACACAACCACGGAACTTTGCCCCCAACTTACAATGAGGTTGTCAATCTCACCGGTTTTGCTGAAAACAAAGGATTAAACGTATTGTGTGGAAGATAGTAATAGCTTGGAGAAAGTAAACAGAAAACAGTAAATAGTTGTAGATTGATGGTAAAAGAAAGGACCGGGGTCCATAGTTAACTAGTGGTGATTCTCCTTAAGATAGATGACATGTTGGGTGAACAAATTACAGCGGGGCAATTGACAAACATCGAGAAATCATACATGCATATACTAATCATCGTGACTCCTATTTGATTTGATTGGGAATTACAACATTATACATAGATCGTAATCCAACTGCATCTATGACTAATAATCCACCTTCAAGTTATCATCCGAACCCCCTCCAGTATTATGTTGCAAGCAACAGATAATTGCATTAAGCAGTGCGTGTAAAGTAAACAATATGATTGTTCTATGAACAAAGGATTGTTGTTTTCTCCCTAGTAGCAACATCACATCTAGTACCTTAGAGATTTCTGTCACTTCCCCAGATTCCTAGAGGCATGAACCCACTATCGAGCATAAATACTCCCTTAGAGTTGCTAGCATCTACTCGACCAAGATATCTACTAACAATGGAGAGCATGCAAGATCACAAATAACAAAGACCTGATAGAATCAATAATCAATCTGAAATAGCATCTCAATATCCATCGGATCCCCGCAAACACAACATGTAGGATTACAAATAGATGATCTTGATCATGAACGAAGCTCACAAGATCTAAACATGGTAGCACAAAGGAGAAGAACCAACCAACTAGCTATCACATGGACCCGTAGTCCAGAGACGAACTACTCACGCATCACACCGGAGGCTTGCACGGTGATGAAGAAGGCCTCCAGGGAGAATTCTCCCCTCCGGCAGGGTGCCAGGAAGAGCTTCAGATCCCTCCCGATCTAGGGATGGAGATGACGGCGGCTACATACTCTTTCATGGAATTTTGATTGGGTACTTAGGGTTTCTGTATCAGAGGCATCTTATAGGAAAAAGGGGAGGCCGAGGGGGTTCCTTAGGCAGCCACACCACCCCCTGGCGTGGGCCAGGCCTGGCCGCGCGACCATGTGGTGTGGCCGGCCTCTGGCCCCTCTCCATATCATATTCTGGATCCGTGCCCCCTCGGTGAAATATTGACTTTGGCTTTTGTCCCGTCCAATTCTGAGAATATTCATTTTCTGACTTTCCTGGAACCAAAAACAGCAGAAAACAGGTAGCTGGCACTGTGGGATCTTGTTAATAGGTTAGTCCAAGAAAGTGTATAAAAATACTCCAAAGTGTGGACAAAACATAAGAAAGTAGATATAAAACAAGCATGGAACATGAAAAATTATAGATACATTAGCAACGTATCAACATCCCCAAGCTTAATTCCTGCTCGTCCTCGAGTAGGTAAGTGATAAAAAGAAAGAATAATGTTTGAGGTGACATCCACCATCATAAACTTGATCAAAGTATTTGTAAAACATTGGTAGCTGGGATCGTAGTACTTTAACATAGCATGAAAGATATAGTTCTAACAATAAGACATATCAACTATGTTGTAACATGAAAAGGCACAAACAAAAGATTCATGAATAACAATGCTTTGCAAGACGTTTGTTTGTTTCACACAAAGAAAACATAATGAGAATGGTATCCAGCTTGTCCCTCATAGAGTAGCAAAACATAAATGCATAGGACACCTTCAAAGTTCATAAGGGTGTCTAGATACAAGTAGTTTAAGAACAAGCAATATCAAAGTTATGCATCAATAAACAAGTCTTGGGACAATGTACGTTAAACTAAGAATGGCCACTATGCTCTCTCAGTAGGTGCATAAAGATAGAAGATGGAGACTCAACATAAAAGTAAAAGAAAGGGCTTCATAGAAGGAAGCAAGGATTCAAGTCTCATAAAGAGCTTCCAAAAATTATGGTACTTATTAGCTTTCAGCTCTCATTACCCCTATCATAAGCATCTTGAAGTGATTAAGGTTAAAGTGAACAAACCATGGAGTATATGCTTGACAAAGTATAAGTTGGAAATCTCATGTCCCTTGAATACGAGGGCCGCTCCTCATGCTACTCAAGTTTAGTTACCGGTAAGTTCTTATCATAGTAAGTACATGTGTATCATAGAGAACCGCCAATGGAGTACCCCTTGCCCGATGATACGAAAGAATCCCCATATCAAAATGACAAGGCAACTAGACAACGAGCATCTCAGCAATCTTCTTATTACCATGGGAAAATGGTGCTTTTTTCTCTCTTTCCTCTTTTCTCATCTCTTTTTTTTTCTTTTTTTTCTTTTTCTTTTTCTCAATCTCTTTTTTTATAAGAAGAATGCTTCATAGATTGCTCATTATGGTTACGGTGCAGGTTTCCACCATGATTAGGCATGGATTAGACCAGCGTCCTAGGCGTTTCTCTAACACACATACATAACTCCATGGACTTACAAGCTCCCCTTTCATTTCACACCGACCACATCCATAGACAAAAGAGCATGATATCAACTGGGTACAATGTACAAGTGTAATGTTGAAAGCGTTCCCCATGACAGCATGGTTCTACTAATCCCCAACATATAAGTGCAAGCATATACAACATAGATGACACAATGGTTCAAGTTTATTAGGGGAAAGAAAAGTAAAGTGTGCCATCAAGTTCGTGAGAGCTTTAATAACTAGTTTTCTGATAACAAGTTTAATTTGGAATAGATAAAAACATGGATATACTTGGAATAGCAATTGCTAACAGGTAGGTATGGTGGACTCTTTGGAATAACTTGGTTTTATTTGGAGTTGGATGCATGAGTGGGACTTACTTAGTTATGGAGGCTAGCAAAAGACTTGGAGCGACCAACTAAGAGAGCAATAATGGCCATAATCATGCAAAGCGACAAAACATCATTAATTAAAGCATAAAGTGATATTACAAGTCAAAAACTAAAGGGTTATAGAGGCTACGGTGACTTGGGATAGTCATAACATGGTGTGAGAATGCGCCAAGTCAACCCAAATAAAGCATCAAAGAAGAATACCACAATACTATGCTAAAACAACGCATGATTCTTTCAAGGCACATTAAGCAATCTCAATTGTTTATAACATGTAATGCTACAACAAAAATAACTAAGCATAAATCCAAAACAATATCAAGCATGACATGACAAGGCATAGGCCACAGTCAAAAACAAACTCCTTTTACCACATAAGCATGAACTGTTCCTACTCTTTTCCAATCCAAACCAACCTATTTGAAAACTAATGTATGAAAGAGGGGGTACAACCAATTTATTCAAGCAAACTAAGAAAACTAAGAAAACGAAAACCAAAAAAAAAACAAAGACGCTCCAAGAACAACACAACTGTGCATGAAACAATAAAAATGAAGTGTTTGGAAGAAACCTAGGATTTTTATTGATGAAGAAGGGGATGCCTTGGGCATCCCCATGCTTTGACACTTGTACTTCTTGGATATTTCTTGGGGTGACACGGGGTGGCATCCCCAAGCTTGAGCTTTAGTCCATTCTTCATCTCATTACATCATTCTTTCCTTACACCTAAAATTTTTCCTTCGTACAAAACTTCACACAATCTTTATTAGCAACATTAGTGTACTCAAGATAATAAGTCTTTGCGTTCAGTTTCAACACCAATAAAACTTCCATTATAACAAAAGATATTGTAGCACTTCCCTCAAAAAGCTCAATTCCCCAAAAAGAACCCAAAAAGGAATCAACAAGAAGCAAATGCAAATAATGGCAGAAATCTGTCAAAACAGACCAGCAGGTAAGAACCACTTTTTTCGAAGACCTTCTGTTGCTCAAATCGAAAAGTGTTGAACTAACGAAAGTTGGATAACAACCTGGGGCAGAAAAAAAATTACAGCTCAAACCGACGTACAGTTTTACACGAATGTTTACAGCGAAGCACAAAAATCTGTTTCGGGACAGCAACTTTCCGAAGCATTACTTCTCTCTCATTAGAGGTTACTCTTGGCACAAAAAGCAAATAAAAAGGATAAGGATCAGTTATTACAATGGTAATAACTTCCAAGACTCATCTAATACTTTTGGGTTATCTCCCAATAAGTACTTTTCTTTAACGCCATTAAGTTAGGCATAAGAAGCAAGAAAACAATCAAGTATTCTCAAATGAAGAAGCATTAAGATTGATACCAGAAATATCTTCAACATGGCAAGGTATCTCATCCAAATAAGTTCTAGAGGATCCTCTCTTAATGCTCTTGGGTTCACTATTTTCATCAAACGGGTTTTCAGGAACAATCCAATCAAGATTCTTTTCTATGGCTTCATACATTGCTACAAGTTTAAAAGGTATTGGTATCTTAATTTCCTACCCATTGGGTTCGGTTTTGTTCATATTTTCTCGTGTACCACTAACATCTACACACGAGCCTAGCATATTAAAACGTTCAAAGACTTTTTCTAGCTTCCTTGGCAACATCATAGAATTCTTTAAGCAAAGTTTCCAGAATAAAATCTCTCTTTTCAGGGTCCTCAATTTCTTTAAGTTTAAGAAACATTACTTGCATTAAGGGTTAAGGTTAACAAACCTAGCTTCGAACATGTGAACTAATAAGCTGCAACAATTTCATAATTTGGAGCAAGTTCTACAAGTGTTCTATCCTCAGTATCCTCATGCTTACTAACATGATTAAAAAATTCTTCAATATTATCTTTTCCAATTATAGAGCCACTACCTATTGAAAGGTCTTTTCAGGGGAACTTAGGGATCAACATGGTGAGCTAAGTAAGAGGTAGCAACTATAGATGTTTTGTTTGTTTTTAATAAAGAAAGCAAACTAGTACAACTATTTTTTGTGTGTTTTTGATAAAGAAACAAGCAAACAAAGTAGAAATAAACTAAGCCAAACAAAAATAACAAAGTAAAGATATTGGTTATGAGGGACTCCCCTTGTGAAGATGTCCTTGACTCCCCGGCAGCGGCGCTAGAAAAATAGATTGATGGCCCAAAATATATCGAGCTCGTTGGGGAATCCCAAGAGGAAGGTATGAGGAGCACAGCAACAGGTTTTCCCTCAGTTATGAGTTATCGAACCCGTAGGAGCAAGGAAACACCTCCAAGGTGTTGTTTCCAACTTGGAATCATGCAAAACACAACCACATAACTTTGCCCCCAACTTATAGTGAGGTTGTCAATCTCACCAGTTTTGCTGAAAACAAAGGATTAAGCATATTGTGTGGAAGATAGTAATATCTTGCAGAAAGTAAACAGAAAACAGTAAATAGTTGTAGATTTATGGTAAAAGAAAGTACCGGGGTCCATAGTTCACTAGTGGTAATTCTGCTTAAGATAGATGATATGTTGGGTGAACAAATTACAGCGGGGCAATTGACAAACATCGAGAAAGCATACATGCATATACTAATCATCTTGACTCCTATGAGATTTGATTGGGCATTACAACATTATACATAGACCGTAATCCAACTGAATCTATGACTAATAATCCACCTTCAGGTTATCATCTGAACCCCCTCTAGTATTAAGTTGCAAGCAACAGATAATTGCATTAAGAATTGCGTGTAAAGTAAACAATACGATTGTTCTATGAACAAAAGATTGCTATTTTCTCCCTAGCAGCAACAACACATCTAGTACCTTTGAGATTTCTGTCACTTTCCCAGTTTTCTGGAGGCATGAACCCACTATTGAGCATAAATACTCCCTATTGGAGTTGCTAGCATCTACTCGGCCAAGATATCTACTAACAACGGAGAGCATGCAAGATCACAAATAACAAAGACATGATAGAATCAATAATCAATCTGAAATAGCATCTCAATGTCCATCGGATCCCCGCAAACACAACATGTAGGATTACAAATAGATGATCTTGGTCATGAACAGAGCTCACAAGATCTAAACATGGTAGCACAACGGAGAAGAACCAACCATCTAGCTACTACATGGACTCGTAGTCCAGAGATGAACTACTCACACATCACACCGGAGGCTTGCATGGTGATGAAGAAGGCCTCCAGGGTGAATTCTCCCCTTCGGTAGGGTGCCGGGAAGAGCTTCAGATCCCTCCCGATCTAGGGATGGAGTTGACGGCGTCTACAGACCCTTTCGTGGATTTTTGATTGGGTACATAGGGTTTTTGTATTGGAGGCATCTTATAGGCGAAAGGGGAGGCCGAGGGGGTGCCCTAGGCGGCCAGACCACCCCCTGGCATGGGCCAGGCCTAGCCGCACGGCTAGGTGGTGTGGCCGGCCTCTGGCCCCTCTCTGTCTTGTATTCTGGCTCCGTGTCCCCCTCGGTGAAATATTTACTTTGGCTTTTGTCCTGTCCAATTCCGAGAATATTCATTTTCTGACTTTCCTGGAACCAAAAATAGAAAAAATAGGCAGCTAACACTGTGGCATCTTGTTAATAGGTTAGTCCAAGAAAGTATATAAAAATACTCCAAAGTGTGGACAAAACATAAGAAAGTAGATATAAAACAAGCATGGAACATCAAAAAATATAGATACATTAGCAACTTATCAGTTGGTCATGCCTTTTGGCTTATCTAATGCACCATCCACCTTCATGCGCCTAATGAACCATATTTTGATCTCTCTCATTGGCAAGAGTGTCGTTGTCTATTTCGATGATATACTTGTTTATAGCAAGTCACTTGAGGACCACGTTACACATGTCAAGGAAGTCTTGCAAATCCTTCGACATGAAAAGCTATATGCTAATCTTCCCAAGTGCACTTTTGCTAAAGACAAGTTAATTTTTCTTGGATTTGTCGTTTCTTCAAAGGGCATTGAAGTTGATGTTTCCAAGGTAAAGGACATCGATATTGTCCCATCCCAACAAATGTGAGTGAACTCCGAAGTTTTCATGGGTTGGCTGGTTTCTATCGTCTCTTTGTGAAAGACTTTTCGCCAATTGCTTGTCCTCTCAACGAGGTGATGAAAAATAATGTCACCTTCGTGTGGGGCAAGGCTCAACAAAAAGCTTTTGATGAACTTAAAAAGAGGCTCACCGAAGCACCTCTTCTTGCATTACCAGATTTCACAAAAACTTTTGAGATAGAGTGTGACACTAGCGGTATTGGCATTGGAGGAGTCCTTGTGCAAAACGGATGTCATATAGCATACCATAGCGAGAAACTTGATGGTGCTCGCCTTAACTATCCAATTTATGACAAAGAGCTTTTTGACTTAGTTCGTGTTCTTCAAGTATGGCAACACTACCTTTGGCCTAAGGAATTTATCATACATTCCGACCATGAGTCATTGAAATATCTCAAAGGCCAAGCCAACTTGAGCAAGAGACACGCTAAGTGGGTTGAATGTATGGAGTATTTTCCATACATTGTCAAGTATAAGAAGGGCAAATATAATGTAGTCACAAACTTTTTGTCTAGCAAGAACATAAGCCTTCTTACTAGACTTGAAATCAACATGTTGGATCTTGATGAAATCAAAACTTTGTATTCTTCCGACCCGTTCTTTGAACCAATTTTCGCAAAGTGCTCCATTGACAAAGGAGTTGATGATTTCTATTTGCACAAGGGCTTTCTATTTAAACAAAGCAAGCTTTGCATTCTGAAGTCGCCCCTCCAACTTTTGCTTCTCCAAGAATCTCATGGTGGAGGCCTCATGGGTCACTTTGGCTGTGACAAGACATTGGGCATGCTCTCCACTCACTACTTTTGGACCAAGATGAAGCACGACGTGTAGCGCTACGTTCAACGATGCACAACATGTGTTCAAGCTAAGTCGCAAGCTAACCCTTATGGTCTTTATATGCCATTGCATATTCCTTATGCACCTTGGTCTGACATTAGCATGGATTTTGTGTTAGGATTGCCTAGGTCTAAGCATGGACATGATTCTATATTTGCTGTCGCGGATCGCTTTTCCAAATTGGCACACTTCATACCGTGCCATAAGACCAACGATGCTTCACATGTTGCAAATTTTTTTCTAGAGAAATCGTCTGTCTTCACAGTGTGGCAAGTACAATCGTCTCTGACCGTGACATCAAATTCATGAGATACTTATGGAAGACCCTCATGGACAAGATCGGTGTCAAGCTCCTCTTTTCATCCGCATCGCATTCTCAAACCGATGGCGAAACCAAAGTTGTCAACCGAAGCCACGGGACTCTTCTTCATGTGTTGATCAAGAAAAACCTCAAGGATTGCGAGGATAGTATTCCTGACGCCAACTTCGCCTACAATCGTGCCAAGAACTCAACAACCAAGATGAGTCCCTTCATGCTCGTCTATGGTTTTGAGCCCCTCACCGCACTCGACATCATACCGCTACCTCTTCATCAGCGCATTGATATCCCACAAGTATAGGGGATCTCTATAGCCTTTTTGATAAGTAAGAGTGTCGAACCCAACGAGGAGCTAAAGGTAGGATAAATGTTCTCTCAAGTTCTATCAACCACTGATACAACTCTACCCACACTAAACGTTTGCATTATCTAGGAAATAAAACTAGAGCAACAATACGAGTACTAGAGATAGCTTTGCATGATAATAAATAATAAGAAAGTAAAGTTAGTTGCTGCAGAAATAAAATACACTAAACTAACAGAACCATGAGTGTGGAATAGTGGTGGTAATTGTGGTGGCTTTGTCCAAGTTTAATTAGCGAATAAATCGGGTTCATTATCTTCGATGCAGTTTTCTATGTGGGAGAGGCTAAATATACATGTGCTTCACTACTTGGAATTACATGTACTATATGATTGGCTTGCTAGCAAACATCCGTAACTACTAACAATGCATTAAGGTTTCCCCAACCATAGCCTTAAATTTAATGGTCCTCTTACTCCCATACGTGCAACGTTCCGCGGTTCGCGTTCTCAGGTTTCTGTCACTCCGGCAGAACTTCCCCTTCCTCTTACACATACTACAAATCCTATGATGTTTAATCCATGTATGCACAAATATAATGGACACCAAAAGACTGTACCATATCAACATACAACTCTAGTGAACCAAAGACGTTCAACCATTCAATCTAAGAACAAAGAAACTACACAAACATGACATAGATCTTAGGATTATAACTTATAGAATCAAACACCATGTTTACATAGGATGATACAGAGGTGTGTGGGAGGATGAACCACTGCATACTAGGAGGATTAGGTGATGGAAATGGTGGTGAAGATGGTGAAGAGGGCGTCGGCAGCGATGACGGCGGCTCAGGGGACTCCTTCTCCGCCGTCGGTATCATGGGGAGCACCGGCCCTTAGCCCCTGACGGGGATACTCCAAATGGGGTATACCTAGCGGGACGTTGCAATTGGGCCAAAAGGTCTCACGAATGGGCCTGCGTGACGGCGACTGGGATGCGATTAAGATGAAGGCCCGATGACTGGCGACTGGAGGCCCAGGAGCATACCAGAAACCTAGTTGGATTAGGTCAAAGCCTCAGAATCCATATCTTGTTCGGTTGTAACTTGTAAAACCCTAGCGAGGTGCCTCATATATAAACCTCCCTAGGGTACCCTCATGACTTACGTTCCACCATACACCCCTTCAAGCGACTCGCTGCTTAGACGTCAAGCCCGCCCTCTTGTAACTTGCTCTCCAATAATCTAATCTAGCAGGAGTAGGTCATTACCCTCTAGGGGCCAAACCTGGATAAATCCATGTGCATCTGCCCCCATCTCGCACCGCAGATGGCCGCCAGCTCTCGCCCCCGATTTAATCAATCGCTGCCTACTGCAGCGACTGCCGTGGCCATTTCCATGACAGTGGCGCCCACCGTGGGGCATAGCAGGACTGGCCTGAGTTCTGCGGCGAGACCCTATTCGCTGATCGATCGACCGCTTGCCACCGGCCGCATGATCGCCATCGGCGGGATCTTACAGATCCTGCCCAACAGCTACATCCCGGCGTCATGCCCGGTCACTCACGACGCGGTGATGACGGTCGGCTCCATCAACCTCTTCGTCGGCTTCACTGGCGCGGTCGACCCAGCAGCAACGGTGATCGTTGGCGGATCGCCGCGGCACCGCGATCTACTCTCGGAGGAGCAGGTCCGTTCCATCAGGAGCCTCGTCACCGAGTATGAATCGGCCGCCAGCAACACGGCCGAGACCAACGCCGCCACAAACAATGAGGCCCTAAATGACGACGCTGACTCCGTGACCCCTGCCTCAGTCGACGGATCTATCACCGCGGCATCACGAGAGGACTCCATCACGTGAGTCTCCAACCCAGAGGATTTCGAGGACTCCTCCATCCTCGGGATCTTTGACTCCGATTCTGGCTCGGAGTCGCCCGAAGACTTCCACGCCAGATCCAATCGCTTCAACGCGATCTACATGGTGGGTAGCACGGCCGTCCCGCCAGATCCGTTCTCCACACTGATCCCGCTGACTACCATGGCCACAGAGGTGGAGGAGGACCGCCTGTGACTCGCGGAGGCACAGCGCAATGAGCACGCCGATCGCGAGAAGTATCGCCTCGAGCGAGAAACGGCACGGGAGTTATCGCTCTATCACCAGTGCCGCATCAGGACCTGCCTGAACTCCAATGTCCAGGGCCGCGTCCTGAACTTCAACGACGAAGGCGGCCCTGCACCCATGGCCGAGCGCGAGTACTGCGAGAACACGCCACCAGGTGGAAGCAACCGACCGCCACCCGGCGCACCGGCGACCGGAGCCCCTCCACCACCCATCGGCCGCGCGCCCCCGTCGGACCAACCGCGGATCATCATCTCATCACAAGCGCGCGACTTCAACGGACTGCTACTCTACTCCACCCCGATGGACAACGTCGTCGCGGCCGATGCCGCAGTCACCAATCTCGACGTCCAGGGAGACGGCACACTCCAGATCTAGTATGCCAAGGCCCTACTCGCCAGGGCCGTCGAGCAACTAGCAGCAAGAGTAGACCTGCGGGGTCGGATGTATTCTCGCTCCTCAGCAAGCAGGACGGCTCCAACCGTCCACCCTACCATCATCAACACCGTGACATGCCCACCACCGCAGCCACCAACGAATCATGACCGGTGAATAACACGGTCGCCGCCAACGGGTAGCCAATCAACGCCCGGACGCACATCATCAACAACTAGGCCTGGCGAGGGCGCCAGCCCAACGACTTGAGGCACACCCTCAGTAATCGCGGCGACCCCGAACCCAGGGGCTCGCTCAGCCAAGTCGGTCCCCAATGCTTTGGGCCTATGATCAGAGGGGAAAAGTACCCCGCCAACTTCAAGGCGCCCAAAGAGATCGAAAAGTACGATCCGACGTACGACCCAGCAGTGTGGCTGGACACATACCTCATGGCGATGGGAATCGCCGACCACACCGATCTGCTCGCCGCTCGCTACCTCCCCCTAATGATGGAGGGTGCGACACGACAATGGATAAACACCCTCCCCGCTGATAGCATCAACTCCTGGGAGGAAATGCGGGATGCCTTTGTCAGGCACTTCGACGGCTCCTACACCCGTGCCACCACCATAGAAGACATGGAGCGGTGCATCCAGGGACAACGCGAGTCGACCTGCCACTGGATCCAAAGGTGGCAAGAACTGTGGATTAATGCTTCCGGCATCCACCCGGACACGGCGATATATTGTTTCAAGAACGTGTGCCGGTACGAACCCCTGGTCGCTAAGATCAAGCGGGTATACCGGACGCTCGACAACATCCCTGACCTCCTCGAGATTGCCAAGCGCTATGCGGAGGAGGACCCCAACCAAGACTCCTACGACGAGTCAGTAGGAAGACGTCGCACTGGCGGCCACGACAGCGGGCGACAGCGCGAAATGCGCAACAGCAACACCCGCATCACTGGCAAGCGCCGCACGGACGGACGAGTCGACTTCATCGCCAACGCGGGCTATGGCCAACGCGACCCAAAGAGCTACCGCCACGACGGAGGAAATTACCGCGATAGCGGAAACTGCCGCGCCAACAACGTGGCAAGGCCGAAATTCGACCCTGCCACCCTACTCAACCAGCCTTGCGTCAACCATAGCAGGGAGGGGAAACCCGCCACCCACACCACCGCGGACTGCCACTCTCTCAAAGAGATCGAAAAGGCAAGGCGAGCAAGGGAAGACCCCAACAACAACCCACCTCGGGACAACGGAAACACCGACGGCTTTGGCAACATCGTCGGCTCGCTACACACCTGTGGCGCCCCGCTAAAACCACTACTAGAAAATCGCTTAGTGTTTTTGTTTTCTGTATCATCATGATTGCATGCTCATGTCATCATGCCACATTGCATTTGTGCATCCTCACGGCTGCATGCATATTATTTGTCTTAAACTAATTTTTCTAAAAGCATACCTTTGTTTTCTAAAGACCCTCTCTCTAATTTTACCACGTGTGTATGTGTTCATGTGGATCCTTTTGAATCTTGCCTATGTTTGTTCTCTACATCATCTACTTGTGCTCATGCTCTTTTAATCTTCCTCCAATTCATTTGCTTGGGCTAACCTCTATTCCTCTTTCGCCGCTATTTATTCCATCATACATGGTACCATATGGTTCTTTTATTATTGTTGGATTTAAATCGCCCCATATGGCCATGTGTGGATCTATCTCTATCCATATTTCAAATACGTCTCCGTTCATATCCCTTCTTTCTATTTATCTTCTTATATGGATCTTACGCTTATTTACCATCTTGTGTTTTTTCTATTTCTTGGATCCATTGAACACTCCATTTCTTCTACCACCATTCGAATTCTTTTATTTGATGTCTATTAGAACCAGACAACTATTTCTTCTATGGTTTAATACATATCCTTTTGTTATTTTAAACTAAAGTTTATAATATGTCTCGGTCTGTCTTATGACCACAAAAGGCAGTCTTATTTTTTGCAAAAATAAAAATACGTTAAAAGTCTATCTGAAATTTTAGGCCAAAACTGTACTAATCTAGTCTACTTTGGACCATGTAAATATTCTGCTCGTTCTCTTGCTCCCAAACCCATATCCCCAAACCTGAGATCCGGATCCGTCTAAAATTTCCCACTGTTCTCCTCTTTTTTCTTTTTCCCCTTCCGCCACCATGACCTGCTTGTTCCCTACCAAATTCCCAATCCGAGCACCACCACTCGAGCTGCCCCCTTTAAATCCATCCCAAAAATCAATCAATATAGCCATCGATGCACACGTCCATCAGATCCCATGATTCCTTTGCTTCCCTATGTCTTTGATCCTTGCGCCAATCAATCAGATCAACTCCTACTGCCCCAATCGATCTCCACCAATATGTGCAGTTCAGCCCAGCTTCATGCCACCCAATTGTTGTGGCATCTCACTGTTTAACTTGCCCCGCCTAGTACTTGCTCGCATATGCGCGCGCCCGCACGCGGACCAGCCGACCGGCCGCCAGCGATCTGACCCCGCCGTTATTCCCATCAGCCGGCCTTGTGCTGCTGTGCGTCACGCCTTCATCTGGCCTGCCGCATGCAGAGGCCGACGGAGACGCCTCCACTTCTTCATGCGCCGCTTCCGACTAGCACCTTACCAACTTGGTCGCCGCGCCCCAATTGATCTGCTCCCTACCATGCGCTCGTAGTCGGCCAAGTCTCAGGTCAGCGTGTCGTTTTTCTTTTCTTTCTTCTGCCCTCTGCCCGCCGTGCCGTTTGTTTTGGCCGCCGTCTCACCTCTTTGCTCCGCCTGCAGAACAGCCCCCAGATCACCGTCCAGCGTCCTCACGAGCAGAGTCAAAGCTCCTTTATTTTCCTATTTGAGCCTAAAACCGCAGCAACGCAAAAGTCCAACACTTGTGCATATCGCCTTCAGCTGTGGCTGCCTGGCAGGTGTTCGCTAAAATTATCACATGAGTTCGGTTTTTGAATTTCCTTCTATCCAGTGACTCTGATCGTCACTGTTTTGCTAGCCTACTACACCACTTCAATGTCCAGAGCCATCACTTAATCGTCAAGATCTACTCCCCGGCGTTCATTTGGTTACTTCCATTATCTCGACTATGACCCGAAGGTTCCCTCGGTTCCGAACGCCAATGATGTGACCCTATCCGAGATCCCTCTATTTTTAGAATATAATGATATATACTTGTTGCATATTAAAATGAACATACTTGCATACATATTGTGGTTTGGGGATGCTTTGTCGATTCACCTCATAATTAAATATGGAGACCATATGCGGGTTATTCTAGTCTTATATTGGCTCCATTTAAATTTGTCTAGGGAACCGATGTCCTGTTTTTCCTTGTTAAAACAACATTTAAAATGCGGGGTATCTAAATAACTTGCCCTTCTAATTAATTGTCGGGACCCCGGTTCCGCTTAATATTGCTTAATTGCACCGTATCTTTGCCATGTCATGCATCATACACGCATCATGCCTGTTCTTCTGCCGTAGTATTAAATATTGCATCCGGTGTTTCTTCTAGTGTTAGCTTTTTCGCGGATTAGGCTGATGAGTTGATGCGAGTATCGACAAGTTCTCTGGATGTCTACCTTCGACAGTGTTTCCCAGGCGAGCATCTCTTCTCCTTCTACCTATTTTGCATTTATAGTCTTTATTTCCTCCTGTTGATCTATTGCTATCCTTGTTGCGATGCTTTAGTTTTCCGTGCACCATTTATATTCCTTGCAGCCTCTATATTCCCTTGGACACATCCTATTGCCTGTTGATTGATAGACAGTCGGCCTTGCGAGTCGTAGTTGCTTGCTCAGGTGCTGTTTCGCGTCGTTGTCGTTCCACCGTTGATAAAAGGTTGACACATGCTTACTAATAGAGATGCTTAACGGTGGAGATGATCATGTCTTTAATTACAACTATTAAATTGCTAGTTATAACTAATGCAGAGGCATCGGTGGGCAATAGATGTTATTTGGTTCTTTCACGCTCACTTGTGTCCCGTAGGACCCCGAGTACTTGATACCTGTTCCTTGACTATTCGCACTATCCACATCCGGGAGAGTCTATGAATCCCCCTTAGCTAGAGCTTGATTCATTTCTTATTTCTTGGGGCCACAAACTAGTTTGGGGTTTTATTACTATCCTGTACTTATGCCATGCTTTACTGCTTTATTTATGATTGTGCGTGGAGCACCTGTACTGTTTAGGATCGTGACACGTTTTCGCTGTATCGACAAGCCCAGTCACACTTTCGGGTTCCCAGTCGTTTACAGCCGTGCACACAAACCTTGGGTCCGTCTCGGAGCCGGCCAACTTCGTTGCGGGTAGCTTAATGGGGTGGCCCCCTGAAATAATTTATGAATCCTGTGATTGCTTTGTCGTGAAAGCTTCGTTGGGTTTTGATTTGGTTTTTCCGAGGTCGATCGTGTGTGTGTTGCTATTTGTGCACCCCTGCAGGGTAAATCTTTCTGAAAGCCGTGTCGGCGGTTATGGAGGACTTGGAGCACAGTATCTCGATCATAGACAAGCATAACTAAATTAGTGCTACAAACTTGACTTAATATATGACTAGTAATCAGATTCAACTATCACGGAATGGATACTAAAATGCCAACAACTGGTGGATCTGGGTTGTTTTGTGACATGCTATACCTGCCTAGTAAGTATTGCAACTCCAATGGAATGTGATAAAAGTGCCAACAATTGCTGGGTTTTGGGATTTGTCAGGACATTTATATCTGACTAGTAAATTTTCCAACTACAACGGAATGGTGATTAAAACTGCCCACTACTTATGCTATCGGGATGACTCATGCTATCTATATCTGACTAGTAAGTGCTTTAACTATAATGGAATGAATAAAACTGCCAACTGTGTGAGTTCCTCGGTTTGACTTCCTCGTTTGGTCTCGAGGGGGGAATACCAGGATGGGTATGTTTGGTGTTACTATCAGGTTGGATCCGAATAGGTCTTTCTTATCCCTCTCTAATAGCCGCCAGTTTTACTGAGTCTCTATAGGTTGTTTAGTGCTGCTGCGCTACCGCTTCAGTCCACCATACCTATGTAGGCGAGAGCCGCCGAATTCTAGCCTCGCCGTGTACTGGCCTCAGTACTGACGCTCCTCTTTTTGCTTTGCCCTTTGTCGGCACCCCTTTTGTTTTAGCAGGTTTGAGATCGACATCGTTAGTAGGGTTACCCTTCTGGCTTGGCTTGGGCAGGGTTATGGACGCCATTGGTTATTCTTCAGGGCTCTTAGCCCAATTTGCTTCTTGTCCGTACTCGGACGTCGTATCGTTTTCAAGGTGATTTGGATCTTTGTACTGTATATCTGTATTCTTGACTCGCTGAGTCGCTGTTGTATATATATCTGTTCTGTGGGTCCCATCGAGGACTGTTGTGTAATGATGTTACTTTCGTTTTCCACCCGCACGAAAGTGCCTGGTGGGCGTCCTTGAATCTTTTCTATGCGGTTTTGGCGGGAAGCGCTAAAACTTGCATAGGGCCGATTCGAGGGTGTTACAACACCTTCACCGGACTCGGCACCAAGTGCAAGCGGAAGGTGCTCGCCCGCGTAGTCGCTATCAATGCGGTGATACAAGTCGACATCCCACGCTTCCTCAACTGGTCCGAGCAGAGCATCACTTGGACTCGCCAGGACCATGATCCCAAAATCGAGTATCCAAGGCCAGTCGCCCTGGTAGTCAGGCCCAAAGTGCCCGATTATTGGCTACCCAAGACATTTATGGACGGCGGGAGCTCCATCAACATCATGTATCTGGACACGGCAATGGATAAACACCCTCCCCGCTGATAGCATCGACTCCTGGGAGGAAATGCGGGATGCCTTTGTGAGGCACTTCGAGGGCTCCTACACCCGTGCCACCACCATAGAAGACATGGAGCGGTGCATCCAGGGACAACGCGAGTCGACCCGCCACTGGATTCAAAGGTGGCAAGAACTGTGGATTAATGCTTCCGGCATCCAATCGGACACGGCGATACATTGTTTCAAGAATGCGTGCCGGTATGAACCCCTGGTCGCTAAGATCAAGCGGGTCTACCAGACGCTCGACAACATCCCTGACCTCCTTGAGATCGCCAAGCGCTATGCGGAGGAGGACCCCAACCAAGACTCCTACGACGAGTCGGTAGGAAGACGTCGCACTGGCGGCCACGACAGCGGGCGACAGCGCGAAATGCGCTACAGCAACACCCGCATCACCGGCAAGCGCTGCACGGACGGGCGAGTCGACTTCGTCGCCAATGCGGGCTATGGCCAACGCGACCCAAAGAGCTACCGCTGCGATGGAGGAAATTACCACGATAGCGGAAACTACCGCGCCAACAACGCGGCGAGGCCGAAATTCGACCCCGCCACCCTACTCAACCAGCCCTATGTCAACCATAGCAGGGAGGGGAAACCCGCCACCCACACCACCACAGACTGCCACTCTCTCAAAGAGATCGAAAAGGCAAGGCGAGCAAGGAAAGACCCCAACAACAACCCACCTCAGGACAACGGAAACGCCGGCGTCTTTGGCAACGCCGTCGGCTCGCTACACACCTTCACCGGACTCGTCACAAAGCGCGAGAGGAAGGTGCTCGCCCGCGCAGTCGCCGTCAATGCGGTGACACAGGTCAGCATCCCACGCTTCCTCAACTGGTCCGAGCAGAGCATCACTTGGACTCTCCAGGACCACGCTCCCAAAATCGAGTATCTAGGGCGAGTCGCCCTGGTAGTCAGGCCCAAAGTGGCCGATTATTGGCTACCCAAGACATTGTTGGACGGCGGGAGCTCCATCAACATCATTTATTTAGACACGGAAATGGATAAACACCCTCCCCGCTGATAGCATCAACTCCTGGGAGGAAATGCGGGATGCCTTTGGGAGGCACTTCGAGGGCTCCTACACCCGTGCCACCACCACCATAGAAGACATGGAGCGGTGCATCCAGGGACAACGCGAGTCGACCCGCCACTGGATCCAAAGGTGGCAAGAACTGTGGATTAATGCTTCCAGCATCCACCCGGACACGGCGATACATTGTTTCAAGAACGCATGCCGGTATGAACCCCTGGTCGCTAAGATCAAGCGGGTCTACCAGACGCTCGACAACATCCCTGACCTCCTCGAGATCGCCAAGCGCTATGCGGAGGAGGACCCCAACCAAGACTCCTACGACGAGTCGGTAGGAAGACGTCGCACAAGCGGCCACGACAGCGGGCGACAGCGCGAAATGCGCTACAGCAACACCCGCATCACCGGCAAGCGCCACACGGACGGGCGAGTCAACTTCGTCGCCAACGCGGACTATGGCCAACGCGACCCAAAGAGCTACCGCCGCGATGGAGGAAATTACCGCGATAGCGGAAACTACCGCGCCAACAACGCGGCGAGGCCGAAATTCGACCCTGCCACCCGACTCAACCAGCCCTGCGTCAACCATAGCAGGGAGGGGAAACCCGCCACCCACAACACCGCAGACTGCCACTCTCTGAAAGAGATCGAAAAGGCAAGGCGAGCAAGGGACGACCCCAACAACAACCCACCTCAGGACAACAGAAACGCCAGCGGCTTTGGCAACGCCGTCGTCTCGTTACACACCTTCACCGGACTCGGCACCAAGCGCGAGAGGAAGGTGCTCGCCCGCACAGTCGCCGTCAATGCGGTGACACAGGCCGACATCCCACGCTTCCTCAACTGGTCCGAGCAGAGCATCACTTGGACTCGCCAGGACCACGCTCCCAAAATCGAGTATCTAGGGCGAGTCGCCCTGGTAGCCAGGCCCAAAGTGGCCGATTATTGGCTACCCAAGACATTGTTGGACGGCGGGAGCTCCATCAACATCATGTATCTGGACACGTTCAAAAGGCTACAGCTCCCGGAGTCGACCATCCAGCTGACCCTGACAACCTTCCCCGGCATCGTCCCCGGTCAGAAGGCATACCCGATCGGAAAAGTGACGTTACCGGTCACCTTCGGCACACCGGCAAACTACCACACCGAGCGAATCAAGTTCGAGCTGGTGAACTTCCGCAGCGCCTACCACTGCGTCCTGGGACGCCAAATATTTGCCAAATTTATGGCGACCCCACTACGCATACAACATGATGAAGCTCCTAAGGCCGAGCGGCATCATCACCATCCACGGCGACCCCGATATGGCCGACAAAGGCGCTAAGCTTGCCGACGCCATCATCGCCGTGGAGACTGACCATGCGGAGGAGCTCGCGAAATACGTGGGCAACATCAACAAGGACGACCCCACCATACTGAAGAAGCCAACCGCCGCAAACTCCATGTTCGAGGAAACCACGCATACCCGCACCGTCGAGCTCATCCCGGGCGACTCCAGCCAGACGGTCACCATTGGGGCGCATATGAGCTCGCATAGGAAAGCGCGCTCATCGGGTTCCTCCGTGAGAACCACGACATCTTCGCATGGAAACCTTCCGACATGCCAGGTGTCCCGAGGGAACTCGCTGAGCACAAACTAGACACTGACCACAAAGTGCGGCCGGTAAAGCAGTCGCTGCAGCCCTTCAATGAAGAGCGCCGCCAAGCAATGACCAAAGAAGTGCAACGCTTGTTGGCCGCAGGCTTCATTCAGCCAATAAAACACTCCAAGTGGCTAGCGAACCTAGTCCTGGTCCTGAAAAAGAACAACACTTGGAGAATGTGCATCGACTACACCAACGTCAACAGCGCCTGCCCGAAGGAGGAGTTCGTCCTACCGTGCATTGATCAGATCATCGACTCGACCGCAGGATCGGAGTCGCTGTGCTTCCTCGATGCTTACTCTGGTTACAACCAGATTAAGATGGCGGTCAAGGATGAGGAGAAGACGGCGTTCATCACGCCATTCGGCGCCTTCTGCTACACGGCCATGACGTGTGGCCTCAAGAACGCCGGCGCCACATACCATAGATGCATGCAGGAGTGCCTCGTGAGCCAAATCGGCCACAACATTCACGTCTACATCGATGATGTGGTGGTAAAATCCACCCACTAGGATGACCTGCTCGCCGACCTAGCCGAAACCTTCACAAATCTGCGGAGGTACAACATCAAGCTGAACCCAGGAAAGTGGACCTTCGGCGTCCCCACTGGACAACTACTGGGATACGTAGTCTCCAAGTGAGGCATTGAAGCCAACCCCACCAAGATCGACACCATCACGCGACTCAGAAAACCCGTGTGCCTGCGCGACGTCTAGAAGCTGGCCGGGCGAGTCACGGCTCTCAGTCTCTTCATTCCCGACTAGGCGAGAAGGCCATGCCTCTTTATCGCCTGATGCGCAAAAACCCCACGTTCCAATGGGACGCGGAGGCGGACAATGCACTCAGAGCACTCAAAGAAGTGCTACTCGTGGCCCCACTACTCGCTGCACCAGTCGACAAAGAGCCCATGCTCGTCTACGTGACGGCCTCCAAATCGAGTCGTCAGCGCTGTAATGGTCGTCGAGTGGCCAGAGGAGGGCAAGGAGCGCCCCGTTCAGCGACCCATCTACTACATCAGCGAAGTCCTAACGGACTCACGACAGCGTTACCCGCAATACCAGAAACTGGTGTACGCGGTATTCCAAGCTCAGCGGCGACTCCCCCATTATTTCCAAGAGCACCCAATAATGGTGGTCTCATCTGCACCACTGCAAGACATAATACGGAATCGCTAGGCGACTGGGCGAGTCGCTAAGTGGGCCATCGAAATCGGTGTCCACAATATTATATACGAGCCCCGCAAAGCAATCAAATCACAAGCCCTAGCGGATTTCATCACAGATTGGGAAGAAGTGCAGCAATCGGAGAAGCTACCATATCTCCACTACTGGTCGCTTCACTTCGATGGCTCGAAAAATGCCGACGGAGCAGGAGACGGGGTCATACTGACCTCCCCCAAAGGTGAAAAGCTCTGATACGTGCTCCACCTCAACTTCAAGCCCTGCACCAACAACATGGCAGAATACGAGGCCCTCCTTCACGGCATGTGGGCAGCCAAGGAAACGAACATCAACCGCCTACGATGCTACGGCGACTCTGACCTAGTCGCCGACCAGGTTGCTGGAACATGCGATGCCATCTCTCCAACAATGATCGCGTACCACCAAGCAGTAGACCAGCTGGGAGGACACTTTGATGGCTATTCCGTTGAATGGATCGACTGACGCAAGAACGAGGAGGTAGACGCCCTTTCCCACATCGAGTCGGACCGACAAGAGCCACCAGCAGGCATCTTCCTCGACATCATCCACAAACCTTCGGTCATCCTACCAAAGGAGATCGACTTCGGGATACCACTGCAACCAGAGCCGGCCCTAGTCGCCATGGTTGTGGAGCCTAGCGACTGGACAGCACCATACGTCGCCTTCCTCGAGCACAAGATCCTCCCAAGCAACAAGACAGAGGCGCGAATGATCGTGCGCCGCTGCAAATTTTTGTCATCATCAACGGCGAGCTACACAAACGCAGCGTGACCGGCGTGTTCTAGCGCTGCGTAGAGCCAGAAGAAGGCCGCAAGATCCTCTAGGACATTCACACCGGCGAATGCGGCCATCACGCTAGCGACAAGTCTTTGGTCGCCAAGGCCATGCAGCACGGCTTCTACTGGCCAACCGCGCACACCGACGCCACCAACATCGTCCAACGATGTGTCGGGTGCCAGAAGTACGCCAACTAGACGCACCTCCCTGGTTTGGCACTCAAGACCATCCCCATCACATGGCCATTCGCCATATGGGGCATGGACATGGTAGGCCCATTCAAGAAGGCCCCATCCGGCTTCACCGACCTCCTGGTCGCGGTCGACAAGTTCACCAAGTGGGTCGAGGCCAAGCCAATCAAAAAGTGCGACGCCAAGACCGCCACCAAGTTCTTACGTGAGATGATCTACCGGTACGGCTACTCGCACAACATAATAATGGACAACGGCACCAACTTCGCCAAAGGGGCCATGGCGGAATTCTACGAAGAGCACGGCATACGACTCGACCTCGCCTCAGTCGCCCACCCGGAGTCGAATAGCAAAGTAGAACGCGCCAACCAGAGCGTTCTCCGCGGGCTCAAGCCACGACTCTAGGTGCCCCTCGAGCGCACCCCTGTATGCTAGGTCGAAGAGCTCCCTTCAGTCATATGGGGGATCCGCATGTCTGTCAATCGCTCCACCGGGTTCACACCCTTCTTCATGGTGTACGGCGCTGAAGCCGTAATGCCAACAGACCTAGAGCACGACTCACCTCGAGTCACCAATTACATCGAGGCAACAAACGAGACCACACGCCAAGACATCATTGACCAAATCGACGAGGCGCGCGACCTGGCTCGCTCCTGCACCGCCATTTACCAGCAGGGACTCCGCCGCTACCATAGCCGCCGAGTCCGGACTCGCACCTTCCAGGAGGGCGACCTGGTCCTACGACTAGCTCAAGACAAGAAGGGCATGCACAAACTCTCCCTCCCATGGGAAGGGGCCGTTTGCCGTAGGGCGAGCCCTCGACAATGATGCCTATTACCTCATCGACATACGAGGCGATGGCCAGCTCGAGGTAGGGAGGCCATGGAATGTAAACCTCCTCTAGAAGTTCTATACTTAGAACCGAAACATGTACTCAGTTGACATATATAATGAAATTCATTTGGTTCACAAAATTGTGTCTACTCACCGCATCCATATGCCACTCACACTCATACAATCGGCAGTATGCTACCCACGGAAGCCAATCCTTGGTCGAGCGACTGGCACGGCTAAGTAGTGCGGCCCAAGGGCACCGGAAATACTCGGGCCTTGGGACGTCCACGAAAACGCCAACCCAGAGCCACCATCGGAGTCGCCTAGCCTGACTGGCCTACCGGGCCAAGACGACCGGTATACGCTTCTTACATCGACCTGTCCTTCACATCCTCGCACAAAGCGACTCGAACGGTTAAGTACCACGCACGGGGACTCCGCAGTAACGGAACCCTCACGCGGCTCGGGAACACACCAAGTATGAGAGCTGCCTTGGACTCGCCCAGCGACCGGTTCTCCGAGCCAGGGGAAGAGACGTGTTACAAACAATGCATTAGCAACCTACAATAGGAACACACCCTACACGGCTAAGAATTACGCTCGAGGACTCACCTACAAACAAAACCAGTCCGGTTCGGGGACTCGCCCCTTCAGGAGACGCAAAGGATCACAAAACACAACAAAAGAAAACACATATGTATAAAGTCGAGATATACCCAATTAAAGGGCGGACGCGTTCGGGGACTCGCTCAAACAAAAATTAAAATGCGTCACACAGTCATGGTCGCATTATGAGTCAATTGACTCCTCCTACTCAAAATATGGTTCACATTATAGAAGTCCCCACTTGGCATACATTACAAACTGCCAAAACGATACTATCTATTCTGCAGGTCCTGACGAAGAAGCACCACCACCTCCCTTGACACGAACAAAAGGCTACCACAGGTTCGTCAGGTAGGTCGTCAACGACTTCGACAACGCCGACCGGAAGGGTTGCTCCGACTTCATATTGTGATGCTCCGGCTCGGGGTCGCCAGGCGCCAACACCGTTTCCTAGTATGGCAGAAGATCCCCCATCGCCAACACCCGATCAGCAAAACGGGCGGCCTTGGCAGTCAGCTTCAGCACCTCTGACATCTCCACTGTGCCAGTCGCTGAAGGGTAGCCGCTAGTGACGTCGTCGAGGTCGAAATCATTGGGGAAGTGGGCGAGACCCAGGCTCAATGCCGTGGTGTCCCCGCGCCTGAAAGCCGAGCGTGCCACCCACTCCATGACGACGGGAGCCTCCTCCAGATAGCACCACACTTATGTAAGCCCCTAGGAATAACCTCGGTGGGGGACTTCCCTCGAAGGACCGCTTGGACGCACAATGCCGAAGCCGTGGCCGTGTTCACCACGGTAGTCACGCACTGCGAGGCGTTGAAAGTCTGGACCACCAGGTTTCTTTGCCCTATCACAGCTAAAAAATCAGACGTCAGTGACACCATGGACCTCCCCGATCGGGGATTCGCCAAACGTGTAAAGCAACAGACGGAGACTCACCAAGAAGCTTGCGGCAGTTCTCCGTGACATGCTTCTCCAAGGTGGCATGATCATTCTGCATCCCCACGATGATTGAGTCCGTGGCCTTGCGCTCCTCTTCAGCCGCAGCAACCGCAGCCTTCGCTCGATCCTCAGATGAAATCGAGGCCGCTTTCGCCTCCTCTAATTCCTGGATCAGTAAGGCAATCGACCCATTCGCCGTGTCCAGCCCGGCAAATGGAATATACCCTTCACGTGTCTTGGAAATTGCAGCTGGAAGACCATCTGAAAAGGAAACAGACAAATTATCAACGCGACACACACCAACAGGTCAGAGCCGAAAAAGAATAAGGAAAAGAAGCCAGTACTTACCAACAGCCTCCTGGAGTCGCCAGTTCGCTTCCTGCGCCACGCACAGATCCTGCTCCAAACGCTCCCTTGCGGCCTGTCGATCGGTCAATTCCCTCTGCAAACCCTGCAAAAGCAACAAAACTCAGTACTTACCAAGAACTGTATCCAGTTCCTAGCCGCTAACATTCAACGACTATGAACTCGGGGACTAGAGAGTAGAAAGAAATTCAGTTCCTAGCCGCTGAAATTCAGCGACTAAGAGCTCGAGGACTGGAGAGTAGAAGAAAGCTAGTATCTAGCCGCTGAAATTCAGCATCTAGGAACTCAGGGACTGGACGTACCTGAATGGCGGCGCCAAGCATCTTGTGGAGTTCTCCGACGTCAGTCGACGGGCTCCTGAAGGAAGTGCGCCCACGATGGGACCCAATGTCTTCATCGACGATCTACAGGCTCTGTGGAGACTGGTTGTCCGCCACGCCTAGAAACCCCTAGCCATGAAGCGCGGGAATGTTGCCGCCGCCCTAGCTAGGGCACTGGTCGTCGGAGCCGGCGCTTCCGTCACAGGCGCGACCATGACTGGCTCCGACCGCGCCGCCACCACTTCTTCGGCAACTGCAGCGAGATCGGATTCCTTGGCGCTGTCCACCGCCACGACATCATCAGCACCCCCTTCTGCCTCTTCGCGCCTTCCTTGCTCGCCGCATCTCCGGCAGGTTTCCTCTTCTTGGGGAGGTCGCCCTCTCCCATGGTGGTGACTGACAGAATCTTCGCCACTGAAGCACGGCCAATCTTCTTGGCCCTAGATCTTCCAAAACTTCCACAGTCAGCACAATGACAATGAAAAAACGAGACACGACTCGGAATAAAAAACAAATACTTACTTAGCGACTGGAAGAACGCGCAGCCCGGTGCTGATGTGGTGTAACTACCTCGGACCCTACGCTCTAAGTTCAAGCCTGAATGAAACGGAAGTGGTTAAAATAGTACAGCGGGGGCCTAGGGGACCACCCACGTGTAGACCCGTCGGTCGTCCTAACCACTTCCAAGACATCGGGACAAGAGCGAGCGGCGTAGGCAACAGGCGAAGAGATCAAATACATACACAAGCGAGTATGTATGCAAGCTACCATACAACAGTTCTCAGAGCCATTCCATCTAAAAGAAATAGAAATATCGCAACGACATACGACAAGATCCAAATATCCTAGATAGAGATAATAGTTTAGGATAGCTCCTCATACATCAAACATTAGAGTATCAGGCGGAAGCGGAAAACAAGATCCGAGTACGGATAAGAAGCAAATCGGCATAAGATGCCACATAAATAAACACATCCCGCCCACAAATCTCACGGATCCCCATCCCTGGAATCTCTACACCGCGTGATCATTGCCAACATCATCTGTCTCCTCCACCCAGTATCCACCTTCCGAATAAACCTGTTCATCTGAATCAAACAATTTATCGTGTGAGACCCTAGGGGTACTCAGCAAGACTTTATGCCTCTAAAGGGGACATAACCTGGGGTGATGCAATTGCAGCAAAAGATAAAAAATAACAAGTCTATTGATACTCGCTAACCATCCGCCTAACCAATGATAGACGGATGTCCGTTAATTAGTAACAACAGTTATAACAATATAATTAATAGATCCATCCTCGTTCTCGCTTACCAACGAGAAAGCGGACGAACAACCCATCCGTTGGCAGTTTTATTAACCATTCCATGAGTATTGCACTATTTACTAGTCAGGTATTTAGTCAGATTAAAAGCGGTACTTTAGTTATATTTGTCTATGATCGAGAAACTGTGCTCCAAGTCGTCCATAACCGCAGACACGGCTTTCAGAAAGATTTACCCTGCAGGGGTGCACAAATAACAACACACACTCGATCAACCTCGGAAAAACCAACTCAAAATCCAACGAGGCATTCACGACAAAGCGATCACAGGATTCATAAAATATTTCAGGGGGCCACCCCATTAAGCTACCCGCAACGAAGTTGGCCGACTCCGAGACGGACCCAAGGTTTGCGCCAATGGCTGTAAACGACTGGGAACCCGAAAGTGTGACTGGGCTTGTCGATACCGCGAAAACACTCCACAATCCAAAACAGTACAGGTGCTCCACGCACAATCTTAATAAATAGTAACATGGCATAGGTATAGGATAGTAAATAAAACCCCAAACTAGTTTGCGGCCCCAAGAAATAGAAATGAATCAAGCTCTGGCTCAGGGGAGTCCATAAGGCCTCCCGGATGTGGATAGTGCGAATAGTCAAGGAACAGGAATCAAGTACTCGGTGTCCTATGGGACACAAGTGAGCATGAAAAACCAAATAGCAGATATTGCTCACCGGTGCCTCTTTCATTAGTTGTCCCATTACTACTCCGGTTAAGTTGTTTAGGTACCTCGTTATCCATCAGTCCCTCACATACCCTACACAAGCTGTTCTACGACTCGCATGGCTCAAACAACTCCTGTAGTAATGGCTCATGGGATGGAGGAACAAACTTCGGTGGGGTTTAAAAGTAAAGGCTATGCAGTACTTGGGATTCAATTTAATGCAATCGCGACTCAATGATGCAAGAATAAGATAGAGGCAGTAGGTACTATATGTATGCAAGCATGTGGTAGTGCTTGCCTGGCAGCTCCGTTGAAGCGAGCGACGGATCTGGGTAGTACTCCTGGAATTCCTAATATTTCTCCTGCTCGGCGTCTATTCGAAGAAGAACCAAACAAACAAGCATGCTATGATGAATGATGCACAATTTGCATGGCAATAATGTAGCATTGCATGGGTGAGGTGTGGGGACGAGAATAGATCATTTTATTAATTATTTGGTCAAGTTTTATTGCCATAAATAGTTCTGATTTCTAATAATGACATGATGCATGCTTCAAATCATAACATGGAATGCATAGTTAGAACGGGCTCGTCGCGCTGATCGATTTAGACATATTATTTGTCGAATTTGGAGTTGTGGATTTAAAGTTATTAATTAATTAAGAAAAGGCATTTTTTTTGCACTTAAACAATTTCGAAAATTTAAATTGCTCAAATGATATTTTGAATAGCATATTTGAAATCTTCACATTTTTCTGATTCCAAAACATATATCATTTGTATTATTTGGAATTACAAAATAAAAGTTATAAAAAACAGAATTTAAATCATATTAAAACATTTCTGAAATTGTTTTTATTAAAACAGATAAACTGCAGAACTTTTTATACCCAGAGGCAGCTAGCCCCAAATGCTGACAGGTGGGACCAGTGCTGACTGGGCGAAACTGCACGGCGAAAACCCTTTTGCACCGTGAGCTCAGCTAGCCAAGGCGACTGACAGGTGGGGCCAGCGGGCTCGCCGGCCCACGTGCCAGCGGGGGAACCGGGCACAGCCACGTGCCCCTGCTGGGGATCGCGGGTTGAGGACCTGGAACCCGGGGTCCTTTTCTGTAAAATGCCACTGTGGCTGACAGGTGGGGTTCGGCGGAGCGCGGGTTGAGGATTACAAACACTACGGTACCTTTTTGTTAAAAGGCCACAGAGGCTGACATGAGGGCCCGGGAGGAGTGCGGGTTTAGCTGGCAAAAAGGTGGGGGATATCTGCAAGATTGCCACAGCTACTGTTTTTCTTCCTCTGAGTTTCCTGACGAACTGACAGAGTAACGCGCGGCGTGGCGGGGCTCGAACCCGCGACGTGGTGCGCGCGCGCAGGTGGCGGCTACCGCTGGGCTATCAGGGGGTTGTTGCTGGGGTATAGATGCGCGGCTAGAAGTGCTACTGCGACGCCGTGGCGAGGAAACGCACGCGCGACGCCGGTGCACCGAGTCTACTCGACGAAACAGCCGACGTATCCAGGAAGCAACGGCGACTGTGAGGATGTCTAGGAGGGAGGGTGGCTCACCGCGAGGTGGTCGGCGGTGGTGGATCGGGCCGAGGAGCGGTGGATCGGCGACGTTGCAGACGGCCGACGGGGTTAGGGTTTTTCATCGGCATCTGCGTACAGCGGCTAGCGGGGACCGTCTCCTCCTCGCTGCTGTGTATGGGGGCGACGCAGGGATCCTCGCTGAGCTTCCCCGACACCAACACACCCGCCCGCCGCCCTGTTTTGTTGAGGTAGGGCGGAGGCCGACGGTGGATCGCCAGGGGTGGAGAGGAGGTTGCAAGGGAGAGGAAGGGAAACGGTGCAGCGGCCAGGGGAGATCTGGGTGATGCCAGGCAGAGAAGCGGGAGTAGATAGGAACAGGGAGAGGGGGTGCCGTGGGGGATCGGGTGGAGAAAAAGTGGCCTCCGATCCACCTTTCTCTCCTCCCTCACGTGCTCGGCCTAGGGGGCATGGGCGGCTGCAGCTAGGGCCCAGGCGAGGACATGGAGGTGGGACTGGCTCGGGTGGCCCTTGTGGCAGAGAGAGAGAGAACTGGAGAGGGAGGCTCGGGTAGGGTTAGGTTAGAGGGGGTGGTTCGGCTTAGAGAGAAGGGAGAGGGGAGGCTCGGGTGGATGGAACTAGGGTTGAGGTAACTCGGGTTAGGGTAGGGGTGGTGGCTCGGCTAGCTAGAGAGTAGGGTGGTGGGGTAGATGGTTAAGGTGGGGTAGGGTGGTTAGGGTTTTAAGGGAGAGAGAGAGAGATGTGTTAAGGGGTTTTAACATGATGAAATGCAAGATCAAGCAAAAAGGTGAAAAGGGATGGTGAGATGGAGAGGTAGGTTTTTGGTGATGCATGATCATGTGCATGATCAAGTATAGGGGGAAAAGATGGATATGGGGGTGATCTCACATGATCATGCATGGAGGAGATGAGAGGTATGGATGGCTTGATGCACATGGCAAGGAACTAGATCAAGGTGAGAAGGTTGAGAGAAAAGAGAGCTCAAAAGAGAAGATCCAATCAAAAATCAAAGGACAAACCAAAAGAATGGAATGGTGATGCTTGTTGCATGGCCCATGCATGGGCATTAAATGCCATGTCTAATCTTGTGAAAACAAAATAATAATCATGGCATTTATACACATGCATTCTGAAATATGGAGTAAGGCCAAGCTAAAAGAATTAGAAAGATATTCCAAGTGAAGTAGATGGAGATGCTCAAATTTGAATATAATTTGGACATGCTAGTGTTTATATTCCACTAGGTGCATAATATCCTCAAAATATTCCAACATGAGCAACTATTCCAAAAATCCATATGGAAGCTAGAAAAAGGGGTTACACTCACAAAGCATGCAAAGGTGGCCATGTGGCTCCTCATATATCAATAATGTGAAAACAACATAATGCTTGTATGGGAGCATGTGGATTTAGAAGTGGATCCATCCCAACCCACATGAGCTAGAGGTAACCCAAATAAAATGCAAAGCTCACATATAGTTGTGTGGTGGAATTATGGGGTGGTGACCAAGAAAGGTGGTGGAGCTAATAAAAGATATGCCCCCAACTCAACTTGGGCATCAAGTATTTATCAAGAACCAAATACAATATATCAAGAGGCAAATACAATTAATTATGCATATGAGATAAGAACCAAATGAAAAAGGGTTTTATGTGATGCTCAAACGCAATGTGGCATGATGACATGAGCATGATATAATTATGATGCAACAATTATATGTAGGAAGTAGCAATTATATTACTAGACCATGTAGCATTACATATGTTAGACAGATGGGATGCTACAACTCTCCCCCACGAGATAGGAATCTCGCCCCGAGATTCTAGGAAGAAGAAGAAGACACGAAGAGGGTAGGGTACTTGGCACGGAGCTCATCCTCGCGTTCCCGTGTGGCTTCATCCACAGAATGGTGCGACCACTGCACCTTGCAGAACTTGATGGACTTGTTGCGAGTCCTTCTTTCTGCGACTTCTAGAATTTTTATGGGGTGTTCTTGATAAGACAGATCTTCTTGGAGATTGATGAGTTCATAGTCCACGGTCCTGCCGGGATCCTTGAAGCACTTCTTGAGTTGAGATATATGGAAAACATCATGGACCTTGAGTTTTTCAGGGAGCTCAAGAGCATAAGCAACTTCTCCTCTTCTTCCACGAACTTTGGAAGGACCGATGTATCTAGGAGCCAGCTTTCCTTTGATACCAAAACGGTGCGTGCCTCTCATGGGAGTGACACGAAGGTAAATGAGATCACCAGGGACATACTCCATGTCCGTGTGCTTTCTGTCATAGTTTCTCTTCTGGCGACTTTGAGCAATCTTCAGGTTTTCAAGAATGATGTGAGCCTTCTCCTCTGCTTGAGTTACAATGTCGGGGCCAAACAATGCTCTTTCACCTGCGCCCGACCAACCAATCGGAGTTCTGCATTTGCGACCATAGAGAACCTCAAATGGTGCCATCTTTAGACTTTTCTGGAAGCTATTGTTGTAAGAGAATTCAGCATAAGGAAGACATTATTCCCACTTCATGCTGAAAGAGATAACGCAAGCCCGGAGCATATCTTCCAGAATCTGATTGATCCTTTTAGCTTGTCCTTGCGACTGAGGGTGGTAAGCTGTGCTGAAGTTCAATTTTGTTCCCAAAGCATTTTGGAAACTGCCCCAGAACTTGGAAGTGAAGATGCTTCCATGGTCTGAGGTGATCTCAAGAGGAACCCCATACAGAGAGACAATTCCGTTTATATAAAGCTCAGCCAACTGAATTGCAGAAATTGTTTCCTTGACGGGAAAGAAGTGAGCCACTTTAGAAAGCCTGTCGATGACAACAAAGATTGCATTGTTGCCCTTCTGCGACCTTGGAAAACCAGTTATGAAGTCCATCTCTACTTTCTCCCATTTCCATTCCGGAGGCTTCAATGGTTGTAGAAGACCGGAAGGTTTCTGATGGACAGCTTTAACTCTGCGGCAGACATCACACTCGGAGACATACTTGGCACAACATTGTTTCAACCCAGGCCACCAATATTGTGTTTTCAAGTCCATGTACATTTTAGTGCCGCCAGGGTGGATAGAAAGAACAGAATCATGCGCCTCCTTAAGAACTTGCTCTCTTAAACCCGGGTAGCTCGGAACAAACATCCGGTGTTCAAAGAAAAGAGTGCCTTGGTCGTCGACGTGGAAGAAATCATACTTCGGAAGCTGAATGTTGGAGATGATCTTTTTAGTGTAAGGATCACCAAGTTGAATGGAGCGAACTTTTTCTTCCAAGAGAGGGGTTGCCAGAAGGTTCAGAAGATACCCTTGATCCACAATTTCAAGGTTGAGCTTGCGGAATTCCTCGTACAAGAGAGGCTGTTGTTCTTCCACCATGAGGTTGTTGACATAAGCTTTTCGGTTGAGAGCATTGGCCATCACATTAGCTTTGCCCGGAGTGTAGTTGATGGTCAGATCGAAATCATTAATTGCTTCAATCTACCTCCTCTGACGAAGGTTGAGGTCAGGTTGTGTGAAGATGTATTTCAGACTCTTGTGATCAGAAAAGATCTCACAACGGTTGCCAAGCAAGTAATGCCTCCATACTTTCAAAGCAAAGAGAACTGCTGCGAGTTCGAGGTCATGTATAGGATAGTTGATCTCATGCGTCTTCAACTGTCGAGAGGCATAAGCAACAACTTGTTTTTTTTGCATAAGGACCGCACCCAATCCTTGCAATGAGGCGTCATAGAATATCTGGAAAGGCTTTGATGTATCTGGATGAATCAAGACCGGTGTGGAAGTGAGCTTCTCTTTGTGTGTTTCAAAGCTTGCTTGACATGCAGGAGACCAAAGGTATTTCTTGCCTTTCTTGAGGAGATCGGTAAGAGGTTTCGCAATCTTCGAGAAGTTCTGAACAAAGAGACGACAGTAACTAGCCAAACTAAGGAAACTCCGGACTTCTTTGACATTTTTGGGTGGAAGCCAGTCAACAATTGTCTGAATAGTTTCTGGGTTGACGGCAATGCCCTTGGCAGAGATGACGTGACCAAGGTAGGTGACTTCAGGCAGCCAGAACTCACACTTGGAGAACTTTGCATACAGGAGGTTCTCACGAAGCTTGTTTAGGACACACCGAAGGTGTTCTTCATGTTCTTCCTTTGACTTAGAATAGACTAGGATGTCATCCGGATAGACCACAACGAACTTATTAAGATACTCCATGAAAACCGAGTTCATAAGCCTCGAGAAGGTGGCAGGTGCGTTGATGAGACCGAAGGACATGACCATGTACTCGTACAGGCCATAGCGGGTGGTGAAAGCTGTTTTGGGAACATCTTCCTTGCGGATTTTTATTTGAAGATATCCACTTCTCAAATCAAGCTTAGAGAATACCACAGCTCCAGCTAGCTGATCGAAGAGATCATTAATCCGCAGAAGGGGATATTTATTCTTGATGGTTTTAGCATTGAGCGCCCGATAGTCAACACAAAGTCTATCAGTCTTGTCTTGCTTCTTCACAAAGATGGTTCGGCTACCCCAAGAAGAAGTACTGTGCTGAATGAAACCCAACTTCTCTTATTCATCAAGCTGGCGTTTGAGTTCAGCTAAGTCAGCAGGACCCATTTTATAAGGCCGCTTGGAGATAGGAGCGGTTCCAGGTTCAAGCTCAATCACAAACTCGACCTCTCGATCAGGAGGCATACCTGGCAACTCTTCAGGAAAAACATCTGGGAACTCACAGACCACCGGAACACTCTGAATAGCTTCCATAGCATCATCATTCAGAGCCGCCAAAGAGAAAAGCTGAATTGCAGGAGTCAGACTTGGAGAATAGACTATATGGCCTTCAGGAATTTTCAGAGAAACCGAGTGTTCAGCATAATCAATCATAGCTGCATTTTCTGTTAACCAATCCATTCCCAAGATAACATCAATGTCAGAATTGCCTAAAATAATTAAGGAAGCTGGGAACGAAGAACCACCAATCTCAATTTGATTGCCATGGCTGATTTTAGAAGATGCCATTGTTGCTCCAGGAGAAAGGACCATTAAACGCTTAGGGAGAGGATCCATAGATAACCCATTCTCATCATCAAAACTTGTAGAGACAAAAGAATGCGATGCACCAGAATCAAACAAAACTCGTGCAGGAACTGAGTTAACAGGAAGCATACCCATCACAACTCCAGGAGCATGCTCAGCTTGAGCGACGTTGACACAGTTGGCACGAGCAACAGTAAACCCGGGCTTGGTGTTGATGTTGAGAGCCCGCGGTGGAGGTGCACGAACCATAGCAGAACTTGCCGCAGGTCTTGGAGGTGGTGGTGGAAGAGCTTTGTTGTTCATTGGACAATTCCAGTATTGATGCCCAGTGTTTCCACAAGTGTAGCAAGCACCAGGTGGACGTGGAGCAGCGTAGCCAGGGACTCCGCCAGGCGCTCCAAGGTAGTTGTGGTTGTAGCCCCTAGGAGCCGCGGTGAAGGAGTTTGGTGGCCTTGCCACGTAGCTTGACGGTCTTTGTGGAGCCGGGAGCGACGGTGGGGTGTTAGGAACCCACACGTGGCGCTTAGAAGGAGCTGTCATAGCTGAAGAGTTTGCTGCATCGCGGCTGTGTTTCTTTGACTCCTAAAACACTTGCCTACTTGCTTCTTCCCGCAGAGCTGTATGTTGGAGTTCCAGAAAAGACCCTGGCCTTGCATGAGTGATTGCATATTTGATGGATGCATTGAGTCCTTGCCTGAACCTCTTTTGCTTCTTCTTGTCATCAGAGATCTCATCGCCACCATACCGAGAAAGGTTCATGAAGTTTCTGATATAGGTATTGACATTGTCATTGCCCTGCTTGAGGTTGAGAAACACTTCCTTCATCCTTTCCATGGCAATTTCTGACAGATATTGCTCTTTGAAAGCCCCAATGAATTGCTCCCAAGTAGGCTAAAAATCAGAGTGGTTTGCCTTCAGGTAATTTTCCCACCACCGAGCCGCATCTCCATTCAGAAGGTGCGTGGCACATTTTACCCATTCTTGCTCTGGAACATCCGCAGTCATCAGCAACCTTGACATCTCCCACAACCAATCATCAGCATCAAGTGGCTGATCAGACACCTCAAATTGGCGTGGTTTGAACTTCAGAAAACTCTTGATGTCTCCTCGCTTGGGAGGTGGAGGTAGCGGAACAAACTCATTCCTCCTGACACTTTCTTCAAATCGCTGCTGGTTCTGCTGCGTTGCTCCCAAGGCATTAGCAATACTTGCCAACACAGCCCCCAGTTCAGGTGGTATGTCCTCCTCAAAATGGCGTGGTGGTGCCATCCTGTGATTGATATAAAACTCAAGTCAGTACTATAATGGAGAATAATAATAATCCAAAATAGTACCAAAATGGAATTAAGCAAGATTAAAGGATACAATTCACTAAGATGATATTAAAATATCAACAAAGTTCAAAGCACCTAGAAGGTATTAAGCATATCGCACACGACTGAACAAGGAGTGTGGTACACAAGCTAACAAAGAAATTTTTTCCGCAAATTTCGGCATTAAAATACCACTATATGCGCAAACCCACTTAACGAATCAAGATTAGTAACTCTACCCATTCAATATACAAGAGCAAATGATCAAAGTAGTGGTATGGTCACGACTCCATCCCGCACTCAAATCATTACTCCGCACATGCATAAGTAAAACACATCTCCCAACACCTTCTTCTTAAGATGAACCTAAAGATTAGTAACTATGGAAACGAACACCCCAACAAGATAGCGTCAGATAACAAAGAGTAAGACAGATCGCGCTGGTATACAACAAATCAGATAGATCGCGTGGTTTACAAAGGCCTTTCGGTATGGAATGTACCAACAGTTGATAACCAAAAGGCAGATAGTGATAACATTTGGATGCAACAGATAGACAAGGAATTCACACACACACACAACCTATGGTACTACGGAACCCAGAACACGTGAATCCTAGTTTGAATTTTAGAAGAGGATTGAAAACGTTACACTTCCTTACCAGAAAAGGGTGGGTGGGTGGGTAAGAAGAAAAATGGAAGCAGTCCTACTCTCACGTTTTGTTTTTCCCTAGTATACATAGCTACCAAAAATATTTGCTAGACTGACAACGACCATTTGGCTGAGACCCTGAATGGCGGGATGGCTCTGATACCAATTGTAACTACCTCGAACCCTACACTCTAAGTTCAAGCCTGGATGAAACGGAAGTGGTTAAAATAGTACAGCGGGGGCCCAGGGGACCGCCCACGTGTAGACCCGTCGGCCGTCCTAACCACTTCCAAGACATCGGGACAAGAGCGAGCGACGTAGGCAACAGGCGAAGAGATCAAATACATACACAAGTGAGTATGTATGCAAGCTACCATACAACAGTTCTCAGAGCCATTCCATCTAAAAGAAATAGAAATATCGCAACGCCATACGGCAAGATCCAAATATCCTAGATAGAGATAATAGTTTAGGATAGCTCCTCATACATCAAATATCAGAGTATCAGGCAGAAGCGGAAAACAAGATCCGAGTACAGATAAGAAGCAAATCGGCATAAGATGCCACATAAATAAACACATCCCGCCCATAGATCTCACGGATCCCCATCCCCGGAATCTCTACACCGCGTGATCATTGCCAACATCAGCTGTCTCCTCCACCCAGTATCCATCTTGCAAATAAACCTGTTCATCTAAATCAAACAATTTATCGTGTGAGACCCTAGGGGTACTCAGCAAGTCTTTATGTTTCTAAAGGGGACATAACCTGGGGTGACGCAATTGCAGCAAAAGATAATAACTAACAAGTCTATAGATACTCGCTAACCATCCGCCTAACCAATGATAGACGGATGTCCGTTAATTAGTAACAACAGTTATAACAATATAATTAATAGATCCATCCTTGTTCTCGCTTACCAACGAGAAAGCGGACGAACAACCCATCCGTTGGCTGTTTTATTAACCATTCCATGAGTATTGCACTATTTAATAGTCAGGTATTTAGTCAGATTAAAAGCGGTACTTTAGTTATACTTATCTATGATCGAGAAACTGTGCTCCAAGTCGTC
The DNA here is from genome assembly GCA_910589775.1 of Avena eriantha. Lineage (NCBI taxonomy): Eukaryota > Viridiplantae > Streptophyta > Magnoliopsida > Poales > Poaceae > Avena > Avena eriantha. The sequence continues at coordinate 259,449,431 of OU342744.1, read as the reverse complement.
CATAACCGCGGACATGGCTTTCAGAAAGATTTACCCTGCAGGGGTGCACAAATAGCAACACACACTCGATCAACCTCGGAAAACCAACTCAAAACCCAATGAGGCATTCACGACAAAGCGATCACAGGATTCATAAAATATTTCAGGGGGCCACCCCATTAAGCTACCCGCAACGAAGTTGGCCGACTCCGAGATGGACCCAAGGTTTGCGCCAATGGCTATAAACGACTGGGAACCCAAAAGTGTGACTGGGCTTGTCAATACCGCGAAAACACTCCGCAATCCAAAACAGTACAGGTGCTCCACGCACAATCTTAATAAACAGTAACATGGCATAGATACTTGATAGTAAATAAAACCCCAAACTAGTTTGCGGCCCCAAGAAATAGAAATGAATCAAGCTCTCGCTCAGGGGGTCCATAAGGCCTCCCGGATGTGGATAGTGCGAATAGTCAAGGAACAGGAATCAAGTACTCGGGGTCCTACGGGACACAAGTGAGCATGAAAAACCAAATAGCAGATATTGCTCACCGGTGCCTCTTTCATTAGTTGTCCCATTACTACTCCGGTTAAGTTGTTTAGGTACCTCGTTATCCATCAGACACTCACATACCCTAAACATGCTATTCTACGACTCGCATGGCTCAAACAACTCCTATAGTAATGGCTCATGGGATGGAGGAACAAGCTTCGGTGGGGTTTAAAAGTAAAGGCTATGCAGTACTTGGGATTCAATTTAATGCAATCGCGACTCAATGATGCAAGAATAAGATAGAGGCAGTATGTACTATATGTATGCAAGCATGTGGTAGTGCTTGCCTGGCAGCTCAGTTGAAGCGAGAGACGGATCTGGGTAGTACTCCTGGAATTCTTGATATTTCTCCTGCTCGGCGTCTATTCGAAGAAGAACCAAACAAACAAGGGCCAACATAAATAAAGTGCACAATCATATGAATTAAAATACGACAAGCAAACAAGCATGCTATGATGAATGATACACAATTTGCATGGCAATAATGTAGCATGGCATGGGTGAGGTGTGGGACGAGAATAAATCATTTTATTAATTATTTGGTCAAGTTTTATTACCATAAACAGTTCTGATTTTTAATAATGACATGATGCATGCTTCAAATCATAACATGGAATGCATAGTTAGAACGGGCTCGTCACGCTGATCGATTTAGACATATTTTTTGTCAAATTTGGAGTTGTGGATTTAAAGTTATTAATTAATTAAGAAAAGGCATTTTTATTGCACTTAAACAATTTCGAAAATTTAAATTGCTCAAATGATATTTTGAATGGCATATTTGAAATCCTCACATTTTTCTGATTCCAAAACATATATCATTTGTATTATTTGGAATTACAAAATAAAAGTAATTAAAAACAGAATTTAAATCATATTAAAACATTTCTGAAATTGTTTTTATTAAAACAGATAAACTGCATAACGTTTTATACCCAGAGGCAGCTAGCCCCAGATGCTGACGGGTGGGACCAGTGCTGACTGGGCAAAACTGCGCGGCGAAAACCCTTTTGCACCGCGAGCTTAGCTAGCCAGGGCGACTGACAGGTGGGGCCAGCGGGCTCGCAGGCCCACGTGCCAGCTGGGGATCGCGGGTTGAGGACCTAGAACCTAGGGTCCTTTTCTGTAAAATGCCACTGCGGCTGATAGGTGGGGTTCGGCGGAGCGCGGGTTGAGGATTACAAACACGGCGGTACCTTTTTGTTAAAAGGCCACAGAGGCTGACATGTGTGCCCGGGTGGAGTGCGGGTTTAGCTGGCGAAAAGTTGGGGGTATCTGCAAGATTGCCACAGCTACTGTTTTTCTTCCTCTGAGTTTACTAACAAACTGACCGAGTAACGCGCGGCGTGGCGGGGCTCGAACCCGCGACACGGTGCGCGCGCAGGCGGCAGCTACCGCTGGGCTATCAGGGGGTTGTTGCTGGGGTAGAGATGCGCGGCTAGAAGTGCTGCTACGACGCCGTGGCGAGGAAACGCACGCGCGATGCCGGTGCACCGAGTCTGCTCGACGAAACGGCCGACGTATCCAGGAAGCGACGGCGACTATGAGGATGTCTAGGAGGGAGGGTGGCTCACCGCGAGGTGGTCGGCGGTGGTGGATCGGGCCGGGGAGCGGTGGATCGGCGACGTTGCAGACGGCCGGTGGGGTTAGGGTTTTTCGTCGGCATCTACGTACAGCGGCTAGCGGGGACCGTCTCCTCCTCGCTGCTGTGTATGGGGGCGACGCAGGGATCCTCACTGAGCTTCCCCGACACCCACACACCCGCCCGCCGCCGTGTTTTGTTGAGGTAGTGTGGAGGCCGACGGTGGATCGCGGGGGGTGGGGAGGAGGTTGCAGGGGAGAGGAAGGGAAACGGCGCAGCGGCCAGGGGAGATCTGGGCGATGTCAGGCAGAGAAGCGGGAGTAGATAGGAACAGGGAGAGGGGGTGCCGTGGGGGATCGGGTGGAGAAAAAGTGGCCTCCGATCCACCTTTCTCTCCTCCCTCACGTGCTCGGCCTAGGGGGCATGGGCGGCTGCAGCTAGGGCCCAGGCAAGGACATGGAGGTGGGACTGGCTCGGGTGGCCCTTGTGGCAGAGAGACAGAGAACTGGAGAGGGAGGCTCGGGTAGGGTTAGGTTAGCGGGGGTGGTTCGGCTTAGAGAGAAGGGAGAGGGGAGGCTCGGGTGGAGGGAACTAGGGTTGAGGTAGCTCGGGTTAGGGTAGGGGTGGTGGCTCGGCTAGCTAGAGAGAAGGGTGGTGGGGTAGATGGTTAAGGTGGGGTAGGGTGGTTAGGGTTAGGGTTTTAAGGGAGAGAGAGATGTGTTAAAGGGTTTTAACAAGATCAAATGCAAGATCAAGCAAAAAGGTGAAAAGGGATGGTGAGATGGAGAGGTAGGTTTTTGGTGATGCATGATCATGTGCATGATCAAGTATAGGGGGAAAAGATGGATATGGGGGTGATCTCACATGATCATGCATGGAGGAGATGAGAGGTATGGAGGGCTTGATGCACATGGCAAGGAACTAGATCAAGGTGAGAAGGTTGAGAGAAAAGAGAGCTCAAAAGAGAAGATCCAATCAAAAATCAAAGGACAAACCAAAAGAATGGAATGGTGATGCTTGTTGCATGGCCCATGCATGGGCATTAAATGCCATGTCTAATCTTGTGAAAACAAAATAATAATCATGGCATTTATACACATGCATTCCAAAATATGGAGTAAGGCCAAGCTAAAAGAATTAGAAAGATATTCCAAGTGAAGTAGATGGAGATGCTCAAATTTGAATATAATTTGGACATGCTAGTGTGTATATTCCACTAGGTGCATAATATCCTCAAAATATTCCAACATGAGCAACTATTCCAAAAATCCATATGGAAGCTAGAAAAAGGGGTTACACTCACAAAGCATGCAAAGGTGGCCATGTGGCTCCTCATATATCAATAATGTGAAAACAACATAATGCTTGTATGGGAGCATGTGGATTTAGAAGTGGATCCATCCCAACCCACATGAGCTAGAGGTAACCCAAATAAAATGCAAAGCTCACATATAGTTGGGTGGTGGAATTATGGGGTGGTGACTAAGAAAGGTTGTGGAGTTAATAAAAGATATGCCCCCAACTCAACTTGGGCATCAAGCATTTTTCAAGAACCAAATACAATATATCAAGAGGCAAATACAATTAATTATGCATATGAGATAAGAACCAAATGAAAAAGGGTTTTATATGATGCTCAAATGCAATGTGGCATGATGACATGAGCATGATATAATTATGATGCAACAATTATATGTAGGAAGTAGTAATTATATCACTAGACCATGTAGCATTACATATGTTAGACAGATGGGATGCTACATGTGGGCGGGCTTGTCTAGCTTTAGGCCCAGCTTGCGCGTGAGACCCCTTTCAAAGACATCTGAAGCCCATGACACCACGGGCTTCCTTCATGATGAGGCCACGGTCGCCGGAATTTCTGGCTCCGGAGACGTGACCGCCCTTGAAGGTTGCGGTGATCTCGACGCCGGAGCCTCAGCCTCCTTCGGGCTTGGGTCCCTCGAAGCTTCAGGCACGATAGCCTCTAGAGGGACCTCTACCGCCGCTTCGGTGTCCTCGTACCCCAATCCCTTCACTGGAATCGCGTCCTCCAGGATCTTGGGCGAAGAATCAGGGGCATCCTCGTCATCGGAGTCATCGTCAGACTCAAACACCACCGCCGACTTCGACGACGATGCTAACTTCTTCGCCGGCGACTTTGGTCTGCGTGTGGGTTTCGCTGGCATGGCTGTGCGCCGAGACATGTGCTCTTGCATGATCTTGTCGCCCCCTTCGCGTTCGTCGAGACTGCGACTCGCCTTGAACTTGCGCTGCTTCTGCATGCAGGTATTGCGAGCTGCAGGCGCCGGGGGAGGAACCTCCTCCTCCTCGTCGCTTTTGGAGGAATCTTCCTTGGAAACTTTGTCGAGTTCTTGGGGAACCTCTTTGTCGAGCGGAGGGAGCCAACCTTCCAGTACCTGGAACAACTAATAACGATCACCAATGAGTATCGAGCAAAACAACTACAGGTTACGTTGCAGATATGGCGACTGGGAGGAAAACTTACTGTGGGGTCTTCGTTCTTCACGGGAGTATACGGGGCGAGCCCGACCGATACGGTGGTGAACTCCGCGTAAGTGAACTTCCTCAGGGCGGCCTTGTAATCCTCGGTCTCCCACGACTCTTTGCTGGTTCAGGAGGGGTCGTGCTTCTCGCTATACTCATACATCCAATGCGGCCGAGCCGCTAGGGTAACCAGACGCCGCCCGAGCCAGCAGTTGTAAAGGTTGATCAAAGTCAACCCCTGGTCCTTCAACCTCTGGATCTGGTCCATCATCTCCGCGACGGCTATCTTCTGGTCTTCAGGGAGCTTCTTGGGCGCTAGCCGACAAGGCTCGCTCCTTTTGGCGACGAACTCGGGAAGCGCCACCTCGCTAGAGGGAGTGGATTCCTTCACGTAAAACTAGCTGTTCTTCCACTCGCTCGCGGCTTTCTTCGGCAGAAGGAGCTTGACGAAGTTGGCCTTCGGCTTCAATTGGAACGTGACACCGCCGGCCGCCAGTATCAAGCTGCTGGATGCCTCGCGCCCGATGCGGCCATGGAAGAGCTCCAGCCACAGCAGGAAATACGGCCTGCAGCCGAGGGTAGCACTCGCAAAAGGCGACGAAGATCGCCAGCTGTTCGATGCTATGTGGGCCAAGATTCAACGGCTTGATTGCGTAATACGCACAGAAGCGCCGGAAGAAGAGCGAGGTGGGAAACCCCAAACCTCTCTCTAGGTGGCTGGGGAAACAAACGAATTCGCCGGCTCGCGGTTTTGGTTCAGTCTCGGAGGGAGGGGGAACCTGTCAGTTCCCCTTAAGGAGGACTCCGGATTCCTCGAAGGACTTGAGCTGGGCCGTGGTGCACTTGGATTTCTCCCATGAGCCTTTGGGAGGTGCCATTGGGAAGGATGTGGAGTCGCTCGGTGTTGAAGGATCGGATTGAAGTAAGACAGAAAGAATGAATGTTAGAGAATGAAGAATGCAGGGACGGATCTACAGAGGTGATGCACCATTCCCCTTATAGAGGAACGCTACCCGCCAAATTCAGGGTAGCCGTTACGTGCGGTAATTATGCCGAAGTTACCGTTGGACTACCCAACGGGTAGTTTGACCAGGTTGACGGTCCAACTCCTCCATTCCACTTACCGGCAACTAGCCCTGTCCACTCGCCGAAGCAGTGACTTGGCAGCTATGACATTCGCTAGAGCGGTGACTGGGACCCTGGGGAAAATTTCCCTGGTTTCAGTGGAGTCCACCGCCAATTCGACTGAGCGTCCAAATTGGACTCGCCTACTCCGACTGCCAACTTACCACCTGCGTCCGATTCAATAGTCGCCTCGGGGACTAGTGATGGGATACTCCAAATGGGGTATACCTAGCGGGACATTGCGATTGGGCCAAAAGGTCTCACAAATGGGTCTGCGTGACGGTGACTGGAATGTGATTAAGATGAAGGCCCGGTGACTGGCGACTGGAGGCCCAGGAGCATACCAGAAGCCTAGTTGGATTAGGTCAAAGCCTCCGAATCCATATCATGTTCGGCTGTAACTTGTAAAACCCTAGCGAGGTGCCTCATATATAAACCTCCCTAGGGTACCCTCAGGACTTACGTTCCACCATGCACCCCTTCAAGCGACTCGCTACTTAGACGCTGATCCTGCCCTCTTGTAACTTGCTCTCCAATAATCTAATCTAGCAGGAGTAGGTCATTACCCTCTAGGGGGCCGAACCTGGATAAATCCATGTGCATCCGCCCCCATCTCGCACCGCAGATGGCCGCCAGCTCTCGCCCCCGATTCAATCAATTGCTGCCTACTGCAGCGACTGCTGTGGCCATTTCCACGACATCCCCTTCCTTCATGCCTTCTTGGGAGCCCTCCCCCATGGAGATGGGATCCATGGGGAGGAAAAAACGTGGATTTGGTGGCTGCAAATTCGTGGGTGGAGGTGTCTCCTAGAAATTAGGTTTCCTCCTTCTCGTATTCCCGTCACCCCATCTTGGGCTGCAGTAAATCAGGCCTAGTGAGCCTATCCAGAATCGGAATCAGCTAAACTTTATGTCCAGAACGTTTGTCGCGAAATTTCCAACAACTTTGTCACTACTAGGAAACAACTTATCAGTGGTGCACCTTTTTTCACTATCCGTGGCGCATATCTTAGTCGCCACTGTTACCTCGCCACTGATAACTATCTCCTGTGGCGCATATTGAAATGCGCCTAGTAATCTCAAACTTTAGTGGCGCATATGGACAACATGCGCCACAAAAGTTTTTTTCCAAAATTCGAAAAAAGGCGGGCCAAATCTCAAACTTCTGTGGCGCATATGGCCAATATGCGCCACAGAAGTTTTTTTCAAATTTCAAAAAAAAGCGGGCCAGATCTAGATCTGGCCGGAGGTGGTGGTGGTGGCAGCTGGTGGCTGGAGGCTATTGGCTAGTGGCTAGTGGGATGGAGGAGGGCTAGGAGGAGGTCGCCGGAGTTGGTGGTGGAGGAGGAGGAGGTCACTAGAGTTGTTGATGGAGGAGGAGGAGGAGGTCCCCGGAGTTGGTGGTGGAGGAGGAGGAGGAGGAGGTCGCCAGAGTTTGTGGTGGTGGAGGAGGAGGTCGCTAGAGTTGGTGGTGGAGGAGGAGGTCGCCGAAGTTGGTGGTCGAGGAGGAGGAGGAGGTTGCCGAAGAGTGGAGAAGGAGGACTGAGGAGAAGGGGAGAAGTGTGGAGGGGAGGAGAAGTGGGGAGGGGAGAAGAAGTGGGGGGGGGGGGGGGGGGGAGAAAAAGGAAAAAGAGATGGAGAAGGGCGCCGGCGGGATTCAAATTTCGAATCCCGCCCAAGACTTCTTTGGCGCATATGGGAGAAATGCGCCACAAAAGTTTCACTCCCTTTTTTATTTTTTTTGCAGTAAAAAATCTTCTACCCTAAATAACTTTTTACAAAACTGAAAAGGCGATCCACGGGGGGGGCTGTTTTTGCATGTTCTGTGGTGCATACACCTATATGCGGCACAGAAACATCACTTTCTGTGGCGCATATGGACATATGCGCCATAGAAGTTTCTCCCCCTTTTTTGGTGCTAGGTCCCATCAACTTTCTGTGGTGCATACATCTATACGCGCCACAGAATCATCACTTTCTGTGGCGCACATGAAAATATGCTCCATAGTAGTTTGGAATTCTGTGGCGCATATTGGTTTCGTGTGCCACTGAACTGCCAAACTTCTGTGGCGCATATTTACTAGTGCGCCACTGATTATCTTGTCTACCTATAAGCTATTTCCTAGTAGTGTGTAGTTGAAGTGTTTTCCGTTTGACTCTGTCTTCGACCCGAAACGTGACCATCTTCAAAAAGAGTTCTGAGACAGATATCTGGAAAATCCCAATTTGACTCCAACAAGGTTTCCACTTGTATTCTTGGTAATTCCTACACATCAAAGTGTAAAACAAGAACATTATGCACTTTTGCAACCATTATTAGGTTAGTCCAAATAAATCATAAACTTTAAATAAAAAGAAGCGTCAAAAGCATAACATTAGCATAAAACCATCAAAAATTATAGATACGTTATGGACGTATCACGTACCAACATGGACGTCAACAAGCATGCCCAAGCTATGAAGAAGCTTCACGAAGAAACAAGAGCCACTATCGAGAAACAAGTCCTTGGCCAAGCTTCAAGGTTAAACAAGGACAAGAAGGAGATGATCTTTGAAGAAGGTGACCTCATGTGGATACACCTAAGCAAGGACCGCTTCCCCAAAGAACGCAACTCCAAGCTCAAGCCTCAAGGAGATGGTCCCTTCAAGGTCCTAAAGAGAATCAACAACAACGCCTACATCATCAACATTCCGACCTCCAAGTACCTTGCAAGCAACACATTCAATGTCAAGGACATTTCACCCTACCATGGAGATGTTCAAGATGATAACCATGAAGATTCGTGGACGACTCTTTCCCAAGGGGGGAGCTGATGCAACCCGTCCTACGGATGCTCCTACATCTACACCACCAAGTCCCCCAAGTGGACCAATGACTTGAGCCCGAGATAAACTACTACAAGCTAAGGTTAACTCGCTCCTCTCCTCATGTGACTTTGATACATCTTCGGATGGCTTGCTACTTCATGCAACTACGCTATGCATTATCAACTACGAAGCCCCCACAGATGAAGTACAATGAGTAGGACGAGAAGAAGGCGCTATTGGAGCTAAAGCCCAAGAGTCTCTGGCCCTGAAGCCCGGAGTCTCCGGCCCATAACCCCGGAGTCTCCGCACGGGATTCCGGACCAGTCACCGGACCCTAGGGTGGAGCGTTCAGTACACCCCCACGGAGTCTTCACCAGAGAGCATCACCACCCCCGGAGTCTCCGCGCCCCCAGAGTCTTCGGCCCAGCTACCCCGAAGTCTCCGGCCTTTGACCCCGGAGTCTCCGCCCCAGGACTGTGGCCACAACTCCAGACCCCTCGCTGGAACTCTCTATATGCTGCCCCGGAGTCTGAGCTCGACCCCAAAGTGTCATGTCACCCCGGAGTCTCCGGGCTCCTAACCTCGGAGTCTCCGGTGTAAGTCAAACCAGGCATGTAAAAGCCTTTTGGGCCTTCGGCCCATGAAATCCAAAATCCATCCAGACTTTACCCTTTATTGCCTAAACTACCCTTGAACTAGTGGCTAGCCTATATATAGTCCCCCATCTCTATTGTAAACCCTTGAACTAGTGGCTAGCCTATATATAGTCCCCCATCTCTATTGTAAACCCTTGAACTAGTGGCTGGCCTACACGATATTTTGAATTAGTGGAAACCCCTTATTGATCTATCTAGTTCTTTCCTCATGCTCCTTTGACAAAGGAGCACCAAATATCACAAACCTCGTTGGAGTTTACATTGTGCCTCCGCATTGTACAAGGCCTAGGCATCGGAATCCCTTTGCCTAGACGTCAAGTTCTCACCGAGTCTCCCTACTCGCCATGCCGGTTCGAGAGAGAGTCCTCCGCCCGACGCCGATCCTAGGGATTGCGCCAGACCTGTCACCACTGGCGTGAGCTATTGGTGTGTATCGTGGTTTTCCATGAGTGTGTTCATTGTGTTCTTCATGCATGAGTTCGTCGTGTTCATCCCTCCTCTCCTTCCCCCGCACTTCCCCCTTGATTTGAAAGGGATTCATGAAAGATCAGGCCACCCTCGAGGTTGACCCTCAACACCAGGAGCTGGACAAGAAGAAGACGCTGCTGAGGCTGAAGCCCCAGAGTCTTCAGCACTGAAGCCCGGTGATATGGGGTGGCCCGATCTTATTAGTAAGAGAGGTTGATAGATGATGATAGTGGGTGGAGATAACTTGTATGCTGCTCACGAATCTCTCAATTAATCCTTGATGCCAATGCAATAGCTCTCAACCCTTGTAGATATTCCCAACTTGACACACTTCCGCACATAGCCGCTGACCACGGAGCGGTTTGCAATCTTCTAATTACCAATGGAACAGCAGATCACATGAAACTTGCAATTGGCTAAATCCCAACGGATCAACTAATCATGTTGATTGATATGAAAGGAATATGCCCGAGAGGTAATAATAAAGTGGTTATTATCTTATTCCATGTTTATGATAAATGTTTATTTTTCATGCTATAATTGTGTTAACCGGAAACATTGATACATGTGTGATTTATAAAAAAGAAAAGGTTCCTAGTAATGCCTCTCTTCATACTAGCTTGTTGATTAACAGATGATCAAAGTTTTCCTGATCATGAACATTTGATGTTGTTAATAACAGGGTCATATCATTGGTAAATGATATGGGGAATAGTCACCTAAAGTAGATGTAACAATATGATAATGTCCTCAAGTTTATATTGTTATCACATTCGTAGTAACTCAATGTCCTTTAGACCATGACATCAGGTCAATCACTTTCACCAGAAAGGTACTTTGATTACATCAAACGTCACTTCGTAACTGGGTGATTATAAAGGTGTTGTCAGGTACTTGGAAAGTGTTAGCTGAGGCTCGTGGATCAAGAGTGGGATTTGTCCATCCAGATTGTGGAGAGATATACTCAGGGCCCTCTCGGTGATATCAATTGACATAGCTTGCAAGCAAGTGATTTGATCACTAGAATGTTATATCATAGGAACAAGAAAAAGAATACTTTTCGGGAATGAGATTAAACAAGGTATGGATGATACGGAGTGATCGAATCTCGGACAAGTAAAATATCCTGAGACAAAAGGAATTTTATTACAGCGAAAAAGGTTCAGACAATCATTGGATTTTCATGGAACTAGTGGGCGTCATTATGGATCTCCAGATGTCGGCGTAACAAGATTGGGGGTCCCTCACATTGCACCGAAGCGCGTGGGCCAGGACCCACCAATCAGCCACTCAGTAGACACGTAGCCTGGCCGACAAGGGCGTCGCAAGGATAAGAGCACCATGTGCTCCAAGCAGGTATGGCCTTGGCATGATGAGCCGATGCAGACCAACTATCATCCATAGTGTATGTGCCTATGGATGACACGAACACCATGAGAAAGGCCTCGATCCGCCAGCCGAGCACGAACAGGGAGGAAAAGACAACAATGCATGAGGCGGTCTGATCTCCTTCCGGGGGTTGCCCAGGAAGGAGGGTAAGGACATGGTTGGGGTGCAGCGAAGCTATGGACCGACCTCGACTGAGCCTCAGAAGGACCCTGGAGCACTTCTCCTGGGCCAGGAATGGCCTAGGAACTAGAGTCAACTAAGCCTGACAAGGCATGTTAGGACCAGCCTTGGGAACTAGGGACGCTCCAGCGCTGCTGGACATCATCATGGCGCTGCAGTGTGCCACCGATAGGAGTGATAGCTCGGAGCCTGAGCTATCACTCAGCCATCGAGTGCACTTGTGCACCGCCCCTGACCATCCATTGGCCATAGGCGCTGCCCATCTACCTGAAGACCGCATGGCACCCCACGATTGAGCTCGAGAACGCCTCAGATGGTGCTCCACGCCGGCCCGTGTAGTGACCCCTTGGTGTATAAAAAGAGGCACTTGGTCGAGAGTTAGAGAGAAGGGTTTTTTGGTGGAGAGATCAAGATGGTTTTTTGGCAGAGAGATCTGGAGGGATTTTGAAGAGGACTTTGGGAGAGCTTGGAAGAAGGTAGAAAAGAGAGAGAAGGAAGAAAGAGGAAGCCCAGGGAGTATAGAAGCTAGAGAGAAAGTGTCTTCCCGACACCGGAGAGATCATCTTCTTGTACCTTGATCCCCCTAGATAATCGACCAAAGCAGTACATAGGGTTGTTAGCCGAAGGGCGGCCCGAACCTGGGTAAAAAATTATGTGTGTGCTCTATGCGTGATGTGTGCTTGAATCAGCAGGTTCCTTCATCGACGTTGAGGCTGGAACGCCTTCGTTCCCACTACTGAACAAATAGAGGGTGTCCAACATCCCCGATGTCAGCGTAGGCAAGACGCAACATCTTGCACGCAGGTAGGGGGGCGCTCGTGCTTTCGGCTTCAGCAATCATCTTCATCGTCAATAGCTTCGTGAGCTTCATCGTCATCACCGTCATCATCACCACTTCCATTTCGTCTTAATGGTCAACATCGGCATCGACTGCGCCATCACCAGCTATGGCGCCCAAGAGAGGTGCTGGCGCCGGGACCAGCCCTGCCGTGGTAGACTCGCCCGCTGCATGAACTTGTTTCCACAACCTTACCATGACTAGGGGCTTGGATGCTGAGCCTCATACATGGCGCGTGACTACCGTCGCAGGTGCCGACCCGCGTCTAGGGCCAAGCGCAACTACGCCACCGCCACTGCCGTTGCAACTGCACCCCGCGGTTGAGGCGGGTGAGCATGCTGGCGGAGTCGCCGCTGTGCAAGAAATACCACCACCAAGCGACGCTGGAGGCGTTGCGCTCGAAGATCCTTTCTCCGGCAATGTAGGAGGCGCCGCCAACAGAATGCCTCTCTCTGGTGGCGTAGGAGACATTGCCGAAGGGGTCATCTTCCAGATGGAATAGCGTCGGGTGGTGCCGGAGGAGCCGACTCCGAGACACAGCATCAAGCACCGGCCTTGCACAAAGTAGCTCGCGTCGGGGCTCGTCTCGCCACGCCAAGTACTATCCGCCAACCCTAGTCCCACAAGTCCGAGAACCAAACTTTGGGGGAGTAGTCGCTGCTACCCGTGCCATAACTCGACACTAACCAACTCCTTGGACGGCGGAGTACACGGCGTGTAGAGACGACCTCGACGCACATCTATAGTTCATTAGGCTGCATCAGGAGTCCGCCCATGCTGGTTCCCAATCCAACATGGAGCCGAGGCATGGGGCAGAGCACGCTCCCACCACCACCGCAGGGCCCATGCAAAACCCTACCGCGATGGTGGAACCAGAACCGACAACCATGCCATGGTCACTTGGGGGCTAGCGCCCCAAGACCTATGGAACAAGACCTCATCTGTGTGGGGTCATCTACTAACCCTGAGCACATGCGCGCCAAAGGACGCCGAGACAATTCTTCCCTATAAAATGAGGCGATAGTTCGAGACTACCTATTGTAGCTGCGTCAACAGGCTACGGGTGCAGCTCTCCCTAACCCACAGGGCATAGCTGAGGCAGGCAGCATGGCTTTGGGATACGGAAGTGGCTACCCCACCTTCTCTCCTACCTTACGGTAGGTGGCATGGCCGCCAAAGTTTTTTCTCATGGTCATCATCAAGTTTGAAGCCAACACCAAACATAGGAGTTTTTGGCCATCTACTCCACCGCGATGGTGGCCGCGGGTGTTGATGAGAAGGTCATTGCCAACTAGTTTCCAATGGTCTTGAAGGCAACGATTTTGTCCTAGGTCATGCATCTACCCAAGGAATCCATTCATTCCTTGGCCGAGTTGTGTACTCTCTTTGTGAGCGTGTTCCAGGGAGCCTTCAAGCACCCGATAACACTCATTCAGCTCCACACAGTGGTCCAGGGGAGTTCTGAGCAGCTACGAGACTTCATGCTACGATTTTCACAAATCGCACACACTATCCCAGAGGCGGAGGCTACCGCCATTATTGGCGCATTCACCATGAATGTGCGCGACAACAAGATGCGTGAAGAGCTTAAAATGCACCCGATCAAGAGCATCCATGAGTTGTGGGCGTTGGATGACCTCTGCTCCTTAGCAGAGGAAGGACGCCTCGCAGCCAAAGACGATGCCCAGGAAGCCGCTGGACCGGCAGAGCCAGGAAACGCTGCTGTGAAGAAGAATGTCTCACATAAGTGGGGTCCTCGACAAGCTTTGGTTGTGGAGCCTAGTGCTCCCACCAGGGCTGAAAAGAAGACCAAACCGGAGGAAGAAGTGGCAGCTGGCAAGCCCACCACGGGGAAATGGTGCCCTGTGCACGAGTCGGACGAACATGATGCTCAAAACTGCCACTCCATCCTCGGTTACACCGAGGGACGGAAGAGGCACATCATTGAGAAGGGGACTAACGGTACCTTCAAGAACTGTTACTGCTACAACAAGGCTGGCCATAATGCGAAGGACTGTCCGGTCCAACCTGGCCTAGGTGCCCTCGCCAGAGGTCGCGGGGGAAATGTGGGTGTTGCACGAGGAGGGGATGGAGGCGATGGAGACGGCGCAAGACCGGGCACAGAGGGGGTCGTGGCAACACAACCCCTCAACCGTGCGGCAATGACCGTGCCGTTAACCAAGGTGATGACGACGGGTGCAGACAGTACCCAAAAGTATAGGACTGTGCGTGCGCACATGGAGGGGCCTAAACCATGACTTCACACGGGGAGTTTAAGCGTTGCTCCCGTGAACTGTGTGTCGTGCAACCCAGTCCTGAGGCGCAATGGCCACTTCGATGGTCTCATGTGCCGATTACTTTTGATGCGGGAGATCACCCGGATCGCATCGTCGGGTTTGGCACGCTACCCCTGGTGGTCTTCCCCATCATAAAGAACATCCGAGTTACCAAGATGTTGGTGTATGGAGGGGATAGCCTCAGCATCCTCTCACCAAGGCTACTAGATAAGCTCCAGATCACTGAGGATCAATTATCCCCTACGAGGTCTTTTCTGGCCGTAAGCCCGGGAACTATCCAGCCTTGGGAGAAGATCGAGGTGCTAGTCACATTCGGCACTCAAGACAACTACCGCACTGAGAACATCATCTTTGATGTTGTGGACATTGCCCTACCGTATAATGGAATAATAGGGCACCTTGCCTTGGCAAAGGTCATGGTGGTCTCCCACCATGCCTACAACTCACTCAAGCTTCCCTCCTCGTGGGGGACCTTGACCATCAAAGGTGATATCAAAGACGCCATGTTCTGCTTTGAACAACTGTTCAAACTGGCAGCCACTGCTTCTCCTCTGACTCACACTAACCCTTTGTCCGACTCAGACCAACCTTTCGCCCCAATTCTCGGCTCATCGGGGAAAAGGCTGCGAACCTTTCTAGAACTTAGTTCTGATGAATATTTTGGTACTTGTGGCTCACCGATTAAGCTAAAAACTTCTCGCGTCCACCCTACCAACTAAAAAGCCCAGGAGTGTGTGTGGTGCTCCATCAAACCTTAAAAGCCCTAGTGGAGTGGAGGTTCCCCCGACAAATGAAATCCCAGGAGTGTGCGTGGTGGTCCTGAGAAACCTTAAAAGCCCATGTGGAGTGGAGGTTCCCCCAGCAAATGAAAGCCCGGGAGCATGGGTGGTGCTCCCGGCAAACATTAAAAGCTCAGGAGTGTGCGTGGTACTCCCGACAAATCTTAAAAGCCCGGGAGTGAGTGGAGTTTCCCCAGCAAATGAAAGACTGTGAGCATGTGTGGTGCCCTCGACAAACCTTTAAAGCCCGGGAGTGAGTGTAGTACTCTCGGCAAATGTGATGAATACTAGTGTATCTGGACTAGCCTGCTTATGTGTAAACCTCTTGTAACCCGGGGGCTGCCCCTGTTTCGGAATGAAAATCCCGTTTCCCTCGTTCTTCCGCCCATTTTCATTCGCCGAGCCTTTTAGGGATTTTGCATTCCCTTGTATTTTCTTAGGTTCGGACATGGGTAACAAGATTGTCAGGCCAGGAAACATCGTACTCTCATGATCCGCTCTGAGGTATGAGCGTTGTGATCTTGGCATTGCTGACGAGCACTAAATCGTGAAGACACGCCTCCCACGTCAATCCCTCGAGTTGGCAACACCATGCGCCCTATCAAGCACACGACACCCTGTTTTAAACCTGAGGGATGGGTAAGATGCCGTAAGGTGTGTTCATCGTGTTTCAAGACGAGCAACGGATGGATGAACCAGGAGAGGCTAGAGCAAGGTCTTGGGAAGAGTATAAGGCTCGCCGCCGGTTAGCAGCGGTCCTTCGGCTTCCGGGGGATGCCAACCCCGTAAACGAGGCATGAGTTGAGTGCAAAGCTAGAACTATAGAGCGAGAGCAAGGCACATGAGAAGATGAACAACGCCCCTACAGGCCCTGCGGAGGCGTATAGGCGGCAAGGGATGAACGGATCAAAGGGTAACCTTAAGCATGATGCGGCATGAAAAAGAGCAAAGAACGCGAAGGCAAAGGTAAATTCATTGATACTGACCAATTGGCATTACATCTGTGAAATGTACAATGCAGCAATTGGCGCACATAAGATGATTAACGAAAGGGTGCGGGCAGAAGGCTGGGCACTGGGGGAAGGGGCAAGTGCTGCTCCCTACCGATGCCAGCGGTGCCGCATTGCCTGGTTGGCCCCTTGGCATTGCCCGCCTCAGGAGGAGAGCCCCTTCGACCCCCGTCATCAGGGAGGTAGGGGTAGTAGCTGCGGCAGCACATGGAGTCATCAAAGATCTTCACCACGAATTGCCCGTTCCCACGAAAGCGGAGCTTCGGCATTTGGCCAGCCCGAAGCTGATACCACTTCGCAAACTAAGCCCACCCTTGCCCAAGAACATGCGTCCATCTTTGCCTACCTCCATCTGGAGGTTCCATATGGGCTGACCTCCGCTTGACTCCCGTATCTCCATGTCACGTAGTAGGATGCTACTCAGTTCATTGGCAAGCAGGTGAGGAAGCACCAACCACTTCTTATAGCCGGTGCCCATGACGACCAGGAATTCAAAGCCCACCATGTCCGCCATTTTTTCCTCCTAAGATTGGGAGGGGGAGAACGATGTGTTAAGTTGGCCGGGAAGCCGAGACTTGCCTTGCCAGTCACACCGCGGGCTACGTCCATGCCTTGGAGAAGCAGAACAGCGACAGGGAGGGCCTCCCCGTCCACGGCCGCCTTCCCGGTAGCCGCGGCGGTGCGGGGCCTCAGTGTGCGGTTGCGGGAGACCCTCACCACTGTTAGAGGAGACGTGGCGGCCTCGGCGCCTGCGCCTACGCCACGGCTTCTCCAGTGAGGCCGGGGCCATCTCCCTTAGAGAAGGAGGATCGTCGTCACTAGAGCTACCTGACGGCATCGCCACTGAATAGGGAGTTGGAAGGGAAAGGCTACAGGGGAAGTGGAGAGTAAGCCACATCCCTGTGCCTCCCCTTCCTTTTATAAACCATGAGGAGGAGGAACGGTTGCTGCTCACCCTCGGCTCGCTGCAGGGCAACAATCGCGCCCCACCATAGTTGTTTTGCAGGAATCAAAGCAGGCACAGTCAATGTGGGCTGTCGCGGAAGCCAAGGCGTGGTTCGGTAGTCCTGTAGCCACTTGAGTGCACATGCATGCACACGTCAACTCTATGGGATGGCAGTCATGTCGCGCTTCCCACGATGTGGACTGGGCCCACGCGCTACTGAAGGGCTAAGCCCGATAACAACCTCTTCGTCAAGCACAACCAGTGTTGCAAGTTGCCGGACCTCGCCCGAGGGCTTCTGTCGGCATCATAAGATCGGGTGTCCCTCACATTGTGCTGAAGCGCATTGGCCAGGATCCACCGGTCAGTGACTCAGCAGACGCGTAGCCTAGCCGGCAAGGGCGTTGCAAGGATATGAGCACCGTGTGCTCAAAGCAGGTACGACCTTGGCATGATGAGCCTATGAAGACTAACTATCGGCTATAGTGTAGCTGCCTATGGGTGAGACGAACACCACGAGACAAGCCTCGATCTGCCAGTCGCGGGTGGACAGGGAGGAAAAGAAAACGACACGCCGGTTTGATCCCTCCTTCCAGGCCCTAGAAGGAGGATAAGGAAGCGGTTGGGGTGTAGCGAAGCTAAGGAGCAGCCTCGACTGAGCCTCGGAAGGACCCTAGAACACTTCTCCTGGGCCAGGCACGGCCCGGGAACTAGAGTCAACTGAGCCTGACAGGGCATGTCAGGCCTAGCCTTGGGAAATGGCGACGCGCCAGCGCTACTGGACATCATTATGGTGCTTCAGTTTGCTACAGTGCGCCACCGACATGAGTGACAGCTCAGAGCCAGAGCTATCAGTCAGCCATCGAGTGCACCTGTGCACCACCCCTAGCCATCCATTGGCCACAGGCGCTGCCCGTTTGCCTGAAGCCTACGTGGCACCACGTGATTGAGCCCGGGAATGCCCCGGATGGTGCTCCATGCCGGCCCTTGTAGTGACCCATTGGTGTATAAAAGGAGGCACTTGGTCGAGAGTTAGAGAGGAGGGTTTTTTGGCAGAGAGATCAAGAGGGTTTCTTTGGCAAAGAGATCTAGAGGGATTTTGGAGAGGAGTCTGTTAGAGCTTGGAGGGAGGTAGAAAAGAGAGAGAAGGACGAACGAGGAAGCCCTGGGAGTGTAGAATCTAGAGAGAAAGCGTCTCCCCGGCACTGGAGAGATCATCTTCTTGTACCTCGATCCACTCCAGATAATGCACCAAAGCAGGACATAGGGTTGTTAGCTGAAGGGTGGCCCAAACCTGGGTAAAAATGTTTGTGTGTGCTCTGCGCGTGTTGTGTGCTCGAATCAGCAGGTTCCTTCACTGATGTTGAGGCCGGTATGCCTTTGTGCCCACTACCAAACAAATAGGAGTGTCCAACATCCCCGATGTAGGCGCGACGCGACACCAGATCCAGCTAATGATTATTGGTCAGAGAAAGTATCAATCATGTCTACATAGTTCTCGAACCCGTAGGGAGACACACTTAAGGTTAGTCAACACAACTGAGCGGATAGGGAACACATGAGAAGATAATGGACATCGCATGAATTTGTTTTGTCGAATCTGCCAAAATGGTTTCGGTATATCAAAACAAAGCAAGGGAATAAAATGTTAATGCGTCCATTAAATGAAGTTTTCATTAAATGAAGTACTCATTAAATTGAGTTGCATTAAAACAAGTGAATTAAAGTGGTCTAATAGAAAGACCTTTGATTTCTTGAGTGGGAATTAAATGGAAGATGAGTGGAGCTATATTGATGTGAGTGGAGTGTCCACCCACATAATTGGGGAAGAGGTGGGGGCAGCCATATGGTTGTGCACCATGCCCTCTTGGGCTGCCCCCCCTCACCTATAAAAGGCCCCCTCCTCCTCCTCTCATCTCACTCATTCACCATTCTCTCATATTCCCTTTGGTTGGGATCTTCTCCCTCTTGCTTGAGTTGTCCATTGCCACTAGAAAAGGTTCTTAGGCGAAGCCCTACTTGCGATCTTCCCTTCCAACATCTCTACCATAGCGTAGCACTGTTGGAATTTTAAGGGATCCGCTAGTTCTGCTGCTGGGGTGGAGCGAGGGTTCGGGAGTCATCGGTGCACCATACATGTGACCGATTGTAGAGGCGCTTCCCCTTGTGGCACTAATCGTCTGCACGTACTTGAGGACAATCATGTACACACTACACCATCCACGTTTTTTTGCGGGAATGTTATCCTACTTTTCGGTCTTCAAGGGTGAGTCCATCTAAAACTGTTACATGTATCTCCTCGATATGATCTTGGTGGTTACCACTGTAGGAATTTTTTGTTTTCTATGCAACAAACCCCATCAGTGGTATCAGAGCCAGGTTTATGCGTAGATACTTTGTATGGTTAGAACACATATGAAAATGTGGCCGTTGATGGTCATGTTATTGCACCCTTCATGTATTTTGGATATTAGCGGCATAGTGGGATGAAGCGGCCTAGACAAACTTTACATGTCCTCGCACATGAGACATGTTCCACGCTTGACATGCAACTAGTTTTGCGTAAGTCGCTAGAGGGTGTCTGTCTCTCCCACTATAGTTGATATCTGATTTACAACGGGTTGATAATAATTTGATTATCATTGTCGGGGGGGATGACCCTTAGGTAGGCCAAGACGGGACCAACCGGCGGCTCCAAGGAGCTCATACCGTCTGGACCCAGATCAAGGAACCACATCCGGGTGGAATCCCCCACCCGGTCCTCATTCGATTTTCCCTGGCTGGCCCGTCTAGCTGGGTAGCCAGAAGAACCGGCTGGGAGGCTGCTCCTAGCCGGCCGCCTCGGATTCGCTGGCGGTAGTACTGTGGGAATAACGCTCCCTGCTGAGCGCACCTTTGACCGGACAAGCTGGCTAGCCTGGCCGGCGCTACCGGAAAACTGTGCTAAAGCTGGAGGCTGACGGGCAAAGCAAGGGCTAACGAGGAAAGCTCTGGCTTACGCATAAAGAGCTGGTTAACGGATAAAGAGCCAGCTGACGAGTAAAGCAGGTGTGCTAGACACTATAGCGTGGTCCTCCCCTATACTAGAGGCTTGACTAGACCTGGGCCTACCGTTTGGGCCTGTCCAGCCGGCCCACTTTGTAAGGCCTAGATCCAAACCGTAAACCCTAGAACCCACCTTGTAAACTACGTCCTCAACCAGTATATAAGGGGGGTAGTGCTAGGGTACTAGGTAGACACAAGAGGAAGTAGTAGACGACCACAAGTTAGAAGTCCTCCACATTGGACAAGTTAAGTAGCTACGGAAATAGCTCAATGAGCATCTGTATTGGGCATTCGCCCCCTTTGATAGTAGATCCTTGCAGGTGTAGGAGCGTTACCTCGCCAAGAGGGCTCCAAACCTAGGTACATCGCTGTGTTTGCAGTATATGTGCCCAACCCGTTGCGAGTAGCCACCGATAGCATCCTGATTGTCCCCTTCAAGCCATCCCCGATGGTACTGATGTCTTCCACACCCCGATAGTTGGCGCCCACCGTGGGGCACAACGCTTCGTCTGGGAGCATCTTTCGCACGGGACTTCCACTCGTCGCTAGTGAGCGAGTCGCCTCTAGCCTCGTCCTCACCCTCGGATCCTTCGACTGCGTCCTCGACAATGCATCCTGTTTCGTTGGGGGGATTTTCCCAAGCGGAGGCTCCATCATACACTTCGGCGAACACCGCATCTACGTCACCACCATCACTAAGGCTGTCCCTCGTGAGGTTGTCACCATCTCCGGCGCGCCCCCTGGTTTCTCCGCTTCACGCGTCGCCAGCGGCAGTGTCAAGGTCATGATGGCGGGCTCGATGGAGAACCTTCGCCCACCTCTGGAGCGGAACATGGACGACACGCTCCACCATCTCACGCCTCCCGAACTAGGACCTGCTCAACGCGTCCATCGAGCACCTCCGCAACCCCATCACCCTCATCGAGGCGGATCCAGCTACAGCTGCGGTAGCCTTGGAGGCTACTCGTCAGAACCTTCTAGAGGAGGCTGGCAAAGTGGAAGCCGCCCAACGGCAGATGAACATGACCATGCGGGAGTACAACATACTGCACGGCTTTGTGCGCTTGCCCGGCACCAGCCGCCTGGCCCAGCCACAAGGCCAAAACCTCGGTTCGGAGATGGATCGTGCCGCTAATCCGCGTATGCCCGCGGTACAGCCAGTCTATAGCACCCCCGCCAAAAACATGAGAGCCGGGGAGGCGGCAGTTGCAGAGCTAAGCCACTTGGAGGGCGAGGAACTACTCCGTCAACAGGCACGTGTCCAGCTCCTCGTGGTAACGGCAAACAAACAACAGGCTGGGGCAGAACTCAGCATGGCCGCCAATAGCAGAACCAAACCGGCTCGCCGGATGGCGGATCCGGCTGCAGGCGGCAGCAAGGCATCTTCACAAAATGGAGGAAGGCCGACCAACCGCCCACGCTGTGGATCTACAGGCCGTGGGCACAACGCCCGCGAAACGGCAGTTGTTACCAGCAAAAACCGCGAGACGGCCGACGAAGCCGGAAAAGGCCAAGCGCCACCCAAGTCCCGCCTATCCGGCCGGCTGGGACCGCTCGAGCCGGAAGAATAGCAAGACGCGCGCGCACGAATCGACCTACTGCTCCAGTCACGCGCGCTGGAGGAAGAAAGTCCTGCCGGGCCAAGATGTTTCGGATCGCTCATACGGAATGAACCGTTTCCAAGGGGATTTTCGCTCCCAAGGGATACGCCAAAATACAACGGCTCGGTCAAGCCGGAGGACTGGTTGGTGAACTACACCACCGCTGTGGGTATCGCAAATGGCAACCGCCGGGTGGCAGTGCGCTACACCCCCCTCATGCTCCTGGACTCAGCCAGTACGTGGCTCAACAGCCTCCCCGACAACATCATCAACGCGTGGATCGATTTTGAGCAGGCATTCGTCCTCAACTTCACCGGTACCTACAAGCGCCCAGGCCGACCCGGCGAGCTCGCTCTTTGTGTACAGGGCCCAGATGAATCAGACCGCTCCTACATCACCTGATGGACGAGCATGCACAACTCCCGCGAGGGGGTACGCGAGCACCAGGCAGTTGACTTCTTCATCAACGGCTGCAAAGACGGCAATATGCTCAAACATAAGCTTCGCCGGGTGGAGCCCACAACCATGGCGCAGACCATGGCCATCGCGGGCAAGTATGCCATGGCCGACGCGACAATGAAAAGATCAGTCCGGGTGGACGACCAAGGGCAAATAATCGCCGACATCACTGGAGATCGGCGCCAGCCGGAAGGAAACGGCCACAATTCCAGGCGGCACGACAACCGCCACGGCAAAAGAATGTGTCGGGGGGATGACCCCCGGATACCCCAACCGGACAAGAAACAGGGCAGTCGGATCCCGTTCGGCTGATCAAGTGCAGCCGAACAAGGCAAGCCCGGCCGGCTATTGCGAGGTAGCCGGAGTGGTGAGAAGCAGCCGGCTACATTAGCGTAGCCGAAACCAATCAAATAGACAGGGCGACATGCAGAACAGTGTGCGGTACGCCCTGTACGACGACAAGACTGGCAACTACTTGGCCATACCGAAGACTTTGCGGGGATGATGCGGGAACAGTGGCCCGATGCTGACGACAGGCTCGCACGGCGTTCACTGTGACCACGACAGCCATACCGCTCGTACTCTGATGGGACATGGTTGTACCGGTTACTGTAGAAGACCAGTCGACTAGGACCCACTTGTGGGGGCCACCAGTCGGATTGGCCAGTGAGACTGTTGCCTCTCTGCCTATATAAGGAGTGGCAAGGCCTAAGTAGAAAGGTTTGGTCTCAGTGCATTTAAGACAGTAGCTAGGGAATATAGCTCGAGGAGCACTTATAGTTTGTATATCGCTCATAGTCAGATCGGCAGGAGTAGGAGTTTTACCTCACCACGAGGGCTCTGAACCTGGGTACTTCCTGCGTCCAGCTATGCTTGCTTGTATCCAATCCCACTTGCGGACGCCGTCGATAGCTTCCCTGCTAGTCCCCACACCTCTATCTAACCTTCTTAGGTACTACCGTTCCCAATACAACGGTACAAAGGACGACTAGTCGGATAACTAGTATGGTTCCAGGCAAGTGGCGGCAGTGTAGGAGGATCCGGCTGCAGGCGAAAGCCGGAGACAGAAGCCCGATGACCGGCCTCCGAGGCCTAAGTACACCATCGAGTCGATGCTTGATGGGTCATGCAAGTTCGATAGCGGAGGCAACAAACCGGCTACGCATACCACACGCCAGTGCACCTGGACGAAGAAGATGGCGGAGATCGCTGGTACACCGGCTGCACATGCACCGCCTCCTCCAGCTTGTGGGCCGCCAGGCGATCGCAATAACCAGCGTCGAAGGAAAGATGATGATAACAACTACCCCCGCCATGTGGGAAATGACAACATCTTCACCACGGAACCGGAGACCAAGCACAACAAGAGGCGTCGCGAGGTGGAAGTGAACACAATCGTTCCTCCCGTTCCCAGTACCTCAACTGGTCGGAGCAAGAAGTTGCATGGAGCTAAAAGGACCAGCCAGCTGAGCTGCCTCACCCAGGCACCTATGGGATGGTTTTGGATCCTATCATTGTCTCCCAGAAGCATTCCTGCAGGTTCTCCCGCGTCCTCGTAGACGGAGGGAGCAGCATCAACCTCCTGTACCGCAGCTCGCTAGACCGGCTCGACATCAGCGAGTCGCAACATGAGCCGTCAAGCACATCCTTCCATGGAGCCGTCCCGGGTCCATCGCACTCACCCATCAGAAAGATCCGGATAGATGTCATCTTCAGCACGGAGGATAACTTCCGCCGCGATCCCATCTGGTTCGAGGTGGTCAACCTCTGCAGCGCGTACCACGCAATCCTGGGGCACCCGGCGCTCACCATGTTCATGGCGGTACAACATTACGCATACCTCAAGATGAAGCTATCAGGGCCCAAGGGCGTCATCCCCATGCCACAGACGGGTCCAAGATAGCGGAAGACATGATCATCGCCGAAGAGAAGCGCATAATCATGCAGAACGTGGCGGCCCTGCAGAAGGACATGCCGGCTGGCGAGCCCAAGCCGGTCAGGGAAGCACAATTCAAGCCGTCCAAGGGCACGAGAAAGATCCTATTGAACAAGGCCGAGTCGGACAAGTTCGTCCTGGTCGGAGACGGCCTCGACAACAAATAGGAAAGCGTGCTCATCGACTTCCTCCATGAGAATCGGGATATCTTCGCATAGTCCCCCAAGGACATGACAGGTGTTCCGAGGGAGCTCGCCGAGCACTCTTTACATGTTAGGTCGGATGCAAAGCCAGTCAAACAGTCACTATGCCCCTTCGTGGAAGAAAAAAGAAGAACCATTGGTAAGGAGATCACCCTGCTGCTCGCAGACAGATTCATCATGGAGGTTTTCCACCCGGAATGGCTAGCAAACCCCGTACTCGTGCTAAAGAAGCACAAGACTTGGCGCATATGTGTTGACTACACCAGCCTGAACAAAGCATGCCCCAAAGATCCATTCGCCCTGCCAAGGATAGACCAAGTGATCGATTCCACGCCCGGCTGCGAGTTGTTGTCGTTTCTAGACGCGTACTCTGGCTACCACCAGATCCGGCTGAACCCCGCTGATCAAATAAAGATAGCATTCATCACTCCTTACGGAGCCTACTATTACACGACAATGCTGTTTGGACTGAAGAACGCTGGAGCAACATACCAGCGCTACATGCAGAAGTGCTTGCAGACTCAGATCGACAGAAACATACACGCCTACGTCGATGATGTGGTAGTCAAGACCAAGGAACGCCAAACACTCCTTGAAGATCTGAAGGAAACATCACCAACCTCCGCTGGTTCTAGATGAAGCTGAACCCGGAGAAGTGCGTGTTCGGTGTCCCAGCCGGCCAACTCCTCAGTTTTCTCGTATCTGTGTGGGGAATCGAGGCAAACCCGGAGAAGATCCGCGCAATCGAGCACATGCATCCACCCAAGAACTTACGAGATGTCCAAAAGTTCACCGGATGCCTAGCCTCCCTCAGCCGGTTCATCAGCTGGCTGGGCAAGAAAGCACTCCCAATGTACCAACTCATGAAGAAGACGGACAAATTTTTTGGGACATCGTAGGCGGATGAAGCTTTCTGCGACCTCAAGCGCATGCTCACCTCACCACCTATTTTGGCAGCACCAGCAGCAAAGGATCCCATGTTGATGTACATCGCAGCAACCAATAGGGTTGTTAGTGTGGTGCTGGTAGTGGAGAGGCCGGAAGAAGGAAATGCGCAACCGGTGCAACAATCGGTGTACTACCTGAGTGAGGTACTCTCGCTCTCGAAGCAGAATTACCCTCATTACGAGAAGCTGGTGTACAGCGTGTACATAGTCACCAAGAAATTGAAGCACTACTTCCAAGAACATTCCATCCAGGTGGTGGCGCTAGTGCCGCTCTCGGAGATCATCGTCAATAGAGATGCCACATGCCGGGTGGAAAAATGGGCCATAGAGCTCGCCGCCCACAACATACAATACAAGCCAAGAACGACGATCAAGTCTCAGGCCTTGGCGGATTTCCTCGTTGATTGGGCAGAAACGTAGTACTTGCCGCCTTGCCCTGACTCCATGCATTTGGAAGATGCATTTCGATGGCTCCAAGATGTATGGAGGGCTCAGAGCCAGAGTGGTCATCACCTCCCAAAAGGAGACCGGCTGGAATACGTGCTGCAGATCCACTTCTGTGTGTCCAACAACGTCGCTGAGTATGAGGCACTCGTCCACGGCCTCAAGATGCCAAAGGAAATAGGCATCTGACGCATCCTATGCTTTGGCGACTTTGATCTAGTGGTACAGCAAGTGTCGGGCGATTGGGACGCCAGGGACACAAAAATGGCTCTATATCGTTTCTACATACAACAGCTATGTGCCTGTTTCGAAGGGTGCGAGTTTCACCATGTCCCCAGGGAAAACAACAAGGCCGCGGACATGCTCGCCCGCATCGGGTCAACAAGACAATCAATTCCACATGGAGTCTCCCTTGAGCACCTGCGCAAACCGTCAATCATGTCATCTCCCGAATTCGTCTCCATAATATTGGACACGTACCCGGGGACTGTCGGCTCCAAGACCTCCGCGATGGCTTCACCGCACCCGGGGACTGCTTCGCCGCACCCGGGACTGTTGGCTCCAAGACCTCCGCGACGGTTCACCGCACCCGGGGACTGCTTCGCCGCACCCGGGGACTGCTTCGCCGCACCCGGGGACTGCTTCGCCGCACCCGGGGACTGCCGGCTCCAAGACCTCCGTGACGGCTTCATCGCACCTGGGGACTTCCGGCTCCAAAACCTTTGTGCCAGCTGCGCCGCACCCAGGAGTTGCCGCGTCCAGCCTAGAGGCTGCCGGCTCCACTACTCCACCTGGTCGGCCTCCAGACGAGCCCGAACCGGCTATCCAGGCAGAAGTGATTCTACTGATGCAGGCGGTATGTGCCATCCGAGAAACCCCAACATGGGACAAGCTGTTCATGGATTTCCTGGCCAGAGGAGAGCTGCCCGAAGAAGAGGTAGAGGCAAGGCAGGTGAAGCGTAGAGCTAGCACATACACTATCATCAACAACGAGCTCTACAAGCATAGTGTTGGGGGCATTTATCAGCGATGTGTGAGCCAAGAGGACGGGATCCGGCTGCTGGTCGACATCCACCAGGGCAAATGCACACACCACGCGTCGTCACGAGCCATAGTGGCAAAGGCATTCTGCCATGGGTTCTACTGGCCCACGGCACTGGAAGACGTTAAGCAGATCGTCAAAGCATGCAATGGTTGTCAGCGGTTCAGCCAGTAGAAACACACTCCGTCTGCAGCACTCAAGACAATTCCCATCACCTGGCCGTTTGCCGTCAGGGGGCTGGACATGGTCGTCCCTTTCAAAACAGCTAGATCCGGCATGACACACTTGCTGGTGGCGGTGGACAAGTTCACCAAGTGGATAGAGGCAAAGCCAATAAAGTAGCTGGATGGATAAGGGCATCTTCCTGGACCTTGCATCTGTGGCACACCCCTAGTCCAACGGGCAGTGCGAGCGAGCAAATGGCCTAGTCCTAGACGGAATCAAGCCCCGGTTGATCGATCCACTAATGGGATTCCCCGACTGCTGGATTGAGGAGCTATCGGTTGTGCTTTGGAGCCTTCGCACTATGCCAAACTGGTCTACTGACTACACTCCTTTCTTCCTAGTCTATGGGGCGGAGGTGGTTTTGTCCATAGATATCGAGTTCGACGCACGCCGCAAACTGCTCTACACAGAACAGCAAGCCAAGAAGCACGGGAAAACAACATCGACCTTCTCGAAGAAGCACGTGAACCGGCCTTGTCTAGATCCGCCATCTACCAACAAAACTTGCACTGCTACCACGCCAGCCGGATCCGCAGCGTCTCGTTCCGCGAGGGAGACCTGGTACTAAGACTGGTACAAGACACCAAGGGGATGCACAAGCTATCTCCGCCTTGGGAGGGCCCATTCATTATTAGCTGGGCACTACAGAACAACTCATACTACCTCATCGACGCCCACCAGCCGGAAAAGAACAAGATGGATCGCTCAGGCGAAGACACTGAGTGCCCATGGAACGCGAGCCTGCTTCGCCCCTTTTACACTTGAACAAGAAGTGTATGTATCTTACCTTCATGTAATGAACAAGCATGGGAGCCTCGACGCAGTCTTGGCGACTCCGCAATAAATTAGCAAGTCATGATGCACAATTTGATTTTTCAGCGGCATTGCTCTAATCCCGGAGCCGGCGATACGTCTCAGGGACTCGCCGGTTGGCCCAGACGGCTGCGCGACCAACGCGGCAAAGTACTGTACGTGGTTCCTAGGGCTTCCTCTTTGGTTCCTGCTGTAGACCGCAAGCCGGCTGATAGATCCGGCAAGAGCAGAATGCTTGAAGGCCCCTACACGAAAAATACACGAGGAAAACAAAAACGTCTGGACGTCCCGGTTGCGCTCGCTCGCCCAAGGCCAATGACCCAAACCCGAAGTATCGTGTAGTACGCCTACTAAGCTACACCTTCGACTCTGGCTAGAAGCCAGCAAGGGAACAACATCAAACTGGCCAATGCTCACTGAGAAAAGGGAAAAGACATTGGATTTGCGCGAAACAACAAAATTTCAAAACTAGTAAATCTAAGATTATAGTTTAACTTTCATATGCTTAACTAGGCAAACAACTTGTTTTTTTCTATGTTTGCATGAGCCAAAGTTCCATGACGAACACCCAAGCCGGAGGCTAGTAACTCCCAGGCGGCAGCAGAGGAGGTCAAGGAGATTCGACCCGGCTATATCCTCTAGCTGGCCCGAACCTCGGGGACTACACCCTATGGGTGCGCTTGCGCACCCCCACACAGAAACCTGCAAACAGACAAAAACATAAAGGGGCTTCGACCCGGCTGTATTCTCCAGCCGGCCTAAACCCTGGGGATTACACCATGTGGGTGCGCTCGCGCGCCCCCACACAGAAACAAGCGTGCAACAAATGCAGAACAGAAAGTGCAAATGAAAAAGCACGAGAAAATATCCAAAGGGAGGCGATGCTCCCACAAGAGTTCAATAACCAACAGACAATTGTTCAGCACACGCAAAACATAAGTTCTTCATTCACAAATACTCCCGGCATACCAGGGATCAAGCTGATGGATGGGCAGAAGGGCCTGAGACATTGGCTGCTGGAGGCCGCATCGGCCGAGGTGGTCTGGGGCGCAGCCGAGGCCTCTATGCACGGCGCATCCGGAATGTGGAAGTACCGCTGCGTGCCAACCGGGTTGCTGAAGTCCCTGTCCAACGTGATGAAGCTCCCAATCTTCACGCCGCAGGAGCGCGGGGTACCGCCACCATCTCCGCGCCGCCACGAGCCGCCCACTCCCGGGCCACGTTCATGAGGTCCGGAGCACCCCAAAGCCGCTCGGCCAAGGCGTCCATGGTGGCCGGCTGGGGGTTCTCAGGCCAGACGTAGTCGTAAACCTCGAGAGCAGCGACACGAAGCCAGTTCGCCTCCTCACTGATGACCGCCACCAGCTCCCCCGGGTGGAGATCCCACTCCAGACCCGTCTCAGGAATCCGGCTAAGCACCTGATCTGTCGCCTCAGGATATTGAGCTATAGCCAGGAAAAGAGACAATAATCAATATTGACGGCTAAAGGCAAAACGACAAAGCTAGATTAAGTTGAGGGCACCTACTAACGATGATCTCGGTGATCCGCCAAAGCTCTCCCAGCACCGCCGCCTCCTTAGCCTTGGAAGCTTTGAGGGCATCTTCCTAGGTGGCGTAGAGCACCTCCAGATTCTTCAGCGCCTCAGTCCGGGTGTCCGCCACCTTCTTGGCCTTGCCAGCCTTGATCTCCATCTGTTGCTGATGCGCAGCCAGCTGGGTGATCTGGTCCTGGCATGTCTTGTTGGACTCCTCCAGCCGGGCAACCTCTCCCTTCAGCTGGGCCACCTCACGGTCCCGGTAAGCCAGCAGAGCTGCAGGAGGGTAACCAATATTCAAGAAGAAGCGCAAAAAATCGTGCAATCGAGAAGATACGGCGGAACAAGCAACCTTATAGCCCAGGTCCCACGAGGTCTTGGTGGCGTCGACGAGAGTCCTCTGCGTAAAAAGAGAAGTAAGAACAAGCCGCGGTGCAAGACGGCGAACAAGCGTCAAGATTGGCAACAGGACGCATACCTCGACGGAGGCCCCTAGCACCTTGGCTTGGCCAAGCCCCTGCTCCAGCGCCTCCACCAGCTGGCGGGCCTGGCCAATGGCCAGGGGCGCCGCCTCCGAAAAACTGCGCCAAGATGGCGTCCAGCGGCGGCGCAGCCCGAGCAGATGTCTAGCCGGTGACCTGGAGGTCGTCGTCTCTCACCGGAGCCGCGGAGGGCCCACCCTCCAGCTGGACAGGGACCTTTGGCTACGACACCTCCACCAGCTCCTCCACCCGGTAGGCGCCAGAGTCAGCACCCACCGTCGAGCCAGAGGGAGGCGCGGCCGTGCCGGCGCGCCCAAGCAGAAGACCTTCGGCATGCCGAGAGACGGCCCCAGCTCGGTGAAGCGTCGCAGGCGCAGCAGGTGGCACCACCTCCGTCGCATCTGCACCGGCCCCAGCTGGTGGAGAAGATGCCGCCTCGGGGGCTGGAGCCGGCGCAACCTCGGGGGCCAGAGCCGGCGCACTTCCCTCCATGGCAGGAGGAGGGGCGGACTTGGTTGCGACGGTCGTGGAGCCGGGCAAGGCCATCGCCTCGCTACGGAAATAACAAGGATGAACAACGCACGTGCGAGCAAATCAACACAAGTATCAGGAGGAAAGGAACACCTACCCAGCAACACTTGGCATGCTGGCCGTGGGTCTGGGGCGGTGCGTCTTCTTGGTACTGCCTCTGGCCGGAGCAGTGCTGGTGGGGGCGACACACTTCCCCCTGCCCCTGGGCGCGGCAACCTCGGCCAAGTCCACATCCTCGCCATGAGAAGTTGTTCCAATGCAAGCAAAACATCAAGATTCGCGGCTAAGATTGCAGCAGGTGCAAAGCAGGCAGAGACAAAGGAAAAACTCTCACCGGGTGGAAACTTGCATCCCTCGTCAGCCCGCATGGGGAACCGCTCTGGCTCCACCGGCGGAGCCTTCGATGGCTTGAAGTCCGCGGAAAAATTGGGGAGCTCATTGTACCCCATGCCGTCCTCCGCTAGCTGCACCGTGAAAAGCTACTCAACAAGGGAAGATAAGAGACACGAAGCGGGAGTCCCTCAGGAAAATCCACCCAGAAAAGAGGAGGAAAGACATACCTTCGGCGGAAGCCGGATGCGGTGGTTCGGCCGGCAGGAGAACACCTAGTCCTCCTACAGCGCCTCCTTCGAGATGGTGGCGAGCCACTCGCGGAGGGCAGCGTATGGCATGTCCAGCCGGGATACCCAGGTGGGGTCCAGATGGCCAAAGAGCTGGCACATCTTGTGTGACCGGTGCTGCAGCGGGAGCACGCGATTCACCATCCAGGACAACAGAATGTCCCGGGAAGTGAGCCGCTCCTTCTCCATGAGTACTGCTAGCCGGGCGCCCATCCGGTCGATGTCGCCCTGGGCGCCCAAGTGCTGGACACTCTAGGCCTTCCGGCTGGAGGGGAGTTGGCGAAGGCAGGGACCTTGATCCAGTCCACCTCGGTGTTGTTGCGCACGTAAAAGTACAAGTGCTACCAGAGCTTGACGGTGTCCGGAAGCTCCAGGCGCGGCATCACCGCCGATGGCCACGGGTAGATGGCGCAGCAGCCCGTCTCTGTCAGCGGGACACCCTTTCCAACCACCTGAACTTTGAAGTAGAAAAACTTCAAGAAGTTGGCGGCATCAGGACAGATGCCAAGGTACGCCTCGCAGCAGGCCGCGTGATGCGAAAACATCGACACGACATTGGCTTCGAGATGGTGGAGCTGGAGGTCGAAGGCGATGAGCCGCTCTAGGAAGAAGCGGCTCAGCGGCAGCCCAAGGCCGCGAGGGAAGTGGGCGAGGAAGACGACGGCCTCGCCATGCTGAGGTTTAGGCACCCGCTTTCCCTCCGACGCGAGGCGGCGCTTTACCAGCCCCTCAGATGGCAAGAACCTCCCCGTCGATACTTCTTCACCAATTCCTCGGTGACGTACGAGCCGCACCACCCGCCGGCAACCTCGGGTAGCATGTTGATCGGAAAAGTGGCCGTGATTGTAGCATGGGGGCCCATGGTTGAGGAAGAAGAGGAACGGAGCCGGCACCTAAGAAGCGGTAGCACAGAGGAGCAGCGAATGGCTAGAGTGGGGAGGAGAGTAAGGGTGGCAAGCATAGGAAGTCAAAGTAAAAAACCACACCCCTTGGCGTCCCTATTTATTGGGGGAAGGAAGGCCGCGCATGTTGCCTCCCTTCACGCCACGTGGCAAGCAACTGCCCCACTTCTTCACGATGGTTCGGCGTGGATCGCGTGCGCCAGCATCACGCGCACAGAAAATCCAGAAGAAGTTACTGTGGGAGGCAAACCGCGCCCACGATCTCCAAGAAACCACAATGATGAAGGCCTGCGCGCAGTTACCAAAAACTGCCGCGGCAGACTAAGAAGTCAAAATGACGCGACACGCGCCAGAAACGGCAGGCAAGGCTGACACAAGCAACAACGATAGCAAACTGGCGATCCCTCTCCCGGACGGGTGCGGCAGCCGGTCAGGAAGATCACCGCTCACACCCTGTGGGTGGGGCCATCGGCTCCGTAGCCGGTAAACCCCAGCCAGGATAAAGCACAGAATCTCAAGCCAATACAAGACAAAGACTACAAGACAAAAGAAAACAACAAAGCATATGCACCATCAATCATTTCAAATGAGCACGCAAGAACTTCTCCACGGGGCCAAGTCCTAACGCGCTTGGGGACTAGTGTCGGGGGGATGACCCCCGGGTAGGTCAAGACGGGACCAACCGGACGGCTCCAAGGACCTCATGCCATCTTGACCCAGATCTAGGAAACACAGGTGGGTGGAATCCCCCACCCGGTCCTCATTCGAGTTTCCTTGGCTGGCCCGTCTAGCCGGGTAGCCAGAAGAACCGGCTGGGAGGCCGCTCCTAGCCGGCCGCCTCGGATCTGCTCGCGGTAGTACAGTGGGAATGACGCTCCCTGCTGAGAGCACCTTTGACCGGACAGGCTGGCTAGCCTGGCCGGCACTACCGGACAACTATGCCAAAGCTGGAGGCTGATGATCAAAACAAGGGCTGGCGAGGAAAGCTCCGGCTATGCATAAAGAGCCGGCTGACGGATAAAGAGCCGGCTGACGAGTAAAGTAGGGCGCTGGACACTATAGCGTGGTCCTCCCCTGTACTGGAGGCTTGACTGTACCCGGGCCTACCATTTGGCCCTGTCCAGCCGGCCCACTTTGTCAGGCCTAGATCCAAACAGTAAACCCTAGAACCCACCTTGTAAACTACCTCCTCAACTAGTATATAAGGGGGGGTAGTGCTAGGGTTCTAGGTAGACACAAGAGGAAGCATTAGATGACCACAAGTTAGAAGTCCTCCACATTGGACAAGTTAAGTAGCTAAGGAAACTACTCAAGGAGCATCTATATTGGGCATTCGCCCCCTTTGATAGTAGATCCTTGTAGGAGTTGGAGCTTTACCTCGCCAAGAGGGCTCCGAACCTGGGTACATCACTGTGTTTGCAGTATCTGTGCCCAACCCGTTGCGAGTAGCCACCGATAGCATCCTGATTGTCCCCTTCAAGCCATCCCCAATGGTACTGCCGTGTTCCACACCATGACAATCATCATTGTGGTTCCTTGTTAGTAGGTAAGATCGATTCTATCTTCTAGTACAGATCATAGGTAAGGCCTGATCTTCACGGATTTGAGACGGGGAGTGAGGGAGCACGCGATGGACACAACTCTAATGCAAGGTAAAGATACAAACACATGCCAAAACACACCCGATTCAATTTGCTCCCGTTGGTTCGAACAACCAATCCAATAGAATCCTCGACGAGAGACCTTGCGATAGAATCAATAAAGGAGAGATCGGCAAGCAAATGATAGAATCCAAACCAAGGAGAGAGTGACAACCAAGTAGAATCCCAAAGGGGAGAGACCAAGCACTACTAGAATCCTTGATAGGGAGAGACCAAACACTTGAGGAGGGTCTTGATGACTTGGAGAAGGGAACCGACTCCAAGGCCTTGTACAACTCATAGATAATCAACTGAGAGGGGGTTCCCATCTAGGGGTAGGCACATGCCTTAATTCAAGGAGGGAGTGGGGGCATATATATAGGCCATCCACGAGCTAGGGGTAAAATGGGCATAAAATGGAGTTTTGGGGTGTTAGATGGGCCAGACCCAACTCAAGGCGCGCAGGCCCGCATCGCTCAGGCCGGAGTCTATGGTGTCTGTAGTCTGGAGACTCTAGTGTGGTCTGGAGATTCTAGTGTCAGCTGCTTTTCTCCGACCTGTCTCTAGAGTGGTGTTCAGACAGTCCCTAGCGCTGGTCTAGAGGCTTGTCCGGAGTTCTTCCTAAGATTCCGGGGTCATAGACCGGAGATTCCAGTGTACTGGGCCAGAGACTCCGGTATGGCTCTAGCATCTTCTTGCGTCTTCTCTTCCAGGCTTCTTTCTTAGGTGTCTTGGCTCCAGGTTCATCCTTGTCACATCCTCTTGGCATCGTGGTCACGGACCTAGTCATGTCATGGGAATTTGTCTCAAGTAGGATTCCATTCACATGATAAGCCAAGGAAGGCGAGGTATGGAAGGAACTCATCTTTGTATGTAGTGATGGTTAGCGTAGCATGATGTGGACCAATGGTGAATGTGTATTGGGCTGCATCATCCCCCCGCTTGATAACGAGCCGACCTCGACGATGGTCTTTCATCGTGCAAGGAAGGAGGTGTGACCTTGGCCTTGCCCTTGTTCTTGTACACAGATGGATCACTAGTGTCGAAGCCATTCTCAAATATGTTGAAGAGCATGTGGTACTTCTTGCCATCATGTTATGGTTGGAGATCTTGTAGCATGATCCTTGTAGGAGGTGGTTTATCTTGGGTACCTTGCAAAACCGACAACAAAAAGACAGAATTGTATGATGGATTGTTAGTATGGGTCACACTTAAATCTCTCTTCTCACCTTTGGTGGCTTGCGGTATGGCACTCATGATTTTCCACTCATTTGGGGCTTGTGGCACTCACTCTCTTGATGGCGGTTCACTCTCTCACCACTCATCTCACAAGGGTCCTTAGCTTGCTTTATCTTGTGTAGAGATGTCATATTGCATGCGATAAATTGGCTTGGCATCATGGGTTCGAGATGAATGTCTTGTCGTGCCACTTGAAGGAGTATTGGTTAGTGCTACCAAGATGTATGGCTCTTCTATCATATTGCTATGGTCTCCCAAGTAGCATGTGACACACAGACACTGGCACGACATCAGACTCAACGGTGTCTTCATATGGGCCAATCTTGAAGGTGACGTTGACCTTTGATGTTATCTTGAGTGCTCTGTTGTCATCAAGCCATTTGACGTGATAGGGGTGAGCATGCTCTTTGCATGGCAACTTGAGTTTCTCACAAAGCTTCGTACTTGCGAGGTTATGTCAACTACCTCCATCAATGATCACCTTTATGGACTTTCCATCAATTGTGGCACGAGTTTAAAATATATTGAGGCGTTGGTCCTCTGCAACGACCAGAGTGTCCGGCCGAGTCCACACGGACTGTCCGGCCTGCTTGAGAGAAGAATTGGTGTGGACAATCAGTACACCAAATCAGACACTACCCAGACACCACCCGGAAATGATGAAGTTTCCGGCCGGACCGGACTGTCTGGCTGACTCCACCCGAAATGTCCAGGCCGAACGGACTGTCCGCCCAATGTTAACCGGACTGTCCGGCCGTTGACCGAATCTGGTCCGAGTCGGCATGTACCAGTTTGAGTCGTACGCGTCTTAGTTTCGGTTTATGGCCGCCCCAGCCACCCTTATAAGCCCTAGGACGCCCCAAAGTTAGGGTTAGACCATGTTAAAACTATTTTGGAGTTGTTTCTTTTTAGAACCTCTGGAATTACCCTATGATTGAAATATCTACTTCAATTGAGTGTGATTTGTTGTTCCATTGGGAATTAGTAGATTGCAAAGTACCATTCATGGTCGATGGCTACATGCACAAGAGCGTGGTGTTGTGAATATCCTATAGGGTTCGAGAGCTGTTGCATTGGCATCAGGGTTTGAGCAGGAGAGTTCATAGCTACAGGCTAGTTATTTATCATCCACCATCATCTTCGACAAGTGCTTGCTGAGAAGATCGGGCCACCCCATATCATCTTGGTATCAGATTTCCTCGTTTACTCGGTGAGCATCCACAAATCCATCCATAGATTAGTTTATTTTTAGTCCTATACAGAAAAGGCCTTACAAAAAGATTTGCTATAGACTATATTGCATCGTTTTCAAGTTTTAGTTTCTGATCGTGTCTTCTCGTAGATCCAATCTATAGGTTTTTCTTGCTGAAGTCTAGTTTTCGTTTGTGTCTAGGTTTAGGGTTTGATCTTGTTTTCTGTCGTGTCCACCATCACCATTTTCCGCAAGTTTTCATCGTTTGTCCGAGTCCACATAGCGTACCTTTGTTTGCATACCATAGACACAGCCTGTCTACAACATTTGTGCCTAGGAACATATCCACGAGACTAGTTGCTTTGCTCCGACAGGCTTCTCATTAGGGTTTCGAACTGCAGAAATTTTCAATAGGCAAAACTAGAGTATCCAGCATATATACACCGGATTATCTGGCCCAACCTAGTCTCCGGCACGAATCATCTAGACTATCCAGCCCAGTTTGTTCTACGCTGCTGCACTCGTGTTTTCTTTGACTCATATAGTTGAAAAATCAAAAGAAAGACAAAAGAAAAGAGAATCAGTATTGTCGTCGGATTGATGACAAGTACGCCATGAGGGGGTCCTCAAGGCGTGCAGAAGAGAGGGGTGTGAGACGTACGGTGTTCCGGGATGGTGAGCACACAAGTTTACCCAGGTTCGAATCCACCGGCTTTGGACAGATCCTACTCCTGCTAGCAATCCAGTAATACGGCAGAGCTGGAATATGGGTTACAAGGGTTCGCCTGTGCGAGTTGAGATTGTAGACTATTGAGGTGTGTCCTAAAGGCTCTCCCTAGGACGTCTTATATAGATATCTGGCCTAGGGTGTACAAGAGAGATCTATCCGGCTACGACTAAGAGTTGGTTACAGAGTACATCTTGAACTACAAGTAACATTATGGGCCTAAGTCGGTAAGTCTTCTAGGCCTTCCCGTAGCCGGATTGGACTCCGTCTTCTCTCCCTGATTGGGCCGCCCGTGAAGCAAAGCTCTAACCCAAAGTGGGCCACCCTGGTCAGTGAGGAACTGTGAGGACACCCGGAAAGTACATCCCCAACAAGTATTAAAAAAAGGAGAAAAGAGCTACAAGCGTGACAAAAAGAGATATCAAAGTGTGCATTATTGGAGGCCTAGTTGATCATAGCACTTATAGGTTGAGCAGTCTTGTGCCTGTTTAATTTGAGCTTTTACTAGCGTCTCTCTAGTGCATTGCAATATTCCTTTTCATAAGTTGCTTTGCCACGTTTATCTCCACCGTGTGTGTTTCTTGGGTTTGTTGTACGATCAACACTAGGACTTGTTTGCGGTGTAGTTAGGATACCATACCTGGAGCTCCACCATAAATAACTTGTGAGCCCAGTGATCGTTCTCTATACCCTTGATATTCACTACATAACATCAGTGCGTAAGTCTTTTATTTCGAATTGGTAAGCATCACTATTCACTTTGGAGCGGTAAGATCTACTTTCTTGTCAGTTGTGAGTGAGTTTTGAGTGTTCCACCAAATAGATTTTGCTTTTTCACTAACCTACTAATCATGTCTCTTAGTGATGATGATGTTGTGTCACAGAAAAAGAAGGATGATGATCTTGTTAATTGGCGGGAATATAAAGCATTGAAATCCCACTTGACACGTGTGTTCACTCACACGACAGATGCCATTGACAAGAATATTCAGGACGTGCAAGTGGCTTTGGGAGAAAATGAAGAGGCAGTCACTAAAATACAAACACAAGTGACAACTATCAACACCAATGTCATAGCTTTGCAGCGTTCTATTGATGCTTTGACAGTAGCACTTGAGCAAAGACAACAACAACCACCTGAAGATGCTGTTGAAGATGAAGATGAAGGAAGTGTTGCTGGTGCTGCCCCAAATCTTGGCAGGGGATGTGCTAATCCCCCTGCGCCGGCGCCTGTAGCTGCACCTGCATATGCACGCAGTTTTGCTCCTATTGGGCGTGCTCAACGTGTCCCTAACCAAGATGTTGATGATGGTTTGGACAAGCCGAAATTCTCAATTCCCAAGTTTGATGGCTCACTTGATCCCGAAGATTACCTCACATGGGAGTTGTAGATCGAGAAACTCCGGCGTTTGTATGATTATACAAAAGACAAGAAGGTAAAGCTTGCAGTGTCAGAATTTGATGGATATGCTTTGCGTTGGTGGGATGCTATTGTGCAAAATAGAAGGGATGACAATGACCTCCCTGTGATGACCTGGCGAGAGATGAAGTGCATCATGAAGGACCATTCTGTACCCACCAACTACCTGCGTTCAGTTTTGATAAGTTGACACAATTGAGGCAATGAACCATGTCGATGAGTACTACATGGAGATGGAAATGCTTATGCGGCGTGCTAGAGTTCATGAATCCCTTGAGGTGACCATGCATCGATTTCTCAATAATCTGAAGTTACCAATCAAGAGCACTGTTCTTCACCACAAGTACGAGACTATGGATGAACTATTACATCATGCTAGAGAGGCCGAATCATAGTTAGATGAAGAAGCTAAGTCTCGTGCGAGGTTTCTGTCTACCAGTCGTTTTTTGGCCAGGTCTACACCGCCACCTCCAATGGTGCCACCTCCAATGGCTGCGAGCCACCCTTCACCATCGGCCAAGCTTACTCCCACGTCTTCTTATGGTTCCAATGCTAGGAAACCCGCTGCTCCTACTGCTAACTCGGGTTCCAATATTTCAACCGCGCGTAGTCACAATGTGGAGTTCCATACTTGTGGAGGTAGAGGACACTATAAGAGAGATTGTCCAAACCACAAGTTTATGTTTGTCAGTGAACAAGGTGAGTATGAGAGTGGAGATGAAGTTGATCCTCATTGTGATGATGGTTATGACAGCGAGGAAGGTATGGATGCCTTCCCTGAGCATGCGCCAACCATTGTGGTCTCTCCACGTATACTTAATGTGCAGCCTATTGTTGATTCTCAGTGCTGCAACTTGTTCCAAACCAAAGCATTCGTTGGCCCCAACAAAGCTTACAAATTAATCATTGATGGAGGTAGCTACAGAAATCTTGCAAGCAAGGGGTTATGTGCCAAGCTGAATTTGACTTATTTACCTCATCCCAAGACATACTACATACAATGGTTGAGTGACAATGGTGAGATGAAGGTAAACCATATGGTACATGTGAATTTTGAAATAGAGCCATAGAAGGATTCTATTGATTTTGATGTGGTTCCTATGATTGTTTGCCATCTCTAATTGGGCCGGCCTTGGCTTTATGATCGCCATGTGCAACACAATGGCTGTGCCAATACCTATCACTTGGAATTCAAGGGCAAGAAAATTAATATGCAGCCAATGACACCACAACAGATTGTGAATGAGTCTCATCAAAATATAGAAGTGAACTTGAAGGATGAACCTATGGATAGGCGAGATAGTGTTGCAGCTATACATGATGTAATAGAGCCCAAAAAGAGTGATATAACAAAAAGAGAGAGTGCCTGATCTCTTGATATTATACACCAAGGAAGATATGAGAGAGTTTCATGAGGATCCTAAAGCCATGCCACTTGTGCTCATGTATAAGGGCGAGGTATTGGTTTCTCATGACATGACCCCTATTTCTCTTGGTGTATCTACTGTTTTCCAGGATTTTGGCGATGTGTTTCCAGAAGATGTACCCGTAGGATTGCCTCCATTGCATGGCATTGAGCATCAAATCGACTTGATACCTGGCGCCACATTACCAAACCGTGCACCCTATAGGACCACCCCGAAGAAACAAAGGAGATACAAAAACAAGTTCAAGCGTTGTTGGATAAAGGGTACATTCGTGTTTCTCTTAGCCCTTGTGTTATTCCTGTTATTTTAGTGCCTAATAAAGATGATATAGATTGTAGAGATATTAATAACATCACTTTTCGATATCGTCATCCTATTCCACGATTAAAGGATATGCTAGATGAATTGAGTGGTGCTTCTATTTTCTCTAAGATTGGTTCTCGTAGTGGTTATCATCAAACTAGGATGAAAGAAGGGGATGAATGGAAAACTGATTTCAAAACGAAATTTGGTTTGTATGAGTGGTTAGTTATGTCGTTTGGTCTTACTAATGCACCTAGTACATTCATGAGATTAATGAATCTTGTTTTGAAAGAATTTATTGGTCATTTTGTGGTTGTTTATTTTCATGATATACTTATCTATAGCCAAAATGAAACTGAACAATGTAGTCATATCTGACAAGTTTTGTAAGTAATAAATTGTATGGTAATCTTGAGAAGTGTACATTTTCAAAAGATAAGGTCATATTTCTAGGATATGTTGTATCTAAGCATCGGGTAGAAGTAGATCAATCTAAAATTGAATCAATTCAGAATTGGCCTATTCCCATGAATGTGAGTCAAGTGCATAGTTTCCAGGGATTAGCTGGTTTCTATAGGCGGTTTGTGAAGGATTTTAGCACTATTGATGCACCATTGAATGATTTGACTAAGAAAGGTGTGCCATTTGTGTGGGGTGCAACCCAAGATATTGCTTTTGATACATTAAAATGTTTGCTTACTTCTGCACCATTACTTGCATTACATGATTTTTTGGAGCAATTTGAAGTTGAATGTGATGCTACTGGTATAGATATTGGTGCCGTTTTGATGCAAGAGGGTCGCCCTATAGCATATTTTTCTGAGAAACTTACTGGTGCTAGACTGAACTATCCTATTTATGATAAATAATTGTATGCACTTGTTAGAGTTCTTGAAGTTTGGAAAAATTATTTGT
The DNA here is from genome assembly GCA_910589775.1 of Avena eriantha. Classification (NCBI taxonomy): domain Eukaryota; kingdom Viridiplantae; phylum Streptophyta; class Magnoliopsida; order Poales; family Poaceae; genus Avena; species Avena eriantha. The sequence continues at coordinate 259,408,670 of OU342744.1, read as the reverse complement.
GGCCAAAAGGATTTATCATACATTATGATCATGAAGCATTGAAGTATTTGAAAGATCAATCAAACTTGCATAGAAGATTAGCTAAATGGGTTGAGTTTATTGAATCTTTTCCTTACATCATTACGTATAAGAAGGGAAAGGAAAATGTAGTTGTAGATGCTTTGTCTAGGAAAAACATGCTATTAACCAATCTTGATGTTAAAATTCCTAGATTAGAGAGTATTTGTGCACTTTATGCAACTAACAATGTTTTTGCTGAACCATATTGTTTGTGTGCTCTTAGAACCGCATGGGATAAGTATCATATACATGATGGATATTTGTTTAGATCTAACAAACTATGTATTCTAGAATCATCGTTGCGTTTGTTCTTAGTGCAGGAATCACATGCTAGTGGTTTGATGGGTCACTTTGGGTGTGAGAAGACATTGCTCATGCTTGCTGATCACTTTTATTGGCCCAAGATGAGGCGTGATGTGTACAGATTTGTGAGCCACTACATTACATTCCACAAGTACAAATCAAAGCTGAAGCCTCATGGTTTGTATATACCTCACTCTGCACCTACTACACCATTGAAGACATTAGTATGGATTTTGTGCTAGGTCTACCTAAAACTTAGAGAGGTCATGATTCTATATTTCTGGTAGTGGATAGGTTCTCTAAGATGGCTCATTTTATTGCATGCCACAAAAGTGAAGATGCATCACATGTTGCTAACCTGTTTTTCAGGGACATCGTGAGATTACATGGAGTACCCAGTACGATTGTTTCTGATCGTGATGTGAAGTTCATGAGCTACTTTTGAAAGACCTTATGGGGGAAGCTGGGAATGAAGCTGTTATTCAGTACTACATGTCATCCCCAAATAGATGGTCAAATAGAGGTGGTCAATAGAACATTGTCACAATTGCTAAGGACTATGATAAAGAAGAATATGTGGGAGTGGGAAGAGTGTTTGCCACATGTGGAGTTTTCTTACAACAGGGCTGTGCATTCAACTACTCAATTGTGTCCTTTTGAGGTGGTGTATGGTTTCAAGCCATTGACGCCACTTGATTTTTTGCCTTTTCCATTACATGAGAGAGTTGATATGGAGGCATCAAAGCATGCTGAATATGTGAAGAATATTCATGAGAAGACTCGAGAGGCTATTGAGAAGAAAGGTAAGAACATTGTTGCTACAAGGAATCAAGCACGGAAGGAAGTTTTGTTCAAGCCTAGAGACATGGTGTGGGTGCATCTGTGCAAGGATAGGTTCCCACTACTTCGACAATCAAAAGTGAAGCCACGTGGTGCTGGTCCTTACAAGGTGTTATCCAAGATTAATGATAATGCCTACTCGATTGATATACCTATTGATGAGTGTGGTGGAGTTAGCAACAACTTCAATGTTGTTGATCTATCACCATATGATGGAGACGGTCTTGGAGCATCGAGGTTGATGCCTTTTGAAGGGGGGAGATGATGAGGACATCCCTATAACTACACCCATCCCAATTACTACTGAAGATGTTCCAGCTGTTGCAAGGAAGGATCAGTCCAATGAGATTACAATTAGACCCATTACAAGAGCTCGTGCTAAGCTACTTGAACACCTTGTGAATTCACTCCTAAATGAATATGATACTTTATTTGATGAGAACTTTATACTACCTAAGTCTATGCATTTATGTATGATAAGGTTCGTTGGAGAAACAAGCATGGCCCCAGGAGGAGAAGGGCTACAAGAGAAGGCCGGCCTGATGATTACCCAAGGATGCGCAAGGAAGGGGCAGGAGGAAGGTGCAAGAGAAGATCATCAAGACGGAGGCAAGAAGCTCTGCAATGATCAGAGTGTCTGGCTGAGTCCACCTAGACTGTCCGGCCTGCCTGAGAGAAGTATTGGTGCGGATAATTAGTACACCAAATCGACACTACCCGGACACCACCCGAAAGCTTTGAAGTTTCCGACGAGACCGGACTATCTGGACTCCACCTGGAGTGTCCGGCCCGACCGGACTGTCCGGCTGCCGACCGAATCTGGTCCGAGTTGGCATGTATCAGTTTGAGTCGTATGCGTCTTAGTTTCGGTTTTTGGCCGCCCCAGCCACCCTTATAAGCCCTGGGACGCTCCAAAGTTAGGGTTAGACCACGTTAAAACTATTTTGGAGTTGTTTCTTTCTATAACCTCTAGAATTACCCTGTGATCGAAATATCTACTACAATTGAGTGTGATCTGTTGTTCCATTGGGAATTAGTAGATTGCAAACTACCGTTCGTGGTCGATGGCTACGTGCGCAAGAGCGTGGTGTTGTGAATATCATACAGGGTTTGAGAGCTGTTGCATTGGCATCAGGGTTTGAGCGGGAGAGTTCATAGCTACTGGCTAGTTATCTATCATCCACCATCATCATCGACAAGTGCTTGCTGAGAAGATCGGCCCACCCCATATCAATATGACTTGTGACCCTTCACTCCACACTTGAAGCAAGTGACTTGACTATCCGATGTCATGTTGAAGGAGGATGTTATCATTGTCTTTGCTTGCTTGGATGGCTCGATGCTTGGTTTGTTGGCTTGGTGGAGGCATTTGCATTGACAAACACAAAGTATGCCTTGGACTTCTCATAAGCATTCTCTTTTTGCAAGTGACGCTCAGCTTTGGTAGATTGATGTAGGAGCTCAGTTAGGTTCTTGTAAGGTTGGAATTACACAATATTCCTTATTGGGTGGCTCAAACCATTGAGGAACCTTGCTATGGTTTGCTCTTCGAGTTCTCTCACATTGGCTCGCATCATAGTTTTCTCCATTTCCGTGAACTCTTCAATTGACTTGGTACCTTGCTTCAAGTTTTGTAGCTTGTCGAAGAGATCTTGTCTATAATGCTCGAGCACGAATATCTTGTACATCACTTCCTTCATGTCCGTCCAAGTTTCAATTGGAGGTTCATCTTGCTTCTCGTGGTTCTTTTGCTAGTCTTCCCACCAAACATTTGCATAGTCCTCAAAATCAAGGATGCCATTGCAAATTTCTTCTCTTCGGGGTAGTTGTTGACTCGGAAGATTTTGTCGACTTTGAGATCCCAATCAATGTATGCATCGACGATTCTTCTCCCTTGAACTTGGGCATAATGAACTTAAGCTTCCCAAACTTGCCTTTCTCATGTTCATGGTGGTAGTTGCGGTGTTCTTGCCTTATGCTCGCTTCACTTGGTGCGCGTGGTGGAGGATGAGGAGCTTGATTATCTCGAGGAGGTGGTGGAGGACGGGCTTGATGCACAAAGTCTCTCGACGCCTTTGCGCGGGATCGTTTGCATTCATTAGTTGTTGGTGATGACGGTGGGGTGAGCATATCTTTTGTTGCGTGTCGCACGGTGTGCATCCTCATCATCATCACTTGTATCCCATTGTGTTGCTCGATTTACTTGTGGTGGTTGGCGATGGTCATGGTGTGGGTGTTGGCACCTATCATTGTGGTGGTCATCACCATGACTTTCTTGTTCTTGTGGAGGTTACACTTGTATCGTTGCACAGGGTGACCATGTCCTTCTTGTTGTTGTGGATAAGAATGATGGTCATGGTACTGGTGATGTCTTGCATCGTGCGGTTGTTGAGCTTGTGGATCAACCACATGTTCTTGTCAATGACGAGCTTAGTTTTCCCCATTGTGGTGGTGGGTTCTCGAGGATGAGAATGTGAGCATGAACCGTCACCATAACAACATGAAGAGTGCGTACAAGACGAACTTGACGAGCTTGAATGATGTACATGACAGTTGCCAATGTTGGCAATAGCTTGGTGAAGAGCATGGAATTGCGCACTGTGCTCCACTTGGTGTTGCCAATCACGGTAGTCCAACTCTCAGAAAATTTCATCAATCCGGTTCTCAAGCCACTCAAATTGGGCATGGAATTATTGGCGTTGCACCCACAAGTTGTGATGCGTGGCGAAACTATCTTGGTTGTTGAAGTTGCCATCTCCATTTTCTCCGCTTCCCCTAGACATGTTGTATGACCACAAGTGAAAGGAAGGGTGGTATTGGTGGTATGGTATGTGCTACCTTGCCTAACCAAGTCAAAAATTGGAAAGGTTGTTCTTGCCAAGAGCAAAGCGGATACACAAGACACACACACACACAAAGGCCTATGGTGGAAGCTTAGGAAGGTGGATAGCAAATGGAACAACCAAACTCAAAGGTTATTATCAAAAGTGGATAAAATCCAACAAAAATGAAGTCAAAGGAAAAGGTCAAAAAGGGTGACAAGAACCTACGACTATACACACACGGTGGAGATTAAAGTGGCTAACACGACTATGAAAATGAGCAACGAACAAAATTGGTCCTAACGAAGACTAATGCTCGGTGTCATGCCAATGCTAGGAGAGACCATAACACATTTGCCAAAATATTGAGAAGCAACGGATTTGCACGCTTGCCTTGCTCTTGCTCGCAGTCTTGCTTAGAAGCTTTGGACTCACTTTTTATATTGGTATCTTTCTCTTTTTCTTTTGCTTAGAAGCTTTTCTTACTTTTTTTTGATGGAGTCAAGTTTTGCTATTGCCTCTACACAATGGCTATGCAAGAGCAAGCACATAATGCTTCTGCAAATGCAAGATGGGCTACTCTCGATAGGTTAGGTAAAACACAAAGGAAGAAAGGGGGTTAACAAGGTTGGTCCAAGTTATACCTTGTGGTGATGTCGTACTTGCAACTGTTGGTGGAGGGATGTTGCGGAAGCTTTGTTAGTTGACAGACACACACACGAAACACAAACGTCAGAAGGAAATCAGTCAAAAAGGAAAAGAGGGGAAACATTTGTCAGGGCTGGAGATTCTGGTGTCTCATGGCCAGAGATTCCGGTGTGGTCCAAAGACTCCGGTGCTGGCGTCCGGAGTCTCCGGTCCAGGGCCAGCACCACGAACAACTCGTGTTCTTGAGCGGAAATTCGGCCCTTTAACCCTCAAATCCAGAAAATTTTGACCAAATTGGGCTGGGAAACGCAGGGCAAAGGTAGACCAACTCCAAAGACAAGTTTCTATTGGACCAAAACCGCAATATACTCACCAAAACGAGAGATTGGTCCAAAAGAAATTTTGGGCTATATTTTTGGTATTTTTCAATTTATGGTAGAAATCGAAGAATGAAGTCAAATCTGTGGCAATCAAAAGCTGCTGATACCAGTTGATATGGGTCTCCTTGTGGATTTTCCCTTGGAGTGGCCCAATCTTCATGGATTTGAGGCAGGGAGTGAGGGAACATGCAATGAACACGATGAACAGAACTCTAATGCAAGGTAAGGATACAAACACATGCCAAAACACACCTGACTCGATTTGCTCCCGTTGGTTCAAACAACCAATCCAATAGAATCCTCGGTGAGAGACCTTGTGATACAATCACCAAAGGAGAGATTGGCAAGCAGATGATAGAATCCAAACCAAGGAGAGAGTAGAAACCAAGTAAAATCCCAAAGGGGAGAGACCAAACACTACTACAATCCTTGATAGGGAGAGACCAAACACTTGAGGAGGGTCTTGACGACTTGGAGAAGGGCACCGACTTCAAGGCCTTGTACAACTCATAGATAATCTATTGAGAGGGGGTTCACATCTAGGGCTAGGCACATGCCTTAATTCATCATCATCTCTCGGGTTTCAAGGAGGGAGTGGGGCATATATATAGGCCAGCCACGAGCTAGGGGTAAAATGGGCATAACAGGGAGTTTTGGGGCATTACATGGGCCAGGCCCAACTCAATAAGCGCATGCCCGCGTCACTTAGGCTGGAGTCTCCGATGTCTACAGTCCGGAGATTCCAGTGTTGTTGAGGCCTAACCTCGGGGATACCCAATCTTTCACGAATTCCCGTGGAAATCGAGGGGGAAGTGCGAGGGAAGGAGAGAGGGGATGAACACGAAGAACTCACGCACAAAGAACATGATGAACACACTCACGCAAAGACACGATACAAGCTAACAGCTCACGTCTGCGGCGACCTGTCCGGCGCAATCCCTAGGATCAGTGTCAGGTGATGATCTCTCTCAAATCGGCACGATGAGTGGGGAATCTTGGTGAGATCTTGACATCTTGGCAAAGGGACTCCGATGCTAAGGCCTTGTACAACGAGGGAGGTATGATGCAAACTCCAACGAGGTGGGGAATATTTGGTTCTCCTCTATCTAAGGAGCATAACCCAAGAACTAGATAGATCCACAAGGGTGTCCACTAATTAAAAATATCAAGCCTAGGGTTTACAATAGAGGTGGGGACTATATATATGCTAGCCACTTGTTCAGGAGTACTTTAGGCAATAAAGGGTAAAGTCTGGACAATTTGGGGTTACATGGGCGGAAGGCCCAAAAGGCTTTTAACATGCATGTCTCGCTTACACCGAATACTCTGGGGTGTGAGGGCAGGAGACTCTGGGGTGGCCAGAGACTCCGGGGCAGAGCGCAGACTCCAGGATAGATTGCGGGGTCATAGACAGAGATCTCCAGGTAGGGGTGGAGTCCTGGGGGCGAAGACTCCAAGGTCGAAGGCCGGAGACTCCAGGGTAGCTGGGCCAGAGACTCCGGGGGGTGCAAACTGTGGGGATGGCTAGGATGTCCGGTGAAGACTCTGTGGGGGTGTATTGAATGCTCCAGGCAGGGGTCCGGAGACTGGTCTAGAGTCTTGGCTGAATACTCAGGGGTTGGAGGCCAGAGACTCTGGGCTTAGGGGCCAAAGACTCCGGGGCTTCAGCCTCAGCAGCGTCTTCTTCTCGTCTAGCTCCTTGTACTTCATCCGTGGGGGCTTGGCGATGCATTGGGGCTTCATAGCTAACTATTCATAGAGTAGTTGCATGAAGTAGCAAGTCATCCAAGGATGTATCAAAGTCACACGAGGAGAGGAGCAAATTAACCTTAGCTTGTAGGGGTCTGCCCGGGAGCGAGTCATTGGCCCACTTGGGGGACTTGGTGGTGTAGATGTAGAGACGTCCGTAGGACGGGCTACATCATATCTCCCCCTTGGGATAGAGTCATCCTCGACTCTTCATGGTTATCGTCTTGAACATCTCCACAGTATGGTGAAAGGTCCTTGACATTGAATGTATTGCTCACAAGGTACTTGGAGGCCAGGATGTTGATGATTTGGTGCTGTTGTTGATTCTCTTGACGACCTTAAAGGGACCATCACCTCTTGGTTTGAGCTTGGAATCACGTTGGAATCACATTCCTTGGGGAAACGATCCTTGCTCAAGTGTACCCACACATGGTCACCTTCTTCAAGGATCATCTCCTTCTTGTCCTTGTTTAACCTTGAAGCTTGGTGAAGGGCTTGTGAAGCTTCTTCAGAACTTGGGCGTGCTTATCGACGTCCATGTTGCTGCGCTCACGGAGAGGTAGTGGTAGGATGTCGAGCATGGTGAGGGGCTCAAAACCATAGACGGTCATGAATGGGTTCATCTTTGTTGTAGAGTGCTTGGCTCGATTGTAGGCAAACTCGGCGTGGGGAATGCATTCCTCCCAATCCTTCAAGTTCTTCTTGATCAACACACGAAGGAGAGTGTCGAGGCTTCGGTTGACGAGCTCGGTTTGGCCATCGGTTTGCGGGTGCGATGCAGTTGAGAAGGGTAGCTTGACGCCGAGCTTTCCCATGAGGGTCTTCTACAAGTAGCTCATGAATTTGACATTGCAGTTTGATACAATTGTTCTTGGCGCACCGTGAAGACAGACAATCTCCCTAAAAACAAATTTGCAACATGTGAAGCATCGTTTGTCTTGTGGCACGGTATAAAGTGTGCCATCTTTGAAAAGTGATCCACTACCAAAAATATAGAATCATGAACATGCTTAGACCTAGACAATCCTAACACGAAATCCATGCTAATGTCCGACCATGGTGCATGAGGAACAGGCAATGGCATATAAATACCAAAGGGGTTAGACTTAGACTCAGCTTGAACGCATGTCGTGCATCATTGAACATAGCATTCCACGTCTCGCTTCATCTTGGGCCAATAGTAATGAGTGGAAAGCTTGTCTGATGCAGCCCATCCTACAGACGTCCCTACATCTACACCAACAAGTCCCCCAAGTGGACCAATGACTCGCGCCCGAGCCAAAGTCCTCCAAGCTATGGTGAACTTGCTCCTCTCCTCGTGTGACTTTGATACATCTTTGGAAGACTTTCTACTTCATACAAATATGAATTTTGTAGGTGTAACGAGTCTGTCGTAGTTGAGGGACTACTTCTGAAAGGCCTCGTCTCGGTTTTCTCCCAGCCATGCCACATCTGGGTGGTATTGTGTGCGAGGTTGACTAGGTCTTATGGGTAAAGTGTACAAAACTCTTGAGAGTGTCAAAACTAAGTACTTATCCATGTCCCTGGTTACGGATGGCTTTGAGCCACTAGACTTGAAGCAGTTCAAGAAATCTCATCATTCCAATTTCCTTAAATTAAAATTTTGTGGGTGAACAAGGGTAGTTTTCAAAATAAAAGTAAAGTGTTCACTGCTATCAACCAATGGTACCCCGGTTCACTGCTATCAACCAGGGGTACCATTTTCAAAGTAAAGAGTTTGGTTCATTGCTATCAATCAATGGTACCCTTTTGTTTTAAAAAGATTGATTTGTATTTCAAAAATGATAGGACAAAACCATTACTTTACGCAAATTCAGCCAAAACTCCACCTAGCTAAATATGCATGTACTTGTAGGTTGAGATTCATATTGCCAATACATTCAAAGTATTGACCGTTTGTAGCCGCAACCTTTCATATTGTAGGTTGCCCTAAAGATGAGTGAGGTACGATGTTAGGGCTACGAGTCTATACTTCGCATGTCTTCACCTGTGCCTCTTGATGGAGCTCTATATATTTAATAGTGTTCTATTGTTGATGTTTGTATTGAGGAGCTAGCCCTTGTGTTATGTAAGTTGTAAGTGATTATGTAAAGCTCTAGATCATTCAATGTAATAGAAATATGACCTTTGTTTCGTGATATTACATCATGAATTGTGTGTGCGAGTGAGTCGATCCAGGGACTAGCACTGTAAAGCACATAGGATGAACCCCCTACTGGGTCGGTCACTTCAAATTCCATCTACCATGAAATTCACGATAGGATTACCGTATAGTTTAGGAGTTGCACGTGTCCTTGACCTGCGAGGTTCGGTAGTGTCATCTTTTAGAGTTTCATGATCTTTATCATTAGTTCCTTCTTCATTCAGTGAAGTCAACTCCGGAACAGTTTCCGGCACTGCGCCACTCACCGTTTCATGAAGAGAAGGTTTAATAACCTCTTCCAGTTCTACCTTCTAACTACTCACACCTTTCGCGAGGAACTCTTTCTATAGGAAGGATCAATTCTTGGAAACAAAAACCTTGCCCACGAATGTGTGATAGAAGGAATTCCCAATGTTTCTTTAGGATATCCTATGAAGACGCATTTTTCCTCCCTGTGTTCAAGTTTATTAGGGTGAAGTTTCTTCACATAAACATCGCATCCCCAAACATTAAGAAATGACAGCTTAGGTCTGTTTCCAAACCAAAAGTAATAAAGTGTCTTTTCAACGGATTTAGATGATGCCTGATTTAAAGTGAATGCGGCGGTTTCCAGCACAAAACCCCAAAATGAAAGTGGCAAGTCAGTCAGAGACAGCATAGATCGAACCATATCCAATAAGGTATGATTATGACGCTCCGATACACCATTATCCTATGGTGTTCCGGCATGCATGAGTTGTGAAACTATTCCACGCTCTCTCATGTGTGTGCCAAACTTTTAACTTAGATACTCACCTCCATGGTCAGACCGAAGAAATTTAATCTTTCTATTACGATGATTTTCCACTTCACTCTAAAATTCCTTGAACTTTTCAAAGGTTTCAGACTTGTGATTCATCAAATAGATATATCCATCTATACTCAAATCATGCGTGAAAGTAACAAAATAATGATATCCACCTCGTACCAACACACTCATTGGACCACATACATCAGTATGTATGATTTCCAACAAATCTATCGCCCACTCCATTGTACCAGAAAACGGGGTTCTAGTCATCTTGCTCATAAGGCATGGCTCACATGTATCAAATGATTCAAAATCAAGTGATTCCAAGAGTCCATCGGAATGGAGCTTATTCATGCATTTTACGCCAATATGACCTAGACGGCAGTGCCACATATACGTAGATATATCATTATCAAGTTTAATCCTTTTGACATCAATATTATGGATATGTGTATCACTAGTATCGAGATTGAACAGAAATAAACCATTCATCACAGGTGCGTGACCATACAAGATATTATCCATATAAATCGAACAACCATTGTTTTCAAATTTAAACTAATAATCGCTTTGCAATAAACACGATCTAGATACAATGTTCATGCTCAACGCAGGCACCAAATAACAATTATGTTAGTTTATAACTAGTCCCGATGGTAGATGGAGAGGCAGCGTTTCAACGGCGATCACATCAACCTTTGTTCCATTGCTGACACGCATCATGACCTCATCCCTTGCTAGCTGTCGCTTGTTTCATAGCCCATCATTCGAGTTACATATATTAGCAACTGAACCGGTCTCAAATACCTAGGTGCTACTATGAGTCCTATTCAAGTATACATCAATAACATGTATATCAATAATACCTTCGTTCATCTTGCTAGCATTCTTGTCTGTCAGATACTTGGAGCAGTTCCACTTCCAGTGGCCAGTCCCCTTATAGTAGTAGCACTCGGTCTCAAACTTAGGGCTAGCCTAGGTCTTCTTCTCAGGCGTAGCAATAGATTTGCCACCCTTTTTGAAGTTAACCTTCTTGTCTTTCTTGAAACCAGTGGTCCTATGGATCATCAACACATGAGGTTATTTCCTAATCTCCACTTCAGCGGTCTTACGAATTGACAGAAGCTTGTGCAGAGACTTCTTCATGCCCTGTATGTTATAGTTCATCACGAAGCTCTTGTCGCTCGGTGGTAGAGATTGGAGAGCACGATGTATGCCTAAGTCAATGGGAATCATTATTCCCAATGAGACAAGCTTATCGGTGTACCCAAACATTTCGAGTACGTGCTCGCTAACGGAGATGTTCCCCTCCATCATGCAGCTAAAGAACTTTTATGAAGCATCATAACTCTCTACGTCAGAATGGGTATCGAAAATAATTTTTAATTCACTCATGGTATCAAAGGCATTGCCATTCTCAAAACGTTTTCGGAGTTATGGCTCTAGCCCATATAGTATACCACAATGAACCACACTGTGGTCCTCCTGACGAGCTAGGTAAACATTCTTTACCTCGGCAGGGGTATCATCAGGAGGTAGGGGGCCTAACGGTGCTTCTAGCACATATTGCTCCTTTGCATTAGTGAGGAGAATCATAAAATTTAGGGACCAGTTGGTAAAGTTGCTACCATTCGTTGCAAGTTTCTCTTTCTCAATAGACAGATTGAAATTAAAAGCAGGTGGTACCATCTAAAACCGAATTTTTAAAGTTTATTTAGACTAAGTTTATGATAGATTGAGTTCAATGTAACACCCTCGAATCGGCCCTATGCAAGTTTTAGCGCTTCCCGCCAAACCCACATAGAAACGATTCAAGGACGCCCACCAGGCACTTTCGTGTGGGTGGAAAACGAGGTAATACCATTACACATTAGTCCACGATGGAACCCACAGAACATATATATACATCAACGACTCCATGAGTCAAGAATACAGATATAATATACAAAGATCCAAATCACCTTGAAAACGATAGAGCGTCCGACTATGGACAAGATGCAAATGGGGCTAAGAGCCCTAAAGAATAACCAATGGCGTCAATAACCTTGCCCAGGCCAAGCCGAAAGGGTAACCCTGCTAACGACGTCGATCTCAAACCTGCTAAAACAAAAGGGGTGCCGATAAAGGGCAAAGGAAAAAGAGGAGCGTCAGTACTGAGGCCAGTACACGACAAGGCTAGAATTCGGTGGCTCTCGCCTACATAGGTATGGTGGACTAAAGCGGCAACGCAGCAGCATGAAACAACCTATAGAGACTCAGTAAAACTGGCGGCTATTAGAGAGGGATAAGAAAGACCTATTCGGATCCTACCTGAAGCTAACACCAAACATACCCATCCTGGCATTTCCCCCTCGATACCAAATTGAGAAAGTCAAACCGAGGAACTCACATGGTTGGAAGTTTTATTCATTCCATTATAGTTGAAGCGCTTACTAATCAGATATAGATAGCATGAGCCATCCTGAAGCATAAATAGTGGGCAGTTTTAATTAACAATTCCGTGGTAGTTGGAGCATTTACTAGTCAGATATAATTGTCCTGAGGAATCCCAAAACCCAGCAGTTGTTGGCACTTTTATCACATTCCATTGGAGTTGCAATACTTACTAGGCAGGTATAGTATGACACAGATCGCCACAGATCCACCAGTTGTTGGCATTTTTAATTTACATTCCGTTGTATTTGAATCTGATTACTAGTCACATATTAAGTCAAGTTTATAACACTACTTTAGTTATGCTTGTCTATGATCGAGATACTATGCTCCAATTCGTCCATAACCACGGACACGGCTTTCAGAAAGATTTATCCTGCATGGGTGCACACATAGCAACACACACTCGATCAACCTCGGAAAAACCAACTCAAAACCCAACGAGGCTTTCACGACAAAGCAATCACAGGATTCATAAAATATTTCAAGGGGCCACCCCACTAAGCTACCCGCGACGAAGTTGGCCGGCTCCGAGACGGACCCAGGGTTTGTGTGGACGGCGGTAAACGACTGGGAACCCGAAAGTGTGACTAGGCTTGTCGATACAGCGAAAACGTGTCAGGATCCTACACAGTACAGGTGCTCCACGCACAATCGTAAATAAAACAGTAAAGCATGGCATAAGTATAGGATAGTAATAAAACCCCAAACTAGTTTGTGGCCCCAAGAAATAGAAATGAATCAAGCTCTGGCTCAGGGGGGTCCATAAGGCCTCCCGGATGTGCATAGTGCGAAAAATCAAGGAACAGGTATCAAGTACTCGGGTCCTATGGGACACAAGTGAGCGTGGAAGAACCAAATAACATCTATTGCCCAACGATGCCTCTGCATTAGTTATATCTAGCAATTTAATAGTTGTGTTTAAAGTCATGATCATCTCCACCATAAACATATGCCAACATTCCAACAACTGTGGTACTTGACAACACGAGATCGCACCTGAGCAAGCAACTATGACTCGCAAGGCCAGCTATCTACCAAACATAGGTAATAGCAGGTGTCCAAGGCAATATAGAGGCTGCACGGGATATAACTACTGTACGGAAACTAAAGCATCGCGACACGGATAGTAATAGATCAACAGGAGGAAATAAAGACTATAAATGCAAAATAGGTAGAAGGGGGAGAGATGCTCGCCTGGGAAACACTACCAAAGGTTCATATCCGGAGAACTTGTCGATACTCGCATCAACTCACCGGCCTAATCCGCGAAGAAGCAAACACTAGAAGACACACTAGATGCAATATTTAATACTACGGCAGAAGATTCGGCATGCGTATGATATGATGGATGGCATGGCGCAGATGTGGTGCAATTAGGCAATATTAAGTGGAACCGGGGTCCCGACAAATAATTATATGGTTCAAGTTGTTTAGCTACCCTGCAATTAAATGTTGTATTGACAAGACAAAACACGGCATCGGTTCACTACACCAATTTAAATGGAGTCCAGAATAAGACTAGGATATCCCGCATAAACACTCCATATTCAATTATGAGGTGAATCGGCATAATGCCCCCAACCCACATGATATGCATGCGAGATGAACAATTAATATGCGACAGTTGATAATGTCATATTATAAAAATAGGAGCTTAGGGTCACATATCTGGGTTCAGAAGATCTTGGGTTCCGGGGGTCTGGGGTCCGGTCTCAGGGTTCGACAGGGGAACGGTTCGACGGGGATCGGTCTCGGACCACGGAAGGAGAGCTTGGCATTCTGGGAAGAAGGACTTGGTTCGGAGTTGGGGGCTCATCGGATTCGCCCTGGTCGGTGTCGATCTTGTCGTCGCTAAGATCTTGTCGGGTCCACGTATCGGGTTGGTCTTGGCGTCTGAGAGGAAGAACTTGGCATTCCAGCGCATCGGATCCGGGATGGAGAACTTGGCGTCCTTGTCGGAGTTCTCGGGTGACGGGATCATCTAGTGCCACCGGGTTTGGGTACGGTCTTCGGAACGCGCGGGTTCTCGACGTGGATGTCTCGGTTCGGACATGTTGTCGATGTGGATCTTGATGTTTCACGAAGACGGTCTATCTTGACCTTGAAGATCTTGTCCACTGAGAGGACTACCGGAGTCCGTAGAGGCACCAACTGATCACCACCTCATACACACGGGTAGGGACTTACAACAGGAACAACAAGAGGACACTGGTTTGAACTCAGACATGCAACACGCAAAAAGGATATAGAGGGCGTGCGGGCTCGCGGTCTCGTGGCGAGGATGTGGCAGTGGGGTCTGAAAGCTTGGCGCGAGGAGATGGTGGTCGATGGCGAGCACGGGGCGGCAGGGCACCGCGGCCACGGAGGCGGAGCTTGGCGGCTCGACGGTGAGGAAACTTGCGGGCGACGGAGCGAAGGTGTTGGGCGAGCTTCGGGATGCGAGCAGCGGCAGGACCAGAGGACGTCGGCTGGAGGAGAGGCGGCGGTGCCGGGGACGCGGGCGTCGTCGCGGCCCTGCAGGCGGTGGCGGCCAGAGGCGATGGTGGTGGAGCCGAAGCAGGCCCAACGCAGCGAAGGCAGGGTAACTAGCGACGGAGGTGGCGACGCTGGGGCCGAGCGGTGGCGAGGCTCGCTGGCGGCGGGCCCGTGGAGAAGAGAACGGCGATGGCTGGACGCGTCGATAGGGAGGCCCGCTGGCCGGGAGGAGTTCAGGGTGCGGCGCTTGCGGTCGCTGGAGGCGCGAGGACGGAGCGTCGGACTCGAGGCGAGTGGCAGGGGGAGGCGAGGATGAGGTCGAGGACGGCTGAAGAGGGAGCAGCATCTAGCGGCGCCCACAGAGTTCTTGGCGGCGAGGTGGGGCTAGGACTGACGACGGAGGGGCCTCGCCGGCCAGGGCGACGCAGGCTCGGGGTCGCGGGGCTCGGAGCAGATCCACGAGGTGGGGTCCGCGGCAGGGACGGACGAGGCCGGCGGCGAGAGGCGGAGGCCGGCGCGAGGATGGCCGCGGAAGGGAAGGCGTGGGGAAGGTGAGGTCGAGCCCCGGTGGCGGCACGAGGCACCGAGGCGGCAGGGTGAGCGACGATGGGGAGCTGCCGGGCGGAGGAGAGGGCGTCAGCGGCCTTGCGGGGTGGGGGAGGGAGATGGAGGCGATGAGGCCGGAGTAGGTGGCGACGGGGGTAGGTGGGGAGAGGAGAGAGGCGAGCGGGGCTCGGTCTCCCTCGCGATAGGAGCGAGGTGGGCACGGGGTGGTCGGTTGGACCAGGTGAGTTGGGAAACGCACAGGAGGTGGGCGGGATTGGCGCGGGGCGATCCCGAGGTGGGGCCAGGGGAGGGAGGCTGCATGCGGGAGTTGGCGTGCAGGGTGCGTGTCTGCCTCTAGGGTGTGGGGCCGGAAGCAGGGAGGAGCGGGAGGAGGATTTTGAGCGGGCGCGCGCGCGGGAGCGCGAGGCTGGCTCGCGTGCGGTGCATCGCTGGTGCGGGTGCGGCCCGGCTGCAGGGACGTGGGGAAAAGGGGTGGTGTATCGTGGGGTGTGTGCGGCGTGCGAGGCATGTGCGCGTGTGTGCGTGGCAGGCGGGTGGGGTGCACATCGAGTAGAGGTGGGTGGGGTTGAACGGGGGCTGGAGGGATGTGGCGGCTGGAGACGGAAAGGTTGGCGGCTGGCTCAGGTTAGGCTGGGGCGTGTCGGTGGGTTGGGTGCGGTGTACAGGTTGGTTTAGGGTAGGATGGGGTAGGGTTTAGGGTTAGCTTTTGGAGGTGGCCGGCTGGGCTTTTGGGCCCGGCAGGCTGCCTCCCCAAAATAATTTAATTATTTTATTTAATTCAAACAAGGCTTTTAGAATCCGTTTGTAGACAAAACGAAATATTCCGGACAAGCCCGGGTTTTATAGTTTGAATAAAAGACGGGGCGTTTAGAAAATAAAAATAGGCTTTTCTAAAAATAGTTTTAGACAAAACCATGCACGATGATGACGATGCTCAAATGCAATGTGGCATGATGACATGAGCATGCGGTCATGATGATGCAATGCACAAAAACACCGCGATTTTCTAGTAGTGGTTTTAGCGGGATGCCACAATTCGAAACCACTAACAAGGGATCTCGCCCTCGAGATCCGCCTCATGGTACCGGGAAGAAGGTCGGCGATCTGAAACTTCACGCTTCGTGTAGATCCTCGTGACACCAATAACAAGAGGTCGTTGTCCATGATCGTCGAGAGAACACTCCGGAAAACAAAGGACGAAGGTAAAGGTATCCACAAATAAAGCCACCTCTAACTTCGATAGAAAGAGAGAACCAATGCATTCTCCTCCACTTCAGTGTACACGAGCAAATAGAGTGAGTAGTCGGCATGGGGGCCAATCCAGCACGCACCCAAACTATTACTCCGCACATTCAGTGGAAAAGCGTGCAGCCATTCTCGGAATCAGACTGAAGATCTCGACAATCGAGGTTCGGAACAAAGGAGGGATGCAGGCTTTGCATCGGGTCTGACGTAGATGATGTCGTCGCGTCGGAAAACACCGGAAGGCACAACAAGGAATAGAGAGAAGTCCAACAGATGAAGGATTCCTCAGATAGCACGAAGACCGAATGTAGAAGCACCGTTTCCAAAGGAGGAAGCGAAACCCTGAAGATATGACGGAAAACCCAACCACGAGAAATTCTGGACTAGAAGAAGGTAAGAGAGAATACTCAAAACACGCAGAGGTAAGAGGAGAATAGCAGAGGGGTAAGGAGTAAACGCAGACCTAATCAGATATATCCACCCGATTTTGCAAAATAGTTTTGACACTCTACTTTGGCCGTTAGCTAGGTTGTCCTACAGGCTGGACTTGTGGGGTATCGCAACTGCTGAGCTCTGATACCACTCTGTAACACCCTCGAATTGGCCCTATGCAAGTTTTAGCGCGTCCCGCCAAACCCGCATAGAAACGATTCAAGGACGCCCACCAGGCACTTTCGTGCGGGTGGAAAACGAGGTAATACCATTACACATTAGTCCACGATGGAACCCACAGAACATATATATACATCAACGACTCCATGAGTCAAGAATACATATATAATATACAAAGATCCAAATCACCTTGAAAACGATAGAGCATCCGACTATGGACAAGATGCAAATGGGGCTAAGAGCCCTGAAGAATAACCAATGGCATCCATAACCCTGCCCAAGCCAAGTCGGAAGGGTAACCCTGCTAACGACGTCGATCTCAAACCTGCTAAAACAAAAGGGGTGCCGATAAAGGGCAAAGGAAAAAGCGGACCATCATTACTGAGGCCAGTACATGACGAGGCTAGAATTCGGTGGCTCTCGCCTACATAGTTATGGTGGACTGAAGCGGCAGCGCAGCAGCATGAAACAACCTATAGAGACCCAGTAAAACTGGCAGCTATTAAAGAGGGATAAGAAAGACCTATTCGGATCCTACCTGAAGCTAACACCTAACATACCCATCCAGGCATTTCCCCCTTGATACCAAATCGAGGAAGTCAAACCGAGGAACTCACACGGTTGGCAGTTTTATTCATTCCATTATAGTTGAAGCTCTTACTAATCAGATATAGATAGCATGAGTCATCCTGAAGCATAAATAGTGGGCAGTTTTAATTAATAATTCCGTGGTAGTTGGAGCATTTACTAGTCAGATATAATTGTCCTGAGGAATCCCAAAACCCAGCAGTTGTTGGCACTTTTATCACATTCCATTGGAGTTGCAATACTTACTAGGCAGGTATAGTATGACACAGATCGCCACAGATCCACCAGTTGTTGGCATTTTTAATTTACATTCCGTTGTATTTGAATCTAATTACTAGTCACATATTAAGTCAAGTTTATAGCACTACTTTAGTTATGCTTGTCTATGATCGAGATACTGTGCTCCAAGTCGTCCATAACCGCGTACACGGCTTTCAAAAAGATTTACCCTACAGGGGTGCACAGATAGCAACACATACTCGATCAACCTCGGAAAAACGAACTCAAAACCCAACGAGGCTTTCACGACAAAGCAATCACATGATTCATAAAATATTTCAGGGGGCGACCCCGCTAAGCTACCCGCGACGAAGTTGGCCGGCTCCGAGACGGACCCAGGGTTTGTGTGGACGGCGGTAAACGACTGGGAACCCGAAAGTGTGACTGGGCTTGTCGATACAGCCAAAACGTGTCACGATCCTAAATAGTACAGGTGCTCCACGCACAATCGTAAATAAAATAGTAAATCATGTCATAAGTACAGGATAGTAATAAAACCCCAAGCTAGTTTGTGGCCCCAAGAAATAGAAATGAATCAATCTCTGGCTCAGGGGGGTCCATAAGGCCTCCCGGATGTGGATAGTGCGAAAAATCAAGGAACAGGTATCAAGTACTCGGGTCCTACGGGATCTTGATGTTTCACGAAGACGGTCTATCTTGACCTTGAAGATCTAGATAGTGCGAAAAATCAAGGAACAGGTTCGGACATGTTGTCGATGTGGATCTTGATGTTTCACGAAGACAGTCTATCTTGACCTTGAAGATCTTGTCCCCCGAGAGGACTACCGGAGTCCGTAGAGGCACCAACTGATCACCACCTCATACACACGGGTAGGGACTTACAACAGGAACAACAAGAGGACACTGGTTTGAACTCGGACATGCAACACGCACAAAGGATATAGAGGGTGTGCGGGCTCGCGGTCTCGTGGCGAGGATATGGCAGTGGGGTATGAGAGCTTGGCGCGAGGAGATGGTGGTCGGTGGCGAGCACGGGGCGGCAGGGCACCGCGGCCGTGGAGGCGGAGCTTGGCGGCTCGACAGCGAGGAAACTCACGGGCGACGGAGCGGAGGTGCCGGGCGAGCTCGGGGACGCGTGCAGCGGCATGACCAGAGGACGTCGGCCAGAGGAGAGGCGGCGGCGCCGGGAACGCGGGCGTCGTCGGGGCGCTGCAGGCGGTGGCGGCTAGAGGCGATGGTGGCGGAGCCGAAGCAGGCCCAGCGCGGCGAAGGCGGGGGAACTGGCGACGGAGGTGGTGACGCCTGGGGCCGAGCGGTGGCGAGGCTCACTGGCGGCGGGCCCACGGAGAAGAGAACGGTGACGGCTGGACGCGTCGATGGGGAGGCCCACCGGCCGGGAGGAATTCAGGGTGCGGCGCTTGCGGTTCCTGGCGGCGCGAGGACGGAGTAGGTGGCGACGGGGGTAGGTGGGGAGAGGAGAGAGGCGAGCGGGGCTCGGTCTCCTTCGCGATAGGAACGAGGTGGGCCCGGGGTGGTCGGTTGGACCAGGTGAGGTGGGAAAACGCGTAGGAGGTGGGCGGGATTAGCACGGGGCGATCCCAAGTTGGGGCCAAGGGAGGGAGGCTGCATGCGGGAGTTGGCGTGCAGGGTGCGTGTCTGCCTCTAGGGTGTGGGGCCGGAAGCAGGGAGGAGCGGGAGGAGGATTTTGGGCAAGCACGCGCGCGGAACCGCGAGGCTGGCTCGCGTGCGGTGTAGCGCTGGCGCGGGTGGGGCCCAGTTACAGGGACATGGGGAAAAGGGGTGGTGTACCGCGGGGTGTGTGCAGAGTGCGAGGCGTGTGCGCGTGTGTGCGTGGCACGCGGGTGTAGTGCACGTCGAGTAGAGGTAGGTGGGGTTGAACGGGGGGGGGGTGGAGGGATGTGGTAGTTGGGCACGGAAAGGTTGGCGGCTGGCTCAGGTTAGGCTGGGGCGTGTCGGTGGGTTGGGTGCGGTGTACAGGTTGGGTTAGGGTAGGATGGGGTAGGGTTTTAGGGTTAGCTTTTGGAGGTGGCCAGCTGGGCTTCGGGCCTGGCTGGCTGCCTCCCCAAAATAATTTAATTATTTTATTTAATTCCAACAAGGCTTTTAGAATCCGTTTGTAGACAAAACGAAATATTCCAGACAAGCCCGGGTTTTATAGTTTGAATAAAAGACGGGGCGTTTAGAAAACAAAAATAGGCTTTTCTAAAAATAGTTTTAGACAAAACCATGCACGATGACGACGATGCTCCAATGCAATGTGGCATGATGACATGAGCATGCGGTCATGATAATGCAATGCACAAAAACACCGCGATTTTTCTAGTAGTGGTTTTAGCGGGATGCTACATTCAACTAATCCAAATTACAAATGAACTCCCACTCAAAAACAACACCCCTTGTGTTTTTTTTGGTGATTACGTGAACCAAATCCACTACACCAAGACCGATCATCACATGAGTTGGTGTAGATTCAAAGGCGACCATCTAGATGGTTATCATATCAACCATATGACTCATGCTTAACCTTTTGGTCCGTGTTCCAAGGCCATGTTTTTACATGCTAGGCTCGCCAACTAAGAACCTTAGTATTCGCGTGTGTAAAACTGTCTTACACCCACTGTATGTGAACATAGAGTCTATCACACCCAATCATCACGTGGTGTCTCGGAACGATGAACTTTCTTAACGGTGCATACTTAAGGAAGAACACATTCTTATCTTGATTTTTAAATGAGGGATCATCTTATAATGCTACTAAAGCACCAAACAAGCAATATAAGGGTGTGTTTGGTTTTGGAATAGGGTGGAATGGAATGTCATGGTTCCATTCCACTCGAATGGAATGGTTCCATCCTTATGTTTGGTTGGGACAAAAAGGTAGAATGGAATGGTTCTGTTTTTTGTTTGGTTGGAACTAGAAAAGTAAAATGGAATGGCAACTATTGGGTTCAACTCACCACTTTCATAGCTCTTCCCACAATATAGCCATCATACTAATATAAATTTCAGAAGCATTTTATTTGTATTTTCAGCAATAAGCAATGACAAATATATATGCACACACATAGAAAATATCTGACATCAAACATAACACGTATTTAGGTCCATACAACCATACAAGTCATCAAAATATTCCAACTTACACAAAGTATAGTTCATGGCATATAAGCCATCCAAAAGCACCAACATAAAGTTCATTACAGTCCATTCGACCACATGATCAAGTCCATATAGCATAGTAGGCATAGTAGTCATATAACACCTAATCGAAGTTCATACCTTCACTTCCAATTATAGAGCACTCCAAAGGTGTTCTCCACATACCTACTCACCCAAGCCAACTTGCTCTCAAGTTTAAGAGACATGAATGCTTTGGTTATCTTTGGATTGTCAACAAGATGAGCATAGTAGTGAGCAATATGTCCATCGTCAAATCCCTTGATTGTATCCAAAACATCCCACCAGCCATCCGGATAGCATCATATTCTCCACCAAACTTGAGAGCTTCAACCATCATATTGAACCCATCTTTGAGAGTGGTGACTAACAGATCAGCTTCAATGTGAACAATCTTAGCCTTCTTTTTTGGTGGTGCTTTGGAAGAAGACTCACCTATGTTTGGCAAAGTTTGCACATCACTTTCTTCTTCAACATCAATAGATAGTGGATCATTTCACAGACCTGGCATATTTTCCCGTAGTCGTGGTTTGACCCAAAAATAGTTTCCATTGCACGATAGTGCTCAATTAGATTATTCAACACGGGAATATCAGATTTTTTGTTCAACAAAAAATGCAAAAGTGAGTAACATATAATATACACAATGAGTGCAAGTGAGTGCATAAAGTACAAACTTACAACATAATGGCCTGCATAGTGTTCATCGCTAAGCCTAATAGTGCAAGTATCCTCATCCCATAGAGCTCCACTGAAATGGCCTGCATAGTTGTTCCACACTTACATGAACACTATATGTTAGCAGCTTGCGATCCCTCAGTATGTCACATAGACGAAATAATGGAGCTCTTTCAAATCTTACCATATTTCTACATGTGACATCACATTGCCAAATTTTACTATTGAGATCATCAATTCTTTGCCGATCTCTTTCATGCATTGGCCCATAGCTTATACGTCATCTTCTCTTCTTTTTTTATAGCCCGAACAACAACAACAACAATTGCAGCAAAAACAACAAAAACAACAGCTCCTCTAATCTTCTTTTTCCTTTTATCTATCAGCTTGTCCATCTACAATGCATTCAGTATATCATAAATTTGGGGCAGCAAGAAAACATATCACCACACATGGATTTGTTCTAGCAATCTACTGAAAACAACCTCTCATTGTTCATGATTTGGGGCAGCAAGCGAAAAATATCACTACACATGGATTTGGTCTAGCAATCTACTAAAAACAACCTCTCATTGTTCATGATTTTGACAGCAAGATAAAACATCACCACACATGGAATTGGTCTAGCAATCTACTGAAAATATTGCACGAGAAGGAGAGGAGCCTCGATGCCTGCTGCCACCGCCTGCTGCTACCACCCGCTGCCTTCTTCTGCTACCGCCCGCAACCCGTTGCCGGTTCCTGCCGCCACCTGCTGCTACCTCCCACCGCCGCCTACTACTACCACCGAGCGTCGCCCCGTCATGGAATGAGAGGGAGAGACGAGGGAGAAGCCCGCCCACCGCCGCACCATCGTGGAAGGAGAGGGAGAGGAGAAGAGGGAGACAAGTAGAGGGAGAGATGAGGGAGCAGCCGCCACCGATTCATGAGAGGAGGAGAGAGAATATGAGGGGAAAAGGATAGGGTTGGGCATCGGGTGGGGGTGAGACGTGGTGACAGTTGGCCCGTTCCACTAGATTCGACCGAATCCCTCGAACAGGTGCATTCCGCATCTCTATAAAATATTCACTCCGGTGGAACTAGTTGGTTCTATTCCACCTCTCTAACCAAACACTGGAATTACCTCTAGGTGCAGAACGCTTCCATTCCATTCCACCCTATTCCAAAACCAAACACACTCTAAGATGCAAACAAACATCATATGTAAAAAGTGATATGATCTGGTTCTTTCACTTGATCACTATCATGTGCATTGTGGTATGATATTTATCAATCCAATATGTGTAAGGCCAAGGTCTATGGAACTTACACTTTGGTATGTTATAATTTCCAATAGTATCAATCCATACTACAAATTATAACATTACCATATCATGACACTTGCCCAGCAACAATCTAAACTAGACTCCTCTAATTTATTAATTGCAAGTTTTGCGTGGCTTAGGTCTTTTGAAGATAGAACCATTCATACCTACGAACATGGAACTAGAACAATGATAATAAAATTATTAGCAACTTGTGGTAAATCAGATATTGACTATAGTAGGACAAGCAGACACCCGCTAGCCACTTATGCAAAACTGGTTGCATGTCAAGCGGGGAACATGTCTCATGTGCGAGGACATGTAAAGTTATTCTGGGTCGCTTCATCCCACTATGCCACCAATATACAAAATACATAGAAGATGCAATAACATGATCATCAATGCCCACATACTCATATGTGTTCTACCCGTGCAAATATTATATGCATAGATCAGGCTCATATATCACTGTTGGGTTCATAGTATAGAAAACAAAAAATCCTATGATGTCACCTACTAAGCACCAAGATCTATCTACCTAGATACAATCAACGAGTGGATATACATTCATGTAGAACATACCCTTGAAGAGTGACAAAGCATAACGAGGTTGGTCTCATTGATGATGTAGTCGATCTCTTGCCGATCTCAAGATCGTGAGGAAGTGCAGCACTGCAACTTAGTGGCACATCCATGATCACACACATGTCAAGTCCTCCGACAAGCTCCATGTCCTGTCTCTAGTGATGCAGCAGAAGAATCAACTCCTTTCAGACAAAGCCACCAGGAACATGTATCTCACTAATCCAAGACCATGGGGAATAATTCTAGAGGGGGAGAGAGATCCTTCATGAGGAGGTGTGAGATGAGAGGAGGAAAGGAGGGCCTTTTATAGGGAGAGGGAGGCATCCCCCTCCCATGGCCTGCGGACATGGAGGTGCCCCCACCTCTTCCATCATTCATGCGGGTGGAGCTCCCACTCACATAAATATGCCTCCACTGAAAATTCCACTCACCTCTAGTAAATTTCCACCAAATTTAATGCAAGCTCTCATTTAATGAAACTCTTTTATTTTTTTATTCACAATTTTTAAATTACTTTAGTTAACAAACATTAACATAAAACCCCTACAACATTTTAATATCACATGCAGAACCAGTTTCTGCAATTTCACCCGAAACAATTCTGGTTTCCATCGAAATGATTCCAGTGTTTTCTTAATCTTCACCTGAAACATATTTTCTCCAAATGTTGTCGGTATCCCTTAAGTGTGTCACCCTACGGTTCATGAATAATACAAACATGATCAAGACCCCTCTCCGATCAATAATCAGCAGCGGGACCTGGAGATCCGTATAGACTCCCACACATTCAATGATGACTCCTATGATCGTGCGAACCTTTAACATTTGTAACTGAATACATTTTTATCGTGATATATTACATGTCCGAGATTCGATCGTCGGTATCCCCATAACTAGTTTGATCTCGTTATTGACAAGTACTATTTTCTTGTTCCCGTGATATAACATTCTAGTGATCTTATCAGTTGCTTGCAAGCTACATCAATGTGATATCACCGAGAGGGCCCAGAGTATATCTCTGCATCATCGGGATGGAAAAATCCCACTCTTGATCCATGATCCTCTACATAACACCATCGGAGTATCTGGACCCCCTTTGTTATGACCATGTTACGGTGTGACATTTAATGTTATCAAGTTACTCTTCCGGTGTTAGTGATTGACATGATCTCATGGTCTAAGGACTAAAGTAACTTTGTATGATGTTATAGCAATTTGAACACAATGAATTTGATCATATTGCTATACTTCGGATGAATGTTCATTATACCATTCAACCAATATTGTGACCTTGTTATTAACAACATCCAATGTCCTTGATCAGGAAACCTTGATCATATTGTCAATCAACGAGCTAGTTTATATGAGAGGCATAACTAGGAACCCTTTATTTGTTTATGAAACACACATGTATTAAAATTTCCAATTAATACAATTATAACTTGCAAAATAAACATCTGTCATTGTATTGGGAACGGTAGTACCTAAAATAGTTAGATAGAGGTGTGGGGACTAGCAGGGAAGCTCTCGACGGCATCCGCATGCGGGATTGGGTACAAGCTAGTGTAGCGAGACACAAGAAGTACCCAGGTTCGGAGCCCTCGTGAGGAGGTAAAACTCCTACTCCTGTCGATCTGACTATGAGTAGTATACGGGCTACAATTCCTCTTCGATCTGTATCCCCTAGCTACCTTCTTAAATGTTCTGAGACCAACCCCTGATATGAGAGCCTTGCCCCTCCTTATATAGGCAAAGGGGCAACGATCTAACTGGCCATGCCGTCTAGTCATCTACAGTATCTGGTACGGTTTGTCCAATCGAGGTACATGTCGTGAGGGTCGTCGTAGGTACATTGAACACTGTGTGAGCCCGTCGTCGTTGCCCGGCCACTGTGCCTGTGTCACCCAGCAAAGTCTTCGGTATGGCCGCGTAGTGGCGGGTCTTGTCGCTGTACCAGGGGGTACCGTGCACTGTGAAGCACGTCGCCCTCTCCTCTTGATTGCGTCCGGCTACACTAGTGTAGCCGGTCTTGGATCTTGCCGCTCCTCTTGGTTCCGGCTACTAGATGGTAGCCGGTACGAAGTGTCCGTGTCCGGCTGCGTCCTGCCAGCCGGACGGGAGCCGCCTGTCGTAGTTCTTGTCTGGTTATGGTGTCTGGGAGTCATCCCCCCGACACTAGTCCCCGAGAACATGTAGATTGCGCCCTTATTTGAAATGTGCGCGTGATTCCTCTTGAATTTGAAATCTGTGTCCCGCTACACCTGACGGTTGTGCTGCCCGTGATGTCAGTGTTGACGCCAGCCATGCGCACACGCGTCATCATTGTGCTGCAGCATAGAGCGTAACGTCGAGTCGCACGTCGCCTCGGGAACTGTTGTCTGGCACTTTGGTTCTCAGCCCTGGATCTTCTGTGCACCCGGCGCTCGCACACGGGATCTAGGGGTTAATGGGGGAGCGGGTCCAGCCGGCCTGTCGTGGAGGAGCCGGCCCCCAAGAGGAGCCGGACCAGTGCCATCCCCCTCAGCCTTCTTGGCCGCAAGAAGGCGCTGCCTCTAGTGGTGCCTAGGTGAGTGTCTTCCGCCCTAGCCTTGCATTTCTTCCGCCTTTTTCCTCTTGCACATCTTTTTCGGTCTTTTGGTTTTTCTCACTTGCTCCTTTCTCTTGTTTCTTGTTTTTCAGCTTGCTCGTCTCCTTCGGCGCCGACTGGGTCGCCGCCCCACGCCCCGGATACCGCGCCATCCTCCGCTGCTGCTGCCACCCCTACTTCTCCTAGAGCTTTGCCTCGTCCTCAGGTTGACCCGGCTACTATAGCCGGGGCTGGGGATGCTCCGCCGACCATGGTGGTGCAGCCAGACATGGCTGCGGCGACCCCACAAAGTGGAGGTGGTTCCCCTACGGGGATGAGGAGGGCCTTATCCGTCAAGGAGCTAGTGTTCATCCTGGACGACAACTCCTACGGCGATCCGGGGGAGGAGAGGCAGACGACAATGCTGGAGGCGAAGGAATCGCTGACCATCAACGCAGTTGACGATGATGCCTCTCCTGCCACCTCGCTGGCATACCTGGCTGCCACCCTCGAGCTGGCGGTGAAGGAGATCCGGCTGCTAGAAGCTGCAGCTGGGAGCAACCGGACCCTGGAGCAAAAGTTGGCCGCTGCCAATGACACCTCCTATAGTAAGCCTTTTTACCCAGTTCTAGTAGCTAGATACTTTCCTCTTCTTCTTCTTCCTATTTTTTGCTGATAGCTGGTTTCTTGCAGCAATCATGGTATGTGCTTAGCGGGAGATCGATCGCCTGAACAAGGCGAACGACCGGCTGGCCAAGTCGAACTCCACTCTCTAGATGCAGAACAAGGAGTGATACTCCAAGACGGATGTGCTGGAGGCCGCCCTCAAGGAGCACGACTCCCCCTTGTCAGCCGGGCCCATGCCTTTGATCTCCTCGATGCCCAGAACAAGGACTAGGGGAAGGAGATCAAACGGCTGGCGGACCGGGAGAAGGCCCTACTCGAGGAGTTGATGCAAATCAGGCGCACCTCTATGGGTAAGTATTTGCTGACTAGCTTTTCCCGTCTGGATCCGATAGCCGGACCTGAGTTTCTTTTTTCTGACAATGTTTTATCTTGGCGTAGACCTGCTGGCGTATAACCGGCTGCAGGAGAACTGGCTGGGGGAGCATCCCACTTCTCAGGAGCTGGTTGCCCTTCTCGCCGAGGAGGCCGCTGAGCTACGCAAAGTGGCTCACGCGGTCTTCGAGTTCCCGTGGCTAGATGCAGTGGCTCCGGAGACGATCGCTCAGCTGGCGGCCAAGGTAACGGAGGTGCCGGCTGCCATTGAGCGGCTGAGGGACTTGGCAGTGCGAGCCGGAGAGGAGATGGCTTTGGCCTTGATGCTTTCCTAGTACAAGGATGCCTGCGTCAAGAAGATCGACGGAGGCTTCCGTGCTGGTGCCAACCTCACCGCCATCCGTCAAGCCCATCCCGAGCTCCGTGCTTCTGCCATCAAGATTGCCGGCTACGCCGACTTTGATGAGGTCCTCACCGACTCGGAGTCCACTAAGACGCCGGATACGAAGGCCAAAGCGTCACCCTTTCCGACTACCAGAGCCAGGACCTCCAACGCGCCTCCTCTGCCTCCCGAAGCCGCAGCTGGCCAGGATTAGCCTCATGGCAAGGGACCTTCCGTCGAAGCAGGCACTGAGCTTCTGCACTTGGAACCGGTAGATGGCCATGTTTGCGTCACGGGCGTCCCATTCTTTAGATACCTGCTGCACCACCAGATCCGAATCGCCAAAGCAAAGGATCCGATTGACACCAATTGTCCTAGCCAGCCGAAGACTATGCACCAGTGCCTCGTATTCGGTGACATTGTTAGATGCCTTGAAGTGGATCTGGAAAATGTACTCTAGTCGGTCTCCCTTGGGTGAAGTGAGGACGATGCCAGCTCCCAAGCCCATAATCATCTTCGAGCCATCGAAGTGCATCCTCTAGTGGTCCGAGTCAGGAACCGGCAGGAGGTATTGGGTTTCGGCCCAGTCGACGAGGAAGTCCGCTAGAGCCTGCGACTTGATCTTGAGCCTTGGATCGTACTGGATGGAGTAGGCGGCGAGCTCAATGGCCCACTTGGCAACTCGGCTGGTTGCGTCCTTGTTGCCGATGATTTCTAAGGGGCGTGGTGCACACCACCTTAATCGGGTGCTCCTGGAAGTAGTGCTTGAGATTCTTGCATGCCAGGTACACGCCGTAGCACATCCTCTCGTAGTGGGGGTAGTTCTGCTTGGATAGGGAGAGAACCTCGCTGAGGTAGTAGATGGGTCGCTGAACCAGCTGAGCGTTGCCTTCCTCGGGGCGCTCCACCACCAGGACGACGCTAATGACCCGGCCGATGGTTGCTATATAGAGCAACATTGGCTCCTTGCTAGCCGGCGCTGTGGATAGCATGCGCTTGAGGTCATGAAAGGCGGCGTCGGCTTGCGAGGTCTAGGAGAACTTATCCGTCTTCTTCATCAGCTGGTATGGTGAAAGTGCCTTCTCCCCAGCCAGCTGACGAAACGACTGAGGGAGGCCAGGCATCCGGTGAACTTCTGGACTCCAAGCAAGCTCTTGGTCGGCTGCATCCTCTCGATAGCCGCAATATTCTCTAGGTTCACCTCGATTCCCTGTTGTGAAATGAGAAAACCGAGTAGCTTGCCAGATGGGATGCTGAAGACGCACTTTTTCGGGTTCAGCTTCATATGGTACCGGCGGAGGTTGCTGAACATTTCCCCCAAGTCCTCGAGGTGGGTGCGCTTCTCCTTCGTATTGATGATGACATCATCACATAGGCATGCACGTTTTGGCCGATCTGCGAGTGTAAGAATTTCTGCATACAACGCTGATAGGTAGCGCCTGCATTGTTCAGACCGGAAGGCATGGTTACATAGCAGAAAGCCCCGTACGGGGTGATAAACGATGTCTTTATCTGGTCAACCGAGTTTAGCCGGATCTGATTGTAGCCGGAATAACAATCCAAGAAGGATAACAAGTCGCAGCCGGCCGTGGAATCGATAACTTGATCGATACGAGGCAAAGTGAAGGGGTCTTTCAGACATGCCTTATTCAGGATGGTGTAGTCAATACACATATGCCAAGTCTTTTTTTTCTTCAGCACCAAGACTGGGTTGGCTAGCAAGTCCGGGTGGTACACTTCCATGATGAACCCGGCTGCAAGGAGCTGGGTGATCTCGTCACCAATGATCTTCCTCTTCTCTCTAGCGAACCGGCATAGGGGCTGCTTGACCGGCTTAGCATCTGACCGCATGTGAAGTGAGTTCTCGGCAAACTCCCTTGGCACACCTGGCATGTCCTTGGGTGACCATGCGAAGATGTCCCGATTCTCACGGAGGAAGTCGATGAGCGCGCCTTCCTATTTGTTGTCCAAGTTGGCTCCAATGGTGACGAACTTGGTTGGGTCGGTAGGGTCGAGCAGGATCTTGTTCGTCTCCCTGGCCGGCTGGAAAGCCACATCTCCAACCGGCTTCCTGCTAGCCAACATCTCTTGCTGGCCACAACCACGTGGCACATGATCTCGTGCTTCTATTCGGCTATGATGAGGGATTCAGCCAGTTTGGAACTGTCTGATGCGCACTCCATCGACCGCCTGAAGCAGCCAGCAATAGTGATCACGATGTTTGTTCCCGGCATCTTTGTTTTGAGATATGCGTAGTGGGGGACGGCCATGAACTTGGCAAGGGAAGGGCGCCTGAGGAGAGCGTGGTAGGAGCTTGCAATGTTCACCACCTCGAACCATACCGGCTCGCGCCGAAAGTTCTCCCTGGTGCCAAAGATGATGTCTAGCTGGATTTTACCTAGCGGGGCGCAAGCCGGCACTGGTAGTACGCCATGGAATGTCATGGTAGTCAGACATAGGTCGCACTCGCGGATGCCAAGCTTCTCCAGGGATGACCAGTAGAGCAGGTTCAGGCTGCTGCCCCCGTCGATGAGGATGCGCGAGAAGCGGCAGGTGCGCTCATTGGAGACGATGAGGGGGTCAAGCACCATCGCGTAGCCCCCAGGATTCAGAAGCTGATCCGATTGATCCTCCCGGCTCCAGGTGGTGGGGTCTCCGACCAGTTCAGGTACTAGGGGACTGGGAGACGATGGCGTTGACCTCTTTGGAGCACCGCATGCGGCTGTGCTTGTCGTCCAGCTCGGTCTCAAAGATGTGGTAAGCAGCATGCGGCTGAGGGTAGTCGTTGTTGTTGTTGCCGCCATTGCCGCTGTTACCATTGTTGCTGGCTCCCCTAGCCGGTGGTGGTGGTCCATCGGGAGGGGGTGGGGGTAGAAGGGGTTGGTTGCCTAGGTCCTTCATCTGGCGGGTCCAGCTGCAGTTCCGGGTGGTGTGCGTAGCCGGCTTGAAGGGTCCGCTATGCCACTTGCACGGGCCATCGAACATTTGGTCGAAGGTGAGCCGCGTCTTTTGCCTCCTTGCATCGCCAGCCGGTGCGTCAGGCGCACCCTCCATAGCATTGACCTGCCGTGCATGGTAGTGAGGCTTCTTTTGTCTGGCTTGGCGGTCCCCGTGGAGTCGGTTGTCGTTGCCGTGCCACATGGAGGATCTGGCTTCGCCACCCGGGTTACTTGGCCGGTCGTGAACCGGATCCGAGGGAGTCAGTCACCCATCAGCGTTCACCCGGAGTGGCTTCTTCATCGCGGCGTCAGCTGTGGCGTACTGGTCCGCAACCGTCATGAGCTCCGGCATGGTTTTCGGCTCGTCGCACAGTAGCTGATGGCAAAGCATGGTGCCTTGTCGGCACCCCTCGACGAAGAACCCAATCGCTTGGCTCTCTAGAATGCCCTCGCAAGTGTTGCGCAGATCCATCCACCTGGCGAGGTACTCTCGGCCTGACTCTCTATTGCCCTGGATGCACAAGGCCAGGTCGCACGGGCGGCCCGGATGCTTGTACGTGCCGTTGAAGTTGCGGACGAACACGTGCTCAAAATCTGGCCAGGCATTGATGCTGTTGGGCACGAGGTTGTTGAGCCATGTCCTCGCCGACCCAGTTAGCATGAGGGGGACATAGCGCACCGCTACGCGCTTGTTCCCATGGGCGATGCCGACTGCCATGGCATAGTCAGTCAGACAGTCCTCTCGCTTCTTGTTGCTGACATACTTAGGGGTATCCCGCGGTAGGGTAAACTTGTCCAGAACTAGCTCATTCTAGATGCGAGATCTGAAACAAACCGGCCCGGTGGAGTCTTTCTCTTCCGTGATGCGCGCTTGAGCTAAGAGCTCGAGGCAGTCACGGGCATCCGGACGGTTCGAGTTGGGTGCTCTTACCCGGCCCGAGTGACGGGAACCGGCAGGTCGTGGCGCTCCTGTTGGTGGAGGGGGCGGTGGTGGGTTGCTGTTCACTGTCTGCTCCTGGTGCGGCTGGCCCCTGTTGCCAGAGTTGCGGCGCTAGCTATGGGACTTGCCAGAGGAGAGGACGCCTACTAGGTCTCACGGCGTGCGCCCTTGCTATTGTCGGGCGGCTTGCTTCCCTTGGAGCAGCTGGGGTCCTCGTGCATCTGTCGGATGGCGTCAGCCTGCTCATCCACGATCCGTAGGAGCTCCTGTACCCGGGTGTGCTGCCGGCCTTGCTCCTCGCCCTCCTTGTTGGGAAGTTCGTCCGCCGCGGCTTGCGCCGCGTGTAGGTTTTTGATGGGCGTGCTTTAGGTGGTCTAGACGAGAACCGGTGGCGGATCCGGCTCACCATCCCTCTCCATCCTTCCGCCTAGCTCGCCGCCCCAGCTTCGCACTTGCCCGCGCCGGCTCGACTCCATGGTAGCCGGAGTGTGGCCGTGGGCGCGGTCATACTTGCGCATGGTGATGTCGATTTCCTTCTTGGTGGCAGCCAACTCGATGGCCTCCTGCAGAAGGAGCTGCCTATCCATGGTGAAGTTTGCCTTAGCCTCCTCCAGGTTGTCCCTGAGGTTAACCGGCGTGAGTACCGGTCAATGGCCTCTTCCATCAGGCATTTCAACCGCGGTGGGGCAGAAGTTCCGACCTCGTCCGTGCTCTGCTCTCGAGGACGACGAGGTTGGGAGCTGGAACCGGCCATCATGACCTCGATGCTGGGCGAAGCGACGGAGATGCCGCTGCTGGGGAGCAGCGGTTCCGAGACGGAGACGATCTCCCTAGGGAAATGCTCCGGCACGACGGCAACATAGACGGGGAGGTCGCCGAAAAGCAGGATGGAGCCGTTTGTCGAGAAGGTGGATCCAGCGAAACATGACGCATTGTCGATGACGCAGTCGAACTTGCCGATCATAAGAACTAGACCGGAGGCCACGCGCTCATCGGCTGAAGTGCAGGGTCCCATGCGGAATGTGACTCCGGTCGAAGCCATCTCACCCCACGGTGGGCGCCAACTGTCGTTGTATTGGGAACGGCAGTACCTCAAAAGGTTAGATAGAGGTGTGGGGACTAGCAGGGAAGCTCTCGACGGCGTCCGAAGGCGGGATTGGGTACGAGCTAGTGTAGCGAGATACAAGAAGTACCTAGATTCCAAGCCCTTGTGAGGAGGTAAAACTCTTACTCCTGCCAATCTGACTATGAGTAGTATCCGGGCTAAAATTGCCCTTCGAGTTGTATCTCCTAGCTACCTTCTTAAATATTCTGAGACCAACCCCTGATATGAGAGCCTTGCCCCTCCTTATATAGGGAGAGGGGCAATGGTCTAACTGGCCATGCCGGCTGGCGGGTCCCACAGGCGGGTCCCAGCCGGCTGGTCATCTACAATATTCGGTACGGTGTGTCCAATCAAGGTACATGTCGTGAGGGTCGTCGTAGGTACAGTGAACGCCATGCGAACCTGTCGTCAGCGCCCAACCACTTTGCCCGTGTCACCCAACAAAGTCTTCGGTATGGCCACGTAGTGGTTGGTCTTGTCACTGTACCAGGGGGTACTGTGCACTATGCAGCACGTCACCTTGTCCTCTTGATTGCGTCTGGCTATGCTATTGTATCCGATCTTGGATCTTTCCGCTCCTCCTGGTTTCGGCTACTAGATGGTAGCGGGTACGAAATGTCCGTGTCCGGCTGCGTCCTGCCAGTCGAATGCGAGCCACCTGTCGTAGTTCTTGTATGGTTGGGGTGTCTTGGAGTCATCCCCCCGACATACTTGGAATACGATAATGGCAACTTTATTATTGCCTTAACAGGGCATATTCCCTTCAGTCTCCCACTTGCACCAGAGACACTAATCTAGTTTACATAGTGATAAATCTAACACCCATGGAGCTCTGGTAATCATCATGTTTTGCCCTAGGGAGAATTTTAGTTGACAGATCCGTATGTACTTTGAAAATCTTTATATATCCATGCTTGACATGCTTGTAGATGGAGTGAAATTGGCGCTTGATATGCTTGGAATTCTTGTGAGACCTTCGTTCCATGGTGTTGGCTATGGCTCCATTGTTGTCACGATAGATCACCATTGGGTCCAATGCACTAGGAACCACACCCAATTCGGTTATAAACTCCTTCATCCAAACCACTTCTTGTGCTGCTTCTGAAGCAGCAACATATTCTGCCTCCGTTGTTGATCCCACTACCACAGGTTGTTTGGAGCTCCTCCAACTCACTGATGCTCCATTCATGAGAAATACATATACGTATTGATACTTAGAGTCATCCAGATTGGTGCCAAAGCTAGCATCGTCATAACACTTAACGACCCGCTCTTCTTCACCTCCGTACACGAGAAACATATCCTTAGTTCTTCTCAAGTACTTAAGGATATTCTTGACCGCTATCCAGTGTTCCGAACCAGGATCATATTGGTACCTACTAGTCAAACTAATAGCATGTGCTACATACGGTCTTGTACATAGCATGACATACATTATAGAGCCTATGGATGAGGCATAGGGGATCTTATCCATTATGTCTCATTCTTCTTCTATGACGGACTTTGATTCTTACTCAATGTCTTGCCTTGCAACATAGGTAAGAACCCCTTCTTACTTCCATCCATTTTAAACTTCTTTAAAATCTTATCAAGGTATGTACTTTGTGATAGCCCAATTAGGAATCTTGATCTATCTCTATAGATCTTGATGCCAAATATGTATGATGCTTCACCAAGTTCCTCCATCAAAAATTTGATGTTTATATAACTTTTAAAACTAGTTAAAAGATCTATATGATTTCTAATCAGTAATATGTCATCCACATAAAATATTAGAAATGACACAGAGCTCCCACTCACTTTCTTGTAAATACAAGCTCCTCCATAAGTTTGGACAAATCCAAACTCTTTGATCACCTCATCAAAGCAGAGATTCCAACTCCGGGATGCTTGCTTCACTCCATAGGCAGATCGCTGAAGTTTTCATACCTTGTTAGCATCCTTAGGATCGTCAAAACCCTTTGCTTGTATCATATACAACTCTTATTCAATATTACCATTGAGGAACGTAGTTTAGACATCCATCTGCCAAATTTCATAATCGAAATATGCAACAATTGCTAACATAATCGTAACCAACTTTAGCATCGCTACTGGTGCATAACCCCAAAATGTAAGTGGCAAGTTAGTTAGAGACATCATAGATAGAACCATATCCAATAAGGTACGATTACGACGCTCTGATACACCATTACACGGTGGTGTTCCTGTAGTCATGAGTTGTGAAACTATTGCACACTCTCTCATGTGTGTGCCAAACTCATAACTTAGATACTCACCTCCACGGTCAGACTGCAAAAATTTAATCTTTCTTATGATGATTTTCCACTTTACTCTGAAATTCCTTGAACTTTTCAAAGGTTTCAGACTTGTGTTTCATCAAATAGATATATCCATATGTACTCAAATCATCTATGAAAGTAACAAAATAACGATATCCACCTCACGCCAACACAGTCATTGGACCACGTACATCAGTATGTATGATTTCCAACAAATCTGTCGCCCACTTCATTGTACCGGAAAATGGGGTTCTAGTCATCTTGCCCATAAGGCATGGCTCACATGTATGAAATGACTCAAACTCAAGTGATTCTAAGAGTCCATCAGAATGGAGCTTCTTCATGTGTTTTACGCCAATATGACCTAGACAATAGTGCCACATATATGCAGATATATCATTATCAAGTTTAATCCTTTTGGTATAAACATTATGCATATGTGCATCACTACTAGCAAGATTCAACAGAAATAAACCATGCATCATAGGTGCATGACGATAAAAGATATTATCCATATAAATCAAACAAACAATATTTTCAAATTTAAACGAATAACCGCTTTGAAATAAGCACGATCCGGATGCAATGTTCATGCTCAGCGCAGGCACCAAATAATAATTATTTTGGTTTATAACTAGTCCCGACGGTAGATGGAGAGGCAGCGTTCCGATGGCGATCACATCAACCTTTGATCCATTTCTGACATGCATCGTGACCTCATCCCTTGCTAGTTGTGGCTTGTTCTGTAGCCCCTAATTCGAGTTACATATATTAGAAACCGAACCGGTATCAAATACCCAGGTACTACTATGAGTACTAGTCAAGTACACATCAATAACATGTATATCAATTATACCTTTGTTCATATTTTTGGCCTTCTTATCTTCTAGATACTTGGGGAAGTTGCGCTTCTAGTGGCTAATACCCTTACAATAGTAGCACTCAGTCTTAGACTTAGGGCCAGCCTGGGTCTTCTTCTCAGGCGCAGTAATAGATTTGCCACCCTTCTTGAACTTACCCTTCTATTTACCCTTCTTGAATTTCTTGAAACCAGTGGTCCTATTGATCATCAACACTTGATTTTATTTCCTAATCTCCACTTCAGCAGTCTTAAGCATTGATAGAAGCTCAAGGAGAGTCTTCTTCATGCACTGCATGTTATAGTTCATCACAAAGATCTTGTAGCTTGGTGGTAGAGATTGGAGAACACAATGTATGCCTAAGTCAATGGGAATCATTATTCCCAAGGACACAAGCTTATCGGCATGCCCAGACATTTTGAGTACATGCTCACTAATGGAGCTGTTCTCCTCCATCATGCGCTAAAGAACTTTTCTAAAGCATCATAACTCTCTACGGCAGCATGGGTATCAAAAATAATTTTCAATTAACCCATGGTATCAAAGTCATTGCCATTCTCGAAACGCTTTCGGAATTCCAGCTCTAGCCTATATAGTATGTTGCAATGAACAATATTTTGGTCCTTCTGACGAGTTAGGTAAACATTATTTACCTTGTCAGGGTAATCTTTAGGAGGTTGGGAGCCTAATGGCACTTCTAGCACATATTGCTTTTGTGCAGCAGTCAGCAGCATCCTCAAGTTCAGGGCCCAATTGGTAAAGTTGCTACCATTCATCGGAAGTTTCTTTTTCTCCATGAACACATTGAAATTAAAAGCAGGCAGTGCCATCTACAACAAAATTTGTAAAGTTTATTTAGACTAAGTTTATGATAGATTGAGTACAACTCACCCAAATACAACATCCCTCATGTCTTTTTGGTGATTACGTGAACCAAATCCACTACACCAAGACCGATCATAAGGTGAGTTGGAGTAGCTTCAAAGGAGAGCATCAAGATGGTCATCATATCAACCTTATGACTCATACTTAACCATTCGATCCATGTTCCGAGGCCATGTCTGTAGATTCTAGGCTCGCCAAGTAAGAACCTTAGTATTCGCATGTGTAAAACTGTGTCTTACACCCGTTATATGCGAACGTAGAGTCTATCACACCTGATCATCACATGGTGTCTCCAAACGACAAACTTTCTTAATGGTGCGTACTTAAGAAATAACACATTCTTATCTTGATATTTATATGAGGGACCGTCTTATAATACCACTAAAGCACCAAACAAGCAATATAATATGCAAAACAAACATCATATGCAAAAAGTGATATCATATGGTTCTTGCACTTGATCACTATCATGTGCATTGTGGTATGATCTTTATCAATCCAATATGTGTAAGGCCAAGGTATATGGAACTTACACTTTGGTATGTTATAATTTCCAATAGTATCAATCCATACTACAAATTATAACATTACCATATCATGACACTTGCCTAGCAATAATCTAAATTAAACGCCTCTAATTGATCAATTGCAAGTTTTACATGGCTTAGGCCTTTTTGAAAGATAGAACCATTCAAACCTATGAACATGGAACCACACCGATGATAATCAATTATTAGCAAGTTTTTGTAGATATTGACTATAGTAGGAGACACACATACACCCGCTAGCCACTTATGCAAAACTAGTTGCATGTCAAGCATGGAACATGTCTGATGTGCGAGGATGTGTAAATTTAGTTCGGGCCGCTTCATCCCACTATGCCACCAATATCCAAAATACATAGAATATGCAATAACATGATCATCAACGCCCACATACTCATATGTGTTCTACCAGTGCAAAGCATCTACACATAGATCAGGCTCTGATACCACTATTGGGTTCGCAGCATAGAAAACAAAAAACTTCCTACGATGTGAACTACTAAGCACCAAGATATATTTACCTAGATATAATCAATAGGTGGATATACATCCATAGAGAACATACCCTTGAAGAGTGACAAAGCATAACGAGGTTGGACTCCTAGATGATGTAGTCGATCTCTCGCTGGTCTCAAGATCGTGAGGAAGTCCAGCACCGCAACTCAGCGGCACATTCGTGATCGCACACATGTCTGGTCCTCTGACAAACTCCACATCCTCGCTCCAGCGATGCAGCGGAAGAAGCAACTCCTTTCAAACAAAGCCACCGAGCATGCATTTTACTAATCTAATACCATGGGGGAATAATTCTAGAGGGGGAGAGAGATCCTTCACGAGGAGGTGTGAGATGATAGGAGGAGAGGGGGGCAGCCCCCACCCATGGCGGGCGGCCATGGAGGTTCCCCCACATCTTCCATCAATCATGTGGGTGGAGCTCCCACTCACATAAATATGCCTCCACTCAAAATTCCACTCACCTCCATTAAATTTCCACCAAATTTCATACAAGCTCTCATTTAAAAAATCTTTTATTTATTTTATTCCGAATTTTGTTAATTAATTTAATTAACAAACATTCACATAAAACCTCCTACAACATTTCAATATCACATGCAGAACCAGTTTCTGTAATTTCACCCGAAACAGATCTGGTTTCCATCGAAATGATTCCAGTATTTTCTTAATCTTTATCTGAAACATATTTGCTCGAAATGGTGTTGGTATCCCTTAAGTGTGTCACCCTACGAATCGTGAATAATGCAGACATGATCAAGACCCCTCTCCGATCAATAATCAGCATCGGGACCTGGAGATCTATACTGACTCCCACACATTCAACGATGACTCATGTGATTGTATGCACCTTTAATGTTTCTAACTAAATCCCTTTTTCTCGTGATATATTACATGTCTTAGATTCCATCATCGGTATCCCTATACCTAGTTTGATCTCATTATCAACATGTACTCTTTTAGCGTTGCCGTGATATAACATTCTAGTGTTCTTATCACTTGCTTGCAAGCTACATCAATGTGATATCACCAAGAGGGCCCAAAGTATATCTCTCCATCACCAGGATGTACAAATCCCACTCTTGATCCATGAGCCTCTACATAGAACCATCATAGTATGTGAACCCACCTTTATTGTCACCCTGTTATGGTGTGACGATTGATGTTATCAAGTTACTCTTCTGGTTTTAGTGATTTACATGATCTCATGGTCTAAGGACTCAAGTTATTTCATATGCTATTATAGAAATTTAAACATAATGACTTTGATTGTATTGCTATACTTCGTATGAATGTTCACATCACCATTCAACCAATGTTGTGACCTCGTTACTAACAACATCCAATGTCCATGATCAGAAAACCTTGATCATCTTGTTAATCAACGAGCTAGTTTATATGAGAGGCATAACTAGGAACTCTTTATTTGTTTATTAAACACACATGTATTACTGTTTCCAATTAATACAATTATAGCATGCAAAATAAACATATATCATCTACTTGTAATACGATAATAACAACTTTATTATTGCCTCTTAGGGCATATTCCCTTCAATGTGTTGTGTGTGCTGCTTGCAAGTGGGCTCCATTGGGTGCAAGTTCCCACATATTGGGACTTGGTGTTGTGGATGTGCTTTGGCTATAAGATATTTCTTGGCTGTTTTTTCTATTACTCTTTGCTTCCAACTATATTCTTGCCCCCGTCCTATGATACACTCAGTCTAAGGCATTTCTTGTGATAAGAATATATTACTAATTTGCCTTTTTTATTATTAATACTCAATGATGAGACACATAAATGCATTACATTGCTGGAACCTGAGAGTAAAACTAACCCAAAACATTTTGTTTTCTATTTGCTTTTGTTTTTTTCTTAAGAAGTTAAAATAACAACACAATATCCAGAGGAAATAGTTTTAGGATAGTTTTTGGGCTTTCTTTTTATCACTTTGTAATCTTTATTTTTTATTATTGATGTAATCTTTCTTTTCCTTTTGAACAATTGTTAATACTTTGTAATACTATTATTGTAATAAAGAAAAGTTTTATTTATTATAATTATAAAATTGTATTATTGTAATAATGTTATTCCTTTTATAGTTTTTGTTTTATTCTTTTCTTATGTTAGTATTCAATAAATGTTGTAAAATACTCATATGAGTAATGTATATAACTAGACTTCTCTTTGCGCCCCTAGGTTGCGGTTGGTAGGCATGATCGTGGTACATGTACGTGAAAGAGAAAAGACGAAACCAAACTGAGTGCTAAACAAAACTAAGATGGGAGGCGCCTCGCTAAGAATAAATCCCTAACACATATAAGCGATGCTGAAAAATATAGTCTATGAGACTCACGTGGGTAGAACGTCATTCAGTAGTCCAGGTGAAGGCAGTCATGCTAAATGCTGCTGATTCAACATAAAAAACATTTGGAGGCACATGATTAGGCAAATCAATCCTGCACATACCTACAGGATTCCTTCGCAGAAAACTCTAATGGGCACAAAGCGGGGTATCATGATTAGAGTCTCTATATCAGTTGTTCCGAAAACAACCGGAGGCGCACGGTTAGTCATAATGAAGTTGCACCTACATATGGGATTCCTTTGTAGAAAACTCTAATAGGCACGACGAGGGGTATCACGATTGGGGTGTCTACGTCAGTTAATCCGAATTTTCCTTTAGTGATATTTGACACGTATGACTGTACACAAGAGTATATATACAAACGCGCATTGGTATGCACAACAATTGATACCGCCAGAAGTCTCCCGACATTAGAAGAGCGAAGAGATTGTCGATGAGTGTGACAGCTAGTCACATATCATCTGACATTGTATAGATCCCACTACAAGAAAAGTTTCCTTCCGCAACGACTTGGCCCGACGGTCGTCGTAGAAGGCGCGTCTTCGGCGACGAAATTCTCGGCTCGGCCGTGGCTGATGGAAAACTTTTTTTCGGTTTAACGACCCTCTACTACGACGGATTTTCTAAAAACATCGAGGAAGCTCGGCTAGTGCATGCAGAAGAAAGATTTCCGTTTCCTCGCACGACGTTGACTCGCCGAAGTCTTTTGAGGCGTGTGGGTCCCGGACGCTAGTGTCTCTAGCGGACCATACTTTTCGGTCGCGCCTCCGTAATTTGAAATCGATAATGTTGCTCGATGCGTCTGCCATTTAGTTAGGCTGCTAGATCCCACATGGCATCCTCTCATTAGAAGAATTGTATGTATGATGGAATTTTTTATTTCGCTCACGCTACCCTGTTCTGAAGTTGATGGCGCTGCTTGATGCATCTACCGTTTAATCAACCTCCTGGGACCCACATGTCATCCTCTCATTAGAAGAAATGTGTGTATGATGGAATTTTTTCCTTCGCTGACGCTACCCCGTTCCGAGTTGATAACGCTGCTCGACGCGTCTACCGTTTAACCAACC
The DNA here is from genome assembly GCA_910589775.1 of Avena eriantha. Lineage (NCBI taxonomy): Eukaryota > Viridiplantae > Streptophyta > Magnoliopsida > Poales > Poaceae > Avena > Avena eriantha. The sequence continues at coordinate 259,367,531 of OU342744.1, read as the reverse complement.
TCCTGAGCCCCACATGTCATCCTCTCATTAGAAGAAACCTGTGTATGATGGATTTTTTTCCTTCGCTCGCGCTACCTTGTTCCGAACTTGATAGCGATATTCGATGCATCTACCGTTTAATCATGATGCTGGGCCCCACATGTCATCCTCTCACTAGAAGAAACGTGTGTATGATGGATTTTTTATCCTCTGTCGCTCCTTCGTGTTCCGAACTTGATAACGTTGCTCGCTGCTTCAGACACTTATATAGGCTGGTGGGCCCGACATGTCAGCCTCACATTAGAATAATCGTGGGTATGATGGAATTTTGTTCTTCTCTAGCGCTACCCTGTTCTGAACTAGATAGCGTTGCTCGACGAATCTGCCATTTGCTCACGCTGCTGGGTGCCCCATTTCAGCCTCTCATTAAAAGAAATGTGTACATGCTGAAATTTTTTCTCGCTCGCGCCTCCCTGTTTCGAACTGGCTACGTTGCTCGATGCAGCATCTATATAAGGTAGCGCTGCTGGGTCCCCCATTTCAACCTCTCATTAAAAGAAACGTGTACATGCTGAACTTTTTTCTCGGTCACGCCTCCCTGTTTCGAACTGGCAACGTTGCTCGATGCAGCATCTGTATAAGGTCCCGCTGCTGGGTCCCACATAGCAGCCTCTCTGTAAATAAAACGTTCATATGATGGACTTTTTTTGGCCATGTCCGCTGTTTTCACCTTGGAAACTTGTTGGGTCCTAGATGTCAACCACCTCTATGCAGGAAACATGTCTATGCTAGGTCCCAGCTAACAGCCTCTATTTGAAAGAAACATGTGTATATTGGACTGTTTTCTTGGGTCCCAGATGTCAGCCTCAGAGTAAAAAAATGCTTCGAAAGGCCAAAATAAAAATATTCTAGGCTAACTCGGGGCGGATGCCCAATTCGTCATGGCTTATGTTCCATGGGCTCACTCCTAAATTTAATGGGCTATGGTCGGTGGTCACAAGACCACGAAAAGACCGAATTCAAAGGTATTGGGCTATGCTTGGGGCTGATAGGCTAATTTCATGGGCTATGCTTGGGCCTGCTGGGTCCGACATGTTAGCTTCTCTGTAAATGCAACTTGTGTATGATGGACTTTTTTTCCCGGCCGCGTCCGCTGTTTTCACCGTGGCATCCGTGTATGGTCTTACTGCTGGGGCCCTTATGTGAGCCTCTCTGGCATGTTCTGGCTTGTGGGTCCCCGATGCAACCTTGTATGTTCTGTCTAGTGGGTCCCTGATGCAAGCCTCTCTGTACAAGTATTTAAACTTTTTTTTGAGCCCACCCTCAAAACAAACTCCAGGGACGCTACATGCTGGTGGGTTCATGATGTCAACCTCTCCGTAATGCGATATTGCTAGGAGAAAAAAATGTAAACCCAAGATACACACACACACAAAGGCGATTCGAACAAAAGACCTTCAAATCAAATAAACGTAAACTGAGTGCCAAATACAACAAAGATATTTATAGAAAAAATATCATTAAACTTTTATTAATACTACAACTTTTGTATTAGGATTCTTAAAATATTTTATGTGTCTATGTTGATCTCTTTTAAAATATAAAAGGGCAGCGCTCCTGGCATCTCAATTTATAAAATGCCACATAATGGGGTATTTTCTTATAAACATGGGTAGGTAGAATTTTTTTATTATGAGAGGTGGGGGGCAATGCCTAAAAGGCTGAATTAAAAAGAATTTGGCTATTGCTCTACGTGGGTTATATTCCAGAGGATTGATACGTCCATTTTGCATCACTATTCTATATCATAATTCACTGATATTCATTGATATATTTCATATTAAGAGATGATACTTATGTAATTTCACCTGTTTTTGCATGGTTGATGAATTTTGGAGCATGGACCACTACAGTCAGGATTCTGATGGAAAAGGTTTTGTTTGGAGGCAAAATTCGCGAAGATCAGAACATCCAGGAAAATATACGGAAAATCCTATTTTTCTAAAAGATGAAGGAAGCCAGAAGGTGGTGTGGCCGCCCTGGCCCACCTCTGGCTCTCCCCTCTGGCGCATATAATCCTCCCGAAACCCTAACACTCGGGGAGCGACCATAGAAAGATTATGCCGCCTCTGCGGGGCGGAAAACACCGAGAGAGAAAGATCTCTCTGGCAGACAGAATTCTGCCAGGGGAATTCCTTCCCGGAGAGGGGAGATCGTTGCCATCAACACCACCACCAAGCTGGACTTCATCGGGATCATCATCATCATCACCACCATCATCACCATCAGCACCCTCATCACCAGCTCCATATTTTTTGTAACAATCGTGTTGAATCTTGCATAGTTCTTAGGGAAAACTTTCCCGGTGTTGATTACTCTTTGTAGTTGATGCTATTGAGTGAACCGTTGAATTATTGTTTATGTTCAGATTTTTATACATCATTATTCCATCTCTGATCATGATCCATATGATGTCTTGTGAGTAGTTTGTTTTGTTCTTGAGGACATGGGAGAAGTCATGTTGTTAGTAGTGGAATTGTGTTGAGAAAGATTCAATAGTTTGATATTTAAGTTGTGGTGTACTTCTTCTAGTGGTGTCATGTGAACGTCGACTACATGACACTTCACCTATACGGGCCTAGGGGAATGCATTGTGTATTTGGCTACTAATCGTAGGGGTTGCCGGAGTGACAGAAACCTGAACCCCCGTTAGGAAACCATTGCACAAGGGACGCAAGGGTCTTAGAGTTTAAAGCTGTGGTTAGGTTTCTATCTTAATTACTTTCTTGTACTTACAGATGTTTGCAAGGGGTATAATCACAAGTATGTATTAGTCCTAGGAAGGTCGGTACATTAACACAGGTTCACCCACACAACACTTAGCAAGCTAAAGAATATTAATCAACTATATGAAGCGAAAGCACTTGAATGTCTTCGCATGTGTCCTCAAGAACGTTTGGTCATCTTAAGTAATACAACTGTCTTGGCCTTTCCTGCATAAAGGATTGAGCCACTTGCTGTATTTATTCCTACTATCTTTTATTTTACTCGTACTTTATTTACTTTCTTTATCAAAAACCCCTAAAAATCCGTTTGTAGTATTTGCAGAGAATTCTTGATCCATTCCACTAGCCAGCACCTTCTGCTCCTCGTTGGGTTCGACACTCTAACTTATCGAAAATACTGCGATACACCCACTATACCTGTGGGTCATCAGGGATATGCTCCATGGGCTTCATTCTCAAATTTCACTGGGTTGTACTTAGCAGTCCGCTGACCCGTAAAAGGCCGAAACTAATATGTTCTCGGCTATGCACCATGGGCTCCTTTCTAAAATTTCGCTGGGCTGTGGTCAGCAGTACCTGACCCTTAAAATACTGAATTAAAATGTTCTGGGCTAAAGAGGGGCCGAATGAGCTACTCCCTCCAATCCAAATTAATGTTCTCGGATTTGGCTAGATTCAGACATATCTAGCACTAAAACATGACTAGATATGTTAGAATCTAGAAAAATATAAGAACATTAATTTGGATCAGAGGGATTACTAGATTTCTTCTCCTAGTTAATAAAAATTGCATTTTGATGTGCTCTACCGGATTCGAAACAAAGACCTCAGCGAGGGCGGGGGAAAAGCGATAATGCTTCTTGGCAGATATTCATGTCAAAATTCAGCAGTACAGAATATGGTAGAAAAATTAAGATTCGAAGTTAATATTCGGGAGCACTTGACCAATTCCGCAACATTTCAAAATTGATCATGCAGCAATACAGACAATGAAATACAATACCAGTACATCAGTATTAGCTGCACAAATGGTTTAGTAATAGCAACGACAGAACATTTGAGAGATTCAGTAGCTTTCATGCTTGAAATTCAATAGCAGTACGGAGAGAATCAGTTCTTGTTCCAGCTAAAAAAACCTTGGCCCACGATCAGTTTGGCCCGTTCTCCTAATACACTCAATCATTGGAGCAAGCAAAACTGACGATCAAGTCTCCTTTTCTGTGCATGCCTCCTTCTCACATCAATGCAAAGCCTGGTCAAGATTATGAGTTTATGAGGCCAAGTTACAAAATAAAAGCAAGACCATCTACTGCACTTGATCTAAACAAGTAGCAGTACATCAATATTAGTTCTATAAAATGCCAAGTTCCAAAAGAAAATCAAGACCATGTACTGCACTTGGTCTAAACAAGTAGCAGTACATTAGTATTAGTTCTATAAAATGCCAAGTTCCAAAAGAAAAGCAAGACAATCTGCTGCACTTGATCTAAACAAGTACACGTGCATCACAGTTAGTTCTCCAAGATATTGTATTGTACATACTAATAGTAACAATAGAACATTTTGATAAATTTAGTAGCATTTAGAAGATTCAGAAGTATAGAATATGACTGAAAAAATATTGACAAATTCCTAGCTCATATTCAGCAGCACTTGACAGATTCCCAGTTCATATTCAGCAGCACTTGACATATTTAACAACATTTCAAACTGACCGAATTAGCAGTAAACAGACAATAATTGACAGATTCAGCAATGCACACATTGAATCAATAGATGTAGCTAGGCCTTATTCAAAAGTAAAGCGAGGCCATACTCTGCACTTCATCGATCGATCTGAACAAGCACCAGTACATAGTTATTATTGCAAAATAGGGTAGGAGAGGAAGAATTCCATAGAAAATACTTAGAACTACCTTACGCTAGGAACCACATCTCCCAAAATGATAAGTACCAATACATACAATAGGTATTACTACAAAATACATTAGCAGTAGTTGAACTCTATAAAAATACTCCTAAGAACAACTACTAAGAACATGTAGTAAGTCTTTATAGAAGTTCAACTACTCCAACGAACATTAAGATGTGTTTATTTCACTCATGAATCCTATTAATCCGAAGACAGTATTCCAGGGTGAAGACCGACGGTTGACGAGCGACCAGGTGCGACATCGGCACCGGCAGGAGCCACTGCAGCTCTTCGAACGGGATGCCGTCGGGCGACGCGGTGCTCTCCGACACACATAGCCCGGAATTTTTTATCCTTCTCCCCTCAATCACAGTGGATGACCAAAACTTCACCACGTACCGCGTCGACAAGCACGCCGCCGACCTGACGCATACGATGAATACGATGTGTAGCATTTGGCACGTGTCAAATTGCACCACGAACACATTACCATCGTCTCCGGATCCCATGATATATACTGCCTGCAGGCCTATTGCCGGCAGAGGCTTAGAGGAGTACCTGCTTGTTTTGCCGTAGCAAAAACTACGCACCCTCATCGAGTGAGCTTCACAGAGGTGGGGAAGGAGGCAAAAATGTAGCCATCCTCCATGCAGCTGCAAGGGCCGTGCGCGCACGCAATCTTGTGGTTGTGGACCTGACAGTACGCGACCAATGTCCCGCAACCGTCATTGGGGGATCTGCTACCTTTTTTGCTGCTGACTCGGAGGTTAAACTCCTTGGAGCATGTGGCCAGCCCGACGGTGCTGGTAGTGTCCATACGCATAGCGATCTCATCGAACATGTCGGTGCCGACGTTGCTCCATCCGCCGTACCACCGGTTGGCCCCTGAATCCGCCATGGCATCCTCATGGTTTGGGGGCGAGGCGGATCAATCTATGACTGTTGTGAGGTTTTGGAGGAGAGGGGTGGTGGCCTGGAAGGACCGATGCTGCGGGCGAGATTGCATGGAAAATGAGTTATGCGCGCATTGGATACGATACCAAATACTGGCAGAGATGGGGAAGACGGTATGGCTCTTTGAATGAGGAGTTTTTTGTGTGTTCCTTCGTTTGTCTTCTGCTGCAGGGAGCAGCTGCATCGAGGAGACTTTAATTATTAGCTAGCTGGTGTAGCACGCCAACGCTGTCTAGTACTACTGTAGTACTAGTAATTAGCTAGCTAGTCTAGCACACCAATGCTGTCTAGGGGTGTGTTTGGCTCTAGAATGTATTAGCATGGAATGGAATGGTTCCATTCTCCAGGCATGGAACGATTCCATCCCAGTGTTCGGTTCAGCCAAAAGTGAGGAGCGGAATGGTTATATTTTGTTCGGTTGGATGGAATGGGAAGTCTAGGATTGGGTTCAGCCCACCTCATTCATACCTATGGTGAGGATACCTCCTAGATGTAACACAAACTAAGAAAAAACTCAGGAGCATATTGTTTGTATTTTAAGCATTAAGAAGAACAAATATATTTGATCAAGCAAATATCATAGATTTGATCAAGCAATCAACAAAACTTGCAATATTTGGTCCAAATTAAAGTGGACAGGGCACATAGATGAGGATATCTCATTGTTGTTTGCTTGCCCCGCCGTTGCCGCTTGCCTCGCCACTGCTGTTGCTTACCCCGGAGAGAGGGAGAGGCGTGGGAGAGACGAGGGAGGGTTGTCGGGGAGGGAGTGGGAGCAGGGCGCTACCACCGGTTGTGAGAGAGAGGAGGGAGGCGTGGATAGGGTTATGGGGTGGGTGGTCGCCCGACGGGTGAGAATAGGCCTATCTTTTTCCAGAGCGGTTTGGGTGATCATTAGTGCCTCATTCCTCGCGATTCCACCAATTCGGTCGCATCTATTGGTTCCGCATCTTCAAGGAATATTCAGTTTCGTGGAACTAGTTGGTTCCGTTCTATTCCGGAAACAAACACTGGAATTGCCTCTAGGTATAGAATGGTTCTGTTCCATTCCACCTAATTCTCAAACCGAACACACCCTAGTAGAATGAATGCCATATGATCACAATATAAAATTGTACTACTCCATAAAGTAGTAATAGGTAAAGCTGAGAAAATAATTATATTTTCGAGCCCCTTCCATAAAGTACCGGGTGTATATTTGGTTCTTGTACTTGTTCATAGCGTTCATTGTGCTAAAGTCTAGTACAGTATCAATAAATCTCCTACTTCCTCTGTTTCAAAATATAAGATGGTTTAGCTTTTGTGAAAAAATATATCTAGACATCTTTTACTACACACTAAAAGTAGTTTGTATGTTCAGAGCGAACCATATACTAAAATTCATCCAGATACATTCGTTTCGCACAAGTTAAAACATTTTATATTATGGAACGGAGTGAGTAGATGCTAGAACTGAAAAGAAGATTCAAGGGTTAGCAATGTTAGAATTTGCTAGTCTTGATACAACAGTTAATGTTGAAAGTTAATCGTACACTATATAGTGGTAAGATAAGATAAGATAAATCTCCAAAGAATATGGTCTCGTCATATCAGCTTATCTAAAGACTAGTGCATGAGGCTATAATTGTTCAAGCCAAGGTTGTTTTCATAGAGTACGACCCTTATACAAGCATTGAGGTGATTGATCATGTGTATGGCATGTGGTCCGTAACATCCTGTTGATGCTAAAATTTCCATAATTTTTAAATGAACTCTAGAATCGGCGGACTAAAGTGCATTATGCTAAAGGTCCAAAAAAATATAGTCAAGTTCATAAGAGTAAATAAACATAGTACCGATGCAAGGACATGTTTCAAAAGAGAGGAGACCAACAAGTTGAAAGTCGATGACTTCAGACAACCAAACAAAATAAACAGTTCAACATGGTCCAGAACTATTTCTCTACTTGTAGTATCAACTATTACATATGGATTACATCATTACGTACTGTGACAACATGTCTTGTTTCTTAGTTAAGCATGAGGCCGGTTCCAATCGACGGTGTTCGCGAAGGTTGGTACAAACCAAAGCAGATGCTTCACTGTTCCTGTCCAGAAGCGAGGGTTGCTAATTCCCTCAAGGACATTGATTTCAGAAGTAACACTGCAGTCTTTACCACTAATACTAAAGCGACATAATTCAGGCTGTGCCTCTTTGGAAAGCCATGCTGCAGTTGGTAAGATGTAGAAACATTTGCTTCTCATCAGATAACCTGAGGTAAGATCTGCACCACCTACACGCATGATAATCAGATGGTTCACTCCAAGGAAAAGAGAATATGATCCAAGGTCAGCAATCATTTCCCATGGATTAGCTTGATCAACCTGACCAGTGTTCATTGAGAACACCAAGCAGCCAAACCCGGAAGTATAAGTGGAGATAGTGCGACCGCAGTGTACAACACGAGGATGAGCAGGACCAGTATGATGGCAGCAAAGATAAGTAAGACAGCTGGGATCATAAGAAGCGCCAAGCGTATATATATGAAGAAGTCTAGAACCATCTATAGATCTTGCTAACCACCCAAAACCAAAAAAGTAGCCATGCTAGTCTCCAGTAGCATTAAGAAATGAATCCACCAACTCGTCCGCGGTAGCTGGTCACGCCAAGACCAGCGCAGGACCTTGAAAAGGTAGCAGAATGCGTTAACTTATGATTCCGGCAGCATGAGATAGTGAATCCTACTAAAAAATTTCCTTCCAATTGAACTGCATGCAAAGTAGCTCGAACATAGGAAAAACAACTACGGCCTAGAATTGTACAAAGGAAATGAAGCATTATATAATAGGGAAATTTCCTAGAGAACGGACTCATCTTTTTTTGAATAAGACAGGAAATTTTTGGCTCATTTTGTCTAAAAAAGGCAAAGATAATTGTCCGATTCATTTGCAGGGGAACTTGCCGAAAACCCGTGCAAATGCAGAAAACATAGGATAGGAAAGACACAGGATTTTACATTTGCATGTCCATTTATACTCCTGCAGGATTGCGGTTGTGTTGGATTATATTGCACGGAAAAACCATTGAACGGATTCTTTTCAGGAGGTTCAAGTATATCTTAAATTCCTATCTAATGAATTAGACATCCGGAAAAAGCTACTATGTATAATTCAATCCGATGAATCAAACGACTGGTATAAGAAAAAATCCTATAGAAAAACTATGATTCATACAGTTCATAGAGTCTAAAATAACTACTCGTATTTTCATTTAAACGAAACACTCCCTACACTACAATAGATCCTAGAATCGGTGACGAATTGCCTGGTGACAAAATTCAGAACCATCACCGAAAGTAACCATAGGTGACGGATTAGTTTTGTGCGTCATGTATGCTTGATAATGCGTGACGGTCGCGTTTCGCGTCATGGCAAACCATCGCCGATTATCCGCACGAAGGATTTTAGAGCATCGTAGATTAAGCCTTCACCGATTGTTCGTGGGACCAACGAGTTAGCAATTGTGTTAAAAATGATAAAAGGGCAAAGATGGGTTTCAAACCGCGGACCTAGTACAAAGTAAAACGTTTTGTTACCGTTGGGCTACCGTTCGATTTTTGAATTGTTTGATTGGCCTACCATTTTGTAAACTCTATGTGCAGTACGTGGCATGTACAAACACGGATCGTTATAGTTAGGTCTTGTGCGATCTTCCAAACAGTTTTCTTCTCTATTCTTGTGAACGAGCGCCGTCAAGGGTATCCCTTGTCCAGGCGATCATGACATTCGCTGGCCCTTCATCTACAAGTCCCGGCGACTTGCGCCTACACGATCACGACGATCGATCACGATCCCAGCTAGCGAGGCTTCGCGGCAGGCTCAAATCACGATCTTCACCAACTTGGATTTGGTTCTCTCGCGAAAATCGCGAGTTGCAGGTTCGACAACGAGGTCGTCCCGTCCACGCTCAGCAGCATCGCGCCCATCCTGCGCGTCGCCACCGAGATCGAGCCCGTCGAAGCCCTTTATTATAAGCCTCCCTGGATCTAGCACACGGCGATAGGAAGCACATGTGATTTCCTTTGAGATCTGTTATAAAATTGATTTGCATTGGTGATTATGTTACACACTGTGATTTATTTGGACTTTGGTAAACAATTTTCACATCGATTAGTACAAATTGAATGGCATCATGACTCGAGTGGAACACATTATATATATTTTTGTAGGCGATGGATCGACAGTGGATTACTCATGGGCGCAAGTTCACCCCTTTTTACATACAAGGTGTCCGCGAGTTTATGGAGTTTGCGCGCACAAACTACAACGAAGGTGCATCAACATTGTGCCCATGCCAAAAATTCCTTAATATTACGCAGCAGACTCAGGACACTGTTGAGTATCACTTACACTTCAATGGTATGGACGTTTCGTACACAAAGTGGAGTTGTCATGGAGAAGATGATGGTCCTGATGAAAACTATGATCATAGTTTGTATCAAAGCGATGACGATGATGATTATGATGATGGAAATGAGAATCATAATGATCATGTTTACAAGATGTTAGATGAGCTGCATGATTCTGGTGACAGAGGCCCAAGTGACACTAATTTCTATGCGAAACTCATCGAAGAAGCTAAGAAAGAGCTTCACGAGGGATGCACCACTGAGACGAGGTTGTCATTCATTATGAAGATGCTTTACGTGAAATCATACAACCGGGTCACAAATAGAGCTTTTGATCAATTTATGGCTGTCTTATGTGCTGCTTTGCCAAAACTGAATTTTCCCAAGTCCTATGCTAAAGCTAAGAGTGTTCTTTCTGAGGTTGGGCTTGGTTATGGCACAATTCATGTATGCAAGTATGACTGTGCTCTGTTTTGGGGAGACCATGCCAAAAAAAACTCATTGTACCGAGTGTGGATTTTCAAGGTGGAAAGACCCGGAAGCAAAGAGAAAGATTCCCCACAAGGTGCTTCGATACTTTCCTATAATCCCAAGGTTACAGAGATTTTTTGTTTCCAAGGAAGCGTCGATGAACACCAAGTGGCACAAGGAGAAGAGGGTTGCACAACCGGGTATTTTGAGGCACCCAGCTGATGGTGAAGCATGGAAGCACTTTGACAAGGAGTTTGGATGGTTTGCTTCAGATGCCCGTAACATAAGGCTTGGTATTGCGACAGATGGATTCAACCCATACGGAAACATGAGTAGTTCATACAGTATGTGGCCAGTTTTTGTCATTCCATACAACTTCCCACCGTGGATGTGCGTGGATCAATCCAACTTCATGATGTCATTGCTAATCCCTGGAAAAAATTTACCAGGAAAATATTTTCATGTATTTATGCAGCCATTGATAAAAGATATGGTGAAGCTATGGAGTGGCGTGGGCACATATGATGCATGCACAGGTAAATAGTTTCCGTTGCATGCTGCGTTTCTTTGGTCGATTCATGACTATCCCGGATATGCCACGATGTCTGGCCGTAGCACAAGAGGGTTTTTCGCATGTGCGCACTGCGATAAGGATCCTTGCTATGAGTCTTTGCATAATAAAATTGGTTATATTGGTCATCGTCGATTTCTGCCTCACAATCACAAGTGGAGGAGTAGCAGAGCCTTCAATGGAAAACCTGAACCTAAGGATGCACCAACAAGTTTCACACTTGCAGAAAGAGAGGAGAGGGTACAGAGAGTTCAGGATTACAGGCCAGGGAAAAATCCATCAACTAGGAAGAGAAAGCATGGCATGACTGGTGAGCCAACCTGGCACCTCAAGATCAGCTTATATGCTCTGCCATACTGGTCAAGATTGAAGTTTGTTCACAACCTAGATGTGATGCACATTGAGAAGAACATATTGGACAATATCCTTGGTACCCTTCTTGAGCTTGATGGAAAGAACAAGGACACTGTTGGTGGTAGAATGGATTTGGAGAAATTCAATGTCAGGAAGAAGTTCTGGATGAAAGCTGAGGCCAAGGGTTTTTCAAAGGAGAAAGCACTGTGGACGCTTCAAAAGGAAGGCAAACAAAAAGTGTGCAAGTATTTGGCCAACACTAGGTTCACAGATGGTTTTGCTGGAAACTTAGCAAGATGTGTGGACATCCCAGGAGGTAAAGTGCACGGTCTGAAGACGCATGACTGCCACATACTTATGCAGCGTGTGTTGCTAGCTGGTCTGAGAGGGATTGCATCAAAGGCGATGTATGAGACCATTGCTGAACTAGGAAAATTTTTCAGGGAGTTGTGTGCCAAAACTCTAAGAGCATCTGTGCTGCGTCGAATGAAGGTTGAAATTGTCATAATTCTTTGCAAGCTTGAGCTGCTATTTCCCCCATCATTCTTTGATGTAATGGTGCACCTGGCTATTCATCTACCTGATGAGGCACTTCAGAGGGGGCCTGTTCAATATGGTTGGATGTATCCAGTTGAAAGAAGGCTCGGGTACCTGAAATCAACTATGCGTAGCAAATCAAGGCCTGAAGGTTCAATTGCTGAGGGATATATCGTGGATGAGTGCTTGCATCATTGCTCTAAATTTTTGGGCGATGTCATAGAAACCAGACATAACAAGCCTGAGAGGAACCAAGATAAGAAACAAAGAGTTGATCCGCTAGAGTTTGATATTTTTTCAGATGGAGCCAGAGGTTTAGGACTATCCAAGTTGAAGTATTTTCCCAAAGAATTTCACAGTATAGTTTCGTATGTACTTCAGAACTGTGATGAGGCACAAAATTATATTCGGTAGGTCTATTTACCTTTTTATTAATCATTCAAAATTTTCAGTAATATTTTGTGTTATAGCAGTACCATTACTAATTTGTTTTAGATTTTTAGGAATTTCCGACAACAACTACAGAACATGGGTGTGAACAACATTGAGGCGGAACTAGAGAAAGAATTCCCTGCATCGTTTAAAAAACATGTCAGTAATTTGGACAATGCTCCAGAAGATTTAAAATCACTAGCACTTGGTCCAGATGCTCGTGTAGTTGTACACCCTATGTGCAATGTAAATGGCGCTAGGTTCCGTTCCGTCGAGTGTGGGAAGAACATGAGGACTCAAAACTCAGGCATAATGACAAGGGGATCTGTTTCTGACGAACAAGATCAAGAATACTACGGTGTGATGAAGGAGGTTCTTGAGTTACAGTATCCGAGAAACAAGCACGGCGACAGATCCGTGTTCTTGTTCCGCTGTGATTGGTTTCACCTTGGAAGTAGGAAAACCACGGAGATGAAGGATGATGGATACTTTAAAAGCATCAATACGTCTGTATTGTGGTACAAGAACGCCCCTTTCATATTAGCTCACCAAGCAGAAACTTGTTTTTACTTGGAAGACACAAAATTTAGTGATCCTTGGAAGGTGGTGCAAACTTTCGAGCACAGGAATGTATACGATGTTCCAGAAAAAGATGATGAAGGCAATGCAGGTGCATACCAGGAAGACCTAGGCTCGGAAGATCCCATTTTTCACCAAATTGAGGATGAGGAAGATAAATATGTTGATGATCATGAAGACAACATGGCTGATCGCTCTGATGATGTGATATTTGTTGACTCTCAGACTGTTAGACAACTAGCAGGGAAAAATGGTGTAAACAATGATATGGACCTGAGCGACGAAGAATAAGAAGACTTGGAACCGGTTGTCGATGAATTTGGGAGGAGCATTTCAGATGTTGATAGTGATATTGACTAGTACCTTGTGAAAATGCGTTACTAAAATACTAGCACGCAGTTGTACTGTTTGATACTAGTTATGGAGACTGTTGCATTCAATTCTCAGTAACCATGTTATACAAAAAATTATTAATTACAATGATATATATGGTCGTACCTAGATGTTTTTGCTTGTTTTTGTCATACTTACTTCGAGCAGCAAAATAGATTTACTGGAGATAGATACTTCTTTACGTGACACAACCTACGCGACATACATGTCCGTCTAGTAAGTTGTGCACGCATAAAATTTATAGCTCATAAAATATTCATAGATACCGATGAAATGAACTCAATTAACATGATTTCACTATAATTGGCAGCAACGACAGGCATAATATATTTCAGCTCATAAACAATTTAATAGTACCATTACACTTAACCATGTCTTCAGACATACTAATTCCACATAATGAAAGGACCATAAAATATTGTCTTAACATCTCATATTATTAGGTCGACAAATGACCCATGACCATCGTAGTTAAAATGATCAAGGCTACTAAAGTTTCACATTTGGAACATAGAAGGCAAATAGGAAAGCCCCCTTACGTCCCACGTACAGCATGAAAAACATCTTGTCTCCAATTCGCCGAAAATCCTCCTCCTGTGACATCACTTCCCTCCACCCAGCGCAGCATACTTGGCCATCCTCAGGAGAAATTGAGTACGATCCTTTGACCTTTGTGTATTTATCACACACAATTGTGATATCACCATATTCAGCCATGTCTTCAGGGACAAGGCGTCGCGGGAGTTTCTGTTCTTCGTCCACATGCACAATGTGAACATTTGTTAATCGGAAAATTACAGGCACAACAAAGTAGATCACTCATACTTACCAGCTCTTTCTTCCTGCAATTTGTCTAGCTTAATATGTGGATCAGAGACTCACATTTTCCAACTTGATAAGGCCCAGCTCCCTGTTCATCAACCAGCATGTCAATGATGTCAACATTGCTGACCACTGACTCCATCATTCTCTAGTTAATTATGGTTCCATCAGTGGCATGCATAGCGTCAAGTATGCTTTTCTTATCCTGGGTCAGATTGTAATATGCTGTACAAGTTCAAATACTTAATTAAATGAATATTACAGAATCAAAATTAAGATTAATGCATGGTAGGTACGTCAACATTAAGATTGTTTAGAAACAAGGAAAAAATATCGTGCCAAACACAAAGCAACTACTTCTTTTTTCATAAGGAAAAAACTAGAGACAATTCCATCGGTGACATTCTACACATTACAAAGTAGACTAGAAACCGAGCAAAATGGGTGAACCTAAATATTTTAGTGGATCTATATATATACATCCATTTTATACAAACTCGTAAACATCGTATATTTGTAAACGGAGGGAGTACTTCAAATAAGCAGTTACTTACATGGGTGGGTGATCGGTAGGTTGATCGACGTCACAGGGGTAGATGGACCTTGTGTGTCGGTAGAGAAGACAAGCTCCGTTCCAACATCCAGATTGTAGACTCTAGCAAATTCTCTCCAATATTGGCCAAGCTATGTTCTGCCATCCTTGTTGATACAATCAACGTTGAATTCGAACCCTTCTTCCGTAACCACCTCGACCACAAAATCATTCTCGTGGTCGACAGAGTCGATGGCAAACTTCTTAAGGAAATTCGCTCTAGCATAGCAGGGTATTAACTGAAGAAAAATGGAACATGTTTACTACATGACAAACTAACAGATGCTATAATTCATGACAAAAGGGTGGAACAGGAAAGACTGATGATAATACAAAAAATAAAACCAGTAGCGTCATTTCTTCAAAATTCTCTACAAGGGTGAGAACGAAAAAGGACTTGATCTTGTCGCCCAGGCCGCACAAACCCTTGGTGTCAAAACACCAAGGACACTACGAATCAAAAAAAGAAAATTTAAAGATCATTGGCCGTACATTTCTGTCCAAATAGATCCAGTACATGCGAACTAGATAGGTTAGATTTTTACCGCAACGATCTTGCCCTTCGCCATCCCTCTCTCTCGACAGATCTGCGGCCTAGGCAATTGTGGTTTAGATGGCGGTGCTGACTCCAACTATGCCTTTAGGGTTTGTTGGAGGGAGAGCGTATATATATATGGTCCGACTATGCTTGCATGCCGGTCCTGGACCCAGTTGTAAGCTTAATTTGTGGGCTCGACGTGATTAGCTTTAGCCGTTAGGCAAAACAAGGAAATATATTGATTACATTTAGTGCGCAGAGCAAGGAAATTGATTTGGTTTTTATTGCTCTGACTTAGTCGTCATAGTTAGGTCCTGTAAGATCCTCTAAAATAGAATCTTGAGACTAACAAGGAAAGAATTAGCTATATTAATTAAATCCTTTACTTAGAATATTTTGCAAATTTTATGAAAAGTATTGGAAATAAGGAGTTTGCCTTTCATGTTTGTGGTTGGTTTTAGACATTCTGAAGGATCATCAGTATGTAAAGTACATAAGTTTCTGGTTTGAGATTGGTTTCAAAAAAAATTTGTAGTCCAAACTTACTTCAAACTTTCTTAGCTACAAAATAAAGCATCAAACCATCTAATTTAGTAAACAAATACAGTGTGCATCAACATGAGAATTCAGATAACAAGTGCACCAGTAACGCAACATCAAACTCCATACACATTAACATAGTGTTAAACAACTGGGTATGATTGCCCAGCTTCCACCACACATGAAAAAAACTTAGTCTTCAAACAGCACACAGTTTCTCTTCATCTCTAGGGGGACAACACAAACATAAACTAAACTTGTGGAAACAGAACATGAGGGCCAATAGTAGGACCGATAACCAGGATGAGGCCACCCTTGACGTACTTGTCGAGGAATCTGCCAAAGGCGGCATGCTTCGCCTTGGTGTGGCCCTTGTGCTTCTGCCTGCTGCCTACGTCAACGCCATCCACGTGCTGGATCATGCTCTCTAAGTTCTTGGTGATGACCCTGCCGCAGAATGGGCAAGATAGCTCCCCGCGGCTGCGGAAAGGTATCTGGCCACTCACCAGCCGCTTAAGAACAAAGCGGCTCTTGCGGTCCCTGTCGTCCTTGCTGTGGCCCACGTCATCAGATTCTTCCTGTGAATTTTGAAATACGTAAGAAGTGAGATAAACAGGAGCACAACAACGATCAAACGAAATAAGCTGTAAAAAATTAACAATGCTACCAAAATTATTCTAAATTGTTGCGGTGATAGTACTAACATTTGATGAATCGAGGACAGTTTTGTGTTGCGGTGATAGTACTAACATTTGATGAATCGAGGATAATGTTGTGTGACCAATATTTGATGAATCGAGGACAGTTTTGTCTTATCATGTCTAGTGAGCGCTGGAACGCATGAGCGTTCATTTCTATCTGCTTCAAAGTCCATAATGGATAATTTATTAAAGAACAATATTCTTTGGGGACATAATTCAAGGCATGTGAACTTTAGGGGCAAATAACCAATTTTGCCTAAATAAAATTCTTGCAATCATAATCACTAGAATGAAAGAAGACTCGGATGAATTTAAGTTTCAAACGCATTGATCATTACACATTAAATTCCATTCATCAGATCAATCATTTCTTCCCAAATAGAATTCTTGTTATCATAATCTCTACAATCAAATTAGACTCAGATGAATTTGAGGCACTTAATGATGAATCATTTACAAGTTAACTACCTTAACACATTCAGAAAGTTATCTGATAACTATGAACCGATAGATATCATATGAGCAATCATAATAAGTAGAATTAAAGAAGGCTTGGATGAATTTAAGTTTTAAACGCATTTATCGTTACACTAAACAGGATACTGATTCAAACACACTATGGAATCATCACATTAATAAGCAGCAAATTTAGATAATGGTAATTATGAATTCCATGCATCAGATCAATCATTTATTCCCAAACAAAATTCTTGCTATCATAATCTCTACAATCAAATTAGACTCAAATAAATTTAAGTCGCTTGTGTTGATCAATCATGTGCAAGGTAACTACCTTAACACATTCAGAATATAGTCTGATAACTATTAACTGATAGCTATCATATGAGCAATCATAATCACTAGAATGAAACAAGACTCGGATGAATTTAAGTTTCAAACGCATTGATCATTACACTTAATAGGATACTAATTGATACACACTATGGAATCAACACATTAATAAGCAGCAAATTAAGAAAATGGTAATTATAAATTATATGCATCACATCAATCTTTTCTTCCCAAACAAAAATCTTTCTTATCATAATCTCTATAATCAAATCAGACTCGGATGAATTTAAGGCACAACATTCAGAAATTAATCTGATAACCATGAACCCATATATATCATATGAGTAAGAATACTATATGGCAGATCAAATCAAAGTCAACTACAAAGGAACCGTACGAACCCTAGAATCAAGAATATCTAGAAGACCACCTAGACAACACAAATCAATCTACTCTACAAACAAACCCTATGTGAACAGTAAGATGAACAGAGGAGATCGAACAGAACAGCTCAGAACCTCGGTGCCGTCGTCGGAGGCCTCCTCCTTGAATGGTACATCTTCTTTGCGGGCATGTTCATAGAGGTACTCGATGGAGTCAGGGTCTTCGCCATCGTAGTACTCATCGTCCGGCACGACGATGACCTGGCGGCCTGCATGCGGGTTCTGTAGATCTGCCGCGGGAGCCACCACGTCCTCCTTCTTCTCATCATCGACGGCGACCACGACCGATACGGTGGAGTCCGCAACGGTCACGGCGCGCCGACGAGCGGCTGGTGCTCCTGGAGAAGACTCCTCTCCCGCCACCGCGGCGACGACCGCGGGTGCATCGCCGGAGCCGCCGACCGCCTTCGACTCCGGCTCGTCTTCGCGAGCGTGCTTCATCTTCCAGATTCACAGATTGGGGAAGAAGTGGACGATGGTGGGAGCGGATTGGGGTTTTCGGCAGATTGGGGAAGAAGTGGACGATGGTGGGAGAGACGATGAAACCGATGTGTTATATAGATGCTGGCGGTTCGGTTTCCTCTGGTGCACGCGTGGGTGTGGAATCATGTAGTCCTGCATATGTAGTCCACTTTCCCATTGCTTTCACATTGGACCCACGCATGACATTTGGGAGAGTGGCGCGTTGCAACGGAAATCTCTACAAATTCTATATTATATAAATTCAGAATGTAATCTGATAACTATTAACTGATAGATATCATATGAGCAATCATAATCACTAGAATGAAACAAGACTCGGATGAATTTAAGTTTCAAACGCATTGATCATTACACTTAACAGGATACTAATTGATACACACTATGGAATCAACACATTAATAAGCAACAAATTAAGAAAATGGTAAAAAGGTAAATTAAAATTAAGCAAACAGGATACTAATTGATACAAATTAAGCAAATTAAAAAAATCAAAAAAAAGTAAAACATTGGCCATGTGTCTTACATTGTACCCTAGTTTGCACAAAAAATAATAAACTTTGAGTTTGTTGAATGAAAGTTGAGGTTGCTCTCTCACACTTGGTTTCAAGTGTGAGTCTCATGTGTAAGTACCCAAATTACCTAGGAGATGCCCAAATCCATGGCATACTTTCTCAGAATGGTCTAAGATTTGGCATGTAGGTGTATCTTGTCATAGCACACATTTCATATTTTGGGTTTTTGGTCCAATTATGATTTCAAATACCATTTTCCATTTTAATAATTGAAATTCAACTACATTTTGTAAAGGTAGTTCACAAATTTGAATAAAATTTATATTTCACCAACATGGTATGGTATTTGGGGTCATTTAGTTGGAATGTGACCACTTTGTTCATTATCAAATGATTGTTTGCTCAAATTTTACCTCAAGTCAAAATTTGGTCAATATGGTCAAAACATTGAAATATTGATCTACATCTACATCATTGCAACCTAATTTGTTTTGGCAAAAATCATTTTTACGTCCACAAGATGTGGTTTAATCATGGATATATTGTTAGGTCAGCTTGGTTCGTACATATGCGTCCTCTGTGTTCGACGCGAATTTGACCTAAAAATTCAGATTTGGATTTCAGGAGTTGTGTATGTCTGAATTCCATGAGGTTTTCACCATTGTTTGAAGGACTCCAAGGGACACATTTTCCATGTAGAGTTTTTTCAGATTCAAAACTTGGTTCATGTAGAAATTTGAAAATTCAGTTATCCAGAAAATAGAAGTAGTCTGCTGAAAAAATTCAGTTTTGTACGGGTGGGTGTCATGTGCGCGGGTGACTTCAGCTGAAACGAACCGACGCAACGTATAAGAGCTCCCTCGGCCGCTTCGCCTGGCCTCATCCCCACCATTTTCCCCCTTTTGCCTCACCAGATACGGAAAGAAGAGCACGGGAGAAAAACCTAGCTCTCCCCATCATCTTCTCCGCCTGAGGCCTTCGAGCTCTCCCATACCGCGATATTTCGACGCCGACTATGGTGGGAGTGGGGTCCGGCGGCGATGCAGGCGGTTCTGCAAGGGCGGGGTTTGGAGCCGTGAGCCGCCCAGATGCGGTCGAGGTGGTGGAGGGCCATGGCGGTAGAGGAGGTCGTCGGTCCACGCTGGTTGCTCTGGTCGATGCGGCGCTCGGAGAGGAGGAGTTGGTGCATGCGGACCTCGGCGAGGTGGAAATGCTGGATCTGAACATGCCGGTCGGCGGCACGGAGGATCTGGCGCCGGTCCAGTCTCCACAGGTCACCGCGATGCATGTTAGTATTATTTTCTTCTAATTTATGTTCAATCCCTTCAAATTATTTGGAAGTAAGATGTGTTTTGTAGATTCAGCTCTTTCAGTGTTAGGGATTCATATCCTTTGGACTATGTTCGGTTAACCCACCTCTACGTTAGATTTGACATGATTAGATTGGATTAGAGTATATTTTGACTTAGATAGGATTTAAACCACATCAATCCATGTCAAACCAAGACAATCCAAAGTAAAACGACCGGGGCCTTAGGGATTTATTGGATGGAAGGTTGGGTCTGTAGATTCGTTGTGTAATTTTGTATAGATGACAAATGTTGATAGTCCATTGGTGAAGTTTTTCCAATTAGTAGGAAGATGGTTTATTTGTTGTTAAATTGACAGAGTTTAATTTGTAGTTAATTCGTATTATGTTGAAGGAACACGGTTTACATGATTCTCATTTTAGCTGCTGTGATATAATGTGGTTAGTTAGTTTCAACTAGTTAACAGTATGGCTTTTTTTGGTACATGTGGTATAATGTGGTTAGCTGGCTAACTATTCAACTAGTCTGAATTAGCTGCTGTGATATAATGTGGTTATCTAGCTTCGGTATACTTTTGTAGTTTTTTTTTTGCTTTAATTGCTTTTACGAGAAATGTGTTAAAATTACTTATAGAATTTTATTAACTTCTAGCACTAGATCTGAACAATGTGGTTATAACCATATAGCATGTATGTTATTAATTGATTGTAGTGGTGCCTCATAATAGTGTGCAAAGCAGTGATCTGTGTACTTACTTTTGTTTTCCTTTACTTGTACCAACTGATTTTAAGACACATTTCTTTAGATGCTTATGCTTGTATGAACAGATTTGTGTAGACTAATTAGTTTACAGACTTTGTACTACTCTATTTTGACTTGCTGGAGCTTCATGCAACCTGATACTAAACTGATTGATCCTTGATATTTTTTTTGTTTGAATGTATAGTCTAGTTTCTTTACCTTCAATTCCATCCTCCAAATAATCATTGTAATTTAATGGAATGTAGTATAAAAAGCATTGATGTAGTTTAATGATTTTTTTCTTGAATCAATGTTGTTTTTATGATCAGATTTGTGAAGTCAAATTATTGTGCTATTAATTTTTGCTAGTGTTTTTCATTTATTAATATTGAATGCTTTTAGTAATTACCTTAAATTCTAGTGTTCATTTATCTTAATTGTCTGGTAGGCACCAACCCCAGGTGATGCCTATGATGTACTCTCCCCATGGCCAGATGAGGAGGTATTTTATTCCAAGCAGCTGTAGTGCATTTGGACATGCACAAAAGTAGTAGGTTTTTATATTTAGTAGGCAGTACTAACTATTTTCTTGTTTTATTTATTGTGCAGTACTTCTCTGGTTCAGATGTTGAAGTGGAGCAATGGACATACAAGTCCTTTGTGAGGAAAGAAGAAAAGAAGCTCAGGCGCAAGGGGATTTCTGCTTACCTGCCATTCAGCACCGAGTTCTACAGGTGCCCATTCCACCACTTCAAGCCACATGGGGGATTGAGGGTGGGGCTTGTGCAGCATGTCCGAGAGTTAGCCACTCGTGGATGTCTGGGTGAGGACTACTTTGAGGGTGACCTGCGTGATAATGGCAGGCACGAAGCTCTACTCAGGGTCCTCCAGCCAGATGAGTTTGTGTTCAGCGACTCCGAGACTGAAGAGGAGTGAATATTGATATCAGCTGCTAGTATGTATGGTCACATCATCAGTATAGCGATGATGTTTATGTATATATGGTTAATATGTCGAACTGGTTAACTAGGTAGAAGTGGTTGAGAACTATGTTCTTTTGGTACTGTGGTTATAAGTGGTAACCTTGTGATGGTAGGGTGAAGTTCTCGTAAGACTACTATGTTATTATGCTGCTAGTAAGGTTATGGTTACATGCTCTTAATTGCTTGTTTCTTACATATGTATCTGTGTTGTGCCATGATAGTTGTGCTGCCAGTTAGAAAAATGTATTTCATTGCGTCAATTCTAAATTGGAAGGTTTTGATAGGTGTAGCAAATTGTAGTAGTGTTTCAAATTTTGAAATGGTTTGGGCCATTTAAGTGCAGAGATAGTGCTGTATATGCACTATGCCATGTAAATTTGTATTAAAAACGTATGAATTTATGTTAAAATATAGGACAAAAAAGATCAAATAAAGCAAACAAGGCCACCCACTGGCAGGATATTTCTCAAGGGAATCACGACCTGCATACGACTAGAAACTAAATGAATGGCCAGGATGCAGGCCCGTGACCTGCCAGAAGGCCCAACGGCCCAAAGTAGAATTCCGGATAGCTAGTAAGATAGAACAGAGAGGCTGTTGATAGCAGTCGAACGCGTGGCTATTTAAGCTTGTCGGAATCCTCTCCAGTTGGCAAGGTGGGACTAAACTCCCAGCCGTCCGACCCGTCTGACATCCTGCGACATTGGGGACATAATGGGCTGAAAGAGGCCCACTTCGGTCGTAGGTAGCTTGTCCGGGCAGAAGGCCTGGCTGGGCTGAGTTCCTTTTTTTAAACATTTTGTTATTATTTCAATATTACTTGTAAGTTGTAATATAGCTTGTAATAAATATTCGATAACTGTATGTAAAATAAATGTAATATTTTTATGTACTTGGGTTTTTTACTCTTGTTTTTATCATTTTTAAAAAATTTGTAGATTCCGACTAGTTTTCAGAATTTTTTGATAAAAATTCAGATTTGGATTTGACGAGTTGTGTTTGTCTGAATTGCATGAGGGTTTTACCAATGTTTGAAGGACTGTAGGGGCCACATTATTTATTTGTAGAGTTTTTGCAGATTCAAAACTTGGTGCATGTATAAATTTGAAAATTCAGTTAAACACATCAAATAGGTGGTTTTGACATGAATTTTAGAAAAATTCAGATTTGGATTTGAGGAGCTATGTTTGTCTAAATTCCATGAGGTTTTCACCATTGTTTGAAGGAATGTAGGGGTCACATTATTCGTTTGTAGAGTTTTTTCAGATTCAAAACATGGTGCATGTAGAAATTTGAAAATACTAAATCACCTCCAAATCAAATTTGAATTTTGAGCAAGTTAACTTTCAATTTTTGATACCATATTTTTATATGTTGTTAAAATGGAGGTATAGCATGCGGTTTGTACATTGGTAGAACTTTGAAAGAGAGCTTGCACATCATAATGCATTATACTTATTCGACGCGATTTTGACCAAGTCAAGTTCATGAGTTTGAACATCATGCATCTAAAAAGCTAACACTCGGTCATTCTTATTCGAACAAGGCAGCAAGATGACAACATTGCCAGAAGGAAAAAATTCCATAACAACCTGGCGAAACAAAAGACTGAACAAGTCTGGAAGAACGTACCTCAACATCATGGAAGTATCTTGGCATATAGTAGCGGAAACACTTGGTGCTCGACATCGTGGAAAACACGACTAGCGTCTCACGTGTGTCGGTTATGCTCAAAACAGACCAAATCTGGGCGATACATTGGACCGAACGGGCAAAACATGGAAACCGGGAGACACCGTGGAAACCAGCCCGACATCGTGGAAAACACGACTAGCGTCTCGCGTGTGTCGGTTACGCTCAAAACATGCCAAAACTGGGCGATACGTTGGACCGAACGGCCAAAACGTGGAAACCGGGCAAAAATCCACGGCTACGTGGAAACACTTGGTGCTAGCTATGTGGGCCCACATTTGTCATCAGGGTCAACTTAAGCCCAATCTTAGTCAAAATGGACCCACAGATGCCATAGGGTCCCACATGCACCGATGCTAGCTATGTGGGCACACATGTGTCATCAGGGTCAGCTTAAGCCCAATCTTAGTCAAACTGGACCCACAGATGCCATAGGGTCCCACATGCACCAATGTTAGCTAAGTGGACTCACATGTGTAATGAGGGTCAACTTTTGCGGCGATATGAGTCAACATAGAACCCACAGATGCCATTGGGCCCACATGCACCAATGCTAGTGTATGTGGACCCACGTGTGTCATTAGGGTCAACTTAAGCCCAATCTTAGTCAAACTGGGCCCACATGTGTCATCAGGGTCAACTTAAGCCCAATCTTAGTCAAACTGGACCCACAGATGCCATAGGGTCCCACATGCACCGCTACTAGCTATGTGGGCCCACATGTGTCATCAGGGTCAACTTAAGACCAATCTTAGTCAAACTGGACCCACAGATGCCATAGGGTCCCACATGCACCGCTGCTAGCTATGTGGGCCAACATGTGTCATGAGGGTCAAATTAAGCCAAATCTTAGTCAAATTGGACCCACAGATGCCATAGGGTCCCACTTGCACCACTGCTAGCTATGTGGGCCGGCATGTGTCATCAGGGTCAGCTTAAGCCCAATCTTAGTCAAACTGGACCCACAGATGCCATAGGGTCCCACATGCACCAATGTTAGCTAAGTGGACCCACATGTGTCATCAGGGTCAACTTTTGCGGCGATATGAGTCAACATAGAACCCACAGATGCCATTGGGCCCACATGCACCAATGCTAGTGTATGTGGACCCACGTGTGTCATCAGGGTCAACTTAAGCACAATTTCAGTCAAACTTTTGCCCAAACTCACTCAGACTATAACCACCGATGCCATCGGTACTCGCATGCACCGATTCTAGTGTAACTGGACCCACATGTGTCATCAGGGTCAAATTTTGCCCAAACTCAGCCAAACAGGAACCATAGATGCCATTGGGTCCCACATGCACCAATGCTGGTATTAGTGGCTCCGGCCACACCACCGCGACGCCGGCCTGTCGGCGTTGACCGCATCTTCGCAACCTTGCTCCGCGCTGAAGGTGATCCCAATCATGTTGGATTTACTTGTGCTTCCCACTGAAATCATGTCTGCATTGTTTGCCCAGTAGGATTTTCCACGAGCTATGTGCTGAAGCTAGATTTCCCATGAAAATACACTAGTGTACCTACTTGAATAATTTCTGCACATTACAATCCCATGAATCAAACACTACTGGAAGGAAACATTGCATAAGGTCTGAACTCTACAATGCATGTGTAGGAAAATATATTAGGGCTCATTTGGCTCCTATGCATTCATTTCATTTGGTTGAAATGAAATGAAATGAAATCCCCATGTCACTTCATTTGGATGGAATTTAAATTCCTTAATGAATTTTTATGTTTGGCTGCCACCTAGAATTCTGAAATGAATGATATACAGCTTCTGTTTGGCTGCCATTTTAAGCCAATTGTGAAATCAACAACACATTTGGCTTCAAAATTCAATTACATAGTGTAAATAAAATATGATATTTTCAAAATAAAAATCAACTACAACATGAATAAAGATCAATGTATCCACAAATACACTTGTCTTCTCATTATATCAACACGGCTTGATCAATGATGTTGTCATTGTTGGCGTTCTCGTCCGCCATTTCCGCACGGCTTTCAGCTGCAGTCCTAGCCCCAGCTCATTAGCTCGATCCCTTGAGTAAAGTGTGCTAATTATATCCCAATACTTGATAACCTTGTACTTATAGGAAGTTGCATCATTGTGTGCCTGCAAATAAGAGAAACTAGAACATGTTAGAACATGTGCCACTTCTTGAAAATCTTAGCCAAGGGTGAGCAACAGATAACACTTGTGAATAAATGTTTTCCTAATAGGTAGGAATACACTATAGCTATAACTTAGCACATCAGGCATGAAAAAGTAAATCTAATGTACAATACTAACAAGCCAGAATAGGAGTCTAGAGCTTTCCTATGCTATGACTAGTGCTTGTAGCATTGAAATAACTTGCAAGTAATTGCAGAAACAATATTTGTATTGTTGTGATGAAATACGTTGCTGTGACGCTGTAATACCTATAATGTGTTTCCTACACTTTTACCATTTGTTAATGTGTGCTAAATTTGTATGCGCAGCCCATTCTTTAACATGGCAGGAGCATCTTCGCAGAAGCGTGATCTTGGACCACTCATCGCCCAAAGATGCCGGCTTACTGAGAGTGAGCAAGAGCATCTGCTGGAACTTCAATCGAACATGGGCAAAATTGTCAGGTTGCCATTCGTAACCCGCTTGACCAAAACGAATCTTAAGATGTACCACATGGTACATTCATATAACTTTCTTTTAATTCTTTTTTGTTGCCATGCGTGTATGCAATTTGTCTATGTGGTTTATGACATCGACTTACTAACTTATATATCTTGTTTTGCATTGATCAGAAATTGCCTCAAAAGGTTGTTAATGCTCTACAAATCTGTGAGGGAGGCTCAACTGGAGTGTGTCTTCCTAAAGAGGAGATCACCCCCATCGACTTCAAGATAGAAAAGGATAATCGCCTCTTCTTCGATCTAGATGGGTGGAAGTGTTTCGTACAGAGCACAGATCTAGAAGAGGGACAAGCTGTTCTCATATACTCGAAGAAAGCGCATTCAGAAGGGTGGC
Organism: Avena eriantha; assembly: GCA_910589775.1. Lineage (NCBI taxonomy): Eukaryota > Viridiplantae > Streptophyta > Magnoliopsida > Poales > Poaceae > Avena > Avena eriantha. Next base: position 259,341,008 of record OU342744.1, on the reverse strand, counting down.
GTAACCGAGAGGGTCTCGTCTTCATATTGAGAAGAATAAATGATTTTTCTCCTACGCCGGTGTCCATGCTCAGGGGTGCCAAGGCGACGGCGGGCGGGGGACGTGTAGGACAGACGCGTACGTCGGCAACGCGCGTTGTCAAGAAGAGGTGTTGTCGTACAGGCAGGGGCAGCGGCAAGGGCAGGGCCACTTCTCTGTCGCCATCGCCAATGCCATCGCCATCGGCGTCGCCATCGCCATTGCCATCGCCATCGCCGTCGCCATTGCCATCGCCGTCGTCGTCGCCATCGCCATCGCCGTCGCCATCGCCATCGCCGTCGCCGTCGCCGTCACTGTCTCCACCACCCCATCTGCCGCTGTATCCGAACCCCGACTTTATGTTCATCCGCATCCTTCACGAGGACAAGTGGGACAAGCTCTCCCTCTGCCATGCTTTCAATGATTACATCAGCGGCGACCAGCCCAACACTGTGCGCATCCGGGAGCGTAACAGCTGGCTGACCTTCGATGTGGAGATGTATTTCGATCCTCGAGACGGCCGCTTGTACCTCCGCAGGGGCTGGCCCAAGTTCATCAAGTGCTACACTATTTCTCTAGGCAACATCCTGGCGTTCGACTACTATGCTGGCAACAGGGAGCTGGTTGTCACAATCTACGGCGGTAGGCTCTTCCGCCGGGAGTATGCCACCAGCAGCGACGATGATGGCAGTGGCGGTGACAGGGACATTCAGACCATGCCCGTCAAGGAGGAGGAGATGTCAGAGGGCTAGTACGGACGTCCAGACCGTGTCCTGACCCTATCAGATTTCCATGTCTGCCTCTTCCTAGACTAGGAAGAGGATCTAGGATTAAACTTACCCTGACGCACTTTTTTTAAGTTTTCCTGATACACTATGCTTAAGTCTAATATGTAAGACTAAAAATGCTTTTTCTACCCTGTTGCCTGTGCATCAGGGTGTGACCAAGCAGATCCGCCCCTGTTCCTAGTTGCAAAACTATTCGTTGATTTTCTGGGTGTAAAGTCTAATGAGCTCACCTACCTTTTGGTGGATGTTAGAAAATTTTGCTGGCTACATATCTAATATGTGAAATAATTCTGCTCTTTTGTTTGTTTTTCGAATCAATGAGGTTTACTTGTTTAAGTGATATTGTGCTTCAGCTTTCAAGTTGGAGTTGTGGAATGAAGGAAATAAATGGTATTGTTTGCTCAGTAATCCAACTGTTGTACGTGAATAAACATATTTTGTTTTCCTTTTCATATATAAACAAATGACTTATTCAAATAATTTAATATGGTTCATGGCCAAATAAATTTATAGTACAATGAATTAGAGATAATCCCGGCTTGTAAACCATATTACAAATTCCGCACGGGAGGTCTAAGTAGTGGCAAAACCTAAACCGTTGCATGTGTTAGGATTTATTTAAATACAATATGTAATTAGAGATAATCCTCGCTTGTAAAACTCCCGTTCCGTTCCCTCTGTTTTGTCCAATCAAATTTACAATGAATGGTTTTCGTTCCCTCCACTTGTGTACCGAAAATTTTCGTTCCCACCTCTTTTGTTTTCCACCCGCCCGCCCATTTTGGCTCTAACAATTTGCCGCCCCCACGACACTTTAAAAACGGCGTGCCCCCACCTCCCGCATACCCATCCCCTAATTCCGTTCCATGTTCACCGCCCACCTAGAACCCCATCGCCACTTTCCTCGACCCCAGATCCGTCAAGCAAGGTGTTGGTTGCCGGCGGATTTCCCCTCTGCGGGAGGCGACATGTCCGGCAGTCTTCGAAGCGGCACACCACGCTGGAATGTGCTACCACCGACACCGAAGCAAAAGCGTAAATGCCCAGGTCATTTTTCTGCCGCCCTAGGTCTATGCCTCTTTCTAGATCAGTCAAGCATGAGTTCTAGTAGATCAACATGTGTAGATCATTGCTCAAGATGCTGTAGCTTATGTGCAAGATCTAGGTTTTAGATCATATACATGGTTCGGGATGCCTAGCACGTGTTGAACGTGACACCCTATGATCCGAATCCTTCAACAATGTGCTTGTCTTGGGTTTTAATTTCATAGATCATGGTTCCAGATGCCATGAATGTGTTGAGCATGACACCCTATGATCCGATCTTATAACTATGTGTTAGATTTAGGTTTCTGTTCCTACATAATGGTTCAGGTAATCGGGCACAACTTGTTGGATAAACCCTGCTGCTTGGCGTCTTAACTGATGCAACTGAACAACTTGATACCTAATACACTGAACCTGACACTTAACTGAACTTGTTGACAGTAGGGTTTAGACAGTTAACTGAATGACGATATGAGATTTGGAGGCAATAGAATAATGTTTTGTGAGCATGTTAATTTAAAGTATGGATCACATAATTTTTTCTTTAATGATCTTGTCTACTCTGTTTGTACTAATGAGTATGATCATGACTTGCCTTTGCTTGATTGTTTTCAGTTACTCAAGTCAAAACAGCAGACGCATATGAAAATGTTAGGAAACAAGTGATGGATGAGAACGTGTCTCGTATGTCTGAAGCACTAAAGCAGAATGCTATTGAACATGGCAAGCCAATGTTGGATTTCACAGCGATGGCGCATCAATTTCTGTTTGGTACTGCTAAGAAACCGGTGGCAGTGACAACACGGAAAGAGGCACAACCGCAGGAGAAGGATATCACCGAGGACCCTAATTATGAACCTGATCCTGTCGACGAGCCCACTGATGATGATGTGTTTGTTCCGGATGAAGAGGACCATGATGTTGTTAAATCTTCCTCTAAGGTGAAGAAATGCAGCATTCTCCTGCCTTCACATGTATGGTATGTACAGATTGCTTTAATATTTATGGCTTGATCTATTAAAATGCAGGTGACGGAAGGTTCTACAAAAGAAAAGAAGCAGAAGCGCTCAAAAACCTTTGTGCCTCCAAATGTTGTAACAAGGTCAGCAGCAAATGCAGAGACTCAAGATGATGGTGAAACAGAGACCCCTACCCAGAAAGCAGGGGAAGGGGGTACTAATGGAAATGAATCCTCGCCCATGCTAATTCAAACCTCTAGAGGCAGCAACTCACCTGAGGAGAATGTACTTGTCCACAGCGAACGGGAAGGTATTGACAACACGTCTTACAATTTATTCACTGGTTTAGTTGCCAAATTTTCAATTGAAGTCTTGACTCTCGTTTTGTCACTGGTTTCAGTTGCAATTGTAGACAGGGGTGCTCTAAGGGAAAAGCATAATGTATGCAAACCTACTATGGGGCATGGGGTACACGAGTGGTCTAGAAGGAATGGAGGGGCTAAGATGCAGATCAACTTCACTCCTGGCATGAGGAGACCCACTGATCCTGTGCAAGCAGCAAAACTGAGTTCAGAGTGTGGCATTCACATACGCAGCAAGATGCCACTGGCAACCCACTGGAAGCAGTATTGTGACAAGGAAGGTCGTCTAAAAGATACTATTCCAGAAACAATTAAGTCTATAACTGTAAGTCCGTTAACCTCTTATTCATTTTCCATATAAAATGTCTCATTGGTGGATGAATTTTTAACAATTCTGTCATTCGATGCTGATATGAATTTGTGTTCCATGTTATCTGCAGGGAAAATTTGCAATGGACAGCAGTGGTGACCTTGGCAAAGACATTTGCACCGACATTTTACAGAAAGGTATTCGCCAACAACGTTGGAGGCTGAAAGAGGTCTATTGGAAAGAATTTAAAGATCTAACCCGCGAGCAAGCTTTATTGTTGAAACCAAAAGAGGTAGACGAGGAAAGCTAGGCAGAGCTTCTTGATATATGGCATGATGAGCACTACAAGGTACACGATTCCTGTTGTTTCAGCTACATCTATCGCAGACATACTACTGTACTGTGGAATACTAAATTCATGCATCTGTACATAGGCAATCTGCGAGAGTAACAAGAAGAATAGAGATGCTATGACGAAGAAACACACCACTGGCTCAAGAAGCTTTGTTGCACATTACCATGCACTTGTGAGTATTCGAACTCTTCAGATGCAACAGCTACTTCTTTTTGTGAACCTTCCATACACACTTATAATTCATCGTGTCATAATTCTTGTAGAAATCTCAGAAGACCGAGGACATCGATACCTCCCCGATTGCTTTCTTTAAAGCAAGCCACACTAACAAGGATGGTATGATGTCCCAGAAATCAGCAGAATCTTATGCAAGTAAATTATTTTATGTGCTACGCATTTCTCATTAGTTTGTCTAATTATTTGATTTCTTCTAACTCTGGACTTGCTATTTTTTATCCTATTGTAGACTGAGATGGTGCTTCAGAAAATGGGACCACACCCAGAAGATTGGATTCCCAAAACTGATTTGGAGATTGTTGAAGAAGTCCTGAGAGACCAGAACAATTCAAGATCAATTACTTTCCTTTCCAGCATCGGAGATTCATCTGCTTCCAAGAGGTCTAGCGTCTCAGCTAGGCGCATCCGTGATTTAGAAGAAAAGTTATCAAGTCAGGAGCAAGATTCGTTGAATGCAGCTAAAAGGGATCAACGCGAGATGGAGGAACGGATGCAAGAGCAGGAAAGGAGATTTGAAGAGATGAGAAAGAAGCAGGATGATGAACTTGAAGCAGTGAAAAAGTCCAGCGGAGCGAATCGTCTGGCATTTGAGAAGAGGCAGAAGGAAATGGATGGCATGCTTAGTTACCTATTGAGGATGTCGCAGAACTCCCAGTCCCAGTCCCCGTGACTTGGGCCAAAAATCTCTGCGTGCTAATGGGCCGGGTGGGCCGAAACATTGTTTTTTTTCCTTTAGTCATTCGAGTTTGATACAGCAGTTTCAGTCTACCAGAATTTTAAAGTTTGCGTGTGATACAATTCATATTTATAAATTTTCTGCCATTTCAAATATTTGCTTCCATTTAATTTTGTTTCGTAATTTGCATGGAATTTCAATTTTTAATCTAATTTGTCCGTGCAAAAAAATTGGTGACGGCGTCACATTCCTCCCGGCCCACAAGGCAGTTCCGAATGGGCCGGCCAAAAAAATGACACGTCATCATCGCGGGCCCCACATGCAGACGCCACGTCATCATTGATGGCCCCACCTACATGCTGCCAAGCGTCGCTGGACCCACCTGCCAGCTGCCACGTCATCCCCGCGGGCCCCACACGAAGGAGACACGTCATCGCATTGGCCCCACCTGTCAGATGCCACGTCATCGTGGTGGAACCCACCTGCCAGCTGCCACATCATCATCGTCGAACCCACCTGCCAGCTGCCACGTCAGCATCGTCGGACCCACCTGCCAGCTGCCACGTCAGCATCGTCGGACCCACCTGCCAGCTGCCACGTCATCATCGTGGGACCCACCTGCCAGCTGCCACGTCAGCATCATCGGACCCACCTGTCAGATGTCACGTCATCGTGGTGGGACCCACCTGCCAACTGCCACGTCAGCATTGCAGGTCCCTCCTGCTAGCTGCCACGTCAGCATCGTCGGACCCACCTGCCAGCTACCACGTCAGCATCGTCGGACCCACCTGCCAGCTGCCATGTCATCATCGCCGGACCCACCTACCAGCTGCCACGTCAGCATCGTCAGACCCACCTGTCAGATGCCACATCATCGTGGTGGGACCCACCTGCCAGCTGCCACGTCAGCATTACAGGTCCCACCTACCAGAATCCTCATGACGCCATAAATCTTTCGTGACGGCATTTTTCGTCAACGAATATGCTAAACGGTGACAGATTTTCCTATTTTAGGTGACGTAGAAGGTCCATCACAGATAACCTATCTTAGGTGACGCCGTAAGGACTGTCACCGAAGCTCAATCTTGCGTGACAAAATTTTTTATTTCGTCACTATTAAAGAATCTGTGACGGAGCTTCCGTGACGACCCTGGTGACGCCAGGTTTTCGTCACCAGGGAGTACTTAGTGACGGAAATGGCATTTTCGGTGACGAAAGTGATTTGTCACAAAAACTCTTTTCTCTTGTAGTGCTATGTCAATTCAGTACAATAGCTTGGTCACATGAGTAATTAAGACAGTACACTACGGAGTACATATGAAGGAATAATTACTAGGATGTAGAGGATCCCAAACATGAACGTTGCCATAAAGAGCTGTGGAAAACACCAGTCCGTCGTGGGTAATTCCATCATTGTAACTGTAAGGGCTCAGGGTGTGGTTAAGAGCAAGTGAAAGAACTGTCCATCCATCATCACCGCCTTGAAAGATGGCAATTTTGATGTTGAAGACTGCAACAAGCTAGAAATCTTTATATCTCCCAGCAGCTGTGGGAACTTGGCAAATACCAATTTTATGCATTATAGCTGGAAGATCATTATCCAACAAGAACATGGTTGGCTGGTCGGTTGCTTGGAACGACAATGCTGGGACAGGAATGTTGCAACGAGTGTACATGTTGCAAAGCTCGAACTTGCCTCTGAAGCTAGCCGTGGCAATCCAATCTCCATTGGCGCCTACCCACTGCCCAGAAGTATAGCCTGGTACCATAGCATCGGAGGAGAACCTGTCCAGCAGCGACTGCTTGCACGGGAGATTATCAATTTTGTAGTAATGCAAGAAATCTAGCGGTCCCTTGGTCAGGGGGGAATGAAGAACACATGGGAGGCCAAATGGCATTGAAGCATCCAGAGTTGCACTAGCTTTCACTGATTCAAGAAATTTTTTGGACGAACCGATTAGGCTGGCAGCGATGATGACGTCGCATCGGGTTATGAGTTCCTCAAAGGGGCCTTCGGTAAACACGTCGTGAAAAATCTCAGAATCATGCTCACTATTCTTGCTCGCTGACGCCATCACAAGGCAGCGTCTGTATTTCATTGATTGGGGTTTCGAAAGAGAGGGGGAATCGAGGGTGGCAACTGCCTGAGTGAGACGAGGAAGAGAATCCGAAAGAGGCATATGGCGGCAGCGGTGGCACGTGGTGCGGAAGGGGAAGACGGCGGGAAGAGAAGGGGAAGATGCCCTGGATGGGGCGGGGGAATAGGCAAGGGGGAAAGCTAGATTAATAACCACGAGCGTGCGCTCCTCAGCTGCATTTCGAGGAGACAGTGACCCGCCGACTCCCTACTCCCTAGTACCAATAGACGTCTAGACGGTCGGAGTAGTCAATTTGGAGGAGACTGTGACCGGCCTGACTCTACTAGACACCTAGGATACGGGTTGTACTAGACGAGCTCTGTAGTATTTTACTTGCATGGACAATCTCTATTTTCTTTTTTCACGGAACGAGATCTGTACTCCCTCCGTTCACAAATACATCACGTTCTAGGTTTAGTCAAAGTCAAACTTGGTAAAGTTTGATAAAAATATTTAGAGAAAATATCAACATTTATAATATAAAACTATATAGTTTGGAATCTTTATAAAGTATATTTTCATATTATATGTATTTTCAATGATGTATATTAATATATTTTACAATATTTTTGGTCAAACTTAACAAAGTATGACTTTAACTAAACCGAGAACGCGAAGTAAATAAAAATAGAGGGAGTATCAGGGCATCCACTATGTTTTCCATAAGCAAAAAGTAGTCCTTATGGATGAGACCACATACAAAGTAGAGTGGCTTGTCCATAAGCAATATAAATTTATTTACTCTCTCCTCTCTCTCTTGCACCTGTATACTTTTTGCAGACATATGGGTCCTAGCTTATAGATAAGTTCACTTTATTAGCCACGGTGTTGATGTTGCGAAATCTGATACACAACACTATTTAGGAAGGGAGGCAAATTTGGCATTAGCTCCACAGCGTTTGTCTTGCCAAATATCTGCATAGTGGGCCCTTACACAGAATAAAACAACATAGTAAAGGGTGTTCTCTCTCCCCATCGCATGAGAGAGAAGCAGTGCACTGCCACATGATCAGAAAGAGTAGTACTTGGAATTTGGCATCGGCGCATGGAGTTGCTCCGATTCCCTAGTTTCTCAGATTTGGAACTAACCCTGCAACATATGGAACTATTTCCAAAAGCCAAATATCTATTTTGGAACTAGATTGGATATACATTTTGGGTGCCCAGGGCATCCACTATGTTGTCTACCGACAAGCCAAAATGTAGTCCATAAGCCTATCCATATACATAGTAGAGGTTAACTTTAGTGGAATTTCCTTAAGGGTGACCTACAAGCTTATGGGTTGTCCATAGGCAATAAACAATTATTTTACTTTCTCCTCTCTCTCTCTTGCATGTGTGTATTTTTAACAAACATGTGGGTCCCTGCTTAAGGTGAACTCGACCTTATACATTGTATCGACTATTTCTATAAGTTGTGTGTGTCCCATCTTATGGAAAAAGTTCACCTTATACATAGGTGATGTTATAGCTACTTCCACAAGCTGTGTGGGACCCACCTTATGGCAAAAGTTCACCTAGGGCATCCACTATGTTTTCCATAAGGGTCTCCACAAGCAAAAATTATTCCTTATGGATGACCACATATATATACATAGTAGAGCTTCTTAAGGGTGACCCATAAGCTTGTCGCTTGTCCAAGGGCACCCACAATGTTGCCATTGCCAAATCTGACGTAAAGGTCAATTTGTCTTTGGTATAAAATATATCAAGAGCTCCACAATGTACTAGTTGCAAATATTTATAATGTGGGTCCCACCATCTAGCTAAAACAACACAGGAAGCAAATATGGAACCACCCTCATAGTGTATTTGAGGTTTATGCATAAATTTCATTGTGCTAAACACTATCAATAGAATCTTCTAGATCCCATAATGGAAAAGAAGATACAACCGCTAGCAATGTTGGGATTTGACAATCTTGATTCAACGATCAGTGTTCAAAGTTCTCCATACACCAAATAGTTGTAAGATGTAAGAAAAGAAAAGAAAAGAAAAGAAAAGCGAGGCGAGGGTAATTTATGGGCCCACGCAAGGCATTGTTGTTTACAGAAAAGCCCATGTGCTGAAGCTAAAATCTTGGGAATTTGACATGATATGCGAACAACATATGTCCATGTGCTCATCAAACGTACTTTGCAATGCTCAAGTTGAATCATCACATATAAAACAATTAATGCATATGGATGGTGAAGTGTATAAGAAAATAATCAAATTTGGTTAGATTTCAGCTAACTTGAAACTAACGATGAAATATTGAGTAAAATGCACACATGTGTAGTTTTAGTTAACTTGAGCATTTGCAGAGGATAGTGTTAAGCCAAGCTAAAACGACATCAATCTATGCAAAAATTCTACATGAACTTTCAAAAGCAATAAAAGTCGTGGGAGGACACTACTTCCAGGCCGGTACTATTTTACTGTCTCAATCGCAAAAAGGCACGATTAGGACAACTAAACGTGTACGAATTTGGTCAATTACGCTCAATTTGTTTGAAATGGACTGACTTGCACCAGCGATGCATGCTTTGGGATTGATTTTGTCCACTCTGCAAGATATGGGACTAATTTGTACCCCAGGTGCGAGAAGTGGGACTAAAACTATGTTTACCACGATCTTTGGCAAGAAACAAGTTATATAGATCCTCTAACTTATAGTATATAAGAAAAGCTAGAGATGTCGTAGGACACTAACTTTCCTTCTTCCAAACAATACAATACTAAGTCCTAAATGTCGTAAAATTAATTTGTACTACCTCCACCATAGAGTTTATTAATTAAGGCTTATATTTTTGTACATGTGTCTTGCCATGTGTACATGTGTGGCCACATGTACATGTATTTGTACGTGTCTGTGTACGCGTGTGTGGTGTGCGGTCATGTACATGTATATGTGTAGCTGTTTGCATGTGTGTGTGAGATGTGAGTGGCCAAGTATCTACAGGCATGTACATATACATTTCCATATACAAGACATGTTTTAGTATGAGTATATACATGAGAGAGAGCTGTGCTACAAACATATAATCCCTCTGACCCATATTTGTTGGTTTAGATTCATCTAGATACGGATGTATCTAGTCAAGTTTTAGTGCTAGATACATCCGTATATATCTAGAGCATGTGCTATTGTGTTGTATGTATGACATACTTGCCCCATCCATTAGCACACACAAAAAACATTGCGATTTCTATATCTTATCTTATCTTACCATCTTATATTATCTTACTACTATATAGTGTACGAATAACTTTGAATATTGACCGTAGGATCAAGACTCGCGAATCCCAACATTTCTAGCCACTGGATCCTTTTTTCCATTCTATCATCTAGAAGATTCTATTGATAGTCTTCAGCATAATGAATGTTATGCACAAACCTCAAAATACACTTCTCCATCATACTAGAATCTTCTCCCTCGTAGCTAATAATCATTGACTTCTGCATGATCTTATCTTATCTTACCACTATATAGTGTACAAATAACTTTCAATGTTGACCGTTGGATCAAAATTCGCGAATCCAGCATTTCTAGCCGTTGGATCTTCTTTTCCATTCTAGAATCTAGAAGATTCTATTGATATATAGTCTTCATCATAATGAATGCTATGCACAAACCTCAAAACACACTTCTCCATCATACTAGAATCTTCTCCCTTATTTCTCTAGACCATGTCATCAAAAATTGAATGTATTCGGTAGCTAATAATCTTTGACTTCTATGTGACATACAAAGTACAAGGACCAAATATACACCCATACTTCTTATCTTAAAACACTTCTCTATCATTTTAGAATCTTTGAGACATTTCTATAGACCATGTTACCAAAATTGGAAGTATTAGGTATAGCTAACAAACATTTACTTCTACGTTGACTTAAACATGATACAAAGTACAAGAACCAAATATACACCCATACTTTATAGATGTCCATCAAATTTCAAACTTTTTGAGCTTAACCTATTATATAATCATATCTTACCACTATATATAGTGTACAAATAACTTTGAAATTTGACCGTTGGATCAAGACTGGCAAATCCCAACACTGCTAATTATAATTAACTTAGATCTTCAATCCATTCTAGCATCTAAAAGATTCTATATTGATGTTCTTTAGTGCATTGAATGTTATGCATAAACTTCAAAACACACTTCTCGGTAATTCTAGAATCATCTTCGTCATTTCTCTAGAGCATGTCGAGTACTAGGTAACTAATAGTAGGTTGATTTCTACATGATACAAAGTACAAAGAACCAAATACACACCTGGTACTTTATGGACGTAGCTCTTAATTATAATTGGTAAAGCACAAAAATTTATAAATTTTATTAACATATATATATAACCTGTAAATTACACGTGTCCTGCACGTGAGACTCAGATAATATACATCTGACACATATCATCACTATATAAAATTATAATACAGGTAAAGCAGAAAAATATATAAATTTTATCAACATCTATAAAAAGTATGGGTGTATATTTGGTTCTTGTACTTTGTACAGTATATATATATATAGAGAGAGGCGTTATTTGAGCCCCAGGGTGTATAATAGTTATTCTACACTCACCCTCTATATTAAAAACCTTATAAATTTTTTTCGTCACGTAATTTTTCACTTACCTCAGAAGTCGAGAACAACATAATAAAATTTAGACATGTCGTAAAAAAAATCGTTCACATGCCGTATAAAAATACGACATATAATGTGTATTTTCTATGTTTTTACACTATAATGACCCATGAATCATATTTTTATGTCAATTTTTTTACGTTTCTGATGAACATAAACATTATTATTAGTATACAAAACATAAATTTCTATATGTGAGAACATAAAAATATGTGGGGTGCAAAATAATTATTCTATACCCTAGGTGCTGAATAGGGTTTCTATATATATATATATCATGTAGAAGTCAGCGATTATTAGTTATCTAAAACTTGAAATGTTTGGAAACATGGTTCAGAGAAATGAGGGAGAAGATTCTAGAATGTTGGAGAAGTGTGTTTTGAGTTTTGTGCATAGCATTCATTGTGATGAAGACTATCAATAGAATCTTCTAGATGCTAGAATGGAAAAGAAGATCCAACAGCTAGAAATGTTGGAATTCACGAGTCTTGATCTAACGGTCAATATTCAAAGTTACTCGTACATTATATAGTGGTAGGATAAGATAAAAAGTATGGGTGTATATTTGGTTCTTGTCCTTTGTATCATCATGTAGAAGTCAAAGATTATTAGCTAACTGACACTTGAAATTTTTGGTAACATGGTCAAGAGAAACGAGGGAGAAGATTCTAGTATGATGGATAAGTGTGTTTTGAGGTTTGTGCATAGCATTCATTATACCGAAGACTATCAATAGAATCTTCTAGATGCTAGGGGCTTGTTTGATTCGTATGATAGGAAAATCATAGGAATAGGAAAAACATAGGATTACAATATCATGCCCACTTTAATCCTATAGGAACCCATATATATATATATATATGCAAGAAAGTTTGTTTGATTCCATAGAAGGAAAAAAAGGATTCTAAGAAAGTGGTTTGGGCGTGGATCGATGTTAGATTTCCTATACAATCTAGTGCAAAGGATTCCCTAGGAAAATTTCCTATGGGAATCAATAATCATACAAATCAAACAACCATTATAGAAAAAATCTTATGGGATTTAATCCTATAAATTTCCCATGTAAATCCTTTGAATCGAACATGATGGCCCAGAATGGAAAAGAAGATCCAACATCTGGAAATGTTGGGATTCACGAGTCTTGATCCGACGGTCAGCATTCAAAGCTATTCGTACACTATATAAAAAAGTTGTAAGATAATGGAAATATGAGATAGTGGTAAGATATACTACTCTTGTTGCTCCATGTCACACCCTGAGAAGAAGAAGCACACACACACACACAGTCACACAGCTTTGCTCTTGAAGTTATACTATGAAACTATTTTGAAGGTGTACACTGTGGGTCAATATCTTGAAAATCGCCGAGATTTCTGAATGACTCAAGATCTTGATATATATGAATTTGCAAGCTGGCAACTCTTACACAGATTAAAAAAACAAAAGGATATAAAGGAAAATGAATAAACGAAAAGGGTCCGCATGGCATCCTCTCGTTTGTAGTACCAGTCATGAAAAAATGGTAAACATGAGATTTGAAACATTCGAAAAAGTCGTAGTCACATTAGATATGGCCTGAACACTCGTGGGTTTCTCGAGCGAAACAACTGATTAGGTCATGGCCATATCTACATCATAGTTCATGATAATGTTCCTATATTTGGTAGATGGGTGTGTCTTGCCATGGTATACAATAATGCTAGGGTGGTAGTTTCGAACTAGTATTAGGAAAAACATGTTCAAATTTCCGAGTTGTATCTTTAGGGTCCGTGTTGTAAAAGTATAGGTCCCAGATGTATTTTGGTTCTCTTTTTGGACCACTATGTAATTTTCATGCCCACCATTGGATTTTAACGCGCACGTTCTTGGTACTTTGGGGCAGGTTCCTTGTTAGAAAGAAAAAGTTACAAGTGACAGGAATTATTTTGCGCACGAATATATTGAATCTGAATGCCCAGTCCCAATTTTTAGAAAAAATGGACTATTTTGCAAAACTTGAGTAGTCCGTACTTCTACTGAACCAGGGGCACCAGAAAATTAACCCCAAAGCTGCCAAAGAAAAAACACAGAATAAAAAGACGAAGAGCAAGAAGAGATTATTAATAGGATGCAACGTGAGAGCAACGAAGGAGTTGAAGGCGGTACGATGTCAGAGTAAATCTAGTTTGAAGGATTTGTGATACGAGGTACAGGTAACTACTACTAGTAGAACTACTATGTTTTCTCTCTCCTTCGTTGTGTCTCACCATCCATCCTCTCTCCCCCTCCTGTGGAGCGCCCCGCGCGCACTGGCCGGCTGATCTCTCCCTCGTCCCATTGGGTCATGCCGCACACGTGTGCCTTGGTACGGCCACGCTGTGTGTGTGGCCTGTTTTTTCCTTTTTTTCTTGACAAGAGTCTCTAGCATGTTGGTCATCTGCCTTGGTGTATACTAGTAAATTGTACGTGCTTTGCATGACTATTTTATTGCGTGCACTCCAATAACTTACCTTATTAAAGCATAATAATATCCTGCATAATTTAGAACTTTGGAGCAATACTTGGTAGACTTATTTAAACATCTCTCGGGTACTTTAGAAGTACTCCCAAACATATTTCTAGCTTACCAAGATATCGTGTATTTTTTTAATGGATGCAGTACTATGGATGGTTTTGCATGACCGTCGACATGCACAATTTTGGTTTTGCATTGTTCACATTTGACGTCCAGACAGACAATGTACATATACCTCTCCATGAACAACGATTGGAGTCTACACTCAATGTTACGTGTAAGTTTCGTCTTTTTTCCCCTACTTTCTAAATGTTATATTAAACTACCGTCATTTCCAATGATGCATAAAACGACCAAAAAAGAGTTGTGACCTTTTTTTAGTATCTAAAAATATTTTCATTGTTAATAATTATTTTTTACCATTTTACAGAGCATTCCATAAAACAAAACAATGTTTTCACCATCAGGGGAAATGTTTCCATTACATGACAAAAAATAATGTCTTTATCACCAAGAGTATATAGCACAAGAAATGAATTCCAACACAATAACCATATGCAATGATCTGGTGTGTATAAAACTTAGTGACTTAATGTATGCCTTTTTCTCTATGAAGACTATTGGTTAATAAAAATATAATGTTTGTTAAACCCACATGTGATCTGTCCATATAAATGACACAGTGACAGTAACCATGGAGAATCGTCATACGTCTTCCCTTCTCCTTTTTTTTGCGAAAAGGATCCTAGCATTAAAAGAAACATTTAACAGTACAAAGAACCTCAACAAAAACTAAAATTTCATCAAAATCCTTGAGATGCCCTTTGTATTCAACCTCAGTTGCCCGCGCCACGAGGAGCAATGGTACCTGCCAGATTGACAAGTTTTTTTGCAAAGCTGTCGAGGATATCCCTACGACGGAGGCTAGAGGCCGTGCGGGCGTTGTTCATGCCCGACGTGCCCTGCAATACACATTGCTCAAGGAAGCCGATGAAGAGGTCCAGCTTGTCGTGCTAGGCAAGATGCTGTGCGATAATAGCTACCTCCATGTAGACGTCCGCTAGTGCGATGAGAAAAGCCTCGGAAAGCTGCAGGGCCATCAGCGCGCGGAACAGATCGTCTCTAGAGAGAGCAGCCAGGCAAGTGGTGAGCACGGCAACAACCTAGGGAGGAACACCTGGACCAAAATTTGGGGCTAAAAGTCAGTTATAGATAGGCTAGATGAATAAAATCCATAAAAGAAAACGATATCACTGCGAGTAGCATGCATTGTGACAAACATACCTATTGGGTATGCGTCATGGCGCATGGCCTGAAGGCGGGCAGTGAGGTCATCCACCATGCCTGTGATGATGCCGAAGCTAGTGAGGAAAGAGTCCACTGTCTTCTTGATCCAGGCTGCAAAGATAGTGTCAGGATGGGTGCGTGCCACGGCGCGTGCCATTATGACACGGAGGCGCTGCAAAGAGTCGACCTGGGGGTGGGTGTCCCTGGCTTTCTCTAATAGATGGATGGCGCTCGCGCACACAACCTCCATCTTTCCTTCTCTCTCTCTCTCTCTCTCTCTCTCTGGATATCGGCAGACTCCACCGCTGCTCAGTCTAGGTACTTTTGTACTCTTGCTTTTTTGAAGTGTAGTACATATATATAGTAGTACTACGAAGTGCTACTAGTAGTAGTACTCGTACAAGCAATCAACGATAGAAAGATGCTACCACCGGTATAGTTGACCTTCAAGTATTAAGTGCCTACCTAACCAAGCCTGCATGCTTATCTTGGTAATTGTGCGGCCTCTCGTATAGCCAAATGCCTACTTAGGCTGGTCATAGTGTGAAGTAAGTAGTAGTAACATGCATAGTATGTTACTAGTCAGTTACTACCTCCATAGTGGAAAATAACATAGGTGTGGTATAATGCACAGTCTCATTTATTGCAATGTAGATTCATTTTGTCTTGAAATGTGTGATGTTATGGTAACATAGCTAGTTACCACAAGCCTCTCTCTCTCATCATTTAATTGCATGCCATATCATCTAAATGCTTAGTTGGCAATACAAGTAGGACTAGGTTACTCCCACTATGACTAGCCTTAACATGGTGTACTAGTACTGCCTGTTAAAAAAATATACTCCCTCCATTTCAAAATACAAGATGTTTTAGTTTAGTGAAAAGAGTGTATCTAGACCACTTTTAGTGTATATGTCAAATCTAAATGAACATGTACACCAAAAGCGGTTTACATGCACCCTTTTCACAAAACTAAAACATCTATTTTGGAATGGAGGGAGTACTAACTAGTACTACCTCTATTTGGGATTATTAGTCCTAAGAGATTTTTTATATTGTTTGAGATTATAAGGGCTATCTCATTTATTAGTCTCTCTCGGCTAATGCATGTTCTTCTTTTCCTCTCACTTCTCTCATGCATATAAACCTATTGGTGCATGCATATATTAATGAGAGAGAGTTATGAAGTGTCGTATTAGCAACTTGGACATTAGGACTAATAATTCCAAACAGAGGTAGTACTACTGTTTTGTTGGTACCAAGATGTGGCCTTGAAAATCGGTGAAAAAATATTGGGAACGTTATTAGAGCTAGCCTCTTACTGCACCGTAATTCTCTCCCCATTGGTTTATTTTTTACCCTCGCGCTCTACCGCATGTTGAGAGAAATGGTAGATGTCAGAAATTAGGGGCTGCAATAACTAGGGCTCTAGAAATTACTCCCCCCATCTCATTGCATTTTACTACTCCCTGTATTCTGTACCTCATGTTAGGAACCCATCGCAGCTTTGATCTTGAGTTATACTATGAAACTATTTTGAAGGTGTACACTGTGGGTCAATATCTTGAAAATCACCGAGATTTTTGAATGACTCAATATCTTGATATATATGAATTTGCATGCTGGCAACTGTTACATAGATTAAAAAAACGAAAGTATATAAAGGAGAATGAATAAGCGAAAAGGGTCTGCATGACATCCTCTCGTTTGCAGTACCAGCCATGAAAAAATGGTAAACATGAGATTTGAAACATTCAAAAAAGTTGTAGTCACATTAGATATGGCCTGAACACTCGAGGGTTTCTCGAGTGGAATGACCGATTAGGTCATGGAGATATCTACATCATAGTTCATGATAATGTTCCCATATTTGGTAGATGGGTGTGTCTTGCCATGGTATAGAATAATGTTGGGGTGGTAGTTTCGAACTAGTATTAGGAAAAACATGTTCAAATTTTCGAGTTGTGTCTTTAGGGTATGTGTTGTAAAAGTATAGGTCCCAGATGTATTTTGGTTTTCTTTTTGGACCACAATGTAATTTTCATGTGCACCATTGGATTTTAACGCGCACGTTCTTGGTACTTTGGGGCAGATTGCTCGTTACAAAGAAAAAGAAAAAGTTCCCAGTGACCGGAATTATTTTGCGCATGAATATTTTGGATCTGAATGCCCTAGAACCAATTTTTAGAAAAAATGAACTATTGTGCAAACCTTGAGTAGTCCGTACTTCTACTGAACCAGGGGCACCAGAAAATTAACCCCAAAGCCGCTAAAGAAAAAACGGAAGAAAAAAACAAAGAGCAAGAAGAGATTATTAACGGGAGGCAGCGCGAGAGAAGCGAAGGAGTTGAAGGCAGTGCGATGTCAGAGTAAACATAGTTTGACGGGTTTCTGACACAAGGTACATGTACCTACTACTAGTAGAACTGTACTACTAGTAGTACTACTATGTTTTCTCTCTCCTTTGCTGTCTCTTACCATCCATCCTCTCTCCCCCTCTTGTGCAGCGCCCCGCGCACACCGGCCGGTTGATCTCTCCCTCGTCCCACTACATCGCGCCGCACACGTGTGCCTTGGTACGGCCGCGCTATGTGTGTGTGTGGCCTGTTTTTTCCCTTCTTTCTTGACAAGAGTCTCTAGCGTGTTTTGAATTGGATACATAGCACCAATCCTGACCGTTGGGCTATAAGATCCAATGATTCAGAGCAACTTCATTCGTGTTGAACGGTACCTAGAGAAAACTCCACCATGTTCTAGGACCATCATACTTTAAGTCTTGTTAGAGAAAAATGCATACATTAAGTGTATTAATAATAACTATCTTCTTTTCCATTCTAGCATCTAGCAGATTCGATTGATAGTCTTCATCACAATAAATTATAAAATTACTATATAAAATTGATAGTCTGACGTATCATCACTATATAAAATTATAATTGGTAAAGCACAATAAATTATAAATTTGATCAACATCTATAAAGTATGGGTGTATATTTGGTCCTTGTACTTTGCATGTCATTATGCTGAAGACTATCAATAGAATGTTCTAGATGCTAGAATGGAAAAGAAGACCCAACGGCTAGAAATGTTGGGATTCGCGAGTCTTGATCCAACGGTCAATATTCAAAGTTATCCGTACACTATATAGTGTTAAGTGGTAACATAATATATCTATCTCTACTACTATAATGGAGCAGTTTTGAATTGGATCAATAGCACCAATCCTGATTGTTGGGCTGTTAGATCCAATGGTTTAGAGAAGCTGGATTCGTGTTGAATAGTACCTAGAACAAACTCCACCATGCATGTTCTAGAACCATCATGCCATCACCCCCAAAATTTCTTAGCACAGTAGGCTGTAAATAGTACAGACCTAGAGCAAATTCCACCATGTTTTAGAACCATCATGTCACCACCTCCAAAATGCATAAATTAAGTATATTAATAATAACTATCTACACATATTGATAATACAACCTAATGTGCTATGAAATTTTGGGGGTGGTGACTGATGACCCACAAGTATAGGGGGTGTATCGTAGTATTTTCGAGGGAAGTGAAACCCAATTTATTGATTCGACACAAGGGGAGCCAAAGAATATTTATAAGCCTTAACAACTGAGTTGTCAATTCAGCTATACCTGGAAAAAATCTTGCTCACAGCAGTTTATCAGTAGCAACAGTTTTGTAGTAGGAATAGCAAAGTAACAGCAGTAGTAAAGTAAAGACAGTAGTAAAAATAGCAGTAAACAGTGGGATTCGAGTGCGGTAGGCATAGGGATGGATGGATAGGCGTTGCATGGACAAGACAATTCACATAGCAAT
Source organism: Avena eriantha (assembly GCA_910589775.1). Lineage (NCBI taxonomy): Eukaryota > Viridiplantae > Streptophyta > Magnoliopsida > Poales > Poaceae > Avena > Avena eriantha. Next base: position 259,321,868 of record OU342744.1, on the reverse strand, counting down.
CAGAACATAGGGCAATTGCATATAAATAAGATAAAGCATCCAAGTACTAGATAATCCTAGGCATGTATTCCATATATAGTCATACGTGCTCGCAATGAGAACTTGCACAACATCTTTTGTCCTGCCAGCCCATTTGCAGCGGGGCCTCAAGGGAACTACTGGCAATTATGGTGCTCCTTTTAATAGATCACCGGAGCAAAGCATTAACACTCTGTGAACACATGTGATCCTCACATCAAAGCCATTCCCTCCGGTTATCTCGATTTCTGTCACTTTGGGGCCATTGGTTCCGGACAACAACATGTGTATACAACTTGCAGGTAAGACCATAAACAATACTATCATAATGAATCAATAACATGTTCAGATCTGAAATCATGGCACTCAGGCCCTAGTGACAAGCATTAAGTACAACAAGTCGCAACAAAGTCATAAAGCACTAATAGAAGATACTAGGTACCATGCCCTATCAATCTGATGCCATTACATGAATGATCTCATCCAATCCCTACCATCCCCATGGCCTACGGTGGGGGATTACTCACTCATAGATGGGGGAAGCATGGATGGTCGATGGAGAAGCGATGGTGATGATGATGGTGATTATCTCCTCCAATTCCCCATCCCGGCAGGGTGCCATAACGGAGTTTCTGGTGCTGTTTCGTGGAATCTGGTGGTGGCGGCGAAGCGGAACTCCTTCTTGAAAAACATCGAACCCCCCTAGAGTTTTTCGGTCAGAAGGCTTCTTATAGGCGAAGAGGGAGACCGAGGGGGTGTCTAGGGCGGCTAGAACACCCCCTAGCGCGGCCAGGTCCAGCCCGCGCGGCCAGGTGGTGTGGCTGGGCCACAGCCCATCTCCGTCTCATATTCTGGCTCCGGGAGTCTTCTAGTGAAATATGAGTTTTGGCTTTTGTCCTGTCCAATTCCGAGAATATTCATTTTCTGACTTTCCTAGAACCAAAAACAGCAGAAAATAGGTAGCTGGCACTGTGGCTCTTGTTAATAGGTTAGTCCAAGAAATCATATGAAAAGTACTCCAAAGTGTGGACAAAACATAAGAAAGTAGATAAAACCAAGCATGGAACATCAAAAATTATAGGTACATTTGCAATGTATCAGTGACATGCATGATTGTTCTAGAACATGGAGGAGTTTGCTCTAGGTACTATTCAACCCGAATCTAGCTGCTTTGATCCATTGGATCTAACAGCCCAACGGTCAGTTATGGTGCTATGGATCCAATTCAAAACTGCTCTATTCTTACCTTATCTTATCTTACCAGTATATAGTGTTCGAATAACTTTGAATATTGACCGTTGGATCAAGACTCACGAATCCCAACATTTCTAGCCGTTGGATCTTCTTTTCAATTCTAGCATCTAAAAGATTCTATTTTTTGAATGGTCTAGAAGATTTTATTGATAGTCTTCATCACAATGAATGTTATGCACAAAACTCAAAACACACTTCTCCATCATTCCAGAATCTTCTCCCTCGTTTCTCTAGACCATGTTACCAAAAATTTCATGTTTTAGATCTCCACTGCTATAATGAAGTAGTTTTTATTGGATCCATATTACCAATCCTGACCATTGGACTATTAGATCCAATGATTCAAAGTAGCTGGATTCAGGTTGAATAGTACCTAGAGCAAACTCCACCATGTTCTATAGAACCATCATGTCATCACCCCCAAAATTTCATAGCATAGTAGGCTGTATTCTCAATATGTGTATATAGTTATTATTAATAGACTTAATTTATGCATTTTTTCTCTAATGTATGATATGTGATTTAACAAACATTAAGTTGTTATTAACCAATAGTCTTGTTAGAGAAACATATTCATACATTAAGTACATTAATAATAACTATCTACACATATTAAGAATATAGCCTACTATGCTATGAAATTTTGGGGGTGGTGACATGCTGATGGTTCTAGAACATGGTGGAGTGTGCTCTATAGGTACCATTCAACATGAATCTAGATGCTCTGAACCATTGGATCTAACAGGCGAACATTCTATATGAAATGTGACAAACATTAAGTTGTTACTAACCAATAGTTTTGTTAGAGAAAAATGCATACTTTAAGTCTATTAATAATAACTATCTACACATAATGAGAATACAGCCTACTGTGCTATGAAATTTTGGGGGTGGTGACATGATGGTTCTAGAACATGGTGGAGTTTGCTCTAGGTCGGTACTATTCGACACGAATCAAGCTACTCTGAACCATTGGATCTAACGGCCCAATGGTCAGGATTGGTGCTATGGATCGAATTCATTCAAAACTGCTCCACTATCTTATCTTATCTTACCATAATATAGTGTACGAGTAACTTTGAATATTGAACGTTGGATCGAGACTCGCGAATCCGAACATTTCCAGCCATTATTGGATCTTCTTTTCCATTTTAGCATCTAGAAGATTCTATTGATAGTCTTGAACACGATGAATGCACTATGCATAAACCTCTCAAAACACACTTCTCCATCATACTAGAATCCTCTCCCTCATTTCTCTAGACCATGTTACCAAAAATTTCAAGTGTTAGGTAGCTAATAATCTTTGACTTATACACATGATGATACAAAGTAGAAGAACCAAATATACACCCATACTTTATAGATGTTGATCAAATTTATATTTTTCCACTTTACCTATTATAATTTTATATAGTGATGATATGTCAGACGTCTATTATCTGAGCCTCACGTGCAACTTACTAGTAGTAGTAGAGATAATACAACCTACTGTGCTATGAAATTTTGGGGGTGGTCACATGATGGTTCTAGAACATGCTAGAGTTTTCTCTAGGTACTATTCAACACGAATCCAGCTGTTTTGAACCATTGGATCTAACAGCCCAATGGTCAGGATTGGTGCTATGGATCCAATTCAAAACTGCTCTATTCTTATCTTATTTTATCTTATCTTATCTTACCACTATATAGTGTACGAATAACTTTAAACATTGACCGTTGGATGAAGACTCGCGAATCCCAACATTTATAGTTGTTGGATCTTCTTTTCCATTCTAGGATCTACACGATTCTATTTTTTTGAACGGTCTAGAATATTCTATTGATAGTCTTCATCACAATGAATGCGATGCACAAAACTCAAAACACACTTCTCCATCATTCTAGAGTCTTGTCCCTAGCTCGTTTCTCTAGACCATGTGTTACTGAAAATTTCATGTTTTAGTAGATAGCTAATATTCGTTGACTTCTACATGATCTTACCACTATATAGTGTATGGACAACTTTGAATATTGACCATTGGATCAAGACTAGCAAATCCAAACATTTCCAGATGTTGGATCTTCTTTTCCTTTCTAGCATATATAAGATTCTATTGATAGTCTTCATCACAATGAATGCTATGCACAAAATTCAAAACACACTTCTCCATCATTCTAGAATCTTATCCCTCGTTTCTCTAGACCATGTTGCCAAAATTTTAAAATTTTAGATAGCTAATAATCGTTGACTTCTACATGATATGCAAAGTACAAGAATGAAATATACACCTGAGAAGATTATTCTACTCCCTCCGATCCAAATTATTGTTCTCAGATTTGTCTAGATTCGGTTGTATCTAGTCATGCTTTGGTGTTAGATACATCTGAATCTAGACAAATATGAGAAGAATAATTTGGATCGAAGGGAGTAGAATGATGGAGTGGTGTTTTTTGAGGTTTGTGCATTTCATTCATTGTGCTAAAGACGTACTATCCATAATATATTCTAGTAGAGATGTTAGCTAGTAGAATGGAAAGGAAGATCCAACGACTAGCAATGTTGGGATTCACGAGTCTTGATCCAAGGATCAATATATTCGAAGTTATTCGTACACTGTATAGTGGTAAGCTAAGATAAGATAAACAACAGTATTTTTTAGAGATGATGCTACAATGGAATAGTAGATCCAATGGCTGGTAATGTTGGGATTCACGAGTTTTGATCTGGCCAACCAATCAATAATAAAAGTTATTCACAAAAAATATAGTGGTAAGATACGATAAAAAAGACTATCAATTGTATCTACTAGATGCCAGAATGGAAAAGAAGATCCAACCGGTTGGCCATGTTGAGATTCACGAGTCTTGATCCAACGGTCAAAATTCTAAGTTATTCGTACACTATAGTGGGTAAAATAATGTACTATCCATTTTAGATGCTAGCTAGAATGGACTAGTAAAAGGCACGTGCCACACACGTATATATTTTATGAAATGTGATTTAGCAAACATTAAGTTGTTATTATTGACCAATAGTCTTGTTAGAGAAAAAAGGGCATACATTAAGTCTAATAGTAAAAGGCATGAGCCACACGTATATATTGTATAAAATGTGATTTAGCAACCATCAAGTTGTTATTATTAACCAATAGTCTTGTTAGAGAAACAAGCCATACATTAAGTCTATTAGTAAAAGACATGAGCCGCACATGTATATGCTGAATGAAATGGGATTTAGCAAACATTAAGTTGTTATTATTAACCAATAGTCCTATTAGGGAGAAAGGCATACATTAATTATATTAATAATAACTATCTACACACATTCAGAATACAGCCTACTGTGATATGATTATATTTGGGGGGGGGGCGGTTACATGGTGGAGTATGCTCTATGGGTACTGTTCAACACAAATCTAGCTGCTCTGAACCATTGGATCTAATAGCTCAATCGTTAGGATTGGTGCTACTAATAATAACTATCTACACATATTCAGAATACAGCCTACCCTGCTATGAAATTTAGGAGCGGGGTTGTTGACATGATGATTCTAGAACATGCTGGAGTTTTCTCTAGGTAAGTACTAGTTGTTCAACACGAATCTAGCTGCTCTGAACCATTATTGGATCTAACATCCCAGCGGTCAGGATTTGTTCTATGGATCCAATTCAAAACTGCTCTATTATAGTAGTAGAAGAAAATAAGATAACATTGTACAGTGTATGATACAAATAACTTCGAACTTTTACCTTTGGATCTAGACTCATGAATCCCAACATTGCTAATTAACCGGTGGATCTTCTATCCACATTCTACTCCCTCGGTCTAGAAATATAAGACATTTTAGCTTTGTGAAACGAATGTATCTATATGTATTTTAGTCTATAGGCCGACATCTAGATACATTCGTTTTACAAAGGTAAAATGTCTTATACTTGTGAACGAGGGAGCATCATCTAGAAGATTCTATTGTTAGTCTTCAGCACAATGAACGCTATGCACAAATCTCAAAACACACTTTTCAATAATTATAGAATCTTCTCTAGAACACGTGGAGTATTAGGTAGGAGTACCTAGGTTGATTTCTACATGATACAGTACAAAGTAGAAGAACCAAATATACACCCGACACTTTATGGACGTGGCTCGAAATTAAAATTATTTTTTGAGCTTCACCTATCCCGTGCAAGGCACGTTCAACTTTATAGTGGATGTCCAGACCATGCAGGGGGTGACAACTGCTTACCGCCATCTCTTCGATTTTTGCGTCAAGTACTGTATCTGAATGGAAATGGTTTTTTACTCGTGTGGAGACCAGGAGGCCACCTCTCACGGCCTCGACCTTCTTCGTCCTCTTTTTTGCGACTGTAGATCTTCTTTGCCAGATTGCTTTGCTTATTTTCAATCCTTTTTGTTGTGCTATTTCACCCGCATGACAGGGAACAAGTCCGGCCACAGAAGGGATCGTGCCGTGACGGCGAAGCTCGCGGAAGAGAAGAAGTCGGCTTGTCGTTCTACCATTATGTTGCTATCGGTACCAGGCGAGGCGACGATCAAAGGGTCCCAGTTGAATCCCTCAGCTGTAGGCGAGAGGTCTCCAACTCAAGGTTCTTCGAAGGCGCCGCAACCAGGGATAGATACCTTCAGGTAAATCTCCGTTCTTGCGCGACTTTCCATTTCTTTGAACATTTATTGATTTCTTGTTTACATAAAAAAAGCACGTTCTTCCTCAATGATGTTTTTAGGTCAGGCGGTCTTTGAATTCCATCAGCACTCCTGCCTACAGAATCATATTCACCATCACTGATGGAGACTGATACCTTCAGGTAAATCTCCGTGCTTGGGCAACTTTCCATGTCTTTGACCGTTTCTTGATTCACTCATTTCCCTATTAGTACATTTATTCTCAATGATGTTTTAGGTCGGGCGGACTTCGCATTCCCGCGACACTCCTGCCTACAGAATCATCTTCACCATCGCCGATGGAGGCCGATTAGTACAGCTGCAAGGTAAGAAATCATTCGAATTGTGATTTCGTGTCTCTCTTCCTTGATAGTTCTCTAGGTACACTTCTAAATTTAGTCTCCCTGTTCATCTTTCAGAATATTGGCTTCGAGGTCGAGTTTATGGTGAAAAAGGTGATGGGCGATTTCTATGTCAAGACATCGGACAGAAGCGCCCTCGTCAACGAGTGCACTAGACTTTACTCCAAACTCGCCGATGACAAGGTCGGGCTTAGCCTCCTCAGGAATCTCGCCATGGAATACTTGATTGAGCATGACGAGCTAAAGCGGCGACACATCAACATGATGGAGATGCTGGGCATAATCTTCGAACAAATCCAGGACCTCGAGGACCAGAGGGAAAAAGTCCTAGCCGAGCTGGCAAAGCTAAAGCGTGAAACTGTCATCGATCTCCATCAATGAGCTGGCACGTGGAAGACCTTAGTTAGTACTCCATCTATTTTCACAATATAAGCCTATTTACAGAGCTAAAACAACTTACCAAAAAGACTTATATATTATGGAACAGAGGGACTAGTTGATGATCGGATATATAGATTGCAATATTGCGCCAGTAAATTGAAAAACCTTTATTACTAGTATGAATGTATGATCGTGTACTTGTGGTAAAATATTTGGTTATTTGGTGAATGTGATAGGCATCAGCATCACCAGCCACAATGTTGCCAGAGCCAATTTTGGGTGTGATTATCTTTCCTACTGTACTATAGTAGTAATTAGTAGTTATTATCGCTTCCATGTAGAGCGGTAGCTACCTTTACGTCGTTTTCATGCTGCATCTCACTAACTTCACTTGCTCAAAGCCTCCATTGTTCTTTACTCCAAAAAAATAGCCTCCATTATTCCGCCATCTTCGGTTTTGGTCCCGCTGATGGCAGTGGCACCGGTATCCCATTGATGGTGACTTTAGATCAGGACCCCAACTTTGTCTCTGTATAGCTACAGTGTAGTATAATTATTGCGTCAATGCTTATAAGGGAAGGAAGAGATAACTGCTGGGGATCCCTCTTGAACATATGTAAACTCTCCACATACATTGAAGGGATAACCACTTTTATAGCCAATTGAAAGAGTTTCGCGTGATTTTGTCAAATTTATTCGACCTTTAACTTGATGTGTGCTATTTGGTCGACAATTAGAAAACACTATTTAGTTATATAGTAGTAATATATAGAATCTTCCAATTTTTGACTAACTTGTGACATCTATTTTGATACGAAGGGAGTAGGATTATGCGTTAGCTACAAACATGGCCTTTATTCTACATAGTGTCAACCTGGTGGGATAATTCTCTGCTGAGGAGAGAGGCCTAAATATTAAAAGGTGTCTAGATATATTCGTTTCACAAAATCTAAAATATCTTATATTTTGGAATAGAGGGCCTCTGGATCTTTAGAATTCTAGCATCTAGAAGATTCAATGGATAGTCTTTAGCACAATGAACGCTATGCTAAAACTTCAAAACACAATTCTCCACCATTCTAGAATCTTCTCTGTCATTTCTCTAAGCATGTTACAATTTTTTTGAGTATTATTATGTATCAAGAACCAAGTACACACCTAATAATTTATGGATATGACGTGCCTCAAAATTCTTTAATAGTCTTTTGAGCTTTACCTATTATAATTTTATAAGTCATGACATGTCTTACTTTCCATCTCATAGCTAGAGATGACATGATAGTCTTTTATTTGAGTCTAATATTTGTTTTTTTTAAATGGGGATACCGCAGCCTCTAAACTCAAAGGATGCACAAATCCCTTTTATTAAAAACCAAGTACCGAGTACAGTTTACGGATCAGATAAGGTTGATACAAACACCAACCATGTGAACAAAGTTGAAGGTCTCACAAGAGAAAGCACACATCTCACGTGCAAATTATTATGCAAATATTTACTTCAAGAACATAGTTTGACCGTAAATATGGTCAATAATATGTAATTATATTTAATAATTTTTAACCAATTTATTTATATTGGAAAGACGATTCCAATGGTACAATTATTGTGACATACAATTCATAAATTGGTGACCAAATTTATGGTAAAATTATTTTCTTTGAGTATGTATTTGTCTAATGAACCGGAATGGAGGTAGTATACAAAATTCCTAGGCAAATCCTTTGAATTAAACAGACCCTAGAGTAGGAGTGCTTGAAGCAGAGGCACTGCCCGTGACTGTGCATAGCTTTTCATAGTAGGGACTACACGGAGTCTGCACCTGGGAAAGGCTGCTGGTGTGTTCATACCTCCCAACGCATTCGATGCACTTGCTCTAGCTCGGCTCTTGGCTAGTGTAGAAATAATCATAGAGTAGAGATCGCCAATTTTTTTGGCGGGTTAATCTCGTTCTAAATTGAGATCACCAAAATTTGAAAGACATTGCCGGGTTTTTCTTTGAACTACCCAGCGTGACACAGTTCAAAAGTTTCGAACCTACCACCGACGCCCTTGTGATACATATAAAACACACCGTATCCCACATCTCTCACTCGACCTCAGAGCCGGAGCATCTCCCACGAACATGGCCTCGCACCGCCGTCCCTCCCCACCACCACTGCCTCCTCACCAGGTACCGTTGTGACCGAAGGCACCACTCCCTTGTTTAGCAAGACGGAGCGGCTTCCCCACGGCGATGACGACCACGCCGGAGCATGCACAGCGTCACCGGCAAACATTGTACGGTCGCCGCAAAGTCCCAGCTCCTTCATGGACTCCCTGGTCTTTGGCACCCGAGAGATGGGCAAACGACGCGCCCCCGTTCGACCGCACCAACGCGAAGCATAAGCTCGTCTCCTCCCCATATGAATGTTGTTGCACACTTTATGCTAACTTTTGTTATGCACCTTATTACTATCAAAAGTACTTCGTCGTTTGTTGTAGTGTACTGCATCTTGCTCATATACTCGATCGTTACTCAAGTTTGCTAGAGCCTTCATTACCATCGTTATGAAGTTCCTCTAACATCTGTGGAATATCTCCTAAAATGATTCTAGTTGGGGCGTACCGGTTCATAGATAGCACAACTGGTATACGTTAACTCTAGCTGACGTCCTAAGCCGAATTAGTATGTCATGGCTCCTTGTTTAGAGTATTACCAGGAAGGCCCTGCTAGTTATGTTATCAGTATTATAGCCAAGCCTACAGGTTAGTCGATTATATTGGAACTTCATGTGTTTTCTTCTCACTCAGGGTTACATATGATTAGAGTACTCATAGCGGAAGTACTGTACTAGAGTTGTGATGGGGAATCATTGCTTTTCGAGCTGTCAACCTCTGCAAGAACTGCTAATAATTTCTTCTTTTTTCACACGATTCCATGATAAATCTGAAAAGCTATTTGCTTCCAATGCAGGAAACGGAGTCAGAACAAGGTCTCAGACTCTACTTAATCTAGTTGAAAATGACAACCATGCCAAAAAAGACAATAATACAAAACATCAGAATAAAAAGTTTCGTCCTAATCCCGCACCAGTTGGTCGAGTTGCACTGGTGGCTGCAAATAGAAAAATACACATCCCACAACCGCCCGTAGCCCATCCGGTGACCCAGGAAGAATTGACAGCAGAACCAGTTTCAATAGTAGGTTCTCATCAACAAACTGGTTATGATCTCCCAACAAACTTTAGTACTAACAGAGACATATTACTCCCTTGCAAACGAGCTTGACACCAAATTTGTTATATGTTCAGAGACTAGTAGTAGCATGCCCTCTTATATGTAATATGTATACATTGATATTTTGATGTAAATTTTTTTAGTTGCACTACGACGAAGATTAACAAGGGGGCCGACGATGGGAAAAAATATTGAGCAGATGCTTGAAATAACTAAATCAAGACTTCCGATCACATCTATAGCAGGATTCAGAAGGCCACTGGATCCACATGAATCTGCTTATATTGCATCGATCATTGGCGTTTTTGTGAGAAATGATATTCCTATCTTGCCCTCATGGAAACTCCACCAAAATACCCCTAAGCATTTTGAAGGTTTACTAAAGAAGTTACATGTAAGTCCTCTGTCTCTTGGACATACTCCATTGCTCCGTCCCTTGTCTTCTTAGCTTGCCGTTTGTTATATATGCTCATCGTTGTTGTCTACAGAGATTTTTCATGTTCGATGACAATAGCAAGGAAGTAAAGATTGTTCTCAAAAACATATTCTCCGCATGTTTGCGCCAATAGCGTCACAAGCTAAAAAAGCAACACTTCTCTGGCAAGTGTTTTAAGGATGTTACAAGAACCTCTCATGTGGATCACATGACTGACGATTAGTGGGGTGATCTTCCCCACCATTGGCTTGATCAAAAGAATGAGGTATGCTTTGAGAAGACTGAGACTAGATCGCATTGTCAATTCATATTTATGCATGTGTTTTACAAGTCTCATTTTGTAGGCCATCGCTCAAAGGAACTGTTCTAGCCATAATAAAGTACGAGTACTAAGTCGCATAGGATCCCGCAGCATAATTGGGCTCCTCTACCAATTGGTAAGGACCTGTTGTTCTGTACTGTATATTTTAAATAAGTATGTAATTGATGTTGTGAAATATGTATGCACCTTATCTTTCAACCTCTGTTTCCACCATGTGATGAAATTTATTTTCACCCGTCCAAATGCAAACGAAGTCTAATGGGGATCCAAAAAAATAGTTGACTATACTGGAGCAGTTTGAGGGATGCCAGACAGATAGATATGGTGTCATTGTAAAGAAAGTTGTTGTAAGTCTTCTCTGTGTTTTGTGATGTTGCACTTGTAGTGATTTGTAGGTTTAAGTTTGATATGCAACCTTGCTTGGACTGCTTCTCAGTTTTGTTTTCATTTTCCTTCATAACTTGCAACTAAAGTCAGTTTCAGTTATGAATTGTACAAACAGTTGGCATATCATGCACCTCACAGTGTTTACACAGGAAGCCACATTTTTAGTCCTGTTAGTAAATGACATCAAAAAAAGATACATGACAAAAAGATCTTTTTACTGAAGTGTATAAGATGCGCTATCAACACTGCCAATTATAGCAAGTCATGCACATGTTAAACCTGTCTGCATGTCTCTCTGTAGTAACTTCACTTCTCTTACACATGTCTATCAACTGAAATCTTTCCAGGCTAAATTGAAAGAGGAGTTGGCAAATCCTGGGAAAGACTGTTGAGTAAAAATTCCAAAAGAATGTGTGGATTTATTTTCCAAGATACTACAACGTGGTGCTATAGCCAAGAATATGTTGTTGTGTAATGCTGGGTTCCCAGCGAGCTCGTCAAATTCCAAGTTAAAGTTCAAGTCCAACTCCAAGGCCATTTCTTTGCATATTCAAGTTCTAGAGGAATAACTTCAAGCTGAACAATTGTTATCATCTTCCCTAAGTGTATACAATGAACGTTTGATCGCAAAGTTAGAAGAAATTTTAATTCGGCTGGAGCACTCCATAGAAAATAAGGAGAAAGTCATGAAGATGCTCATTATTTTTGGTTGAGCACTAACAACTGAGGTCAGTCCCTTTGTCGTGAAATAGAACCTGAAGCTGAAAGTATTTGTTAGTGCACTAGTCTGCACTTGTTATGAACTTGGGTTGTTTCCTTGTTGCGACATGTCTTTAATTTGTATGGTGGATGCACCAATATGTACTAGTGTGATATAGTACATTATGTTACAAGAGCTGCTGTCCTGGATCATTGGTCATAAGGTTCAGGTTCTCAAAACAATGCCTTAGCCCTTTGTTGCACACCATATTCATACGCGTCATGTGATAAATGGAAATACATTTTTGAATCGGAGCTCAATATTTTCTTTCACGTCTGAATGGACTGATGAACAGATCGAGTACGACCCGCAAAAAAAGACCTTATACAATTTTTTTATTCTGTTACTTGGAGTAGCCACATTCAAAACCATACTGGAGCCGCAAATCCTCCTGTCATCCCTCATAATATTTTTGAATCCGAGATCATGGTATCCAATTTTCTACCCCTCCGTCCAGAAAAAGGCTACTGAGCAAGGTCCTGGATGATCAGTTGATGTGACCAGGCCTTGGATTCGTGAACAGAGGGAAGTACAGTCTACTAGCAGTTATTACTTGGACTCTCACCAAATTCAAATTCTAAATCGAGAGGCAAAAGCTCCCGCCTACACAAAATATTTGGGCCCCACGTTTAATCTTTCATATACTGCGAAATTCCGTTTGACCTATCGTACTAATGACCAATGACGATTGTGAAATTGTTGGGTTGGGTGGTGGGGTTCGCTTGTAATTTTTGTTACTAGGACTATAGCCAAATTCAAAATCTTAATCGAGGGCAAAAACCTACAACCCAAACAATTTCGCAGATGGAGTCAACATTATTTTTTCTATGGGAATATATTTTTATTTCTAAAAATAGGGAGTAGCTTTTTTTTCAAATTATTACTTGTACTCTAGCCAAATTAAAAATCTCAGTTGAGCAGCAAAATTTACCAATGTTCTGCGCAATTATGTAATGGATGGTCAGTTGATGTGACTCTGGGCCTTCAATTCCGGACCAGATAGCGTACTAGTCTACAACTATCTTTTTCTATTATTACTTCACTGCTAGCCAAATTAAAAATCATAAAATCGAGCAGCAAAATCCCAACCGACTCATATGCCTTTCGCGCCCCTCCGTTTCAAACATTTTCAGCAAAAATCTCCCACCGATGGAGTACTATTTTCCTAGTATTACTTGGACTCTTGCCAAATTCAAAATCTGAATCGAGTGGCAAAATCACACACCGACCTTGAAGCATTTCCCGCCCCACCGTTTCAAAAACTTCGAACAAAATCTCTGACGGGGAGTACCATTTTTCTATTATTATTATTTATCCTGTAGTCATATTCAAAATCTCTATCGAGCAGCAAAACACACACCGACCTTGTGAATTTCCTGCCCCACCGTTTCAAAAACTTTGAGGCAAAATATCCCATCGTGGCGTACCATTTTTCTATTACACTATTATTATTTATCCGGTAGCCAAATTCAAAATCTGAATCGGGCGGCAAATTCACACACCGACATTGAAGCATTTCCCGCCCCGCCGTTTCAAAAACTTTGAGGGAAAATCTCCCACCATGGAGAATCGTTTTTCTATTATTATTATTTGTCCGGTAGCCAAATTCAAAATCTCGGTCGAGCGGAAAAATCACAGACCGACCTTGAAGCATATCCCGCCCACCATTTCAAAAACTTTGAGGCAAAATCTCCCACCGGGGATTACCATTTTTCTATTATTAGCCAAATTCAAAATCTCAATCGAGCGGCAAAACTAGAGACCGACTTTGAAGCATTTCGCACCCCTTCGTTTCAAAAGCTTTTGACGTTAAAATTCCTTTTCTACCCATTGTTTGGACGCCCTATGGCACGCTAAAGTAGGTAGCTTGGGGGCACGATCGTAATTATTTTTCTCTTCACCTCCATAGACCCGATTCGCGCAGTTTTTCTAGCTGGCCTTCCCAAAATCCCAGGCTTCTCTCCCACGCCCTCACCTCCACGACCACCGCGCGCACTACCCGGTGGCAATTCCACGGCTGCCGGAGCCGCTTCATCGACGCCCACCCCATCGGATCTAGTTCATTGGGTCTCTCTGCCACTCCACCAGAGTTGTGGTCTCGCTGACTACGCCTATGGTGTTGTCGACTGCCCATGCTCTGCTTCCCTATCACCAAAAGCTACCCAACCGTAACGAGCAGCTTCACCGTTGTCCACCAGAAGAGATCCAATTCAACAAGTTCCATGTCCACTGCTCTAGGCCAGCTACACGGTCATCGCCGTTGACTACACCGGCATCGACCGCCCAAGATTTGCTTCCCCGATGCCAACAACCACCGCAACCACAACACCCTCGGTGACTTGGGCGTCACTCGCATGCTACCAACGATGCTTAGACGCCTCTCTGACCAAGGTAACCAGATCTCCAACCTGTTTTTGTTTTGTCAGCGGTATAATAGGTTCAAGCCTGTCGCAGTGAACTACATTTTTGTAATCGTGCTAGTACATACAAGTCACTAGGCACGCCTATTCTTCGTGCTAGTACATACAAGGTCATTAGACATGTTGGTTTGCATTCACTGCTCTACAAATATGAAGTCATGCACATGTCTGTTATTTTGTCATGCACATGTTCTTATCTTAGCTGCTCCATACACCAGTAAATGCCTGCTACTATGTAGTTCTTGGAAAATGTAATGTTAGTGGAAAATATTAGTGTGGATTCCCTACTACACAGTTATTGACTCTATCTGGTTATTTCTGAGCTAAGTTCCTGCTATTATTTCCTCCCTGGCATTGTTCTGCTATCATGTGGTACCCGTTCAAAATCTTTGTACTAGTTCGATTATAATTTTGTTGTTTCAATCTGGTTCTTGAAAAGCTACAACACTGATATTTTCATTTCATTTGCATAGAGCTCAGAAGGGCAAACTGAACATGTTGGTTTTCACAGCCCACATGTCCACCAACGATGCCATTATATATTTTCTGTATCTGGTGCTAGTTCCTAATCAACGGCATAATTATTCTTTACTGCATAGTTCATTTGTGTGTTTCCGTTCCTGCTGAACAAGTGCTGGTATGATGCGGTTCTAATTTCTATGTGGTTCATTCTTAGCTATGACAGTAACTGCATGCCATTGTGTCGCTCACTGCAAATTTCGAGTCACCCAATGTCTCTTGCATTCTAGGAGATACCACTGCTTCCATATATATTTGCTGAAATGACCTGGCTAGTTTATACTAAAATTCTAAGAAACACTTTGTTTGATTGCTCATTTCATTGTTGGCATACTTGTATAATGCTTGTTTGTCTTGTTCTACAGGTTCACATGCCACACCATTATATCTCGTATCTAGTTCTGATTCATCCTAGGCAACGACATAACTATCATGTACTATATAGTTTAGTCATGGTTTGCATTCCTGCTCTACAAGTTTGTATTATGCAGTTATAATTCCTATCTGGTTCATTCTTAGCTATGAGTAGTTTGTCTTCTTTGCTGTATTAACTTGTTATTAGTTAGTTTCACACTGCAATTATTGCTATCGCCACCAAAGAGTGGACTGCAAGATCATATCTGAAGGTGGTTTTCCAATGTAGCTGTCACACTCAAAGGGAGATGAAGTTGATGGATTGAGAAAGCAAATTGAGGACTCTTCTATCAACTTGATTTGCAATTGAAGTGCTAAATTTTAATTCCCTTTTGTTCATATATTGTAATATTTTTAAGAAGTTTGCAGCTGATGTAATATCTAGATAACTCGCATAGGCCATGTAGGAATTTAGTTGACGCCGTCCACGCATGGTTGTGTAACACCCCAAAACTTCTAATCAAGATTATCAAAGTTCTAATCACCCAATTTAGGGTTAACAAAAACTTTTATTAAGAAAATGAATATGAATGCATGTGTGTTTCAATTAGTGTAGATTTGAGTGCTTATGCCATGCTTGAGTGTTCTCAATGATGTGAAATGGTTTATAGGTCAATACTACATCATCTATGCTAGTTACAAGAGAAACCAAAAGAAAAACAAATCAAATATGAATAAATAAAGCAAATGGTCATTTTGACCAAAGTAAACCACTAGGTCACTTTGTGTGTTCCTAGAAGAAGATTTCTAACAGAAACCTTTCTATTTCTTTTCACCCCTTGCTAGACCAAGTAAAAGTGTATCAAGACCCACTTTACAAACTTACAAAAACATCTTTGAAATCAATTGAATGAACAGTTGAAAATTAAATCTAGTTCATATGTTAAGATCCCACTTTTTCAAAAACCTATCAAATTAATTCCCCTTGAGCTCTCTAAGCAACCCTAGACTCTCAAGCTTAATTTAAGATCACTCAAAAAATTCATTCAAAAATTCCAAACTTTAGTTCTTGCGGCCATTTCTATAAACACCCTGCTTACACTAATTTAACCTCTGCCTAACTTCACTATTGTGCACAGTAATCCTCGACCATTTGGTCTCCACTTCACTCCCCTGTCTCCCAGAGTTGAACCAAGCCCCAGACCAAGTTCCCCCTTTGCCGTTTGCATAGTGGAGCGCCGCTCGATTGTGGTCATCACCGCCCGACCATGGCCAGCTCACAGCAGACACCGCCGCAGCCAGCCATGATATCCAGAAAGCACGCATCGGTCTACGCCACCCCCTGTCCAGGCCACGACCCTAGCCGAGCCCTGGACCACCCTACCTATGCCGCTCCCTGCCTCTCTACACCATGTCCAGAGCGTGCTAGCTCGCCGCACCCGACCAGCTCGCCCAGACCGCGCCTTCCCTCGCCGCGCACGCTCACGTCCACCATGATCACACCACCCTAGCAGACACCCATGTTCGCCACCGTGCGACCCGCAGCTCCTGCACGCCGCCACAAACAACTCTTCATCCGCGCGGAGCACCGCACACTCCTTGCCATTACGCCCATAAGAACCGCCAGGGAACATAGCACCGCCCACTAGCCACCACCATGCCGATAGCCGCTTGTAGCCTCGTCACTGACGAGCTCGCGCCCGCACCGCTCGGTCCCCTCGCCGCACTAAAAAGGAGGCCACCACTGCCTCATTTCTTCACACCATTCCACTCACCACTAATCACTGACCCTCCCCAACTTCTCCTCGGAGCAAGGCGAGCTCTCTCTCGCCGGAATTTGGCCGGAGCCCGCCGATGATGGAGGAGAAGGGCGCCGTCGATTTTGACCACCCCAAGCCCTATAGTGACCGCGCCTCGCCTCGTCGTCGCCTACCACGTCGATCGCCCCCATTGCCGACCCTAGATTGAGCCCAGGTGAGCCCCGCGAGACCCCCATGACCGTGTTAGGGTTGATTCCTCGCTGCAGTAGTTCGTCGTCGACGACGACTCATCGCCATAGGATTAGAATAGGATCGCACGACCTAGATGCTTAGATACCGTTTCGCGTAGTTAGTCCTGCTGACTGGTGGACCCCATCTGTCAGTAGCCCGCTGCGCTATGCAGTGTAGCTGGGCCGGCCCGTTTAACTTCCCGCGCTGGCCTGGAAATTCAAATAATTGTTTTTCCATTTTTGTTTAGACTAGTTTCTATCCACATATTCAAAAATCAATTCAGAGAGTTTCACTTAACCAAATTGTATGAATCAAATTTTGCTAGAAAGGTAATTAAATTATCTATCCAAGCCCGTTGGAGTTAAATCATTTGGAGTTAGAGATAATCTTTAGTGAAAATAACAAGACAGAGACTTTTGCAACTTCAAACATTTTTCAAAAATCAACCATAATAGCTTTTGAGTTGATTCCAACTCTCAAAAATCACATTTGGCAATATATATATCAATACATAAAAATATTTAGGTTTGCATGCAGTGACATTGGACTAGTACCCAAAGAATGCTATTAGGGCATTTCTAGTCACTTTAAATCTATTAAATAATAATATTTAACTTTATAAAATATGATCACCCCTTTAAATCACATTCCCATGTATTAGAATATGTGGTGATGACATGTGTCCACATGATCCCATAATGTAATTGGAGAATATTAAATCTTAGTTAATTTCAATGAGTAGAAATTAGTTTTCTCAAATAAACTAAATAAAACTAGTTCTTTAATGCATGTGATGATTGTGATGATGCTAGATCATCAAGTGTGATCCTTAGTGTGCTAAATAGAATTAGTTAAGTATTGTTTGGTGATTGTGTACCCCGTATTTATTTATAGACGATAGTATCGATCCAAGCTACGAGGAGGAGGATTTCTACCCCGAAGAAGAGGAGGAAAACTTCAATCACTGTACCAATCAAGGCAAGCCATCATTACTAGAAAGTTAGACCTTGCAAGCTAGATCTATGCAAGCTAGAATTATACAATTTAACCATGCAAGCTTTAACCTAAGAAAGATGCATTAGGCATGCTTTGGTTATATACTTGAGTTATACCCATCCCAAGTTTTACTTGCAAGCTTTACTCTTTTACTTTACCAAAGTTCTTTACTTTTAGCTAGTACTTTGTGAGTATTGGAAAGTAGTATAGATAACATAAAGAGTATAAAGCTAGGCCTATACTAGATGTGATTCTATGGAATGAGATTGAGATTAGCATCCTTCATTAGTGAACACTCTTAACTTAGTGGCTAGTGCTAAGCATAAAACTTGATCACTTTAGATGGGACTACTTGGTGAAAATGATTATGAAAACCTTGGAATGATGAGTCATTCTATTGAAATGTTTTGACATGTGTTGAGAGACACAAATGGTTTTGATGATGAAAAGTTGAGGCATGAGCCTTAGCCGTTTATAAAAACTGATGGTTGGGTTCGGATGCGATACCATTCCAATTTTACCGTACAACCACAATACCTGAATTGGGTAAGGCTTAGACGGAAGTTTATATGCATTAGTATGGGTTCCCTCGCGGAAGAGGTTTGAGCTGAGGCTACCTCTTGATGATGTCCACCTATGTAGTGCCCAGGATGGCAGATGGCCATGGCTAGGAGGCCAAGCTCATAGGGGAGGTGCCTATACTAGAGTGTGTAAAGGAAAGGTTATGTTTGATTATATACATACTGAGTATGATGAATCAGGGTTATCCCTGACGGATGTACCGAATTTTGTGGTGAAAGTGTACCACCTCTACAGAGTTTCAAACTATTCGAATAGCCGCCTCCGCGGTCATGGACAGTTGGAGTGGCCATACTGTTCCATCGTAAGATGCTTTCAAAAGGACTTGTCAAGTGAATTGTGATTTTGACTTAACCACAACATGGTTGTGGATGTGAAAACTAGATTCCCACTAAAGTGATTTAGAACATTAACTTAGTTATCTTTACTTCTAAACTCTGTTTAGTTAAATCTGGCTTTCTGCTAATAAACTTAGAGCTTAGGATTCCTACTAGAACTACCTTACTTGTTAGTGATAGTTTGCGAGTACTTAAAGAGTACTCATGGATTTCTCCCTGGTTATTCCCGATGCCAGACTATGAGGAGAACTATCAGGATGATGGATAGCATGACGTCTACAACAAGTAGGATCATCTCCCATCGTCAACATTGCCTGTGAATGTGAAGATGGAGCCTACTACTACGCTTATTATTCCGCTGCTTATTTGTATTGAGACTGGATCATGAGATCCTATATTTTGTGTAGGACCTTATTATGGTTTGTAATGGATGATGTACTATGATATCCAATCTGTTATGTCTCGCAAAAATGGTAATCCTGGGATTGCAATGTATGGCATAATAGGCATCTGGGATTAAAAATCCGGGTGTTGATAAGTTGGTATCGGAGCTAGGTTGACCATAGGAGACCCTAGTTAGAATGGACGTCCGAACAAAAGCTTAGTTTCAAAACCAAAGAAGTAAGTATTTATGAAGACATATTCCCACTCTTATCCTTGATTCTTTCAAAAAAATCATGTTCCTCAAAAATTCTTACATTCCTACATAAAACTTGACACACTTGCTCACCTCACTAACTTACTTATCCTAAATTCTTGTAGATGGAAGTTTAGTATTGCAAGTTCTACCAGTTGGGAAATGGAGGCCAGCTGATCTTTGAGAGGGATCTAGATGCACTATTAGAGTATCTTGAGCGCTCGCATCCGGAATTCTTAGGGGCTCAACTCAAGGATCACCCAGGAGGAGATCTACAATGGCTGATAGTTGCAGATCTCAGAGGCAAGATGGAAGCACCCCTTTCTGAGAAGATTCAATTCACCATGCGAGAGAACAACTGGCTAGATGGATTAGCCAGGGCTATGCATGATGCTCTTGCCCGTCTTTGTGGGCAAAACATCAACTTGATCCAGGGAAGTCGCGTTGCACACTTTGCAAGGCGTGATTCTATGGGAATGCCATTGGAGATGCCAAGTCACCCGGAGTTGAAGCGCCAGGTGGAAAATCTTGACTTCCTGCTATATGATAGGCAGAAGGAATTAGACAATGCTCGAGCCTACGCCAACCACAACCTTGCCATTGCCGCCAAGAAGGACCAGACTCTCACCATGCTCGTCAAGGATCGCCAATCACTTCATCATCGACGCGAGAAGAAGGATCGCACCATCTCTCGTCTTCGCCAGAAGGTGGCCGCTCTCGAGAAGACCATCCATGAGCAAGAAGTCCAGCTTGAAGCAAAGGAAGAGGAAGAAGGTGAAGACATCCAGGGAGATCTTCACTCGTACTTCAGTGATGACAACGACTAGCTGGAGGATGATGCCTTGGATTTCTACACAGATGATGATGATGATTCTGACTTCATTGATGATGAGTAGATGCATTTGATCACTACCATAGGAATGAGTTGTATCAGTCCCATTGTATCTTAGTTCATAGAATGGTTCTTAAAACCATTTGTTTTGCATTTGTGTTGTGGTGTGTGTTTGTATTGTGTGCTTGAATGAATGAATGAGAAGGAGTTAGTTTGCAAAACCTGAGTTCAAACTCAAAGTTTAAAGCTTTTGAAACAAAACCATGAAACTTAGAACTTTCACTCTTACCTCATGATCTTTCTCCATCTTCAGATGACTCGTGGAAACCCCGGAGGAAGCAGCTCATCACATGACCCAATGTTGCAGATTCTGCAAATGCTAGTTTCCGACCGTGAAGCTTAAGAAATCAGGATGGCCCACAATAGATAGCTCAGATGGCCCACAATAATCAAGGCCATGGAAATCAGGATCATCATGGATCCAAGCTTAAGAACTTTCAGAATACCAATCCCCCTATCTTTAACAAATCCGAGGATCCCTTAGATGCTGATGACTGGCTGCAAACCATGGAGAACAATCTGGAAGTTGCAGGAGTTGATGCCAACAAGAAGGTACTGTTTGCCACCCACTATCTGGCAGGAGATGCAAGAGCCTAGTGGAATAGCACCCGTACTTTGAACCACAGTCAGGGGATGACTTGGGAAGCTTTCAAGATCAAGTTCAGCCGCACACATGTGCCACAAGGTTTGGTCACCAAAATGAGAGATGAGTTCAGGGAACTGAAGCAAGGAAGGATGATGGTAGTTGAATACCGTGACAAATTTCTGTCCCTAGCTAGATATGCCCCTGATGAGATCAACACTGAAGCCAAGAAGAAAGAAAGTGTAACATCCCAAAACTTTAATGCAAGTTATCAAGATCCAAATCGCCCCATTTAGGGTTAATAGAAACCTTTTCTTATTTGAATAATTAAGCATGCATATATGTGTTGCATTAAATAGAAATTGTTTTGAAATGCCATGATTGTTTGTTCTAATAGTTGTAAAATGATTCTAAGACGAATTCAGCATCATCTAGATCATTCCCAAGCAAAATCCAAAGCACTTTTGCCATTTTAATCAACTAGGACACTTTGGGTGTTCCTAGCACTCAAATTCAAACAGAAACAATTATGGATCTTTGCACCCCTTGCTAGTACAAGTAAAGATGAACCAAGGCCCACCTTGTGATCTTGCAAAAACATTTAAGCCCTAATTTAAAATGAAAATTGAAAATGGAATCTATCTCATATGTCTAGATCCCACTTTTTCAAAAACCTCTCAAATGACTTCAACTTAACAAATCCCAGCAACCAGAGATGCTCAAGCATAAGACCAACCACTCCACCAAAAATCTCTGCAAAATTCAAATCATTGTGTCATGCGGCCATTTGGTCAAACACCTGGCATGCACAAATCACACCCTAGTATAGCCTCACTGTTTCTACAGGGATTTTCAACCCCATTGACCCTAATTCACTCCCTCTTTCCATCTTTGTTCTAACCAGGCCATAACCAGCCCACTCCCTAGTCCCTAGCCACAGTGCAGCGCCACCCCGAGGCCATGATCGCCGGCCGACCGTGCCCAAGCCACAGGAGCACGCCCCTCTCTCTCTCGCCATGTCTAGGAGGTAGGCGTGGTACCACCACCACCCCCTGTCCGCTCCTCAAGCCTAGCAAGCCCCTGGACCACCTCACCTCACTCGCGCTCTCCGCCTCTGTGGCATGCCGACGCCGCCTGCAGTTCACACGTTGTCCTTGCTCAACCAGACCTCGCCTCGCTCCCGCCGCCCGCCTACACGATCACCACCCTCCCAGGAAGCTACCAGACATGCCAGTTTCCCGGACCATGACCCCTAGCCGCCGGCCGCCGCGAAACTCACCGTCGATAGAGGCAGCGTGCGCGCAGCAACACTCGCGTCTCCCGACCACCTCGCACTGCACGCTCACCTCCGTGACACTCGCCAGGGCACCGCCCACCGTCCTAGCCGACCGCCCAAGCCTCTAGCTTGCTATGTCGTCGTCTTCGACGAGCTCCGCCAATGCCTCTCTACACCCCTCGGCCCGCTATAAATAGAGCGCCTCCCAACACCGTTTCCTCACACCGTTCCCATCCACTCCTCCTCAGAAACATCCCAGAGCCCCACCGAAGCCAGCCGCAGCCCGTAGCTCCCCAAATTCGCCGGAATCTGCCGTGGAAGGAGGAGAAGGGCGCTAGTGATCCAGGCCATGTCCCGGGACGCCGCCGCAACCAGGAGAACCATCGTCCTCGACTCGTCCATTTTCCCACCTCGCCACACTCGCTGGAGCACTGGTACGCCCTCACTACACCCTCACCGACCGTGCTAGGGTTCCTCCTTGTCGAGAACTGTTCCAGCGTGGATGATGGTCATGAGCCATTGATCCAGGATCTAATCCTGCGGCCACCATTCCCCCATACCGGTTCGGCAGCCCCTGTCCCACTGACAGGTGGGGCCCTCACCTAAAGCCAGCCTGGGGGCTGCGTGGAGTAAAGTGGGCTGGCCCATTTATTTCCCGCGCGACCCATTAGATTCAAATAAATCCTTTTCCATTTTAGCTGAAACTTAGTTATGTCCCAGAGTTCAAAAATCAACTTAGAAAGATCTACTAAACCAAAAGGAATGATTACAATTTTTTTGGAAAGATACTTTAAATCTCATTCGAAGCCCGTTGGATTTAAATCAATTAGAGTTATAGATCTCTCCTGGCAAAAATAACAAGACATAAGCTTTTTCACATTCAAACATTATTCTAAAATCAACCATAATAGCTTTTGAGTTGATTCCAACTCTCAAAAATCACATTTAACCATACCTATCTGAAAATGTAATAATATTAAGGTTTGCATGCAGTGACTTTGGACTGGTACCAAAGTAACGCTATATAGGCATTTCTAGTCACTTTAAATCATTAAATATTAAACATAAACTTTTTAAAATGTGATCCAACATTTAAATCACATTCCCATGTATTAGAATATGTGGTGATCACATGTGTCCACATGATCCCATATTTTAATTGGAGAATATTAAACCTTAGTTAATTTCAATGAGTAGAAATTACTTTTCTCAAATAAAATAAATGAAACTAGTTCATTAAATCTTGTGATGTTTGTGATGATACTAGATCATCAAATGTGTGCCTTAGAGTGCTAAGTAGACTAGTTAAGTATTGTTTGGTGATTGTGTATTCCATATGTATTTATAGACGATAGTACTGACCAAGTCTACGGGGAGGAGGAGTTCTACCCCGAAGAAGACGAGGAGAATTTCAACCACTTCACCAACCAAAGCAAGCTAATACTTGCAAGCCATCCTTAACAATTCCAGATAACCCTTGCAAGCTAGATAACCTAAGCAAGATGCATTAGGCATGCTTTGGTTATATCTTTTGACTTATACCTACTCCAAGTTTTAGTTACAAGCTTTACTTTCTTTTACTTTACCAAAGTTTCTTACATGTTTATAGATAGCATAAAGAGTATAAAACTTGACCGATATTGTTAGACTTAGATGTCATTCTATGGCATGAGATTGAGATTAGCATCCCACATTAGTGAACACTCTTAACTTAGTAGCTTAGACCTAAACTAAAAACTTGATCACTTTAGATGGGAATACTTGGTGAAAATGAATTATGAAAACCTTGGAATGATGAGTCATTGTATTGAGATGTTTTGACATGTGTTGGGTAACACAAATGGTTTACGATGATGATGAAAATGTTGAGGCATGATCCTTAGCCCTTTTATAAAAACTGATGGTTGGGTTCAGATGCGATACGGTTCTAATTTTACCGCACAACCACAATACCTAAATTGGGTAAGGCTTAGCCGGAAGTTTATATGCATTACTATTAGTTCCCTCGCGGGAGAGGTCTGAGCTGAGGCTACCTCTCAATGTTGTCCACCTATGCAGTGCCCAAGATGGCAGATGGCCATGGCTGGGAGGCCAAGCTCATAGGAGAGGTGCTTATACTAAAGTGTGTAAAGGAAAGGTTATGTTTGATTATCTGCATACTAAGTATGATGATTCAGGGTTATCCCTGACAAATGTATCGAATTTTGTGGTGAAAGTGTACCACCTCTGCAGAGTGTCAAACTATTCGAATAGCCGCGTCCGCGGTTATGGAAAGTTGGAGTGGCCATATTGTTCCATTGCCAGATGTTTTCAAAATGACTTATGAAATGAATTGCGACATGACTTCACCACAACATGATTGTGACTATGACAACTAAGCTCCCACTTAGGTGATTTCAAACTTTATTTTATCTTTCTTTGTTTCTGAACTCAGCTTAGGTTTCAAACTTAAATTTTAAAATAAGCTTAGAAATTAGCATTCCTACTAGAACTACCTTACTTGTTAGTGATAGTTTGCGAGTACTTAAAGAGTACTCATGGCTTTGTCCCTGGCTAATCCCGTGGCTAGACTATGAGGAGGACTACCCTGAAGGAGGACAGCAGGACGGCTACAAACTAGGATCATCTCTCATCGTCAGCATTGCCTGTGACACTGAAGATTGAGCCCACTACTACGCTATTTATTTCGCTACTTGTTCGTATTAAGACTGGATCATGAGATCCTTTATTTGTGTAAGACCTTATTATGGTTTTTAATGGATGATGTACTGTGATATCCAATCTGTTATGTCTCGCAAAAATGGTAATCCTGGGATTGCGATGTATGGCATAACAGACATCTGGGATTAAAAATCTTGGTGTTGACAAGTTGGTATCAGAGCCATCCTGACCATAGGAGACCTTAGTTATAATGGATGTCCGAACAAAACTTAGTTTCAAAACCAAAGTGAGTATTTGTTAAAATATATTTCCTCTCTTACCCTTGGGATTCTTTCTCTCAAAAAAATTAAATGTTCCTCAAAAATTCTTACATTACTACATAAAATTTTGACACACTTGATCACTTCACTAACTTTCTCATCCTAAATTCTTATAGATGGACGTTCAGTACTACAAGTTCTACCAGTTGGGCAACGGAGGCCAACCGATCTTCAAGAGGGATCTAGATGCATTGTCTAAATACTTGGACCACCCACATCCGAAATTCTTTGGAGCTCAACTCAATGGTCCACCAGGGAGGAGATTTACAATGGCAAGTAGTTGCTGATCTTCGAGGCAAGTTAGAGGCACCAATGTCCGAGAAGATTCAATTCTCCACGAGAGAGAACAACTGGCTAGATGGATTAGCCAGGGCAATGCATGAAGCTCTCGCTCGTCTCTGCGCACAGAATGTCAACTTGATCCAAGGGACCCGCTTTGCTCACTATGAAAGGCGTGATTCTATGGGAATGCCTCTAGAGATGCCAAGTTACCCGGAGTTGAAGCGTCAAGTGGAGAACCTCGACTTCCTGCTGTACGATAGACATAAGGAATTGGACAATGCTAGAGAGTTCGCCAACCACAACCTTGCCATTGTGATACGTCCATTTTGCATCACTATTCTATGTCATAATTCACTGTTATTCATTGATAAATTTTGTATTGAGAGGTGATACTTATGTTATTTCATCTGTTTTTGCATGGTTGATGACTTTTGGAGCATGGAACGCTGCAGTCAGGATTCTGATGGAAAAGGTGTTGTTTGGAGGAAAAATTCGTGAAGATCAGAAAATCTGGGAAAATATACTAAAAATCCTATTTTTCCAGAAGACGAAGGAAGCCAAAAGGGGGGCTAGAGATGGGCCACAGGGGGCCCACACCACCCCCTGGCGCGGGCCAGCCTAGGCCGTGCCACCAGGTGGTGTGGCCACCCTGGTCCACCCCTCGCACTCCCCTCTAGTGTATATTATGCTCCCGTAACCCGAAGACTCAGGGAGCGACCACAGAAAAATTATGCCGCCTCTGCGGGGCGGAAAACACCGAGAGAGAAAGATCTCTCAGGCAGACAGATTTTTGCCGGGGGAATTCCTTCCCGGAGAGGGGAGATTGTCGCCATCAACACCACCATCAAGCTAGACTTCATCGGGATCATCATGATCATCACCACAATCATCACCATCAGCACCCTCATCACCATCTCCATATTGATGTAACAATTGAGTTGAATCTTGCATAGTTCATAGGGGAAACTTTCCCAGTGTTGATTACTATTTGTAGTTGATGTTATTGAGTGAAACATTGAATTATTATTTATGTTCAGATTGTTATACATCATTATTCCATCTCTGATCATGATCCATATGATGTCTTGTGAGTAGTTCGTTTTGTTCTTGAGGACATGGGAGAAGTCATGTTGTTAGTAGTGGAGTTGTGTTGAGAAAGATTCAATAGTTTGATATTTAAGTTGTGGTGTACTTCTTCTAGTGGTGTCATGTGAACGTCGACTAGATGACAATTCACCTATATGGGCCTAGGGGAATGCATTGTGTATTTGGCTACTAATCGTAGGGGTTGCCGGAGTGACAGAAACCTGAACCCCCGTTAGGAAACCATTGCACAAGGGACGTAAGGGTCTTAGAGTTTAAAGGTGTCGTTAGGTTTCTACCTTAATTACTTTCTTGTACTTACGGATGTTTGCAAGGGGTATAATCACAAGTATGTATTAGTCCTAGGAAGGTCGATACATTAGCACAGGTTCACCCACACAACACTTAGCAAGCTAAAGAAGATTAATCAACTATATGAAGCGAAAGCACTTGACAGTCTTCCCATGTGTCCTCGAGAACGTTTGGTCATCTTCAGTAATACAACCGGCTTGTCCTTTGATGCATAAAGGATTGGGCCACTTGCTGCATTTATTCCTACTGTATTTTATTTACTCGTACTTTGTTTACTTGCTTTATCAAAAAACCCTAAAAATCCGTTTGCTAAGTAATTGTAGAGAATTCCTGATCCATACCACTAGCCAGTACCTTCTGATCCTCGTTGGGTTCGACACACTTACTTTTCGAAAATACTACGATACACCCCCTATACTTGTGGGTCATCACATTGCCTCCTAGAAAGCCTAGACTTTCTCACTGCTAGTCAAGGATCATCAGTCACTTCGACGTCAACGTGCAAAGAAGGATCGCACCATCGATCGTCTTCGCAAGAAGGTAACCGACCTCGAGAAGACCATCAAGGAGCAAGAAGCTCAGATTGCAGCAAAATAAGAAGAAGAGGAAGGTGAAGACATCCAGGGGGATATTCACTCGTACCTCAGCAATGATGATGACTATCTGGAGGATGACGCCATGGACTTCTATACCGACGATGATGACTCCGACTTCATCGATGATGAGTAGATGCACTAGAGAACTATCGTAGGAGTGAGAAATATCGGTACCATTGTATCTTAGCTTACAGAATGGTTCTTAAAACCATCTGTTTTCCTTTCATGTTGTGGTGTGTGTGTTTGTATCGTGTGCTTTGCTTGAATGAATAAAAAGAAGTTAGTTTGCAAAACCTGAGTCAAACTCAAAGTTTTAGCTTGAAACCAAAACCATAAACCTTAGAACTTTCCCTCTTATCCCTTTATCTATCTCAATCTTCAGATGACTTGTGGAAACCAAGGAGGGAGTAGCTCATCGCAAGACCCAATGGTGCAGATTCTTCAGATGCTCATTGCAGACCGTGAAGCTAGTAGGGCAGAGCGCCAAGCAAATCTAGCCACACTGCAGCAGATCGCCCAGATGGCTCACAACAATCAGAACCATGGAAATCAGGATCATTATGGATCCAAACTCAAAAACTTCCAGAATACCAATCCCCCAATCTTTAGCAAGTCTGAAGACCCGCTGGATGCTGATGATTGGTTACAGACCATGGAGAACAACTTAGAAGTCGCCAGAGTGGATGCAAAAGAGAAAGTTCTGTTTGCCACCCACTATCTAGCAGGAGATGTAAGAGCATGGTGGAACAACACCCGCACGATGAACCATGGTCAAGTGATGACGTGGGAAGCCTTCAAAGTCAAGTTCAGCCGCACTCATGTGCCGCAGGGTCTAGTCACCAGAATGAGAAATGAATTCAGAGAGCTAAAGCAAGGAAAATGACTGTAGTGGAGTACCGTGACAGATTCTTGTCCCTCGCCAGGTATGCACCTGATGAGATCAACACGGAGGCCAAGAAGAAAGAGAGATTCCTGAACGGGCTGCATGATGAGATGCAGACTGTACTCGTCAACATCCGTTTCGAGGATCTCGAAGAACTAGCCAACTTTGCCATTCAAATGGAAGGGAAGATTAATCAAGCGAACGACAACCGCAAACGTCGGATGATGGACCAAGATGGATCCAACAGTCACCAGAAGTATCGTCCCAACCCGTCTGCGGGATATGCCCCGTGGAACAATCGACCCCCAATGTCTCGTCCTAGCTACCCCAACCACAGCGGAGGAAATGTGAAGTCTGGAGGAAACAACAACCACCCCGGCAATTTCAATCGTGCAGCCCTCAAGCACAACAACAACAACACTGCACCCAGAACTAGAAGCAATGTTGTGCCTGTGGCAGCGAAAGACAAATCTTAGATTACTTGTTTTGAGTGTGGAGTGAAGGGTCACTATTGCAATGAGTGTCCCAAGAAGATTTCCGTCACTGCCAATGTGAATGCCCCAGCTCAATAGCAGCATCATGTTCAACCTGAAAGAAGATTCACCCTAGGGAACCCTCACAACCGCAATGGCCGTCTCTTCCACATGATCGCCGAAGAAGCCCAAGAAGCGCCAAATGTAGTGCTGGGTATGTTTTCTGTCAACTCAGTTTTAGCAAGAGTGTTGTTTTATTACGGAGCATCGCACTCATTTGTCACCAAAAATTTTGCATGCACTAGTAAGATTCACCCAACCAACTTGAAGCATGTCATGATAGTTCAAATACCTAGTTCGACTACAAAAGCTAGAAAAAATTGCAAAGTTGTACCTATCAGAATACATTCGATAGATTTTTATGCCAATCTAATAGTACTTGGAACCAAAGGTTTGGAAGTAGTACTACGAATGGACTGGATGTCAAAGCATAAAGGATTGATAGACTGTGCCTAGAAAGCCATCACTATGACTAGTAGCTCTGGAGTATCAGTAAAGCATATATCTAAAACCTTGCCCCGTCAATTCAAGTGTAACAAGAGTCTAGCCCTACCCACCATAGACCAAGTCAGAGTAGTCTGTGAATACCCCGACATATTCCCAGAAGAATTGCCCGGTATGCCCCCGGATCGGGATATTGAGTTCATTATTGAACTAATCCCTGAAACCGGTCCCATAGCTCAGAGACCCTATAGCATGAAACCCTCCGAGCTAGTGGAACTAAAGAAGCAGCTGGATTCTATGCTGGAGAAAGGCTTGATTCAACCAAGCGCATCTCCATGGAGATCGCCCGTGTTGTTTGTCGACAAGAAAGATGGAGGAAACCATTTGTGCACATATTACATGATGCTGAATGATGTCGCAATCAAGAACAAGTACCCTTTTCCAAAGATAGAGGATATATTCGATCAGTTGACTGGTGCCAGTGTGTTCTCTAAGATCGATCTTAGGACTGGTTATCACCAACTTAAGATTCATGCAACGGATATTCCAAAGACCGCCTTTACCACTAGATATGGATTTTACGAGTATACGGTCATGTCTTTTGGATTAACCAATGCCCCCGCTTATTTCATGAATCTCATGAATAAGATCTTTATGAATTTTCTGGATAAGTTTGTCGTTGTGTTTATCGACGATATCCTTATCTACTCCAAGTCAGAAGAAGAACATGAGAAACATCTGGAAATCATTCTTGAAACCCTTAGAGAGCATTAGTTGTATGCCAAGTTCAGCAAATGTGAGTTTGGGCTGAAAGAAGTAGGATTTCAAGGACATATTGTGTCTGTCGGAGGAGTCGTTGTTGATCCTGCCAAGATCAAATATGTCGAAGAATGGGAAGCCCCAACCACTCAAACCCAAGTCCGTGCATTTCTCAGATTAGCAGGATATTACCGCAAGTTCGTAGAAGTATTTTCGATCATCGCAAGACCTATGACCCAATTGTTGAAGAAGGACAATAAGTTTGAATGGACCGAAAAATGTGAAGCTAGTTTCCAAGAGCTCAAGAAGAGATTGATTTCAGCCCCAATATTGATCATGCCAGATATCAAGAAGCCGTTTGGTGTGTATTGTGATGCATCCAAGATCGGTCTCGGATGTGTATTGATGCAAGAAGGCAAAGTCATCGCAAATTTGTCTCGACAACTGAAACAGCATGAGCAGAACTATCCTACCCATGATCTTGAATTAGCAGCCATAGTTTTGGCACTGAATACATGGCGTCATTATCTTATCGGCAATCGCTGTGAGATTTATTCAGATCATAAGAGCTTTAAGTATATTTGCACTTAGAAGGAGATGAATATGAGGCAAAGGAGATGGATAGAGTTAATCAAGGATTATGACCTTGACATTCACTATCACCCCGGCAAAGCCAATGTGGTAGCGGATGCTCTTAGCAGATTGTCGTGTAGGCTAAACACTATGATCAAGGAGAAGCAACCAAGTTTGTATGAGGAATTGGAGCAGTTTAGAACTGAGCTAGTTAGCAAAGGATTTTTAGCTAGCATTGAACTTCAACCCACTTTGATTAGCCAAATCAAGGAAGCCCAGAAGGGAAATGCAAGTATCGACGGAATCAAGCGTCGTATTGGTACAGGAAAGGTACCTGGATTCACGGAAGACGAAGAAGGAGTTTTGTGGTACAAAGGACGTATCTGTGTTCCAGCAGATTCGGAGCTAAAGCAAGTTATCATGCAAGAAGCTCATGATACTCTTTATTCTATCCACCTCGGAGGAACAAAGATGTATCAGGATTCGAAGGAACAATTTTGGTCGCACAAGATGAAGAGAGAAATCAGAAGCTACATCGCCAAGTGTCATATCTGTCAGAGAGTCAAAGCGGAACATCAGAGGCCCGCAGGACTGTTGCAACCATTGAAAATTCCGGAATGGAAATGGGATTCCATCAGAATGGACTTTATCACCGGTTTGCCTACTTCTAGTAGGGGAAATGACTCAATCTGGGTCATCGTTGATAGACTGTCTAAGGTAGCTCATTTTATACCTGTCAAGACAACCTACCAGAGTTCGAAGCTAGCAGAGTTGTACATTGCTAGAATCGTCAGTTTGCATGGAACCCCCAAGACCATAGTGTCAGATCAAGGAACCCAATTTACCTCAAGATTTTGGCAGGAAGTCCAAGAAGGATTAGGAACCAAGTTGAATTTCAGCACAACTTATCACCCGCAAACCGACGGGCAGACTGAGAGAGTCAACCAAATCTTAGAAGATATGTTGAGAGCTTGTGTGTTAGAGTACGGATACAAATGGGAAGATTGCCTGCCTTTCACAGAATTCTCATACAACAACAGTTATCAAGCCAGTTTGCAAATGGCCGCATTTGAGTTCTTATATGGAAGAAAGTGTCATACCCCTTTGAATTGGTCACAAGTAGGAGAGAGTCAGATTTTTGGACCTGACATCCTACGAGAAGCCGAAGAGAAGGTTCACAAAGTCCGTGAGCACCTCAATACCGCCCAATCCAGACAGAAGAGTTATGCTGATAAGAGAAGGAGAGACCTGACTTTCAAAGTCGGAGATTTTGTGTATCTCAAGGTTTCGCCATTGAAGGGAACCCAACGTTTTAGTCTGAAAGGAAAGTTAGCCCCTAGATATATCAGACCCTTCCAGATTCTAAATCGTCGAGGAGAAGTATCATATCAACTGCAACTGCTAGAGGAGATGTCTTCCATCCACAATGTTTTCCATATCTAGTTACTTCGCAAATGCCTAGAAGTGCCGAAGAAGACCGAAGTTCTCAAGAACATCGATCACCGAGCTGTTGATATCAAAAAGAATCTGATATATCGTGAAGTGCCCATCTGTATCTTGGAAGAAGCTTATAGAACCACCAGGACCCGGAGTATCAAGTTTCTCAAGATTCAATGGAGCAACCATACCAAAGAAGAAGCCACTTGGGAGCGAGAAGATTACATTAGGACAGAGTTCCCAGATCTCTTTAATTCCTAGTTTCCTTTCTAAAATCTCGGGACGAGATTTTGTTTAAGGGGGAAGGTTTCTAACATCCCAAAACTTTAATCCAAGTTATCAAGATCCAAATCACCCCATTTAGGGTTACCAAAAACTTTTTCTTATTTAAATAATTAAGCATGCATATATGTGTTGCATTAAATAGAAATTGTTTTGAAATGCCATGATTGTTTGTTCTAATGGTTGTAAAATGATTCTAAGATGAATTCCACATCATCTAGACCATTCCCAAGAAAAATCCAAAGAAAAAGAAATCAAATAGAATTAATAAATGGAAATGGTCACTTTTGCCATTTTAAACAACTAGGAAACTTTGGGTGTTCCTAGCACTCAAATTCAAACAGAAACAATTATGGATCTTTGCACCCCTTGCTAGTACAAGTAAAGATGTACCAAGGCCCACCTTGTGATCTTGCAAAAACATTTAAACCCTAATCTAAAATGAGAATTGAAAACAAAATCTATCTCATATGTCTAGATCCCACTTTTTCAAAAACCACTCAAATGACTTCAACTTAACAAATCCCAGCAACCAGAGATGCTCAAGCATAATACCAACCACTCCACCAAAAATCTCTGCAAAATTCAAATATTTTTGTCATGCGGACATTTGGTCGAACACCTGGCATGCACAAATCACACCGTAGTATAGCCTCACTCTTTCTACAGGGATTTTCAACCCCATTGACCCCAATTCACTCCCTATGTCCCTCTTTTGGCTAACCAGGCCATAACCAGCCCACTCCCTACTCCCTAGCCAAAGTCTAGCGCCACCCCGAGGCCATGATCGCTGGCCGACCGTGCCCGAGCCACAAGAGCATGCCCCTCTCTCTCTCTCGCCATGTCTAGGAGGTAGGTGTGGTAGCACCGCCACCCACTGTCCACTCCTCAAGCCCAGAAAGCCCCTGGACCACCTCACCTCGCTCGCGCTCTCCGCCTCTTTGTCATGCCAACGCCGCCCGCAGTTCACGCGCTGTCCCCGCTCAACCAGACCTTGCCTTGCTCCCGCCACCCGCCTACACAATCACCACCCTCCTAGGAAGCTACCAGACATGCCCGTTTCCCCGACCATGACCCTTAGCCGCCGGCCGCCATGAAACTTGCCGTCGATAGAGGCAGCGTGCGTGCAGCAACGCTCGCGTCTCCCGACCAGCTCGCACTACACACGCACCTCTGTGACCCTCGCCAGGGCACCGCCCACCGTCCTAGCCCACTGCCCAAGCCTCTAGCTCGCTGTGCTATCGTCTCCGACGAGCTCCGCCCATGCCTCTCTGCACCCCTCGCCCCGCTATAAATAGAGCGCCTCCCAGCACCGTTTCCTCACACCATTCCCATCCACTCCCCCTCAGAAACCTCCCAGAGCCCCACCGGAGCCAGCCGCAGCCCGTAGCGCCCCAATTTCGCCGGAGACTGCCGCGGAAGGAGGAGAAGGGTGCCAGTGATCCAGGCCATCTCCCGGAACGCCGCCAGTACCAGGAGAACCGCCATCCTCGACTCATCCATTTGCCCGCCTCGCCACACTCGCTGGAGCCCTGGTACGCCCTCACTACACCCTCACCGACCATGCTATGGTTCGTCCCTGTCAAGAACTGTTCCGGCGTGGACGATGGTTGTGAGCCGTTGATCCAGGATCTAATCCTATGGCCCCCATTCCCGCCATATCGGTTCGGTAGCCCCTGTCCCACTGACAGGTGGGGACCTCACCCAAAGCCAGCCTGGGCGCTGCATGGAGTAAAGTGGGCCGACCCATTTATTTCCCGTGCGACCCATTAGATTCAAATAAATCATTTTCCATTTTAGCTAAAACTTAGTTTTGTCCCTTAGTTCAAAAATCAACTCAGAAAGATCTACTGAACCAAAATGAGTGATTCCAATTTTGTTGGAAAGATAATTTAAATCTCTATCCAAGACCGTTGGATTTAAATCAATTAGAGTTATAGATCTTGCCTAGCAAAAATAACAAGACAGAAGCTTTTTCACATTCAAACATTTTTCTAAAATCAACCATAATAGCTTTTGAGTTGATTCCAACTCTCAAAAATCACATTTAACCATACCTATCTGAAAATGTAATAATATTAAGGTTTGCATGCAGTGACTTTGAACTAGTACCAAAATAATGCTATATAGGCATTTCTAGTCACTTTAAATCATTAAATATTAAACTTAAAGTTATTAAAATGTGATCCAACATTTAAATCACATTCCCATGTATTAGAATATGTGGTGATGACATGTGTCTACATGATCCCATATTTTAATTGGAGAATGTTAAACCTTAGTTAATTTCAATGAGTAGAAATTACTTTTCTCAAATAAAATAAATGAAACTAGTTCATTAAATCTTGTGATGTCTGTGACGATACTAGATCATCAAATGTGTGCCTTAGAGTGCTAAGTAGACTAGTTAAGTATTGTTTGGTGATTGTGTATTCTGTATATATTTATAGATGATAGTACCGACCAAGTCTACGAGGAGGAGGAGTTCTACCCCGAAGAAGACGAGGAGAATTTCAACCACTTCACCAACCAAGCCAAGCTACTATTGGCAGGCTAATACTTGCAAGCCATCCTTAACATTGCCAGATAACCCTTGAAAGCTAGATAACCTAAGCAAGATGCATTAGGCATGCTTTTCTTATATCTTTTTGACTTATACCTACTCCAAGTTTTAGTTACAAGCTTTACTTTCTTTTACTTTACCAAAGTTTCTTACATGTTTATATATAGCATAAAGAGTATAAAATTTGATCTATCTAGTTAGAATTAGATGTCAATCTATGGCATGAGATTGAGATTAGCATCCCACATTAGTGAACACTCTTAACTTAGTAGCTTAGAGCTAAACCAAAAACTTGATCACTTCAGATGGGAATACTTGGTGAAAATGAATTATGAAAACATTGGAATGATGAGTCATTCTATTGAGATGTTTTGACATGTGTTGAGAAACACAAATGGTTTACGATGATGATGAAAATATTGAGGCATGAGCCTTAGCCCTTTTATAAAAACTGGTGGTTGGGTTCGGATGCGATACCATTCCAATTTTAACGTACAACCACAATTCCTGAATTGGGTAAGGCTTAGCCGGAAGTTTATATGCATTAGTATTAGTTCCCTCGCAGGAGAGGTCTAGGTTGAGGCTACCTCTCAAGTTGTCCACCTATGCAGTGCCCAGGATGGCAGATGGCCATGGCTGGGAGGCCAAGATCATAGGAGAGGTGCTTATACTAGAGTGTGTAAAGGAAAGGTTATGTTTGATTATCTGCATACTAAGTATGATGATTCAGGGTTATCCCTGACAGATGTATCGAATTTTTTGGTGAAAGTGTACCACCTCTGTAGAGTGTCAAACTATTCGAATAGCCGCGTCCGCGGTTATGGACAGTTGGAGTGGCCATACTGTTCTGTTGTAAGATGTTTTCAAAATGACTTATGAAATGAATTGTGACATGAATTGACCACAACATGGTTGTGCCTATGACAACTAAGTTCCCACTTAGGTGATTTCAAACTTTATTTTATCTTTCTTTGTTTCTGAACTCAGCTTAGGTTTCAAACTTAACTTTTCAAATAAGCTTAGAAATTAGCATTCCTACTAGAACTACCTTAATTGTTAGTGATAGTTTGTGAGTACATAAAGAGTAGTCATGGCTTTGTCCCTGGCTATTCCCATGGCCAGACTATGAGCAGGACTACCCTGAAGATGGATCCCACCGCTACGCTTATTATTCCGATGCTTATTTGTATTGAGACTGGATCATGAGATCCTTTATTTTGTGTAAGACCTTATTATGGTTTGTAATGGATGATGTACTGTGATATCCAATATGTTATGTCTCGCAAAAATGGTAATCCTAGGACTGCGATGTATGGCATAATAGTTCGGGTGTTGACAAGTTGGTATCAGATCCAGGTTGACCATAGGAGACCCTAGTTAGAATGGACGTCCGAACAAAAGCTTAGTTTCAAAACCAAAGAAGTAAGTATTTATGAAGACATATTCCCACTCTTATCCTTGATTCTTCCAAAAAAAAATCATGTTCCTCAAAAAATCTTACATTCCTACATAAAACTTGACACACTTGCTCACCTCACTAACTTACTCGTCCTAAATTCTTATAGATGGAAGTTCAATATTGCAAGTTCTACCAGTTGGGCAACAGAGGCCAGCTGATCTTTGAGAGGGATCTAGATGCACTGTCAAAGTATCTTGAGCGCCCGCATCTGGAATTCTTCAGGGCTCAACTCAAGGATCACCCAGGAGGAGATCTACAATGGTTGATAGTTGTAGAACTCAGAGGCAAGATGGAAGCACCCCTTTCTGAGAAGATTCAATTCACCGTGCGAGAGAACAACTAGCTAGATGGATTATCCAGGGCTATGCATGAAGCTCTTGCCCGTCTTTGTGGGCAAAACATCAACTTGATCCAGGGAACTCTCTTTGTGCACTTCGCAAGGCGTGATTCTATGAGAATGCCATTGGAGATGCCAAGTCACCCGGAGTTGAAGCGCCAGGTGGAAAATCTTGACTTCCTAATATATGATAGGCAGAAGGAATTGGACAATGCTCGAGCCTACGCCAACCACAACCTTGCCATTACCGCCAAGAAGGACCAGACTCTCACCATGCTCGTCAAGGATTGCCAATCACTTCGTCGTCAACGCGAGAAGAAGGATTGCACCATCTGTCGTCTTCGCTAGAAGGTGGCCGCTCTCGAGAAGACCATCCATGAGCAAGAAGTCCAGCTTGAAGCAAAGGAAGAGGAAGAAGGTGAAGACATCCAGGGAGATCTTCACTCGTACCTCAGTGATGACAACGACTACCTGGAGGATGATGCCATAGATTTCTACACCGATGATGATGATTCCGACTTCATTGATGATGAGTAGATGCACTTGATCACTACCATAGGAATGAGTTGTATCAGTCCCATTGTATCTTAGTTCATAGAATGGTTCTTAAAACTATCTGTTTTCCATTTTTGTTATGGTGTGTGTTTGTATTGTGTGCTTGAATAAATGAATGAATGAGAAGGAGTTAGTTTGCAAAACCTAAGTTCAAACACAAAGTTTAAAGCTTTTGAAACAAAACCATGAACCTTAGAACTTTCCCACTTACCTCATTATCTATCTCAATCTTCAGATGACTCGTGGAAACCCCGGAGGAAGCAGCTCATCGCAGGACCCAATGTTGCAGATTCTGCAAATGCTAGTTTCTGACCGTGAAGCTAGTAGAGCCGAACGCCAAGCCAACCTAGCCACTCTACAACAGATAGCTCATATGGCCCACAATAATCAAGGCCATGGAAATCAGGATCATCATGGATCCAAGCTTAAGAACTTTCAGAATACCAATCCCCCTATCTTTAACAAATCCGAGGATCCCTTAGATGCTGATGACTGGCTGCAAACCATGGAGAAGAATCTGGAAGTCGTAGGAGTTGACGCCAATGAGAAGGTACTGTTTGCCACCCACTATCTGGCAGGAGATGCAAGAGCCTGGTGGAATAGCACCCGTACTATGAACCACGGTTAGGTGATGACTTGGGAAGCTTTCAAGATCAAGTTCAGCCGCACCGCCAAGTGCCACAAGGTTTGGTCACCGGAATGAGAGATGAGTTCAGGGAACTGAAGCAAGGAAGGATGACGGTAGTTGAATACCATGACAAATTTCTACCCCTAGCTAGATATGCCCCTGATGAGATCAACACTGAAGCCAAGAAGAAAGAAAGGTTCCTGAATGGATTACATGATGAGATGCAGACTGTGTTAGTCAACATCTATTTTGAAGATCTAGAAGAGCTTGTAGACTCTGCCATCCAGATGCAAGGGAAGATCAACCAAGCCAATGACAACCGCAAGCGCAGGATGATGCACCAGACTAGGTCCCATAATACCCAGAAGTAGCGCACCAACCCGTCTGCAGGATATGCCCCAAGAAACAATAGACCACCGATGTCTCGTCCAAGCTACCCCAATCGTAGCGGAGGAAACTTGAAGTCTAGAGGAAACCACAACAACCCTGGCAACTCCAACAATTTCAACCGTGCACCGACCAATAAAAACAACAACAACAACAACAATACTGCCCCACGGACTAGAAGCAATGCCATGCCTGTTGCAGCCAAAGACAAGTCCCATATTACTTGTTTTGAATGTGGAGTCAATGGTCACTAATCCAATGAGTGTCCCAATAAGCTTGCAGCCACCACCAATGTGAATGCCCTAGCTCAGCAGCAGCGCCATGTCAACCTCGAAGAAGATTTGCCCCCGGGAATTCGCTCAACCGCAATGGCCGTTTGTTCCAAATAAATGTTGAAGAAGCCTAGGAAGCTCCAGATGTCGTGTTGGGTATGTTTTCTGTTAGCTTAGTACTTGCAAGAGTGTTGTTTGATTCTAGAGAATCGCACTCGTTTGTTATAGAAGAATTTGCATGCACTAGTAAGATTCAACCAACAAAATTGAAGCATGTTATCATAGTTCAAATTCCTAGTTCAACCACCAAAGCTAGAAAAAATTGCAAGTCTGTACCTATCAGAATCCATGCGATAGATTTTTAGGCCAATCTAATAGTACTTGGAACCAAAGGTTTGGAAGTAGTACTAGGAATGCATTGGATGTCGAAACATAAAGGATTGATCGACTATGCCAAGAAAGCCATAACCATGACCAGTAGCTCTGGAGTATCAATAGAGCATGTATCTGAAACCTTGCCCTGTCAATTAAAATGCAACATGAGTCTAGACCAACCAACCATAGAACAAGTTAGAGTAGTCTGTGAATACCCTGACATGTTCCTAGATGAATTGTCCGGTATTGATACATTGCAAATGTTTCTATAATTTTTGATGTTCCATGCTTGGTTTTATCCACTTTCTTGTGTTTTGTCCACACTTTGGAGTACTTTTCATATGATTTCTTGGACTAACCTATTAACAAGAGCCACAGTGCCAGCTGCCTATTTTCTACTGTTTTTGGTTCTAGGAAAGTCAGAAAATGAATATTCTCGGAATTGGACGGGACAAAAGCCAAAGTGCCTATTTTTCCGGAAGTCATCAGATGCCAGAATATGAGACGGAGAAGGGCTGGGGGCCGAACACAACACCTGGCCGCGCGGTCAGGCCTCGCCCATCCTAGGGGGTAGTGTGGCTCACCCAGCACCCCCTCGGCCTCTCCTTCCGTCTATATATTGCCCTCGGGACGAAAACCCTAAGGACCTGATCAAAAATCCACGAAAGACTGTAGCCGCCGTCATCTCCGTCCCTAGATCGAGGGGGATCTGAAGCTCTTCCGGCACCCTGCCGGAGATGGGAATTCACCCTGGAGGCCTTCTTCATCACCATGCAAGCCTCCGGTGTGATGCATGAGTAGTTCATCTTTGGACTACGGATCCATGTAGTAGCTAGATGGCTGGTTCTCCTCCTTTGTGCTTTCATGTCTAGATCTTGTGAGCTTCGTTCATGATCAAGATCATCTATTTGTAATTCTGCATGTTGTGTTTGCGGGATCCGATGGATATTGAGATGCTATTTCAGATTGATTATTGATTCTATCATGTCTTTGTTATTTGTGATCTTGCATGCTTTCCGTTATTAGGAGCTATCTTGGCCAAGTAGATGCTAGCAACTCCAAGAGTTAGTATTTATGCTCGATAGTGGGTTCATGCCTCTGGTAATTTGGGGAAGTGACAGAAATCTCTAAGGTACCAGATGTGTTGTTGCTACTAGGGAGAAAACAACAATCCTTTGTTCATAGAACAATCGTATTGTTTACTTTACATGCAATTCGTAAAGCAATAATCTGTTGCTTGCAACTTAATACTGGAGGGGGTTCGCATGATAACCTGAAGGTGGATTATTAGTCATTGATGCAGTTGGATGGTGGTCTATGTATAATGTTGTAATGCCCAATCAAGTTCCAAAGGAGTCAAGATGATTAGTATATGCATGTATTGCTTTCTCGATGTTTGTCAATTGCCCCGCTGTAATTTGTTCTCCTAGCATGTCATCTATCTTAAGGAGAGCCACCTCTAGTGAACTATGGATCCCGGTCCTTTCTATTACATACAATCTACAAACTGTTTACTTCTTTGTGTTTACTTTCTACAAACTTTTACTTCCTTCAATTCGATACGTTTAATCCTTTGTTTTCAGCAAAACCGATGAGATTGACAACCTCATCGCAAGTTGGGGACAAAGTTCTGTGGTTGTGTTGTGCAGGTCTCCATGTTGCTACTAGAACCGATAGTGCGCCCTGCCAAGGCTCAGCTAGAAACACCTTTGGGGTGTTTCCTTGCTCCTACTGGTTCGATTAAACCCTGGTTTCATAACTGAGGGAAACTTGCTACTATGCTCATCATACCTTCCTCTTGGGGTTCCCCAACGAGCTCTACATCAACACCGAGTTCGATTAAACCTTGGTTTCATAACTGAGGAAAACGCTAAGCTGTGTGACTTCACTAGCACCAACAACAATGATTTTATGAGCACACCTATTGCTCCACCTGTGTCTGAAGATAATTTCTTTGAGATAAAACCTGCTTTACTCAATCTTTTTATGAGAGAACAATTTTCTGGTATTAGCAATGAAGATGCTGCTGCCCATGTAAATAACTTTGTTGAACTTTGTGAGATGCAAAAGCATAGGGATGTAGATGGTGATATTATTAAGCTGAAATTGTTTCCTTTCTCTTTGAGCGGAAAAGCTAAAGAATGGTTGAATACCTTAACTAGGAATAGTATTGATTCTTGGACTAAATGCAAAGATGCTTTCATTGGAAAATACGATCCTCCTGCTAAGATTATATCTATGAGAAGTGAAATAATGAAGTTTAGCCAATCTGATAATGAGCATGTTGCTCAAGCTTGGGAAATAATGAAATCTTTGGTTAAGAATTATCCCACTCATGGACTGACTGCTTAGATGATCATCCAAACTTTTTATGCAGGATTGAACTATTCTTCAAGGAACCTATTGGATTCTGCTACTGGAGGTACCTTTATGACCATTACTTTGGGTGCTGCAACAAAACTTCTGGATAATATGATGGTTAACTATTCCGAATGGCATACTGAAAGAGCTCCACAAGGTAAGAACGTAAATTCTATTGAGGAAACCTCCTCCTTGAGTGATAAAATTGATATTATTATGTCTATGTTTGTTAATGGGAAAGCCCATATTGATCCAAATAATGTTCCTTTAGCTTCTTTGGTGGCTCAAGAAGAGCAAGTTGATGTGAACTTCATAAGAAATAATAATTTTGGCAATAATGCTTGTAGGAGTAATTTTGGTAACAACAATTATAAGGCATAACCTCCCAACAATGGTAATGCTTATGGAAGTTCCTACAACAATAATAGGAGTGCTCCCTCTGAACTTGAAGTTATGTTTAAGGACTTTATTAGTAAACAAACTGCTTTCAATAAAACTATTAAGGAAAAACTCTCTAATGCTGAAAGAAATATAGCATCTTTGGCTGAAGCTCAATCTTCTTTGAATAAAATGGCGGTTAAACCTGAAACTAATGAGAATCCCTTTGCAGCTACTAATGTTATACAAGTAAGAATTGATGAAAATGTTAGACTATTAGCTGAATTACATGCTAAGTGGGAAAGAGAAGATGAAATTGCTAGAAACATTAGTGTTTCTACTATTACCACCACAAGTGTTGAGGCTAGTAATAGTTCTACTACTCTGGATGATAATTTTAATTTTGATCTTGATGGTTGCAACATCTCTGAAGTTATTAAGTTCCTACAAAAGCTTGGTAAAAGTCCTAATGCTAGTGCTATGAACATAGCCTTTACAAAACACATTACTAATGCTCTCATAAAGATTAAAGAAGAAAAGATGAAACATAAAG
The DNA here is from genome assembly GCA_910589775.1 of Avena eriantha. Lineage (NCBI taxonomy): Eukaryota > Viridiplantae > Streptophyta > Magnoliopsida > Poales > Poaceae > Avena > Avena eriantha. The sequence goes on along the minus strand of OU342744.1, from coordinate 259,279,447 downwards.
CTTCTATTCCTATAAAACAAGAAGATGGTTGGAAACCCATCATTAATATGAAAGTGAATGACTTTGATTTCAAAGCTTTATGTGATCTTGATAGTAGTGTTCCTACTATGCCTAGAAGGATTTATGATATGCTTGATTTGCCTCCACTTGAAGATTGTTATTTGAATGTCCCACTTGATGATAATGCTAAAAAGAAACTCATGGGGAGTCTTAATGATGTTCTTATCAGTGTTAATAATGCCTATGTCCCTATTGATTTCTATGTTTTGGATGTTGAATGCAATGCTTCTTGTCCTATTACTTTGGGAAGACCTTTTCTTAGAACTGTTGGTGCTATTATTGATATGAAAGAAGGCACCATTAAATATCAACTCCCACTCAAGAAAGGTATAGAAGACTTCCCTAAGAAGAGAGAGAAGATTTATTTTTCCTCTCCTATGAAAACAAAATTTGGTCTTAATGCTTCTTCATTTGAGAACACTTGATTCCTTTTCTTGCTTCTTATGCCTAACTTAAAGACATTAAATAAAAGTACTTATTGGGAGATAACCCAAAAGTTTTAGATGAGTCTTGGAAGTTATTACTTCAGTAATAACCGCTCCTTATCCTTTTATTTGCTTTTTGTGCCAAGTGTAACCTCTAATGAGAGAGAAGTAATGATTGGAAAAGTTGCTGTCCCGAAACAGATTTCTATGCTTCACCCTAAAAAATTATTGTAAAATCTCTGAACATCTTTTGGAGGCGTGAAGTTTTGTGCTTATGCCCCATGTTGTTATCTAACTTTTGTTAGTTCAACACTTTTTGATTTGAGCAACAGAAGGTCTTCGAAAAAATTCGTCTTTACCTGTTGGTCTGTTTTGACAAATTTGTGCCATTTTCTGCATTTTCTTCTTGTTGGTTCCTTTTTGAGTTCTTTTGGGAATTGAGCTTTTTGAGGGAAGTGCTACAGTAGGTAGTGTTTTAATGTAAGTTTATTGGTGTTAGAACTGAACCTTAAGACTTATTATCTTGAGTGCACTAATGTTGCTAATAAAGATTGTGTGAAGTTTTATATGAAGGAAAAATTTCAGGTGTATGGAAGGAATGAGTAATGAGATGAAGGATGGACTAAATCTCAAGCTTGGGGATGCCACGCATGTCACCCAAGAAATATCCAAGAAGTACAAGCGTCCTTCTTCATCAATAAAAATCCCAGTTTCTTCCAAACGCTTCATTTTTATTGTTTCATGCACCGTTGTGTTGTTCTTGGAGCGTCTTCTATTTCGTTTTCGTGTTGGTTTTTCATTTGCTTTTGTTTGCTTAGTTTTCTGAATAAATTGGTTGGACCTCCTCTTTCATAATTTGGTTTTCAAATAGTTTTGTTTGGTTTGGAAAAGAGTAGGAAAGCTCATGCTTATGTGGTAAAAAGAGCTCGTTTTTGACTGTGGCCTATGCTCTATCATGTCATGCTTGATATTGTTTTGGCTTTATGCTTAGTATTCTTTGCTGTAGCATGACTTGTTATAAACAATTGAGATTTCTTCATGTGCCTTGGATGAATCATGCGTTGTTTTAGCATATTAAAGCATAGTATAGTGGTATTCTCCTTTGATGCTTTATTTGGGTTGACTTGGCGCATGCTCACACCATGTTATGACTATCCAAAGTCACCATAGCCTTTATGACCCTTTAGTTTTAAATTTGTAGTATCGCTTTATGCTTTGATCAATGATGTTTTGTCGCTCTGCATGATTATGGCCATTATTGCTCTCTTAGTTTGTCGCTCCCAGTCTTTTGCTAGCCTCCACAACCAAGTATGAGTTCCACTCATGCATCCAACTCCCTAAACCAAGTTATTCCAAAGATTCCACCATACCTACCTACTAGCTTATGCTATTCCAAGTATATTCGTGCTTTTTTTTACCTTCCGAATTAAACTTGTTATGAGAAAACTAGTGATTAAAGCTCTCACGAACTTGATGGCACACTTTACTTTTCTTGCCCTTAATAAACATGAACCATTGTGTCGTCTATGTTGTATATGCTTGCACTTATTTTTTGGGAATTAGCAGAACCATGTTGTCATGGGGAACGCTTTCAACATTGCACTTGGTACTTGTACCTAGTTGATATCATGCTCTTTTGTATATGGATGTCGTCGGTGTGAAATAAAAGGGGAGCTTGTAACTCCATGGAGTTATGTATATGTGTTAGAGAAATGCATGGGCCGATGGTCTAATCCATGCTGACATGGTGGAAACCTGCAGCGTAACCATAATGAGCTGTCTATGAAGCATTCTTATTATAAAAAAATAGTCCTATATTGAGAAAAAAAGAGAAAAAAAAGAGATTATGAAAAGAGGAAAGAGAGAAAAAAGCACCATATTCCCATGGTAAATAAGAAGATTGTTGAGATGCTCGTTGTCTGCTTGCCTTGTCATTTTGATATGGGGATTCTTCCGTATCATCGGGCAAGGGGTACCCCGTTGGCGGTTCTCTATTATACACATGTACTTACGATGACAAGAACTTACCGGTGACTAAACTTGAGTAGCATGAGGAGCGGCCCTCGTATACAAGGGACATGAGATTTCTAACTTATACTTCATCAAGCATGTACACCATAGTTTGTTCACTTGAACCTTAATCACTTCAAGATGCTTATGATAGGGGCAATGAGAGCTGAAAGCTATAAGTACCATAATTTTTGGAAGCTCTTTATGAGACTTGAATCCCTGCTTCCTTCTATGAAGGCCCTTCTTCCACCATTATATTGAGTCTCCACCTTCTACCTTTATGCACCTACTTTGAGAGCATAGTGGCCATTCTTAGTTCTATGTGCATTGTCCCAAGACTATTTGATTGATGCAAAACTTGATATTGCTTGTTTTAAACTATTTGTATCTAGTCACTCTTATGAACTTTGAAGGTGTCCTATGCATTTATATTTGCTACTCTATGAGGGACAAGTTGAATACTATTATTCTATGTTTTCTTTATGTGAAACAAGCGAACGTCTTGCAAAGCATTGTTATTCATGAATCTTTTTTTTGTGCCTTTTCATGTTGCATCATAGTTTCTTTGTCTTATTACTAGAACTTTGTCTTTCATGTTATGATTGAAGTACTATGATCCCAGCTTTGAATGTTTTACAAATACTTTGATCAAGACTTTGATGGTGCATGTCACCTCAAAAATTATTCTTTCTTTTTATCACTTACCTACTCGAGGACGAGCAGGAGTTAAGCTTGGGGATGTTGATACATTGCAAATGTATCTATAATTTTTGATGTTCCATGCTTGGTTTTATCCACTTTGTTGTGTTTTATCCACACTTTGGAGTACTTTTCATATGATTTCTTGGACTAACCTATTAACAAGAGCCATAGTGCCAGCTGCCTGTTTTCTGCTATTTTTGGTTCCAGGAAAGTCAGAAAATGAATATTCTCGGAATTGGACAGGACAAAAGCCAAAGTGCCTATTTTTCTGGAAGTCATCAGATGCCAGAATACGAGACGGAGAAGGGCTGGGGGCCGGCCACACCACCCGGCCACGCAGCCAGGCCTGGCACACGCTAGGGGTGGTCTAGCCGACCCCAGCACCCCCTCGGCCTCTCCTTCCTCCTATATATTGCCCTCAGGACGAAAACCCTAAGGACCCGATCAAAAATCCACAAAAGAGTCTGTAGCCGGCGTCATCTCCATCCCTAGATCGGGAGGGATCTAAAGCTCTTCCCGGCACCCTGCCGGAGAGGGGAATTCACCCTGGAGGCCTTCTTCATCACCATGGAAGCCTCCGATGTGATGCGTGAGTAGTTCATCTTTGGACTATGGATCCATGTAGTAGCTAGCTGGTTGGTTCTCCTCCTTTGTGCTTTCATGTCTAGATCTTGTGAGCTCCGTTCATGATCAAGATCATCTATTTGTAATTCTGCATGTTGAGTTTGCGGGGATCCGATGGATATTGAGATGCTATTTCAGATTGATTATTGATTCTATCATGTCTTTGTTATTTGTGATCTTGCATGCTTTCCGTTGTTAGTAGCTATCTTGGCCAAGTAGATGCTAGCAACTCCAAGAGTTAGTATTTATGCTCGATAGTGGGTTCATGCCTCTGGTAATCTGGGGAAGTGACAGAAATCTCTAAGGTACTAGATGTGCTGTTGCTACTAGGGAGAAAACAACAATCCTTTGTTCATAGAAAAATCGTATTGTTTACTTTACACGCAATTCGTAAAGCAATAATCTGTTCCTTGCAACTTAATACTGGAGGGGGTTCGGATGTTAACCTGAAGGTGGATTATTAGTCATAGATGCAGTTGGATGGCGGTCTATGTATAATGTTCTAATGCCCAATCAAGTTCCAAAGGAGTCAAGATGTTTAGTATATGCTTGTATTGCTTTCTCGATGTTTATCAATTGCCTCGCTGTAATTTGTTCACCCAGCATGTTATCTATCTTAAGGAGAGCCACCTCTAGTGAACTATGGATCCCGTTCCTTTCTTTTACATACAATCTACAAACTATTTACTTCTTTGTGATTACTTTCTGTAAACTTTTACTTCCTTCCATTCGATACGTTTAATCCTTTGTTTACAGCAAAACCGGTGAGATTCACAACCTCATCGCAAGTTGGGGACAAATTTCTGTGGTTGTGTTGTGTAGGTCTCCACGTTGCTACTAGCACCGGTAGTGCGCCCTGCCAAGGCTCAGCTAGCAACACCTCGATTAAACCTTGGTTTCATAACCGAGGGAAACTTGCTGCTGTGCTCATCATACCTTCCTCTTGGGGTTCCCCAACGAGCTCTACATCAACACCGAGCCATCAGGTATGCCCCCAGATCGGGATATTGAGTTCATTATTGAACTAATTCCTAGAACTGGACCCATAGCTCAAAGACCTTATAGTATGAACCCATCATAATTAGTGGAGCTGAAGAAGCAACTTGATGCTATGCTAGAGAAAGGATTGACTCAACCAAGTGCATCGCCATGGAGATTGCCTATTCTGTTTGTGGACAAGAAAGATGGAGGTAACCGTTTGTGCACGGATTACCGGAAGCTGAATGATGTCACCATCAAGAATAAGTACCCACTACCAAAGATTGAAGATCTGTTTGATCAGTTGACTGGTGCCAGAGTGTTCTCTAAGATTGATCTTAGGACTGGTTATCATCAACTCAAGATTCGTGTAGCGGATATTCCAAAGACCGCCAAAGATTGAAGATATGGATTGTATGAGTATACGGTCATGTATTTTGGATTAACCAATGCCCCCGCTTATTTCATGAATCTCATGAATAAGATTTTTATGAACTTTCTGGATAAATTTGTCGTTGTTTTTATTGACGATATTCTAATCTATTCCAAGCCAGAAGAAGACCATGCGCAACACCTGAGAACCATCCTTGAAACCCTTAGAGAGCATCATTTGTATGCCAAGTTTAGCAAATGTGAGTTCTGGTTGAAGGAAGTAGGATTCCTCGGGCATATTGTGTCGGCAGGAGGAGTCACTGTTGATCCCAGCAAGATCAAAGATATTGAAGAATGGGAAGCCCCAACCACTCAAACCCAAGTCCGTGCATTTCTCGGATTAGCGGGATATTACCGCAAGTTCGTTGAAGGATTTTCGAGCATCGCAAGACCAATGACCCAATTGTTAAAGAAAGATAGAAATTTTGAATGGACCGACAAATGTGAAGCAAGTTTTCAAGAGCTCAAGAAGAGATTGATTTCAGCCCCAATTTTGATTATGCCAGATACCAAGAAGCCTTTTGATGTGTATTGTGATGCATCCAAGATTGGTCTCGGATGTGTGTTGATGCAAGAAGGCAAAGTCATAGCAGATATGTCTCAATAACTAAAGCAGCATGAGCAAAACTACCCTACCCATGATCTTGAACTAGCAGCTGTAGTTTTACCTTGAAGACATGGCGTCATTACCTTATTTGTAACCGCTGTGAGATTTATTCGGATCACAAGATCCTGAAGTATATTTTCACTCAAAAGGAGCTAAATATGAGGCAAAGGAGATGGATAGAGTTAATCAAGGATTATGACCTTGACATTCACCATCACCCCGGCAAAGCCAATGTGGTAGCGGATGCGCTTAGCAGATTGTCGTGTAGATTAAACACCATGATCAAGGAAACCCAGCCAAGTTTGCGTGAGGAGTTGGAGCAGTTTAGTACTGAGCTAGTTAGCAAAGGAGTTTTAGCTGGCATTGAACTTGAACCCACTTTGATCAGTCAGATCAAGGAAGCCCAGAAGGGAAATGCAAGTATCGACGGAATCAAAGATCGTATGGGTACGGGAAAGGTACCTGGATTCACCGAAGATGAAGAAGGACTTTTTTGGTATAAAGGACGTATCTGTGTGCCAGCAGATTCCGAGCTGAATCAAATTATCATGCAAGAAGCTCATGATACTCTTTATTCTAACCACCCCGGAGGAACAAAGATGTATCAGGATTTGAAGGAGCAATTTTGGTGGCACAAGATGAAGAGACAAATCGGAAGCTACATAGCCAAGTGTGATATCTGTTAGCGAGTCAAAGCGGAACATCAGAGATCCGCAGCAATTTTGCAACCATTGCAGATTCCGGAATGGAAATGGGATTCTGTCATAATGGACTTTATCACCGGTTTTCCTACTTCTAGTAGGGGAAATGACTTTATTTTGGTCATAGTTGATAGACTGTCCAAGGTAGCCCATTTTATACCTGTCAAGATAACCTACCAGAGTTCGAAGCTAGCAGAATTGTACATTGCTAGAATTGTCAGTTTGCATGGAACCCCCAAGACCATTGTGTCGGATCGAGGAACCCAGTTGACCTCAAGATTTTGGCAGAAAGTCCAAGAAGGATTAGGAACGAAGTTGAATTTCAGCACAACTTATCACCCGCACACCGACGGATAGACTGAAAGAGACAACCAAATCTTAGAAGATTTGTTGAGAGCTTGTGTGTTAGAGTATGGATCAAAATGGGAATATTGTCTGCCTTTCGCAGTATTCTCATATAATAAAAGCTATCAAGCTAGTTTGCAAATGGCCCCATTTGAATTTCTATATGGAAGGAAGTGTCGTACCCCCTTGAATTGGTCCCAAGTAGGAGAGATTCAGATTTTCAGACCCGACATCCTATGAGAAGCCGAGGAGAAGGTTAAAAAAGTCCATGAGCACCTCAAGACCGCCCAATCTAGGCACAAGAGTTATGCTGACAAGAGACGTAGAGACCTAACTTTCAATGTTGGAGATTTTGTGTATCTCAAAGTTTCGCCATTGAAAGGAATGCAGCGTTTTCAGCTGAAAGGAAAGTAAGCCCCCAGATATATTGGACCCTTCAAGATTTTGAATCGCCGAGGAGAAGTATCTTATCAATTGGAACTGCCAGAGGAGATGGCAGCCATCCATGATGTGTTCCATATCTCGTTACTTCACAAATTCCTATAAGTTCTGGAGAAGACCGAAGTTTTCAAGAACATCGATCACCGAGCCATAGATATCAACAAGGATCTAACGTATCGTGAAATGCCCATTCGTATCTTGGAAGAAGCTTTCAGAACCACCAGGACCCGGAGTATCAAGTTTCTCAAGATCCAATGGAGCAACCATACTAAAGAAGAAGCTACTTGGGAGCGAGAAGATTACATTAGGACTGAGTTTCCAGATCTCTTTAGATCCTAGTTTTTCTTAAATCTCGGGACGAGATTTTTTGAAGGAGGGAAGGTTTGTAACACCACAAAACTTCTAATCAAGATTATCAAAGTTCTAATCACCCAATTTATGGTTAACAAAAACTTTTATTAAGAAAATGAATATGAATGCATGTGTGTTTGCATTAATGTAGATTTGAGTGCTTATGCCATGCTTGAGTGTTCTAAATGATGTGAAATGGTTTAAAGGTGAATACTACATCATCTAGGCTAGTTACCAGAGAAATCAAAAGAAAAAGAAATCAAATATGAATAAATAAAGCAAATGGTCATTTTGACCAAAGTAAACTACTAGGTCACTTTGTGTGTTCCTAGAAGAAGATTTCTAACAGAAACCTTTCTATTTCTTTACACCCCTTGCTAGACCAAGTAAAAGTGTATCAAGGCCCACTTTACAAACTTACAAAAACATCTTTCAAATCAATTTAATGAACAGTAGAAAATTGAATCTAGTTCATATGTTAAGATCCCACTTTTTCAAAAACCTATCAAATCAATTTCCCTTGAACTCTCCAAGCAAACCTAGACTCTCAAGCTTAATTTAAGATCACTCTAAAATTTTCATTAAAAAATTCCAAACTTTAGTTATTTTGGCTATTTCCACAAACACCCTACTTACACTAATTTAACCTCTGCCTAACTTCGCTGTTGTGCATAGTAATCCTCGACCATTTGGTCTGCACTTCACTCCCCTGAGTCAAACCAAGCCTCAGACCAAGTTCCCTCTTTGTCGTTTGCACAGTGGAGCGTTGCAAGATTGTGGTCATCGCCGGCCGACCACGGCCAGCTCACAGTAGACACCGCTGCAGCCAGCCATGATGTCCAGGAAACATGCCTCGGTCTGCCGCCACCCCCTGTCCAGGCCACTACCCCAGCAGATCCCTGGACCACCCTAGCTACGTCGCACCCCGCCTCTCTACACCATGTCCAGAGCGCACCAGATCGCTGCACATGACCAGCTCGCCCAGACCGCGCCTTGCCCTCACCGCGCATGCTCACGCTCGCCATGATCACAACACCCCAGCAGACACCCCTGTTCGCCGCCGCATGACCCGCAGCTCCCACATGCCACCTCAAACACCTCTGCGTCCGCGTGGAGCACCGCCCTCTCCCGACCGAACCACACAGCCCACGCCTCGCCATTATGCCCATAAGAACCGCCAGGGAACATAGCACCACCACTAGCCACCACCATGCTGATAGCTGTCTATAGCCTCGTCACCAACGAGCTCGCGCCCGCACCGCTCGGTCTCCTCGCCGCACTATAAAAGGAGGCCACCCCTGCCTCATTTAATCACACCATCGCACTCACCACCTTTCACTGACCCTCCCCCACTTTTTCTCGGAGCAAGGCGAGCTCTCTCTCACTAGAATTTTGCCGGAGCCCGCCGCTACTAGAGGAGAAGGGCGCCGTCGATTTTGACCACCCCAAGCCCTGCCGTGACAGCGCATCGCCTCGCCGTCATCTACCACGTCGATCGCCCCTATCACCGACCCTAGCTGGAGCCTAGGTGAGCCCCGCGAGACCCCCACCGCCGCGTTAGGTTTGATTCCTCGCCGGAGTAGTTCGTCGTCGACGACGACTCATCGCCGTTGGATTAGAATAGGATTGCACGGCCCAGATGCTTAGATACAGTTTCACGTAGTTAGTCCCGCTGACTGGTGGACCCCATCTGTCAGCAGCCCGTTGCGCTGTAAAGTGTAGCTGGGCCGACCCGTTTAACTTCCCACGCTGGCCTAGAAATTCAAATAATTGTTTTTCTATTTTTTTTAGACTAGTTTTGTCAACATATTCAAAAACCAATTCAGATAGTTTCCCTCAACCAAATTGCATGATTCAAATTTTGCTAGAAAGGTAATTAAATTATCTATCTAAGCCGTTGGATTTAAATCATTTGGAGTTAGAGATAACCTTTCGTGAAAATAACAAGACAGAGACTTTTGCAACTTCAAACATTTTTTCAAAAATCAACCATAATAGCTTTTGAGTTGATTCCAACTCTCAAAAATAAACTTTTCTCAAATAAACTAAATAAAACTAGTTCTTTAATTCATGTGATGATTGTGATGATGCTAGATTATCAAGTGTTAGCCTTAGTGTGCTAAATAGAATCAGTTAAGTATTTTTGGTGATTGTGTACCTCGTATTTATTTATAGACGATAGTAACGACCCAAGCTACGTGGAGGAGGAGTTCTACCCCGAAGAAGAGGAGTAAAACTTCAATCACTGCACAAATCAAGGCAAGCCATCATTACTAGAAAGTTAGACCTTGCAAGCTAGATCTATGCAAGCTAGAATTATACAAGTTAACCATGCAGATCTGCCGCTGGCACCACGATGTTATCGGCCACCTGCTACTCGGCGGCAACGGCTACTGGCTGGACGGATGAGCTCGCACCCTCGACGGCGCGGAGACGAGTGGCGTTCATGCCCGGAGATCACGCCCCCGCCTTCTTGGCGATGACCGAGCCATCTGCTGGTGCGCCTTCAAGTGGCTTCACCTCCGGCTCGTCTCCATGTGTACGCTTCATGGCGCACCAAGGGAAGGAGGTAGTGCAAGCGAGGGAGCTTCGGCGTGCGCGGTAGGTGCAGATTGGGGTCTTGGGACTAGACAGACTGGGGGAAATGACACGAGCACATGGAAGAAAAAGGTCGAGGGGGGTTATAAACACCGGACTGTTCATAATCCTCGAGTGGACACGTGTGGTGGGCGGGGGCTACCACGATCTCCACCTTTTTTTTGGGTTCCCTTATTTTTGGAAACAGCCACAATCTCCACTTTAGAGCTGCATTGAAAACACGCTCATGGCAGACCTCGATTCCACTGCATGCACGTGGCGCGGAACCAATTTATAGCAACGTTAGATCTACTCGAGGGGGGCCCTTGACTCATGGAAGTTACTAGAGGTAGGGCCCAGTTGGAAGTGCGATTGAGAGCGCTGTGTAAAAATGGGATATGTCTTACTAAAATCAAGTGGCAATAAATTGCAGAGTCCCGTCGATAACCGTGCACTCGATGACCCCGTTGCCCTGTGCATGTGTTGTAGCAGTAGTAGCCTTTGCAGACTAGATTAAATGTGACATGACCACTCGACGACTTTTTCCATGGACGGCATCGTGTTCCTTGTTGTAGAGGGAGACGTCAAGATGGGGCCTTGTCAAGATGGTAGCTCGTTAACTTGAAGTTTGAAAGAGTACCCTTTTCCTCTCTCGCTAAACAGATATGTTTCATTTTGCGCAAATTCATAGCAAACCTAGAGAAGATTCCCTCTCCGATAATTCGTTCCCTTTTGGACCTCTTTTTGCCTCCGATCAGGTAGCAAATCTAGAGCAGCAAATCACACCAGGCAGAATACAAAACAAAACAAATGTAGATATAGCTGTGCGCAGCTAAATAGGATATAGTGATAGAAAGTAGGTTACTTAACGAGGTTCATGCATTCATCCAGAAATAGGATGCTAGCAAAATATAGAAAATCAAAAGAAGCTGCTTAGCAGCAGCAGCCGCCGCAGATGCAGATACATTCAAGGACACATCCAACCCGTCCTTCATGCGCCCACGCCTCCGCCTCCTCCCTTCGGCGCTTCCTCCACTTCTTGCTGCCCAGTCCCTTCATCTTGGGGGCCTTGGGCCTGATTGGAGGCATGCAACCCTCTTTAATGGCCACCCGCTGGAGGTTTTGGAGGTGAATGTTGAGAGCCCGGTGTTCAGTGATGTAGGCGTTGATGTTCACGGTCTTGCGCTCTCCGCCTTTGTGGATGCCGTAGCCCGGGGCCTCTGCATGCTTCAGTAAGTAGTTGAAGACAGTGCCGGCGAGTCTCCTGGGAGAAGGGGTAGTGCTAGTAGCCACCCCTAAAGAAGGCATCGTACTGGCCGGCCCGCAGCCTCCTCAGCACCTGACGAGTATTGGTGTGCATGGACTTGTCATCGCTGTAGATGTCGCTGCCCGAAACCTATTGGAAGAAAAGGAAAATGGGGGAGTAGATGATGTAAGAAGATCGAGCAATCGAAATGCAAACAAGCGAATCCTAATAAACCAAGATTTAGCATCCAAAGATGAGAACGGTACAAGAACCAAGGGAGGAAGCAAACCCTAGTTACCTCCGACCATGGATCGTCGATGCCAGTGTCGTAGGGGTTCAACGGAGCGATGTACTTATCTAGATCGTAGGTGCCCCAGAAGTGCTTGATCTGCTTGTGACTGGCGGGGGCCTCCTTGCCGGCTGGGGGCTCCTCTTCGGTGGCTCCGTCAGTAGCGGGGATGGGGTCCTGGACAGGAACGGCGGCTGCCATTGATGCCTCGACTAGGGCCTGGATAGGGACGGCGGCAGCTTTCAACGCGTCGAGGGGGACCGGCGAGGAGACGGGGGCCTCCTCGCTGGTGGCCTCGGAGGCGACGATGGCCACCTTATCCTCCTCGGCCATCGCCGGCACGGACGAGGTATTCTCAGGAGTTTGCGGATGCTGGTGGGACGGTGGAGAGGGTTGCGGGGGGACAGTGAGCGACAGTGGGAGTGGGTGTGCGGAGAGGGGCTCTATAGTTAAGGTGGATGGAAGCAAGGCATGTTTTGTTTCACCACCGTGCAACGCGCCGTGCAGTCTACTGCACCGTGCACCGCGACACGCGCACGGTACGTCACGTTTTTTCTCGGGCCATGCATGGCAGTTTTGTATTGAGCCGCATGCAAAGGGCGCACACACAATTTCTATGTATGAAGTTTGACACGGCCCTGAAATTGGCGATAGTTAAAAGTGGAAATGTAGAGGGGAAGGTAGGTGGACGTACGGCGAGATTTGTGGGGTTGTGATAGATCGGGTAGAGGGATGTGTTGATGGCTGCGAGTGACTCGATGAAGCCGGAGACGTTAGGTCTCGCCGAGCTCAGCTCTTCGGCCTCCGGCTAGCGTGTGAAAGCTTGTTACGGTGGGGCCTAGTTGGAAGTGAGATTGAGAGGCGCTGCGTAAAAATGGGATATGTCTTATTAAAATCAAGTGGCAATAAATTGCAGCTGTCCATCGACGACCGTGCACTCGATGACGCATGTGTTGTGGCGTAGTAGTAGCAGTAGTAGGCTTTTAAGACTTGATTAAACATGACATGACCGCTTGACGACGTTTTCCATGGACAGCAGCATGTTCCTTCTTGTAGAAGTCTCGCTGTGGGAGACGTCCGTGTTGTCTCATGTTGTACTGTGAAGGGCACGACGTGTGCAACGATCATCGTTGGATCGCACATAATCAATGTTTGGTGTGCACGATCCGCATGACAACTATGACAACCAATCAGGGAGTAGTATATAGGGTGAGCACAGGTTTCGGCTTCTACGAAAGATAGAGAGAGTGGGGCAAAACTGAGTAGTATCAAAAAACCAAGGGCAAAACTGAGTAGTATCAAAATGGAAAGTGAGTGTCTTGTACAATGAAATACATCGTGGCATACATCAAATTATGCCAAGATAGATCCACTAGAGTTCATTGGAGTGTGTTCTTTTCATGAACCAGAGCTAGAGTCATTGCATGTGTGTTCTTCTCACAAACCACACATGGAACCACCAGTGTCATTGCATGTCTGTTCTTTTCATGAACCACAGCTAGAGTCATTGCATGTGTGGTCTTCTCACAGACCACATAAGGATCCACTGGTGTCATTGAAATGTGTGTTCTCTTCAGAGACCACACATGGATCCACCAGTGTCATTGCATGTGTGTTCTTTTTACTAACAACAACTGGAGTCATTGCATGTGTGTTCTTCTCACATACCACATATGGATCCACCAGTGTCATTGAAATGTGTGTTCTCTTTAGAGACCACACATGGATCCACTAGTGTCATTGCAAGTGTGTTCTTTTTACTAACAACAACTGGAGTCATTGCATGTGTGTTCTTTCCACATAGCACATATGGATCCACCAGTGTCATTGAAATGTGTGTTATCTTGAGAGACCACACATGGATCCACCAGTGTCATTGCATGTGTTTTCTTTTTACTAACAACAACTGGAGTCATTGCATTTGTGTTCTTTAAACATTCCACATATGGATCCATCTGTGTCATTGAAATGTGTGTTCTCTTTAGAGACCACACATGGATCCACCAGTGTCATTGCATGTGTGTTCTTTTTACTAACAACAACTGGAGTCATTGCATGTGTGTTCTTATCACATACCACATATGAATCCATCTGTGTCATTGAAATGTGTGTTCTCTTCAGAGACCACATATGGATCAACTAGTGTCATTGCATGTGTGTTCTTTTCATGAACCACACCCAGTGTCATTGCATGTTTATTTCTCTCACAAACCACACATGGATCCACCAATGGCATTGCATGTGTGTTATTGTCACAAACCACATATGGATCAACCAATGTCATTGCATGTGTGTTCCTGTCATAAACCACATATGGACCCACTAGAGTCTTTGCATGTGTGTTCTTTTCACAAATCACATATGGATCAACCAGTCTTCACTACATGTGTGTTCTTTCCACAAACCACTTATGGATCCACCAGTGTTCATTGCATGTGTGTCTTTTCCACAAACCACATATGGATCCACTAGAGTCATTGCATGTGTGTTCTTTCCACAAACCACATATGGACCTACTAGAGTAATTGCATGTGTGTTCCTATCATGAACCACACATGGATCCACCAGTGTTCATTGCATATGTGTTGTTTCCACAAACCACATATGGACCCACTAGAGTTATTGCATGTGTATTCCTGTCATGAACCACACATGGATCCACCAGAGTCATTGCATGTGTGTTCTTTCCACAAACCACATATGGATCCACCAGTGTCATTGCATGTGTGTTCTTCTCATTAACCACATCTACATTCATTGACTGTGTGTTCTTCTCACAGACCACATAAGGATACACCAGTGTTATTGCATGTGTGTTCTTTTCATGAACCACACCCAGTTTCATTGCATGTCTGTTCTTCTCAAAAACAACACAAGGATCCACCAGTGTCATTGCATGTGTGTTCTTCTCATGAACCACACCCAGAGTCATTGCATGTCTGTTCTTCTCACAAACGATATAAGGATCCACCAGTGTCATTGGATGTTTATTCTTTTCATGAACCACATCTAGTGTCATTGCATGTGTTTTCTTCTCACAAACCACACATGGATCCACCGATATCATTGCATGCATGTTCGTTTTACTAACAACAACTAGAGTCATTGCATCTGTGTTCTTCTCACAGACCACATAAGGTATCCACCAGTGTCATTGAAATGTGTGTTCTCTTCAGGGACCACACATGGATCCACCAGTGTCATTGCATGTGTGTTCTTTTTACTAACAACAACAACTGGAGTCATTGCATGTGTGTTCTTCTCACATACCACATATGGATCCACCTGTGTCATTGAAATGTGTGTTCTCTGCAGAGACCACACATGGATGCACCAGTGTCATTGCATGTGTGTTCTTTTGATGAACCACACCAAGTTTTATTGCATGTCTATTCCTCTCACAAGCCACACATGGATCCACCAGTGTCATTGCATGTGTGTTCTTTTCATGAACCACATCTAGAGTCATTGGATGTGTGTTCTTTTCATGAACCACATCTCGAGTCATTGCATGTGTGTTCTTCTCACGAACCACATAAGGATACACCAGTGTCATTGCATGTGTGTTCTTCTCATGAACCACATCTAGAGTCATTGCGTGTCTGTTCTTCTCACAAACCACACATGGATCCACCAGTGTCATTGCATGTGGTTTCTTCTCATGAACCACACCCAGTGTCATGGCATGTGTGTTCCTCTCATGAACCACAACTAGTGTCATTGGATGTGTATTATTTTCATGAACCACAGCTAGAGTCATTGCATGTCTCTTCTTCCCACAAACCACATAAGGATACACCAGTGTCATTGGATGTTTATTCTTTTCATGAACCACATATAGTGTCATTGCATGTGTGTTCTTCTCACAAACCACACATGGATCCACCGGTATCATTGCATGCCTATTCCTTTCACTGACAACAACTGGAGTCATTGCATCTGTGTTCTTCTCACAGACCACATAAGGATACACCAGTGTCATTGAAATGTGTGTTCTCTTCAGAGACCACACATGGATCCACCAGTGTCATTGCATGTGTGTTCTTTTTACTAACAACAACTGGAGTCATTGCATGTGTGTTCTTCTCACATACCACATATGAATCCACCAGTGTCATTGAAATGTGTGTTCTCTTTAGAGACCACACATGGATCCACTAGTGTCATTGCATGTGTGTTCTTTTTACTAACAACAACTGGATTCATTGCATGTGTGTTCTTTCCAGATACCACATATGGATCCACCAGTGTCATTGAAATGTGTGTTATCTTCAGAGACCACACATGGATCCACTAGTGTCATTGGATGTGTTTTCTTTTTACTAACAACAACTGGAGTCATTGCATTTGTGTTCTTTAAACATACCACATATGGATCCACCTGTGTCATTGAAATGTGTGTTCTCTTCAGAGACCACACATGGATCCACTAGTGTCATTGCATGTGTGTTCTTTTTACTAACAACAACTGGAGTCATTGCATGTGTGTTCTTATCACATACCACATATGGATCCATCTGTGTCACTGAAATGCGTGTTCTCTTTAGAGACCACACATGGATCAACTAGTGTCATTGCATGTGTGTTCTTTTCATGAACCACACCCAGTGTCATTGCATCTCTGTTTCTCTCACAAACCACACATGGATCCACCAATGGCATCGCATGTGTGTTATTGTCACAAACCACATATGGATCAACCAATGTCATTGCATGTGTGTTCCTCTCATAAACCACATATGGACCCACTAGATTCTTTGCATGTGTGTTCTTTTCACAAATCACATATGGATCAACCAGTCTTCACTACATGTTTGTTCTTTCCACAAACCACTTATGGATCCACCAGTGTTCATTGCATGTGTGTTCTTTTCCACAAACCACATATGGATCCACTAGAGTCATTGTATGTGTGTTCTTTTCACAAACCACATATGGACCTACTAGAGTAATTGCATGTGTGTTCCTATCATGAACCACACATGGATCCACCAGTGTTCATTGCATGTGTGTTCTTTCCAAAACCACATATGGACCCACAAGAGTCATTGCATGTGTGTTCCTGTCATGAACCACACATGGATCCACCAGAGTCATTGCATGTGTGTTCTGTCCACAAACCACATATGGATCAACTAGTGACATTGCATGTGTGTTATTGTCACAAACCACATATGGATCCACTAGAGTCATTGCATGTGTGTTGCTGTCATGAACCACATATGGACCCACTAGAGTCATTGCATGTGTGTTCTTTCCACAAACCACACATGGATTAACCAATGGCATTGATGTGTGTTATTGTCACAAACAACATATGGATCAACCAATGTCATTGCATGTGTGTACCTGTCATGAACCACATATGGCCCCACTAGAGTCATTGCATGCATGTTCTTTCCACAAACCACACATGGATCAACCAGTGTCATTGCATGTGTGTGTTTTCCAAAAACCACATATGGATCCACCAGTGTTCATTGCATGTGTGTTTTTTCCACAAACCACATATGGATCCACTAGAGTCATTCCATGTGTGTTCCTGTCATGAACCACACATGGATCCACCAGAGTCAAAGCATGTGTGTTCTTTCCACAAACCACATATGGATCAACTAGTGTCATTGCATGTGTGTTCTTTACACAAACCACATATGGATCCACCAGTGTTCATTGCATGTGTGTTTTTTCCACAAACCACATATGGATCCACTAGAGTCATTCCATGTGTGTTCCTGTCATGAACCACACATGGATCCACCAGAGTCAAAGCATGTGTGTTCTTTCCACAAACCACATATGGATCAACTAGTGTCATTGCATGTGTGTTCTTTCCACAAACCACATATGGATCCACCAGTGTTCATTGCATGTGTGTTCTTTTTCACAAACCACATATGGATCCACTAGAGTCATTGCACGTGTGTTCTTTTCACAAACCACATATGGACCCACTAGAGTCATTGCATGTGTGTTCTTATACTAGAACCAGCACTAGATTCATTGCATGTGTGTTCTTTTCACAAACCACATATGGATCCACCAGTGTCATTGCATGTGTGTTCTTTCCACAAACCACATATGGATCAACCAGTGTTTATTACATGTGTGTTCTTTCCACAAACCACATATGGATCCACTAGAGTCATTGAATGTGTGTTCTTTTCACAAACCACATATGGACACACTAGAGTCATTGCATGTGTATTCTTTCCACAAACCACACATGGATTAACCAATGGCATTGCATGTGTGTTATTGTCACAAACCACATATGGATACCATAGAGTCATTGCATGTGTGTTGCTGTCATAAACCACATATGGACCCACTAGAGTCATTGCATGTGTGTTCTTTCCACAAACCACACATGGATTAACCAATGGCATTGATGTGTGTTATTGTCACAAACAACATATGGATCAACCAATGTCATTGCATGTGTGTTCCTGTCATGAACCACATATGGCCCCACTAGAGTCATTGCATGCATGTTCTTTCCACAAACCACACGTGGATCAACCAGTGTCATTGCATGTGTGTTCTTTCCAAAAACCACATATGGATCCACCAGTGTCATTGCATGTGTGTTTTTCTCCACAAACCACATATGGATCCACTAGAGTCATTGCACGTATGTTCTTTTCACAAACCACATATGGACCCACTAGAGTCATTGCATGTGTGTTCTTATACTAGAACCAGCACTAGAGTCATTGCATGTGTGTTCTTTTCAAAAACCACATATGGATCCACCAGTGTCATTGCATGTGTGTTGTTTCCACAAACCACATATGGATCCACCAGTGGTTATTGCATGTGTGTTCTTTCCACAAACCACATATGGGTCCACTAGAGTCATTCCATGTGTGTTCTTTTCACAATCCACATATGGACCCACTAGAGTCATTGCATGTGTGTTCTTTCCACAAACCACACATGGATTAAGCAATGGCATTGCATGTGTGTTATTGTCACAAACCACATATGGCTCCACAAGATTCATTGCATGTGTTCCTGTCATGAACCACATATGGACCCACTAGAGTCATTGCATGTGTGTTCTTTCCACAAACCACACATGGATCCACTAGATTCATTGCATGTGTCTTCTTTTCACAAACCACATATGGATCAACCAATGGCATTGCATGTGTGTTCTTTTCACAAATCACATATGGATCAACCAGTGTTCACTACATGTGTGTTCTTTCCACAAACCACTTATGGATCCACTAGTGTTCATTGCATGTGTGTTCTTTTCACAAACCACATATGGACCCACTTGAGTCATTGCATGTGTGTTCTTTCCACAAACCACACATGGATTAACCAATGGCATTCCAGGTGTGTTATTGTCACAAACCACATGTGGATCAACCAATGTCGTTGCATGTCTGTTCTTGTCATGAACCACACATGGATCAACCAGTTGTCATTGCATGTGTGTTCTTTCCACAAACCACATATGGATCCACTAGAGTCATTGCATGTGTGTTCTTTTCACAAACCACATATGGATCAACCAATGGCATTGCATGTGTGTTATTTTCATAAATCACATATGGATCAACCAGTGTTCACTACATGTGTGTTCTGTCCACAAAGCACTTATGGATCCACCAGTGTTCATTGCTTGTGTGTTGTTTTCCACAAACCAAATATGGATCCATTAGAGTCATTGCATGTGTGTTCTTTCCACAAACCACATATGGACCCACTAGAGTCATTGCATGTGTGTTGTTTTCACAAACCACACATGGATCCACCAGTGTCATTGCATGTATGTTCTTTTTACTAACCACAACTGCAATCATTTCGTGTGTGTTCTTTTCACATACCACATATGGATCCACCAGTGTCATTGAAATGTGTGTTCTCTTCAGAGACCACACATGGATCCACCAGTGTCATTGCATGTGTGTTCTTTTCACATAGCACAAATGGAGTCAATGCATGTGTGTTGTTTTCACATACCACATATGGATCCACTAGTGTCATTGAAACGTGTGTTCTCTTCAGAGACCACACATGGATCCACCAGTGTCCTGGCATGTGTGTTCTTTTTACTAATAGCAACTGGAGTCATTGCATGTGTGATCTTTTCACATACCACATATGGATCCACCTGTGTTATTGAAATGTTTGTTCTCTTCAGAGACCACACATGGATCCACCAGTATCATTGCATGTATGTTCTTTTCATGACCACACCCAGTGTCATTGCATGTATGTTCCTCTCACAAACCACACATGGATCCACCAGTGTCATTGCATGCGTGTTCTTCTCATGAACCACAGCTAGATTCATTGGATGTGTGTTCTTTTCATGAACCACAGCTAGAGTCATTGCATGTGTGTTCTTCTCACAAACCACATAAGGATACACCAGTGTCATTGCATGTGTGTTCTTCTCATGAACCACAGCTAGAGTCATTGGACGTGTGTTCTTTTCATGAACCACAACTAGAGTCATCGCATGTATTTTCTTCTCATGAACCACACCAAGTGTCATTGCATGTGTGTTCCTCTCATGAACCACAGCTAGAGTCATTGCATGTTTGTTCTTCTCACAAACCACATATGGATCCACTAGTGCCATTGCATGTCTGTTTTTTCATGAACCACACCTAGTGTCATTGCATGTGTGTTTTTCTCATAAACCACATCTGGATCCACCAGTGTTATTGCATGTGTGTTGTTCTCATGAACCACATCTAGTGTCATTGCATGTCTGTTATTCTCACAAACCACATAAGGATACACCACTGTTAGTGCATGTGTTTTCTTTTTACTAACAACAACTGGTGTGTCATTGCATGTGTTCTTCTCATAAACCACATAAGGATACACCGGTGTCATTGCATGTGTGTTCTTCTCATGAACCACAGCTAGAGTCATTGGATGTGTGTGCTTTTGATGAACCACAGCTAGAGTTATTGCATGTGTGTTCTTCTCACAAACCGCATAAGGATACACTAGTGTCATTGCATGTGTGTTCTTCTCATGAACCACATCTAGAGTCATTGCATGTCTGTTCTTCTCACAAAACACACATGGATCCACTAGTGTCATTGCATGTGTGTTCTTCTCATGAACCACAGCTAGAGTCATTGCATGTCTGTTCTTCTCACAAACTACACAAGGATCCACTAGTGTCATTGCATGTCTGTTCTTTTCATGAACCACATCTAGTGTCATTGCATGTGTGTTCTTCTCACAAACCACACATGGATCCACTAGTGTCATTGCATGTCTTCTCTTTTTATTAACCATAGTTAGAGTCGTTGCATGTTTGTTCTTTTCACAAACCACATATCTCCAGTGTCATTGCATGTGTGTTCCTCTCATAAACCACATATGGATCCACCCAGTGTGATTGCATGTGTGTTCTTCTCACAAACCACATAAGGATCCACCAATGTCATTGGATGTGTGTTCTTTTCATAAACCACATATGGATCTAACCTTTGGAGAGCCCTAACCTTAGCCCCCAATGAATCCATCGTTAGATCGAGTCTTCTAGAAGGCACACCCTAACACAGTTGTTCTGCTTGACGATTGTTACATACCGTTCGATCGGGGCGCTTGGACGATTGGGATGGTCTTCATGAGAGCGATCCTCGAGTAGGCTATTCTGCGGCATGACTGGCCACGCTTGCTCTAGACAAACTGGCAACACCGGGCGATCCCCTGTTGCGAGTGTCACGACTCACGAGTTCAGTGGGCCATATCCCAGTGTCACGTCCCCATTACTTCTCTTCCTCACCGTACTTCTCTTCCTTCCCCTCGAAGCCACTTTCCCCACTTCACCCCATCCTGCCGACGGCGCCTCCATCCCAATCCCCTCTCCGGCAGCCACCCCCCTCCCCTCTCGCCATGGGTTCGAGGGGAGACGGCGAGGAAACGCGTCGTGACGACAGGGACGGTGATTTCTATGTGAGTCGTCTCATCTCTATCTCTATCATCTGTGGCCAGTTATCTATTTTTTGAGCTAGATCTAATCTGTTTACTCATGCGCGCATGATGTGTTAGTCCAACCAGACGATGTATGACTCCGACTATCACAGTTTAGCGGATGAAGATAGTCCTCTGCTATGTAAACATGGATATGTGCCCGCTAAATTTGTAGCGTTCGAAGGACGAAACATAGGAAGGAGGTTTCTACGGTGTCAAGGACATCGTGCAATGATGCAAGGTGGAAGTTGCGGTGTTGTCAAATGGGTAGATCAAGAGTGGCCTGATGACCCACTAGTATAGGGGGTGTATCGCAGTATTTTCGATAAGTAAGAGTGTCGAACCTAACGAGGAGCAGAAGGTGCTAGCTAGTGGTATGGATCAGGAATTCTCTGCAAATACTTAGCAAACGGATTTTTAGGTGTTTTCGATAAAGCAAGTAAAAAAAGTACGAGTAAATAAAATACAGTAGGAATAAATGCAGCAAGTGGCCCAATCCTTTATGCAGCAAAGGACAAGCTAGTTGTATTACTTAAGATGACCAAACGTTCTCGAGGACACATGGGAAGACTGTCAAATGCTTTCGCTTCATATAGTCGATTAATCTTCTCTAGCTTGCTAAGTGTTGTGTGGGTGAACCTGTGCTAATGTACCGCCCCATCCGAGACTTAATACATACTTGTGATTAAACCCCCTTGCAAACATCCGTAAGTACAAGAAAGTAATTAAGGTAGAAACCTAACCACAGCTTTAAACTCTAAGTCCCTTACATCCCTTGTGCAATGGTTTCCTAACGGGGGTTCAGGTTTTTGTCACTCCGGCAACCCCTACGATTAGTAGCCAAATACACAATGCATTCCCCTAGGCCCATATAGGTGAAGTGTCATGTAGTCGATGTTCACATGACACCACTAGAAGAAGTACACCACAACTTAAATAACAATCTATTGAATCTTTCTCAACACAACTCCACTACTAACAACAAGACTTCTCCCATGTCCTCAAGAACAAAACGAACTACTCACAAGAAATCATATGGATCATGATCAGAGATGAAATAATGATGTATAACAATATGAACATAAACAATAATTCAATGGTTCACTCGATAGCATCAACTACAAAGTGTAATCAACACTAGGAAAGTTTCCCCTATGAACTATAGCAAGATTCAACCAATTGTTACAGCAATATGGAGATGGTGATGAGGGTGCTGATGGTGATGATGGTGGTGATGATGATGATGATGATGATCCCGATGAAGTCCAGCCTGATGGTGGTGTTGATGGCGACGATCTCCTCTCTCCGGGAAGGAATTCCCCCGGCAGAAATCTGTCTGCCGGAGAGATCTTTCTCTCTTGGTGTTTTCCGCCCCGCAGAGGTGGCGGAATCTTTCTATGGTCGCTCCCCGAGTCTTAGGGTTTCGGGAGGTTGATATACGCCAGAGGGGAGAGGCTGGAGTGGGCCAGGGTGGCCACACCACTCCCTAGCGCGGCCTAGGCTTGCCCGCGCCATGGGGTGGTGTGGGCCCCCTGTGGGCCACCTCCACTCCATCTTCTGGCATCCTTAGTCTTCTGGAAAAATAGGATTTTCCGTGTATTTTCCCGGATTTTCTGATCTTCGCGAATTTTGCATCCAAACAGCACCTTTTCCATCAGAATCCTGACTGCAGCGGTCCATGCTCCAAAAGTCATCAACCATGCAAAAACAGATGAAATTACATAAGTATCACCTCTCAATACGAAATATATCAATGAATAAGAGTGAATTAAGACATAGAATAGTGATGCAAAATGGACGTATCAACTCCCCCCAAGCTTAGACTTCGCTTGTCCCCAAGTGAAACTGAGCTCAATAAACATGACCTCAAGTTTATGGAGTGAAGAGTCGATAAAAGGATACGGACAAGAAGCATCACATTCATCAATACATAGATCATAATAGAAGACAACTCACTATTACACAACTCAACTTGCAATGAGTAAATTAAACACAATAAAGATACAAAGAGTGAATCAATAATTGGTATGGCAAACTTAGCTCTTGGTCGAAGAATAGTTGTTAATTTGCTGGAGTTCACAAATAGCTGGTTTTTCAATGAAAGCTTTCAAAGTAGTAAACTTCAAGATAAGAGCAATGTGCAAAACAAGGAACATAAGAAACATGAATGCATAAATCATCATATGAATGAATGAAACACATCAACTCAAAATACTTGCTGAGATAGAAGGGAATAGATTTACTGACTCAACTAGAAAGTAAAAGAAAGGCCCTTCGCAGAGGGAAGCAGGGATTGCAAGTCTCATAAAGAGCTCCCAAAAATTATGATACTTACTAGCTTTCAGCTCTCATTGCCCCTATCATAGGCATCTTTAGGTGATTAAGGTTAAAGTGACACAACTAAGAGGATATGCTTGACAAGTTATAAGTTGAAATCTCATGCCCCTTACTTATGAGTACCGATCCTCATGCTACTCAACTTCAGTCACGAGCAAGATCTTGTCATTGTAAATACATGCGTATCATCGAGAACCGCCAATGGGGTACCCCTTGCACATGACATAGGAGCTATCCCATAATCAAAATGACAAGGCAAGCAGACAGTGAGCATCTCAGCGATCTTTTTATTTGCTATTTGCATAAGTTTTTATTGAGGATCCTTCATAGAATGCTCACTATAGTTATGCTGGAAGTTTCCACCATGATTAGGCATGGCTTAGGCTAGCGGCCCAGGCGTTTCTCTAACACACATATAAACTACATGATCTTACAAGTTCCACTTTTATTTCACACCGCCGGGATCCATAAGCAAAAGAACATGATATCAACTAGGTACAAGGCACCAAATGAAGTGTTGAAAGCGGTCCCCATGATACATGGTTCTACTAACTTCAACTCATAAAGCGCAAGCATATACGCAACAAATAAGGACCCAATGGTTCAAGTTTATTAAATGCAAGAAAGTAAAGTGTGCCATCAAGTTCGTGAGAGCTTTAATCACTAATTTTACATAACAAGTTTAATTTGGGAGGTAGAAAAAACAATAATTTACTTGGAATAGCAATAATTCTACTAGGTAGGTATGGTGGACACAAATGGCAAAGGTTTTGGTTTAAGGGAGATGGATGCACGAGAAGAATTCCCTCTCAGTACAGGTTTTTGGCTAGCAAGGCTGGGTAGCAAGTATAAGAGTTGAAGGAAACAAACAAACATACAAATGATAAAGACAAACATGCAATCTTCCTTGGAAGCACAAAAGAACTTAACTAGAGAATACTAAACTTATGAGCAAATCAAGAAAGAAAGATGATGAAATTATTTTTCTCTCGAGTACTTCTATCTTTTTCTTTTCAACTCTCAAAAAGCGTGTTGCTACTGACCGAGCCAGGTTTTCCAAAACCAACTAAATTAACTCAATGATACCAGAGTGCTACCAATACTAACAACAAGATCAATCATATAACCACGAATTGAAAACTAATATAAGCTGTGCAAAAGAGTGAATGATAGAACTTCTCATTAATATTCCATAACGGAAACTCACACCAAGGGATACAAATATAATGAGAGAGGGGACACTTCCATAATGCAAACCATACTACATAATAACTCCTCTATTCATGATATGACTACTAAAAATGTAAAAAGATAGAAGATAGTGATATGATACCACGACACTCCCCCAAGCCTGGAACAAACCAAGGGGATGCCAAACCTGATGACGAATTGGTATCTAGTAGATTCTTCCGGAGTCATCACTTGAATAACATCAATATCTTCATCTTCATACTTATTACTTGAGTCATAAAACCCTTCTCTTCCTTATTACACCATTGTCTCCACTTCCTGGAAATTTCTTTCACACAAAACTTCACACAGTTCTCATTAGCAACATTAACATAAATGAAGTGATAAAACCTTTTGAGTCCAACTTCAACTGAAAACCATCAAAACATAAGCTACTGTATCAACTCCTTCCGAAAACCCAAAAAGAATTCAAAAAGGAAGTCGAATAAAGAAGCAAATGCAAGATTGGCAAAATCTGTCAAAACAGACCAGCAGGTAAAGATCAATTTTTTAGAAAATCTTCTGTTTCTCAAATCAAAAAGTGCAAAACGAAAAAAAGTTAAATAACAACCTGGGGCAGAAGCACAAAAAATTACAGCTCAATCCGATATACAGAGATCTCTCACGAAGTTTTACTGTGAAGCACAAAAATCTGTTTCGGGACATCAACTTCCCCAAATCTTACTTCTCTCTCATTAGAGGTTGATCTTGACACAAAAACCAAACAAAACGGATAAGGAGTGGTTATTACAGAAGTAATAACTTTCAAGACTCAGAAAAACAAAAACAAACTGAAAGCAAAAACAAATTGGGTTGTCTTCCATAAAGCTCTTTCTTTATAGCCATTAAGATGGGCATGATAATTTTGAAGAAGCTCTCATAGGGATATGAATTGAAGTGAAAGAGAGCATTAAGAAGCAAAAACACACACACTTTTAAGTCTAACCCACTTCCTATGCAAGGGGATTTTGTAAACAAACAAGTTATTGAAACCAATGGCAACTTGCATAAGAAGGCAAAAGAAGTGCAACATAAAAACTTTCAGCATAAAACGAGGAAACTTGATATTATTGAGATGCATAAGAACACTTTTCCCTCTTTTATTGTAACTTTCAGTATCATGCATAAACTTAACAATATAGCTATCACAAGTACCATCATAGCACCGATAACTTATTCTAACAGAAAACATAGGAATACTAGCTCTCATAACACTACTATGTGAAACAATATTAGAGGTATCCTTACAAAGGATAGTGTATCCCTCTTTCTCATACTTAGTAACAAAGTCTTTCACATTTGCTATTATAGGTTCATCAACCATTTGTTTATCAGGTTCAATAGCCTTATTCATACTTTCATATACCATACTAGCCATCATAGAATGTTCCTTTACCTTAACTGGAAAAGGCATTTTCTCAATGTAAGGTTTGGGTAAGACATGATTAGCAGTATAAACTTCAGTATTTCTTGAAGGGACACTCTTAGCAATATCTTTATAAGGTTCATGATACTTATCCCACTTCTTTTTAGGCACTTCAATATAGGAAGCAAAAGCCTTAAAATAAGAAGCAATAGCTTGAGAATCTAGACCATAAGCATTTTTAATATTTTGAAAGTCATCAGTTCCCATAAAAGATTCAATGCATTCATAATCATAATTTATACCTGACTTTCTACCTTTGTCATTCTACCAAGCTTCAGCATTGTCTTGAATACGATCTAGAAGGTCCCATTTAGCCTCTTCTTCCATGCGAGTGAATGATCCAGCACAAGAAGCGTCCAAATAATCCTTGTCATGTAGAGGCAGCCTTGCATAAAAGTTGTTGATAATAATATTGTTGGGGAGCTCATGAATGGGACATTTGTGCATTATTAACTTCAATCTCCCCAAGCTTGAGTTGTACTCTCTCCATCAAGAGGCCAAAAGTTGTACATTTGATTCCGATCTTTATGAATCTCACTAGGAGGATAAAACTTTGAGTAAAAGAGAGGCACTATTTCCTCCCATTCTAGAGCTTGACCATTCTTCAGCAGCTTATACCATTCCTCAGCTCTTCCTTTCAGTGATAATGAGAATAACTTCTTCTTAACTTGATCTGTAATAATACATGCACACTTGAACAACCCGCATAATCGTGTATAAAGAGTAAATGATCACCGGGATGGAAAGTTCCATCCCCAACATAATAGTTATCCATAACACGATCAATAATTCTTGTAGGTATTTTGAAAACATATTTCTCTGCAGGTGGTGGCTTAGCTACTACCTTAGCAGTGGTAGTACCATTACCAAATAAGAAACTAAACGAATTATCCATAACGAAAATAAAGCAACTAGCAGAAGTAAACAATACTCACAGTAGAAGTTTCCTTTACCAGTTCCACTCTCCAATAGTGCTTCACTCCCCGGAAACGCTGCCAGAAAATAGTCTTGATGACCCACAAGTATAGGGGGTGTATCGCAGTATTTTTGATAAGTAAGAGTTTCGAACCCAACGAGGAGCAGAAGGTGCTAGCTAGTGGTATGGATCAGGAATTCTCTGCAAATACTTAGCAAACGGATTTTTAGGGGTTTTCGATAAAGCAGGTAAACAAAGTACGAGTAAATAAAAGACAGTAGGAATAAATGCAGCAAGTGGGCCAATCCTTTATGCAGCAAAGGACAAGCCGGTTGTATTACTTAAGATGACCAAACGTTCTCGAGGACACATGGGAAGACTGTCAGGTGCTTTCGCTTCATATAGTCGATTAATCTTCTCTAGCTTGCTAAGTGTTGTGTGGGTGAACCTGTGCTAATGTACCGCCCCATCCAAGACTTAATACATACTTGTTATTAAACCCCCTTGCAAACATCCATAAGTACAAGAAAGTAATTAAGGTAGAAACCTAACCACAACTTTAAACTCTAAGACCCTTACGTCCCTTGTGCAATGGTTTCCTAACGGGGGTTCAGGTTTCTGTCACTCTGGCAACCCCTACGATTAGTAGCCAAATACACAATGCATTCCCCTAGGCCCATATAGGTGAAGTGTCATGTAGTCGACGTTCACATGACACCACTAGAAGAAGTACAACACAACTTAAATAACAATCTATTGAATCTTTCTCAACACAACTCCACTACTAACAACAAGACTTCTCTCATGTCCTCAAGAACAAAACGAACTACTCACAAGACATCATATGGATCATGATCAGAGATGAAATAATGATGTATAACAATCTGAACATAAAAAATAATTCAATGGTTCACTCAATACCATCAACTACAAAGAGTAATCAACACTGGGAAAGTTTCCCCTATGAACTATAGCAAGATTCAACCAATTGTTACAGCAATATGGAGATGGTGATGAGGGTGCCGATGGTGATGATAGTGGTGATGATGATGATGATGATCCCGATGAAGTCCAGCATGATGGTGGTGTTGATGGCGACGATCTCCCCTCTCCGGGAAGGAATTCCCCCGACAGAAATCTGTCTGCCGGAGAGATCTTTCTCTCTCGGTGTTTTCCGCCCCACAGAGGCGGCGAAATATTTCTGTGGTCGCTCCCCGAGTCTTAGGGTTTCGGGAGGTTGATATACGCCAGAGGGGAGAGGCTGGAGTTGGCCAGGGCGGCCACACCACTCCCTGGCGCGGCCTAGGCTTGCCCGCGCCATGGGGTGGTGTGGGCCCCCTGTGGCCCACCTCCACTCCATCTTCTAGCATCCTTAGTCTTCTGGAAAAATAGGATTTTCCGTATATTTTCCCGGATTTTCTGATCTTCGCGAATTTTGCCTCCAAACAGCACCTTTTCCATCAGAATCCTGACTGCAGCGGTCCATGCTCCAAAAGTCACCAACCATGCAAAAATATATGAAATAACATAAGTATCACCTCTCAATACGAAATATATCAATGAATAATAGTGAATTAAGACATAGAATAGTGATGCAAAATGGACGTATCAACTCCCCCATGCTTAGACTTCGCTTGTCCCCAAGCGAAACTGAGCTCAATAAATATGACCTCAAGTTTATGGAGTGAAGAGTCGATAAAAGGATACGGACAAACTATGGGAAATGACTATTGAGTTTAAAGAATCCGTATTCAGCTCACTTCTTGACAGTGTTGAGATGAAGCTATGGGAACCAGTTGACACGACCAAGCATAAGCGAGATCTCATGTGGGTGCAAGACAAGGTCAGCAAAGTCGAGAAGGAGAGGGACAGGGTGTTGGCCCTGAAGGCTAAAGAATAGTAAGAACTGACTCAAGCAAGGAATGATCTTCACCAGGCCAAAGCCCTGTAGTTCACAACTATGAGTATTGACAAATGCATGAGGAAAAATACAGAGAAACAATTGAAGCTGTGCAAGGAAGATGCTAAAAGGAAGGAGCAGACGATTCGATCCTTGCTCTCGCGGGAAGATGCGCAACGGGCTAAGATTCGGAAGATCAAGGAGATGTGTGATAACTAGTTCTATTTAGCTTAAGCTCCGTGCCTTTTTAAGTTGTAATAGTTGTACTTGTTGACCTTGCGGTCTGAACTATTGGCCCCGGAGTCCTGGGAGGAAAAAAACTGCTCGCCCGTTAATCTGTCTTAACCCTGCATTACTTCCTTTTGTCTGACCAATATGACCCTTGGATATTCCGCCCGTTGCTTCGTCATCCTCATGTACAAATAGGAGGTGCCACAGCGCGTCGCTTCGTCATCCATCCCCTCGCCCTCTCCAATCTCCACTGCGCTGTCGCTTCGTCGTCGATCCACTCGCTCCCTCTCCAATCTCCACCGCGCCGTCATGGAGATGCCCGCGCTGAACTTCTACGAGGTAGTGATGTTCACGCACTTCGACATTCTTGCGCCGCCGGCCATGACGGTGCCCTACAGATGGCACATGAGCTATGAGGGGGTGCCGGTGGCTCTGCTCCTCGTTCCCAGCGGAGCCGGGATGGAGAGAGAAATCGTGGCACGCCGCCGCCAGATGCATGCGTGGAAGAGGGCGCTGCCCCGGTACACGGCGGCCAGCCCGTACTGGTCGCCGCTGTTCAAGAAGGGGAGGAAGGCCAAGATTGGAAACCGCATCATTTACGGGTGCGTGGTGCATCGGGATCTCCGCAACTGAGAAGGGCGGGAGAGGTTCTGGTCCGTCCCTGGACGGACCAAGTACACCGTCATCACCGCCGCTCGCCATGAAGACGTGCTCCGTCTCGCGAACAATGCAGAAATCATGGAGGTTCTGTCTGACGACGACGAGGAAGCCGACGGCTCGGAGGACAGTGGCAGTAGAAGTGAAATTGTTGACTAGTGGTTGAATTAATGTAGGATGTGAAATCGCACCTTTGTTTAGAAGAATTTGTGGTTGAATTAATGAAATGCCTCGATTTAGATCTCTATCTCGATTAATTTGTGGAAGAATTTGTGATTAGATCAATTTCTGCCTCGATTTAGATCTCTATCCTAGATTGGGAACGTGACCGTGGAACAAAGACCCTTATTCTACTAGTGTATTCTGACATTGGTGGTTTTTTTAAACGTAATCTACGTGGATTGTGCCGCATGCAAATGGCACAACCATAATTTATAAAGTGGAAGCACGTACACGCGGTTACTGGAGATCCGGGAGCTTCGCCAGATGCAGGGGATGCAGGAGCAGAGAGGCGGTGAGATAGACAGGCTCAAGATTAGGCCAGAAAGTGGTACCGATTTCCTCCTCATCTGGGCATTATCGGTTGCCATTGTTGTTTATGTTGCCAAGTTGTTGTGCAGCATATGAAATAAGTTACTGCTTCGTGTAGTGTGGCAGCTTAAATAATTTATTTCTGTGCCACTTACATTCCATTGAATTTGGAGACCTCCTACTCCTCAGCAATCTTGGAACCGTTGCTGCGTGTTTCATATAGTAGTGGCACAATCACAGTTTCGGATTCAACTACTAACTCGGACGTTTCCAAACCCTAAGTCGTGGTACATTTTACTCATAGAAAGTGGGTAGATTGTTTCGCCTAGCAAAGTACCACACACAGAGCTCCAGAATTTAATCAAATTACATATATAGGTTCAAGTGCAACACATTACTATGCATCTTCATTGCCAGCAGCCTTCTTCCGCAGCCTGGGTGCCAAGCCTTCACGTCCACTGGCTTCTTTATTTCCTGCCTTCTTCCACTTCCTCGGTGCCAATTTTGTTAGCTTCACGTACTCTGCATCGCCGGGACAATGGGCACCAGAATCGTGCCCAGCATCATGTTTCCACTGGTTTTTCATTTCTTCGGGCAGCAAAATGACCGACCTGGTAGTCATGTTTCTAACCTTGCGGCACTTCCTGTCAAAGAAACATGACTGTTGCATAACTGCCCAATATCTACCGAGTAAATGAAACAAAAATTACAATTCAGCACAAACATGCGAACCCCAAGAGACCTTTGCTTACCAGGAGCTAATTGGGTTCGAGTAACCACCCTATCCAAGAATAGAAGGGCGACTCCCAGATGCAGCAGCTTCCACATCCAGCACATCACAATTAAGTCAAACATGCAAGCCGAAGCATACCTTTTCATAAACCCAATTAGCTGACTGTCACACGTTAGAGGAACCATGATGCCACATTCATCCATGAAGCTTAACTTTGTAGTCTGCTTCGGCCATAATTCATCATGATTACGTAGAGCAACAACCATACCAGATATAGTGCAGATCTGCGCAGACGCTTCTTCCATCGTGATACAATGGTGTCCATACCACTTGCCCTTAGAGTCGTACCTGAAGAGGACTACCGTAACCAGGTAAGGGTGGTCTACGGAGATCCCACTTGACAGAAAATTGTTGACAAAATATGTTTGTCAGCGTTGGGCTAACAGACAATTTTAGGTTCAGTACCTAGCTAGTAGTTATAATTAGTGCGAATAGCAAAGAGAAGGGTAGCTCACCCGCTTGTAGCCAGAACTTCTTCTTCCTTGGTAGTAGGATCTGCCATCCTCCGAGCTGCTCGGCTCGTCGGCGGCGGAGGCGAGCTATAGCCTCGCAACGAAGGCTACGGCATGTGCCATTGGAGCTCGGGATCAGCGACTGGGCGCAGCAATTGAGCGCAGCAACTTGGCGCCAGAAGTCAAATGTCCAAAGGGATCGTCCTTCCTGGAGGGTGGATTCCGATGCCGCTGGTGCTAGGGGAAAGGTGGAATGGATTTGTGGAATTGGTCAACGCATCCAATCCACTTAGTTACCAGATTTGCCTAAGAGGTTGCCGCGTTGGCGCTCGCGTCACGGACAGATGACCGACATGAGGGTCCCAACCATCTACTTCACGGGGCAGTTTAATGGAATGTTTGAATTTGGCAGGGGTGAGATGAGTTTACCTAGAAATGGCCCCTCTCAGTAGTTGGCGGCCCAACATTTCGAAACGCGGCAATTTCAGGCAACTTAGGTACCGCCATGCGCTGGCATGCGAACTTTGGTACCGTAGACGGATAGGCCCTTTCCGTTCTTAGTAGCTATCTTGGCCAAGTAGATGCTACCAACTCCAAGAATTAGTATTTATGCTCGATAGTGGGTTCATGCCTCTAGTAATATGGGGAAGTGGCAGAAATCTCTAAGGTACTAGATGTGTTATTGCTAGTAGGGAGAAAACAACAATCCTTTGTACATAGAACAATCGTATTGTTTACTTTACATGCAATGCATAATGCAATTATCTGTTGCTTGCAACTTAATACTGGAGGGGTTCAGATGATAACCTGAAGGTGGATTATTAGTCATAGATGCAATTGGATTATAGTCTATGTATAATGTTGTAATGCCCAATCAAGTCTCAAAGGAGTCAAGATGAGTAGTATATGCATATTGCTTTCTCGATGTTTGTCAATTACCCCACTGTAATTTGTTCACCCAACATGTCACCTATCTTAAGGAGAGCCACCACTAGTGAACTATGGACCCCGGTCCTTTCTTTCACTATCAATCTACAATCAACTGTTTACTGCTTTCTGTTTAATTTCTACAAACTATTACCTTCTTCCACTCGATACATTAAATACTTTGTTTTCAGCAAAACCGGTGAGATTGACAACCTCATCGCAAGTTGGGGGCAAAGTTCTGTGGTTGTGTTGTGCAGGTCTCCACGTTGCTGCTGGCACCGGTAGTGCGCCCTGCCAAAGTTTAGCTAGAAACACCTTTGAGGTGTTTCCTTGCTTCTACTGGATTGATAACCTCGGTTTCATAAATGAGGGAAAACTTGCTGTTGTGCTCATCATACCTTCCTCTTGGGGTTCCCCAATGGGCTCGATATATTTTGAGCTAAGCAAACCACAATACCTGAATTGGGTAAGGCTTAGCCGGAAGTTTATATGCATTAGTATGGGTTCCCTCGCGGAAGAGGTTTGATATGAGGCTACCACTTGATGATGTCCACCTATGCAGTGCCCAGGATGGCAGATGGCCATGGCTGGGAGGCCAAGCTCATAGGGGAGGTGCCTATACTAGAGTGTGTAAAGGAAAGGTTATGTTTGATTATCCGCATACGAAGTATGATGATTTAGGGTTATCCCTGATGGATGTATCGAATTTTGTGGTGAAAGTGTGCCACCACTGCAGAGTGTCAAACTATTCGAATAGCCGCGTCCGTGGTCATGGACAGTTGGAGTGGCCATACTGTTCCGTCGTCAGATGTTTTCAAAATTTCTTGTGAAGTGAACTATTATTTTGACTTGACCAAAACAGTGTTGTGGATATGAAAACTAGGTTCCCACTTAAGTGATTTAGAACATTAACTTAGTTTTCTTTACTTCTAAACTCAGTTTAGATAAATCTGGCTTTTTGGAAATAAACTTAGAGCTTAGGATTCGTACTAGAACTACCTTACTTGTTAGTGATAGTTTGCGAGTACTTAAAGAGTACTCATTGCTTTGTCCCTGGCAATTCCCGTGGCTAGACTATGAGGAGGACTATCAAGATGATGGACAGCAGGACGTCTACGACAACAAGGATCATCTCCCATCGTCAACATTGCATGTGACACTGAAGATGGAGCCCACTACTACGCTTATTATTCCACTGCTTATTTGTATTGTGACTGGATCATGAGATCCTTTATTTTGTGTAAGACCTTATTATGGTTTGTAATGGATGATGTACTATGATATCCAATCTGTTATGTCTCGCAAAAATGGTAATC
The DNA here is from genome assembly GCA_910589775.1 of Avena eriantha. Taxonomy (NCBI): domain Eukaryota; kingdom Viridiplantae; phylum Streptophyta; class Magnoliopsida; order Poales; family Poaceae; genus Avena; species Avena eriantha. The sequence goes on along the minus strand of OU342744.1, from coordinate 259,244,986 downwards.
CTGAGATTGCGATGTATGGCATAATAGGCATCTGGGATTAAAAATCCGGGTGTTGACAGGCTGTACCATAACTGCGCCAGCCAGGTCGATCAGGTTTCAGAATTACCGAAATAGTAATGGTAACTGGCCAAAAAAGTAACATGAAAAAACAGTGACAGACCAAAACAGCAACGGTAACTGACAAAAATAGCAACATGCCAAAACAGTAACAGACTAGAACAGTAACAGGCCGAAATAGTAACATGCCGAAACAGTAACAGGCTAAAATAGTAATAGGCCGAAACAGTAACAGGGCGAAACAGTGACAGGACGAAACAGTTACAGACCAAAACAGTAATAGGACAAAACAGTAACAGGCCAAAACAGTAACTGGCCAAGCAGTACTAGGCCAAAACACCAGCATACCAGAACAATGGCAATCCAGCACAATAACATGCTGAAAACTAATAGGCTAGAATAGTAACAGGCTTGAATAGTAACAAGCCAGAGCAGGGGCAACCAGCACAGTAACGGGCCAGAACAGTAAAGGCCACAACAGTAACAAACATGAATAGTAGACGGCCAGAACAGTAACGAGCCAGAATAGTAAAAGGCTAGAACATGTTGGACCTTCTCAAAAGTGGGCCGTTCGTAGGTGGCCCATGACGAGCTGTGAGAACAGTGACGGGCTGACCGTGGGCTTTAACAATATCGGGCCTACTTGACGTAGCCTCTTAACGGGCCGAACAATATTCGAAAAGTGTGGGCTTTTGTAGGCCGAAACACTAATGGGCCTGACATTCGCGGGCCGTTGCTGACCACATCTTTGGGGCCATTTCAAACACTGCCAGACAAAACAGTAATGGGCTGTAATCTTATTGGGCTATCTTGATGGGCAGGCCCACTTAATTATGAGCATGCCTTGGCTGGGCCTGGCTTCTACCACGGTTTTCGTGGCTGTTAACGGCGGTAACTGGTCGTTAACGGTGTCTGCCACATGGCATTTTGCATGACGTCAGCAGTCAACATGGCTGGCAAACAGATCTACGACGGAACAAGTTTTCGTGGCCGAAGGGTGCGATCCGCCATGGTCAGGAAAAAAACGTGGTAGATTCTTTTGTGACGGGGCTTTTACCATGATGGGCATCCGTCATAGAAGACTTTTTAGCCACGAAAACCGGGCCTTCAACCACGAAAATCGTCCGTTGTAAGATCCAAATTTTCTTGTAGTGTCATTGAAGGTTTATAAAACTGCAACTCCACCACGTACCACGGAAACAAGCACGCCGCCGCCTGACGCACTAAACGGATACGACGAGGCCATAGTAGAGCATGTCAAATCGCACGGCGAACAATGTACCATCATCCCCGGATACCACGGTCTCTACTCTCCATGAGCCAGGTGCCAGCAAAGGTTGAGAGATGTACCTGTGTTCCTCACCATAGTGGAAACTCTACACTTGAATCGAGTGGGCTTTTTCGAGTTGAGTGCGAAGCGCTGTGGGCGGGGCAGCAAACTCATAGCCAGGCTCAGTGTAGTTGCACGGGCCATGCGGGCACACCATCTTGTGGTTGAGGCAGTCGTGGAAGGCGACTAATGTCCCGCAGCCATCATTGGGGCATCTGCTACCTTTTCAACCGACGACTTGGCGGCGCAACTCTTTGGAGCATGCGGATAGCCGAACTGCGCTGGTAGTGTCCATACGCATATCGATTTCTCTAAAGGCGTCGTCCCTGACCTTGCTCCAACCACCATACCAAATGTTGTGTATCGAATCCTCCATTGTGTCCGGATGGACTAGGGGCGAGGGCAGATTCAAATATGAGTTTTGGGGTTTCTTGGAGGAGAGTGATGGAGGCCTGCAAGAACCGATGCAGCTGGCGAGAAATGGCTAGGAAAATTTAGGAAGTGCACACTCGAGAGAATCCAAAATGCGGCTAGCCAACGTTTTTGCGAATGGGGATCACCGGAGATGGGGAAGATGGGAGGCTCTTTGAATGAGGGGTGTTAATTTTGCTTGTTCCCTTGTCGGTCTTCTATAGTGCGCAACTGGATTGAGGACGCCAGTTAGAGTTATAGCTAGAGTGCTAGACTAGCAAGCTGTCACGTCCTGGCTCAGTATTGTATCGTGTCATCACGTAGACTATATTTCATGAAAGGACGTGAACCCACATTTCTCCCCTCCCTATATAGCGTGCACCGTAGAATCGCTTTTCTCGCACGCGAAGGATTTGAACCCATATGGCAAAATAAAAGGATGTCAATTCTCAAGCCAGCTCGCCCAACTCTAATAAATAGGACTACTAAAAAACTATAATAATAGGTGAAGCTCAAAAAAATTATAATTTTGAGCCATGTCAATAGAATATTTGTTGTATATTTGGTTCTTGTACTTTGTATCATGTAGTAGTAATCAACCTATTAGCTACCTAATAGTACTCGCCATGCTCTAGAGAAATGACGAAGAACATTCTAAAATTATTGAGAAGTGTGTTTTGAGATTTGTACATATCGTTTATTGTGCTCAAGACTATCAATAATATCTTCTAGATGCTAGAATGGATAGAATTAAGATCCAATGGTACTTTATGGACGTAGCTTGAAATTATAATTATTTTTGGGCTTCACCTATTATAATTTTATATAAACTAGTAAAAGGCAACACACGTATATACTGCATGAAATATGATTTAACAAACATTTAGTTGTTATAAATCAATAGCCTTGTTAGAGAAAAATGCATATATTAAGTCTATTAATAATAACTATATACACATATTGAGAATACAACGTACTGTGCTATGAATTTTGGGGTGGGTGTGACATGATGATTCTAGAACATGGTGGAGTTTTCTCTAGGTAATACTCAACACGAATCCAGCTGCTCTGATCCATTGGATCTAATAGCTTAACCGTCAGTATTGGTAATATGGATCCAATTCAAAACTGCTACTTTATAGTAGTAGAGAAAAAATGATATGGCATATACTTCTACTATCTGATTCTCACGTGAAAGGCATGTGCAACTTACTAATAAGATATATAACACAAATAACTTTGTACATCGATCATCAGATATATATTGACAGATTCCAACATTATTGATTGTTGGATCTCTTGCAAATTCAAGAAAGAATCTATCGCGCTTACTTGTAGTTCAAATTTGACCTACTTTCTTTAAATCAACATAAAGTTATTTGAGTGCATAGGCGTAGTTAGCTAATATATAGGAAAGCTTGAAACGTGCTAATACTAAGGAATTGTAACAAAACATGGACAAAACATGTCCATGTTTTCTGAAAACTGTAACAAAATGTGCTAATACGAAGGAATTGTAACTGACATAATATAGCGAAGCATGACATTTCATCAATATATAACATTGTAATAGGTAAAGCTTGAAGTATCTATGAATTTGAGCCACGTCTCTAAAGTATGAGTGTATATTTGGTTCTTTCATTTTCTATCATGTAGAAATAAACGTTTATTAGCTACCTAATAATTAAAAATTCTAGAACCATGGTCTAGAGAAACAACCGAGAAGATTCTAAAAAGATGGATAAGTGTGTTTTGATGTTTTCTACATATATATCATATCTTATCTTATCTTACCACTATATAGTGTACGAATAACTTTGAATATTGACCGTTGGATCAAGACTCGCGAATCCAAATATTTGCAGCTGTTGGATCTTATTTTCTATTCTAGCATATAGAAGATTTTATTGATAGTCTTCATCACAATGAATGGTATACACAATACTCAAAACACACTTTTCCATCATTGTAGAATCTTCTCCCTCGTTTCTCTAGACCAAGTTACCAGAATTTTCATGTTTTAGATAGCTAATAATCGTTAACTTCTAAATGATATACAAAGTACAAGAACCATATATACACCCATACTTTATAGATGTTGATCAAATTTATATTTTTTTATCCTTTACCTATTATAATTTTATATAGTGATGATATGTCAGACGTCTATTATCCGAGTCTCACATGTTGATCAAAAGGGACGTGCCACAAACGTATATACTGTATGAAATGTGATTTAACAAACGTTAAGTAGTTATTAACCAATATTCTTGTTAGAGAAAAAATGCATACATTAAGTCTATTAGTAATAACTATCTACCCATACTGAGAATACATCCTACTGTGCTATAAAATTTTGGGGGTGGTGAAATGATGGTTCTAGAACATGTTGAGTTTGCTCTAGGTACTATTCAACACGAATCTAGTTGCTCTGAACAATTGGATCTAGCAGCCCAATGATCAGGATTGGTGTTATGGATCCAATTCAAAACTGCTCCATTGTAGTAGTAGAAAGAATACAACCTAATATGCTATGAAATTTTGGGGGTGGTGACAAGATGATTCTAGAACATGGTGGAGTTTGCTCTAGATACTATTAAAGACGAATCCAGGTGCTCTGAACCATTGGATCTAACAGCCCAACAGTCAGGATTCGTGCTAAGGATCCAATTCGAAACTACTCCATTATAATAGTAGAGATAGAAATATGATGTCAATATGGTCATCCTTTGAATAACCTTCATTCCTGATGTTTGGAAAGGAAGATAAAAATTCCAAAGTTTGAATTCTATTAATTTTTGTCGCTAATGCCCGGTTCCTTCCTATGTACACCAACACACATGTCGGAGACACAGCTGAGCCGCCGTACCAAGACACACGTGCATATCACTGTGGATGAGGGAGTGCTGAGATGGATGGTGAGGCAGCGACTGAGAGCGAAAAAACAAATTTATTTTGTTTTGAGTGCACATAAGTCCTGAAATTTACTACTACTACTACTACTGATAGAGTGTGTACGCTGTAAAGGCTATAGTACCTCATGTCAGGAACCCATCATAATTCTGCTCTGACATCGCACCGCCTTCAAGTGCCCTGTCATGATGCCCTGCCTCCCTTTTATTCTCTGAGCTCCTCTTGCTCTTCGGTTTTTACCATCATCTCACTAGTATCTCCGTCCCAAAGCTTAAGGCTTTTTTTATAAGTCAAGCTATGGAAAGTTTGACCAAACTTCTAAAAAATATATCAAGAACTACTGTATGATATTAGTATATACCATGTGAATATATGTTTGATGATGTATCAAATGGTATATATTTCATATTGTAAATATTAATATATTTTTCTACAAACTTGGTCAAACTTTGCATAGTTTGACTTTTCAAAAAAATAGGCCTTGAGCCTTGGATGCAGGTACTACTAGTGTTTAGTACTCTGTCCCGGAACTTAAATCTTGATATATAGACATCGTGGGTCCCTTCAGATGACATTAGGAAAATTCAAGAGGAATCTACCTCGCTTACTTGTAGTTCAAATTTAACCTAATTTCTTTAAATCGATGTAAAGAAATTTAAGTGCACATGGTTAGCTAGGGAATCTTGAAATGTGCTAAGACTAGGGAATTGTAAGAAAACATGGTCCCCACTTTTTCTGAAAACCGGGTGGTGGTACTTTTTTGACTAAGGTAAGTCCCGAGGAAGCGAGATTCTTCAATTAATTAACACGGTAAGTGGATGTGTACATGTTACACCAAGGACCTCAAAAAAATAAAAAATACATCCAAGTCCATACATTTAGAAAAAAGGATCCTAAAATAAAATACTTGAAAATTTTGGTAACATGGTCTATAGAAACGATGGGGAAGATTCTAGAATGATGGAGAAGTGTGTTTTGAGGTTTGTGCATATCATTTCATTGTGATGAAGACTATCAATAGAATCTTCTGGATGCTAGAATGGAAAAGAAGATCCAACGGCTGGAAATGTTGGGATTTGTGAGTCTTGATCCAACAATTAATATTCAAAGTTTTCATACACCATATAGTGTTAAGATAGTGGTAATTGTAAGACTACTACTTGCTTAACAAAAGAAAACAGCGCACTTCTCACTTTCAGCAGATCTTGTTGAAGAAGATGCACGAATATACCAGATGTAGGTACTATATGATAAACTATATATGATGTCAATATGTTCATGACCTTGGCTGTTCGGGTCAAAGCCAGGAATGTTCATACACCGTAGGCCAATACACATTGTGAAGCAGCCAGAGCATTTTTTTGTATTCAAAGGTGTCAAAACACATGTTTCTCATTTTTTTCTTAGCACTATATAGTGTACGAATAACTTTGAATATTGACCGTTGGATCAAGACGCGAATCCCAACATTGTCAGACATTGGATCTTCATTTCCATTTTAGCATCGAGAAGATACTATTGACAGTTTTTCTTTTCTTACCTTACCACTACATAGTGTACAAATAACTTTGAATATTGACCGTTGGATCAGGACTCGCGAATCCCAACATTTCCAACCGTTGGATCTTATTTTCCATTCTAGCATCTAGAAGATTCTATTGATAGTCTTCATCACAATTAATGCTATGCATAAAACTCAAAACACACTTATCCATCATTCTAAATCTTCTCCCTTGCTTCTCTAGACCATGTTACCAAAATTTTCATGTTTTAGATAGCTAATAACCGTTGACTTTTAGATGATATACAAAGTACAAGAACAAAATATACACCCATACTTTATAGATGTTAATCAAATTTATATTTTTCTGCTTTAGCTATTATAATTTTATATAGTGATGATATGTCAGATATCTATTATCTATGTCTCATGTGTGCAGGGCACGTGCAACTTACTAGTTATATATAGTGTGCGGATAACTTTGAATATTGACCGCTAATTCATGACCCGTGAATCCCAACATTGCCGCTAGTTATTTGATCATCTAATCCATTCCATCATCTAGAAGATACTATTGATAGTCTCTGTTATCTTATCTTACCACTATATAATGTACGAATAACTTTGAGTATTCACTGTTGGATCAAGACTCACGAATCCCAAAACTTCTAGCCATTGGATCTTCTTTTTTCCATTCTACCGGGTGGTGGTACTTTTTTTGACTAAGGTATATGTCCCGAGGGAGCGAGATTCTTCAATTAATTAACACAGTAAGTGGATGTGTACATGTTACACCAAGGAACTCAAAAATGAAAAATACATCCAAGTTCATACATTTAGCACAAAGGATCCTAAAATCAAATACTTGAAAATTTTGGTAACATGGTCTATAGAAATGAGGGGGGGGGGAGATTCAAGAATGATGGAGAAGTGTGCTTTGAGGTTTGTGCAGCATTTCATTATGATGAAGACAATTAATAGAATCTTCTAGATGTTAGAATGGAAAAGAAGATCTAACGGCTGGAAATGTTGGGATTTGTGAGTCTTGATCCAACAATTAATATTCAAAGTTTTTCGTACACCATATAGTGTTAAGATAGTGGTAATGGTAAGACTAGTACTTTCTTAACAAAAGAAAATAGTGCACTGCTTACTTTTAGTAGATCTTGTTGAAGAAGATGCACGAATCTACCAGATGCAGGAATTGTATCATAAACTATAATAGTAAATTGCGTGTGCCTTGGACGTGAGACTCAGATAGTAGATGTATGACATATCATCACTATATAAAATTATAATTGGTAAAGAACAATAAATTATAAGTTTGATCAACATTTGTAAAGTATGGGTGTATATTTGCTCCTTCTACTTTGTATCATCATGTAGAAGTCAAAGATTATTAGCTACCTAACACATGAAATTTTTGATAACATGGGATAGATGAACAAGGGAGAAGATTTTAGTATGATGGAGAAGTGTGTTTTCAGGTTTGTGCATAGCATTCATTATGCTGAAGACTATCAATAGAATCTTCCAGATGCTAGAATGAAAAAGAGGATCCAACAGCTAGAAATGTTGGGATTCGCGAGTCTTGATCCAATGGTCACATTCAAAGTTATTCGTACACTATATAGTGGTAAGATAAGATCATGTAGAAGTCAATGATTATTATCTACGAGGGAGAAGATTCTAGTATGATGGAGAAGTGTGTTTTGAGGTTTTCGCATATCATTCATTATGCTGAAGACTATCAATAGAATCTTCCAGATGCTAGAATGGAAAAGAAGATCCAACAGCTGGAAATGTTGGGATTCGCTAGTCTTGATCCAACAATCAATATTCAAAGCTATTCGTACATTATATAGTGGTAAGATATCTCTACTACTATAATGGAGCTATTTTGAATTGGATCCGCAGCCCCAATCCTGACCATTGGGCTGTTAGATCCAATGGTTCAGAGAAGCTGGATTCGTGTTGAATAGTACCTAGAGCAAACTCCACCATGAATGTTCTAGAACCATCATGTCACCACCCCCAAAATTTCATAACACAGTAGGTTGTATTCTCTCTACTACTATAGTGGAGCAGCTTTGAATTGGATCCATAGCACCAATCCTGACCGTTGGGCTGTTAGATCCAATGGTTCAGAGCAACTGGATTCGTGTTGAATAGTACGTACCTAGAGAAAACTCCACCATGTTCTAGAACCATCATGTCACCACCCCCAAAATGCATAAATTAAGTCTATTAATAAAAACTATCTTCACATATTGAGAATACAACCTACTGTGCTATGAAATTTTGGCGTGGTGACATGATGGTTCTAGAACATGGCGGAGTTTGCTCTAGGTACTATTTATCACGAATCCAGCTGCTCTGAACCAATTGATCTAACATCCCAACAGTCAGGATTGGTGGTATGAATCCAATTCAAAACTGCTCCTTTATAGTAGTAGAGATATGATGTCAATATGGTCATGACCATGGCTGTTCGGGTCAAAGCCAAGAATGTTCACACGCCGTAGGCCAATACACATTGTAAAGAAGCCAAAGCATTATTTTTGTATTCAAAGGTGTGAAAACAAATGTTTCTTTTTTTTCTTTGCACTGTATAGTGTACGAATAACTTTGAATATTGACCGTTGGATCAAGACGCTAATCCCAACATTGTCAGACGTTGGATCTTCATTTCCATTTAAGCATCAAGAAGATACTATTGATAGTCTTTCTTTTCTTATCTTACCACTATTTAATATATATAGTGTGTGGACAACTCTGAATATTGACCGCTGATTCATGACCCACGAATCCCAACATTGCTGCTAGTTATTGGATCCTCTAATCCATTCCATCATCTAGAAGATACTATTGATAGCCTTTGTTATCTTATCTTACCACTATATAACGAATAACTTTGAGTATTGACTGTTGGATTAAAACTTTCGAATCCCAACAATGCTAGCCGTTGGATCTTCTTTTTTCCATTCTACCGGGTGGTGCTGCTTTTGTCTACTACTATAATATTGCAGTTTTGAATTGGATCCATAGCACCAATCCTTACCATTGGGCTATTAGATCCAATGGTTCAGAACAGCTAGATTCATGTTGAATAGTACCACTTTATCAATTTGTTTTCACCCATCAACTCAGTCATCCACGTAGGGCCCACAGATTGGGGAGGTCGTGATCGCCTTGGACGCACCACAAAATTATGACTGGGCCATCGAGTGTGGGAAGCAGAGTCAGCATTCCGTCCAATCGCTTACCCTAGTCATCGTCATCGATATTTGCCACACGCATCGGCTTCATCAGTGACATTGATTGTCCCATCACTGCAGCAATCTACCACATTAATCTCGGATCACCTCCTTCCTATTTAATCTCTCCCCTTCCCCACACCAAACCATCTCAAATCCCCCGCTTCCAGCTACCATCTCCGTCCTCGTCTGTCATCCATGGCCACCTTCCGGCTGCCTCCCGCCGTACCGGAGCGCAAAGACCCCGACATCGCTGCACAGGAGGACAATACCCTGCGCATTTGGGCCTTCTCCTCGCGGATAACAAAGCGGCAGCTGGCGTGCGCCTTCCTCAATGCTAGGTATGGTCACCACAAGTACCAGATGTACGGCCTCTACGATAATCCGGACACGACGTTGAAGGTCAAGTTCATCAACTTCAGGGACGCTCGTCTCTGCTACGGCCATGCCTTCCACTGTGGTTGCGAGATGGTGATGTTCACCGGTGCCAACATTTTCACCAACTACTGGAACCGGTTCCCCAACAACGGCGACTTCATCCACAGTGTTCTCCCGGAGCTGCCGATGGCTCCGGTGGTGCCACCTCGTTATCCGGATGTGTCGCCGATGGCTCAGGAGGTGCCGCCGCTTATCCGGAGGTGCCGATGAGTCAGGAGCCAGCTCAGTCGCAGGAGCTCTCGTTGGTGCCGATGTCTAACGAGCTGCCACTAGCGGCGTGGACTAGGTGCTAGGAGGCGTCGGACCTGCACTAGTTTAGCAGCGAGTCCTATACATGTAAACTCGAGTTGTTATGTTAATGGTTGAATAAAGTTTCTTTTGGTACTACTCGTCAAAAAAGTTTCTTTTGGTACTACTCACCGTACCCTGTAGTACTAGTAGTACTGCGATTAGTGATTTATTAAATATCCTTCCCCCGGATGTTTGTGAAGGAAGTGAAAAATTTGAAACCGGGAAAGTTTGAATTGCTACGCTATTGTAAGGACCAAAATGGTTCCTACCAATGCAGCTGACGAACACACCAGACAAAGACACAGAGCCGCCAATAGAAGGCAGATCGTCGGTCGACGCGCGTGCGCAGCGCCACGTTGTGGACGAGGGAGAGATCGTACGGTCGGGGTGTGGGGTGGTGATGAGGGAGTAAAGGAGAGAGAACACATTTTGTTTTGCGTGCATATATGTTGTGGTCCTGAAATTTACTCTACTCACTATACCCTGTACCTTGTGTCAGGAACCCATCCCAGCTTTGCTCTAACATCGCACCGCCTTCAAATCTTCCTCTTCGCAGCTCTCTCGCTGCCTCCTCTATGCTCATAGTCTCTTCTCGCTCATTATTTTTTAATAGAAAAAGGTAAATAAATTCTTGTTACTTGCTTTTCAGAAAATAAATTCCTGCCACTTGGAAAATTGAAATTGATTATTTTTTGTTTTGAACTAGCACTGTGGCCCGCGCACCTGCGCGGGCGACATCTTAAATACGTTTTAAGATATGATATTTTGAATCTAGCATGCCACTTTCGTTCAGTAATGGAAAGTTATAGAAATTGTCATGTATCTACTTAAAATATGGAAAAACATAGTCATTTTAGTACAATAAAATGTATAACCCATTACGATTCTTAAACAAATATAAATAGACCATGCTCATTGAAATATAAGTTTGTTCGGTGACATGCTATCATATTCATAACTTTATGTGGATAGAAAATAAAAACTTGATGGTTAGTATGTGTGGATATACCACTAAATTATTTCCACTTACCACATACTTGATTCATGTTCATTTTGATTGTAAATACAAATCATGTAAATACATATTTATATCAATTCAAGCATATCTTTATCACATGCCCGTAACTGCTTATCCAATAGAACAATTGGCTGAGCCACACCACAAAACATTTCATGCTCTAGAAAAAATCATGAAAAAACTAATATAAAATGGGAAACCTATTCTCTCGGCCTTAACTTACTTACAAAATTAAAAAAAGATCCATTTTATTGATGTTCATATACATTCATATCCGGTGCTTGAATTGTTTTCTCTACCACCCTAATGAGGATCCTCAAGTGTAGAAATTATTGCAGAAACATACCACCAAATTAAGATATTCTTCCACATAAAAATACAATATTAATACCTAAAACCACCTTCCTTTTTTTAACCAAACCCTTTTTATTTTAAAGTTCAAGATGAATCTTCAAACACGAAACCATAACAATTAGTAGCAATGATGCAGGAATATATCAAAATTACTTTTGTATTGGTGATACTTCCTCTGTCCCTAAAAAGAAGTTGCTGATTTTTTATATATTTGCATGTATCTCTACACTAAAATGTCGTCTAGATACATACAGATTTAGAAAAAATCTATGACATAATTTTTGGATGGACGGAGTATATTTATTCAGCAAAGAAAAAAACACATATTGTTATTTGTGTGCTCTAGGGTTTATACTGTTCTACGTAGGAGATACAAATATGTTTGAAATATATGAAAAATAATGTAGCAATCAATTTGAGTTGACATCTACTTGCATAATTTCATATTCTGAATTGATAATGGTCCATAATTAGTTATGCTGGAACATGATTTTATTTTAGAGTTGAGCATCCCGTTAGGACATCTCATTACTGCCTCGAAATTATTCAAAAAAAATCACAGTTCATATGCTGAAGCAAAATTTCTATGGCATATAGTATCTGCATCCAATATAAAAGCAATGCATTACATAGTTTCCATGATATTTTTTGTTTGTTAAATCACTGGCTCTCGGCCCCCATTACATGACATCATACAATTGGAAAGATATTAACTTAATTTATTCTATGATGTTTCCGGAGAAATTCGCACCCCGTCCAAGTGAACAAACATCATTATAACCAAATAAGAAAAAATTATGAATATGAATAGTGGTTTCTATCACTGAGAGCTAATCGGTAGTTGTCGATACTAACATCCCATGGGTGATATTTTTTCTATGTAATCTATATGAAATAAAAAATAGAAAATGCATCATATATAGCATCCATCCACTACTAATAATCAAATCCAAACCAACATTTAAGAACATCATTGCTTTGGCGCCATAATTGCAAGTCATTTGTAGCAGCATCAATTCTGATGGATCAACCTTCTAGCAAGTATTTGAGTTTGATATTGCCACCTGATACACAACATCCACTCAAAACATTGAGATGTAAAGGTTTACATTTCTAATAGAAAGTGCCATTAAATGGATCCCTCTAAATATTTAACCTTGTGACTAACTGTAACTTTGCATGTATATACCTGAAATATTTAATGTCGGATCAATGATCTGAATTCCGACCAAACACTTTGAAGGCATGGTATGTTTATTTATATGACATCAAAAAAATCATGATATATTGTGATGAACGTGAACATGATTATGCAGTGTCTACTCAATGGAACCTCATATATCTTGTATGTCGATGCTAGTGCTGAAAATATGATAATAATGGCTCAATTGGATATTATATAGAGAAAATCTTATTTTCAAGTTGCAGTTTGCTTGGAAACCGTATAACACTAACACATAACCGTATAACACTAACACATGTAAAGTAATTAATATTCTTGGGTAGTATGTCTAGTAACTATTAATTCTAAGCTCCAACTACATAGACAGACATTACAAAACGTGTTTGCATGCACATCCACACTTACTATATAGGACTTTAGGCATAGGCATCATATTTATTCTATTTAAATGATCCATTTTTTACTCAATACAATGTTGTTAATAAATATATTTGATATTCGAAACACCTTAATAGTTCTTAAAATATACTACACAATTAGTTCATACAGAGCTTAATCGCCAAAATGTGCATTTGTAGGCCCAAAACAGGATGGCGCCAAAAAAACACCATGCTATTGTATAGCCTAACCCATCATCTATTTAATGGACTTAATATTGTCGGTCATATGTGAGTGCAGATTTAATGGACTTAATGGACTTAATATTGTATAGCCTTATGGTTCCAGGAAAACCTACCTAATTAATATATCTACTTGTATAGTAGATACCCATGATTTAATGATATCTAGCGAGCTTAATTGGAGAAATGATGAGAGGTAGCTTTGAGATTATCCAAAATAGTTTTATTCGCAGTTGGATGCTTCCCTGATTTAGCCAAGATCTATGGCTGCTGCTAGCATATCTTTCACTGTGATGCCTCGTCACATCTAGAGTGTACATAGTGGTAGCTATTCTTTGGTAGTTGGCCATTGGGATTCACTTTCTAGGGAACTTCTAATTGGCTGCCAAGGATGCTAAGACTGAAGCCAAACACTGTATAAGAACATATGCTAGAGTGTGGCTACCAAATTCTCCATGATGTTAAAATAAAACAGTGCACATGCAAATAAAATAAATATTGAGCTTCCGTTCCTTTTTGTTATTGATCTTCTGTTTCTTTTTTGTGAATGAGCTTCTGATGCAAATCCTATAAGCTTCAGACCTGCTAGTATAGTGTAAATTCTACTTCTTTATTTTTTTAGTTTGTGCATGTGCAGAGAAGGTCATAAAAGCTTACCTTTGTATAGCGAATCATATATGTGGTGTATGATGTCCAGATTTCTTGTATGCTGCTGGAAGCAAGTTGTGTATGGATGTGTTTGTCTATGCTGGCAGCAAAATGGTTGTGTTTGTGCTTATTTAGGATTTTATGTGCAGGTTTTTCTTTTTGAGTTTCCAATGTTTCGCTAGAATGTTGATTGAATTCTGTTCCGGCAAATTTCTAGCACTCCTAGACATAGAAAATTAAGGTTATGCCGAAATTTTCTGTGAATTTTTGTGCTTATTAGTTCCATTTATTTGTGTGTTTAGAAATGTCGGCGGAGCAGGGCCCTTCTAGCAAGAAGTCCTTTTGGGAGCAGCAGGCGGAGATGGAATCCCAAGAGGACCCGGAATTCGTTCCGCGGGAGGACGAGATGGAGGCGGACGAGGATATGTCATCGGGCGATGAAGAGATGGGGGACACGGATGGCGACGCCACTACCACTGATGGCGGTGGTGAAGCTACTACAGACGGTGGTAGCACATGGAAAAAGGCCCGGAAAGAGCGTGCCCCGATCGTGGTCGACATCAAAAGGTCCAGCATCACAAACGTGAACGATGAAGGTGCGCCTTTGGAGCCAGTCGAGTTTGTCACGGGTTACTCAAACCAGCTCGTGGCAATCCTCCGGAACACCGTCACGATCAATATGGAGAACCTGAAGGCCGAAGAGAACAGGGGTTTCCGCATGCAGCTCTTCCGGAAGCTGCACGCAAGATGCGTGTTCCCGGGTGATGAGGAACACAAGTACAATAACGGCAATCTCATAGGAAATCCAGTGAACAAGTACGACCTCAAGAAGATGACCAAGGCCTTGTCGAATTGGAAGGTCCGGGTGAAGAAGCTGATTTTCGAGGACGAGCTAAGTTATTCGGAGGTCGTCAAGAGGGAGCCTCTGGTCAGGGAAGAACACTTCAAGGTGTTTAAGGCGAGATGTGAATCCGCCATGGGCAAGGCCAAGAGTCAGTACTTCAAGGAGTTGTACGAGAAGAACATTGGTACCCACCATCTCGGCTCCGGCGATTATAGAGCTGTGATTCCCAAATGGGAGAAGGAGGACGCCGACGCTCGTGCAAAGGGGTTGACACCTCCCTTTGACAGCATAAAAGAGCCGCAAGCAAAGCACTTTGTCAGGGCCCGGGTTTGCCAAGTCGAAAGGGAGTTCTGATTATTCCTTGGAGCCCATCGGCCCCTTCGCTATGAAGGTGACGGACTTCATAAGAAAATATGTAAGTAGTTTGCATGCAAGTCGATTAATTGCGTTCATGATTAATCAATGAAGTCCAGTTTTCTGATCAAATGCTTCGCGTTCCTTGTGCGTAGGACGAGGAGTGTAGGAGCTCCTCATCCCAGGGGTCGGCGCCTGTTGCCAAGTGGGACACAACTTTTAACAGGGCGCTAAACCGGACCAAGAATGTCGAGCCCCTGGCGGCCCCGTTGCCAGCTGGTCGTGTGGTCGGCTTTGGCGGCATAACATGGTCCGAGTACTATGGCACCACAGAGCGGAAGGGCGGGAAGGCCGAAAGCGCCGAGGTAAGACACCTAAGGGAACAGGTGGAAGCCTTTCCCAATATAGTCCAAGATGCCGTGAACCAGGCTATGTCGGCTGTCGAGACAAAGTTCCAAGAACAAGTTCATACACAAGTCCAGGCACAAGTCCAGACACAAATGAATGATAAGCTGAACACCATCCGTCCTGCCTACATGGAAAAGTACATCAAGTGGAAGAAGGGTGGTAAACGAGGGCTACCACTGGTTCCCAACCTCGATAGCGCCCAATCGGACAACATGGTGCGGCCGGAGGCGCTGGTGACTCCTCCAGCGGGGCCGGTGGTGGTGGAGACTCCTCCAGCTCTGGAGCTTAACTTGCCCGCTGCGGCGAAGGAGCCGGCCCGCACCACCGTGCCATCAGGCAGCCACTCCGCCACTTACGCGCTCAAGCCTGCTGGCGGCGGTGCCTCGACCTTGGCCGAGTTCGATTCCCTCAAGGTAACTAACTAATTAAAGCGAAATTTGGGAGGCTTAACCACACTGATGACTTGATTTTCGTTTTACTGACGCTCGGCCTACATGTCTTTCACAGGGAGACACTCCTTGCACTCTAATGCACTGGGTGGGCGACCAGTTGAAGGATGTTGCCAAGGGTACTATTGTTCAACCAGAGAACCGCAAAATGCACAATGTCACAATGCCACCCGACATGATGAGGGTCGGATACAGTATGGTGCTTCCGGGCTACAAGCAAGTGGAACCTCTCTCTCAACCTCAAGGATGGGATGATGAGGAGACGGCAACGGTCCTCAATACCGGCTTCGGGTACTTGTACCTATGGCCGAAGAGCCAGATCCATTTGGGGATGAAGGACCAGCTCAACATCACCCTAGAGGCAGCACAACCAGCACATCCAGCACATGATGAAGACTTCGAGATGGCAGACTTGGACAACATGGCACAAGATCCCAATGATGATGATGGAGAAATTGATCCGAACTTTGGCGACCAGTTTGTTAACACAAGGTTTTCTGATTGGTATGACCCGGGACCATCAGGCACACATGAAGTTCCTGATACCCAACCAGCACCGGTGAAAACCCCTTGCC
Organism: Avena eriantha; assembly: GCA_910589775.1. Taxonomy (NCBI): domain Eukaryota; kingdom Viridiplantae; phylum Streptophyta; class Magnoliopsida; order Poales; family Poaceae; genus Avena; species Avena eriantha. Next base: position 259,228,335 of record OU342744.1, on the reverse strand, counting down.
AGGTGCGTCTCTTCCCAACTAGTCAGGAGACGCTGCCACCCGCCCCCTTCACCGAGCCTCCGAGGCTAGCAATTCCTTTGATCAGCCCCAACACCCTTCATAAGGTGATCGGTGAGGTGAACGCGGTGGCCGACGCCCGAAAGGGCAGGAAGCATGGTCGCAAAAGGAAGCCTAATGGTGACCGGAGCAAGGGTCCAAATCTTGTTCTCCGGGCTTAGGACGGCCTTGCGGGGCAAGCCAGGAATCAGCAGCACGTGGCAGGTGCATCGATGATGTGTAAATAGTTGCTCGAGGTCGCAGGCTCTCAAACGCGCAATCTTCATTATAGCTATCTCACAATTGAGGAGCGCCGCATTCGCGAGAATGATCAGTCGTACCTTGTTTTCAAGGCTAAGGTGCCCTTATGTGTCATGGTTCATCCGTGTACCTCCCGTGGATATCTTCTACCTGCGGCATTCTGACATCTTCGACATGTTGAACGGGTTCCGGCTGCACAATACCTTGGTCCACCTATTTTCCCTCAATATGGCCATGCAGATCACCAAAGACAAGATCCCGGACATCCAGATAGTGGATCCATACTTCATGCGGGACGTCATCCTGAAAGATGCCGAGGACACAGCGCTGGCGATCGACTACCTCTCAACCTTCCTGCAAACATACTCAGACAAGGATGTGATTCTCCTTCCCTACCATCCCATCACAGAGGATGATCAGACAGGCTGCGTGCTCATATGCTTGAATTTGAAACACTCAATAGCCGTGTACCTCGACTCAAATAGTGTGATCCCGAAAAACTACACCAATATCAAGAACATTCTTGATGGTGCTCTCACCGGCTACGTCGCAGCGGGAGGCATCAAACCGGCAACGCCATATGTGAAGTTCGGCGCGCACGTGTTCTGCCACAACACCAAATTTGCATGCGTCAAGCAGCCGTCTTGCAACAAGAAGGATGCCTTCTACGCCATTCACCACATGAAGGCGTTCTTCAATGACATGGAGAGCAAAACGCTGCCATCTGACCTCGCGAAGTGGGCTGAAAGGCTTGCAAAAATACATGATCGCAACCTCAGGCAACACATCTTCGACATCTAGGAGGAGATCACGACAATCGTGCACCAGGGAGTCATGAAATCCGGGGCACCTTCTACGGCGGCCATACACTGCCCAACAGGGAGATAGACGAACGCTTAGCGCAGCAGGGTGACCTCAAGACGTTCATGCAGATGGCGAAAACTCGGTCGGGCTTCATCAATGCCCCCTAAAGCTGAGTCAACAGCCGAAGAAGTCTTGATGATTTCATTGCTTGGGTAGCTAGCTATTAGTTCCGAACTCGTGTTGTAACCTCTTATCACTATGTTAAACTTGCCTAGCAAAACCTTTAGAGTATGTTTCGTCAACCGTTGAACTTGATTGTGAGCGACACTAGCTAGTTATTTGGGTTATGAACTATTTTAAGTGCTTGTTGCTTTTCATTCGTTATTGCTGCCCTACTTCTTGTGGTTTTCTTTCTTTGTCTTTCTTCGAAATGCCGATGATTAAAACATGTTGTGGCGTCATGTGTGTGACCATGTCGTTGCTGGATCTGGTGTGCCAAGTAGACTAGAGGTTTGTGCATATACTCTACTTGGTAAACCAGATCCATCAGCGGCATTGTCATTTTCCGAGCCCAACCTAAGTATGAGGCAACTATTTCATCTCGTAGCCCCAAAGTCGAAAGAGGACAGATATTTTCGAGACTCATATACATAAGACATAATATGTCGAGTGGCAAGCCAAGGAAAGGGTTCTGTGTCCACGACAATGACTCCTTTAGACACACCAAACTCGAAATGAGTTGTTGCCATGGAGACCGAATCCTTTCCTTGATTTGCCACTCGACATAACATGCCCATGCTATATAAATTGTGGAAGTATTTCTCTTCTTTTGTCTTTGGCGATACGAATAGATTAGATAGCATGAATTAAATGAAATGGTGAAGTATTTAGTTTCAAATATCTCATTGTAGCCCCAAAGTAGAAAGGAAAGACATTGCTTCACTATTCGTATAGCATTGGCGACATTGTTATATGAATCGTGGAATCATTTCTTTCCTTTCGTCTTTGGCCATATAATGAAATGATAAACTATCGCATCTCGTATCCCCAAAGTTGAAAGAGGACAGATATTTTCGAGATTCATATACATAAGACATAATATGGTTAGCGGCAAGCCAAGGAAAGGATTCTGGGTCCACGACAATGACACATTTAGACATACCAAACTCAAAATGAGTAGTTGCCGTGGTGACCGAATCCTTTCCTTGATTTGCCGCTAGACATATCATGCCCATGCTATATGAATCGTGGACGTATTTCTCTTCTTTTGTCTTTGGCGATACGAATATATTAGATAGCGTGAATTAAATTAAATGGTGAATTATGTAGTTTTAAATATCTCATTGTAGCCCGAAAGTCGAAAGGAAAGACATTATTTCACTATTCATTTATTTCCTTTCGACGATACAATGAAATGATAAACTATTTCATCTCGTAGCCCTAAAGTCGAAAGAGAACAAATATTTTTGAGATTCATATACATAAGACATAATATGTTACGTGGCAAGCCAAGGAAAGTGTTCTGGGTCCACGGCAACGACTCCTTTAGCCACAACAAACTCGAAATGAGTCGTTGTCGTGGAGACTGAATCCTTTCCTTGATTTGCCACTTGACATATCATGTCCATGCTATATGAATCGTGGAAGTATTTCTCTTCTTTTGTCTTTGGCGATACGAATAGTATGAGGCACGAATCCAAGTCATTCTTGGTTTTCTTTTTTTGGTATTTCTTCAAAATGCCGATGATTAGAACGTGTTGTGGCCTCATGTGTATGACTATGCCGCTGTTTGATCTCGTGTGCCAAGTAGACTAGTAATTTGGGCATATACTCTACTTGCCGCACAAGATCAAACAACTTGCATTGTTATTTCCATGCCCAACCTAAGTATGAGGCACTAATGCAAGTCATTCTTGGTTTGCTTTTTTTGGTCTTTCTTTGAAATACCGATGATTAGAACGTGTTGTGGCATCATGTGTATGACTATGCCACTGTTTGATCTCGTGCGCCAAGTAGACTAGTAATTTGGCATATACTCTACTTGCCGCACGAGATCAAACAGCGAGCATTATTATTTCCATACCCAACCTAAGTATGATGCACTAATGCAAGTCATTCTTGGTTTGCTTTTTTGTCTTTCTTCAAAATGCCGATGATTAGAACTCTTGTTACACCCATATATATATGCATGATCTTATCTTGTAAACTGCTATTGCTTTGCACTGACATAGATAATATCATCTATCTTATGTATAGGAGATGGCGAAGAAGTGCTATGTCTTGTACGCCGGCAAGGTTCTAGGTGTGTACGAGGAGTGGGAAGACTGCCAGAAACAAGTGAACGAATTCTTGGGCAACAGCTACAAAGGCTACAAGACTAGAGAGGTGGCGGAAGAGAAGTGCATGAGGCACGTGAGGAAGAAGTGGAGGAACTTCCTCGTGATCACAACCTTGTTGCTCTTCATGGTAGGTTATGTGCTCTACTTGATCTAGATAGAGCTCCATCGTCAGAGTTGTAATGTAATTGTAAACTTGTACTCGGAGGTGTGAACTTGTGACACAAACACTTGGTGTTGTGTGAAAACTTGGCACTTGTTGATGTATGAACACGTATGTCGTGATTGATGTGTAATATACTTGTATTCATGCTGGTTCTATTATGCTTTTGCCAATTGCAAGTTTCTAGAAAATTCCGTGTTATTTATACTGTATTCTGGACTGTATTGTATATTTAAATACCTGTAAACTGTAATTTGAAAATTGTTGTAAAACTTGAATTTCTAAAATATACCCGAGACGCATATGGGAAGTATAGGAGGCACATATTAGGTACTACCTGAGGCGCATAACCACCACATATGCGAGACGCATATCACATGCGCCTCATATACTTCATATACGTGAGGCGCATATACTGATATGCGCCTCGCGTATATGAAGTATAGCAGAAGCATATGATAAGCGCGTCGCTAGAGGCGCATACCATATGCGCCTCGGATGAGGTTCCAGGTACGCCTCGGGTAGGCTTTTCTCTAGCAGTGGAAAAAACATAATTAGTGATCTAAATCGGGAGATTGTATATACATTAATTCTTTATGGTTGTACATTATATATAATCCAGTAGACCATACACCTTTCTAAGTATTCTCCCTTCAAAAGAAGAAGAAAGAAATAGGAAAATAATTACATTTTTCTTATTTCTGCTTAAGATGATATGCCATTAACATGGAAAACCTTCACGACATGTTAATAACAGAAGCCAAAAAACAGAACTACTAATACCCCCTCCGTTTCAAAATATAAGATATTTTAGATTTGTGAAAAAAGTGTATCTAGATCTTTTTAGTGTGTAGGTTTATGTAGGTTTGAAGTGAACCTACGCATTAAAAAGAGTTTAGATACACTCTTTTCACAAAGTTAAAATATCATATTTTGAAATGGAGGTAGTATTTATTTTCCCGGAGCAACTCAGACCTAATGTCCCCTCGTTTCTCTATATGGAGTGCTCGCTATTTGCTGGGCCGGCTGACACATCACTACCTATATAAAAGCGAAGCACTTCAACGATAGATTAAGGGAGCCATATCAGCGCTTGGTACTGTAGATAGCGCATCTACAGTACCCAGTTCTTCCTGTCGCTTTTCGTCCCGTGTCTTTTTTTCTTTCCGTCGAGTTGAAAGCGGTGGATGTTGCGTGCCTGCCTTCCTCTCTCTAATTCTTTTTGCCTTATCCTTTATATGTCCCGTGGTGGAGAGCACCTCTTCGTTCCCAGATCACTGCCTTTCCTAGCTCCATTCTGCCGCCACCGGCCTGGTGCCCTCACCTCAACCACGTCCTCCTTCTCCTCCCTTTCTTTGTGCTTGCGTCCCTTCTCCGACAGCAGCATGTGTCCGCCGTCACCACCTCCGTGTCGAGCGGCCGCCCGCAAGTGGCCAAACCCAGCCGTGCCACCGGTGAGAGCAAGGCGGGCGGTTTGTGCGCGTCGGACGATGCGTGAGGTCGAAAAGAAGGCGTTGAACGTGGGTGGCAGTGGCCACCTGGGCGCTTAATCGCAGGGGGCAGCGGGCGGCGAGGAATTGGGGGGAGCCGCAACAGCCTCCAATCGACGGCGACGACACCGTGATTCAAGGGGCGGGCAGCGGGAGGTTGTCAAGCGCTGCCGACGCCACCATCTTATGCGGCTGTATCGTTTGGAGTTCACGCTTCATCTGCTCTAGCTATTCGTCTTCTTTGTTGCCTCCCCTTTCTCCTCCTACCTCTTTGCCGACCATGGCAACGACTGGCTATGGCCGTGTCGCTCTGACTACTAAGCTGAACACATGTTGCTGCAATTTTTTTTGGTTCAACGGCAGGTTGCCGGCTGGTTTGCCAAGTAGAGCATGCTCTTGGTGGCCCATGATGTCTACCATGAGGATGGACGATTTGAGAGTGGCTTGGAGCATCTCTCCGAGGGTCCAAGAGGTAGAACTTAGCCTAGTGGCTCTTTTCTCTCCTTTTTCTCCCTACATCATTTGATGGATTTGTCTACTTTTTGCAGAGACCAGCACGGGGACAAGCGGATGCAGCAAGGGATACAAACCCAGACCCATTAGGAGGCCTCTGCAAGACGTCACCGTCCCTAGCCTCTAGGGTCGACGCCGGCGTGGCGAGCCGATGTACGCACCCACCATCCGTCATCAACGCGGTTGGAGCCGACGTCGCCCTCCGGCTTTATTATATTGACGAATGCTTCCCTCATCTCCAACCTAGCCGCCAGAGATCGTCCTTCAGGGTACGCCTACCTCACTAAATCCCCATCCGCCTCCTCCATCTCTCTGTTGCCAGCGGCAACAAACTGAAATCGGAGTTCCACGAGTAAGCACTAAGCACCACGGGTCTGCTATTCGATGCCATACCATGTCTCTGCGTTTTCTTCGATTCAATCTTGCTGATTTGGGATGTTTGAGGCTGAATTTGAGAAGGAAGATGCAAGGCAGTATTTTAAGAAGCTAACTATAATTATTTTAACGTAGCCCAATTTCCGTATTACTGGCGGCAAGGAGCTCATGGTGAGAGTGCCGCTGGTGGTCATGTAGGAGACACTGGGGAGAAACAAGGACTTGGGGACATGTACGAGCTGCATTCGAGGAGGTTATTAATTTAGGGGATAATTCCTACGAGATGTAGCTAAATATCCTATGTGTCTTCTTAATTTATTAATATTATTACTAAACATCCGGTGTTAGTTTAGTAACTACCACGACGTCTTATTTTCCTAATATTTATTGGGCGGACACGGATGTAACATGCATATGCAACAAATATTAGAAAATAAGAAGGAAAATGCCACTTTGGTGCCAAATGGCCCAACATCTTGTGCTGAAGTAAGACAAATTTAGTCCCCAAATTTTCTCATCTTTGTCTATGCATATATATATTTATCTAGGCTATAAGGTTTTCAATGAAAACCCAATTAGATTTACAGGGAAGGATTAATCTATGTACATATTTGAGGTAATTTTATTTTTTACTGAAGCTTATCCAACAAAAAGTAACAAGGTCACACAATTTGCTTAGCTATTTTTAAGTATGTACTCCCTTTGTTTGGAAATATAAGATGCTTCAGGTTTGCTGAAGGATATCAAAGGGTTTCTGATTTGTATTATCACGGATTCTTATTTATTTCTCTTATATTCCATTTGCCAAGGAGGTGCATGCTCATTACTTATGCGTTTTCTCAATAGATATGTTGCTGTATCTTTCTAATTTTATTAAGCTTTACCACAAGTGAACCTTACATGTAGTACCATCACGAGGTATATTCAGTACTAACTTCCTACTATGTATCATTAGTTCCTACTTATGAAAGACCAATTCATAAATTCATGGAGACTATCCATACGCTTTAGGGAAATACATTGCGAATTTGGCAACTACTTGCTTTGTTTTATATTTGATAGTAAATACATGTTAATCCAGTATTTTTTATTTAAAGTCTACACACGTGAGGAGCATGTACTACATGCAACTAGATAGGCAGTGTGTAATATTCTCACTTCCAATCGAATGATATTGCTCTATATATTTAATTATAAATATTGTTTGAGTCAAGTGGTTTACTGTTCTGTTTACCATTTAAACATTTACAGACACAGAATCTTTTGTTAGCCGCAAATACAAATCTGCTCTAGGTATGATAAAAATCGTACTCCCTCGATTTTCTTTTGTCAGCTTGACCTCACCGGTGCTTTTCTCACACAAGTGAGTCAAAGACTCACAAGTATGGAACTGTATGTTTGTACTACTAATTGTATTCATTTGGATTAAGGTTTGAGTTTTTACTCAGCTGAATCTACAAATAGAAGTTGGGGCCTGAAGCAAGCATCATATATACAGATATGCATTGTAATCTACAGTTTCATGTATATCTAATATATATGTGTTGTGTATCTAGCTAATTAATAACATTTCTCATGCTATATTTCTCATTGACGATATCAAAAGGTCCAAATATCAAAAGGTCCAGGTCATTCGTTTTGATATGTACATGTGGCTTACACTAAATAATGATAGTTAGTGTATGGACTTACCAGTGGTGTATGTTGGAAGCTAGCTCTGAAACAGGCGAGATATTATGTATTCTACATCAAAACCTTTTGTAGTGATATGTTTTGTCTGTGTAGATGTCCCATTATGTGATGGGTACATGTTGCCATCTCCAGATGGCACAATCGATGGAGCTCTTTGAACGATGCAATTTTCTTCCGATTATTACATCTAAGATGCGCCATGTCATGTTTTTGCTGTTAGTTCTGCACATGATCTCTATCATAGTTAAGTAAAATTTAGCTCTATTTTTAGGCTGATGCAACCGTGTTGTTTTGCCCGGAGTTATGCAGATTGATCGTTCAGTTCATATAGAGCCAACCAAGAAAACTATTACTGTTTCCTTGACTCCAAAGCCAAAGAACATCAAAATAACCACTAAGCTTCAGTGAGCAAAAATGTATCGTACCTTACGCGGCAGAAAATCAATTATTTTCCTACATGAGCCAATCTCACACCTAATCCTTCTTACATCAACCAATCTCACAAGGTGAGAAATAAATATAAATAGACATCAATGCTACTAACTAACCAAACGTCTATATGAATGTGTTGGGGATCGGCGCAGAAAACTTAGCCTAGGATATCTATGTAGTAATGCGGTAACGACCGATGCGTAGAGAATACATACCCTTGTAGACCGTACGCGGTTAACGTTCCGCGGGTAATGTGGTTGAAGTAGTCGTACTCGTAACCAATCTCAAGGTCGCGAAGCTCCTCGCAGGTCACCCCTTGCTCCTTCTTGATCTTCATCATCTTCATCGTGCAACAGCTCTGGATCACGACATTTAAGGGTCCCAAGTGTTGCGCCTCGTGTCTTCGTACACATCCGGTGCACGATCAGACCTTCGGCTCCCCGATCCCGCCGGGAGTGCGGAAGTTGATATCCGGCTAGGAATCCCTGCAGCGCAACTGCGTACTGTAGATGTGCCTTGATTGCACAGCCCAGACTTGGGCCATGGTCACGAGGTATAGAGAGAGGGAGAGAGAATGAAAAAGTCAACCAAAGGACTTCTCCAATTGTCGTGTATTTTAGTCCTCCCATGGACACCTCCTTATATAGGCTAAGGGAGGTGTACCCTCCCTCTTAGGTGCTCCATGTGGGACTAAAAGGCAAAAAGAAATATCAGGAAAAACCATCTCAGCCTAAGGCAGCAGCGGATGGACGGGTAGGCCGTCCTGCCCACCACGGCCCAGCATGCAAGGAGAGGGAGAGGGGAGGTCCCGGGTGGGTCGGCCCGGTTCAGAGGCAGCTCTCCTGGCGCGGCGTGGCCCCCGACTGTCAGCTCGCCCGGGTGGGCCGGTAGCGCCTGCGGCCCGCTCACCTGGCCGGCTCCCCTGTGAGCTCCTTTGGCCCGGGGTCGAGCCAGGCCGGCTGGAGCTGGTCCAGGCAACCGCCCGCCCTCTGCGGTGGATTCAATCCACCGCCCACTCGCGTGGGGCTGTTCAAAACATTCCCCCCCTTTTTTTCTGTTTTTCCTTTTTCCATTTCTTTTTCTGCAGCTTTCTTCTAGGCCTTTTCCCACCGGGATTTGGCCTAATAAAAAAGTTGTCTTTATAAATCTTAACTTAAATATTATTTAGAATATATTAATTCATAATTAACATATAATAAATATATATTTAAATTCCCATTTATCCGAAAACACTTTTTGGGGCTTTTCCTTTATTCTTTCTCCGAACAACTTCGGATCTCTCTGTGGAACGATCCCGACTTTCTCTCTTTCTCTACTGTGATTCCATCTTACGAATGATCGCTCTCATCGTACCCTTCAGTGTATCCTCTCACGGCTCGGGAATGCTCTAGACATGATCTGTATCAATGATCAATAGAGGGACCAGGGATATCCATGTGACCCCTATGCATTCCTGATGACAATGTCGTTTGAACCGTCTAAATGTAGCATCCTCTTCCTTTTGTTTCTCGATACAACTTGTCCGAGATCCGATCACTGGTATCCCATACCTTTGTTCAATCTCGTTCACATCAAGTTATGTTTTTGTTACCGTGATATTACATCCCCGTGACCTAGTCACATGTTGCAACATTTATATATGTAATCTCACCAAGTCGGCCGTATGTATCTTTACCTGTCATGTGGGTGAACAAATCCCGGTCTTGCAGTCACATGTCATCTACTGTTCCTTCGGAATACCCAACATACACCTTTATGGCCACCGCATTACCAGATGACGTTTGATGCAGTCAAAGCAGCCTAGGGAAACAGTGAGTAATATGAGCATATGAGCTCACGGTCTAAGGAGAAGGAGTCTAGATATAGTTGTTGCAACAATGAACTATATGAATTGATCGTGTTGCAATCCTTCGAGGAATGTCCAATCACATCATTCTCCAATGATATGATCTCGTTGTCAGTTGGCATAAATGCCCATGATCTTGAAACCCAGATCATCTTCGTGACCAACGAACTAGTATGAATAGAGGCTACTAGGGACTTGGTTGTTTCATACCACACTTGTACCAATGTTTCTACTTGGCACAATTATAGCACAATATGAAACTATTATAAACTAATTGAGATATGACAATAAAAACCTATTTCTTATTTGCTTCTAGGGCATATCTCCTTCAGTCTCCCACTTGCACTAGAGTACAAATAACCTAGCTTGCATTTTACTCGTATAAACCATATACCATATGTGTTTACAGATCATGCATGCTCATGGGAAATGTCATGTCGATGTTCTGTTTTACCAGATCATTATGCCTTTTGCAAATCGTTAATGTCTTCCTAATTTTGACATTCACACTATTATCGTATAATGGGTCGAAGTATTTGTTTGGCAACAAAGTGAGACTTTTGTTTCTAGTGTTTATGATGACGGTCGTTTTTCACTGTTGTCATCTAAACTTCGAAACACACTTTGCTATCCTTTGTGTATATACTATAGTCATGGCAGCAGAACGAGGCCGGATTCCAGGAGCTTACAGTGACGTTAGATCAACCTTGAGGGCTTTCTCATGGGCACTGGGCCCTAGGACACATCATTCTACGTTAAAAGCGAACTAGCCCCGCCACAGCATTATACATCACATCAGATCTAGCCTTTATATACTTCTATATCTATGTAGATCATAGTGCATGAAATGCATCTACGCCACTTACATTGCTTCTTACTATTTAAGTACAAACTTAATTCTGGTTCAGTGATCAACTCAGGAATCACTTAAAGACATGTTCTTATAGTTAAGAGCTAGTCCTTCGAACCAGAACCTTGGGTCACATTATGTCGAGTATACAACATGCTTATATGGAAGAACATATGACTGAGGCATAGGAGATGCAACACATCTGTTTCTTTCAACCATAGTTGCAATAATCAATGCTTCATATAGTAAGAACTTCTTTCTTACCTTGTTTCATTCTGAGATACTTCAGAATCTTGTCTTAGGACATTCTGAACATCTTTCAGAATCAAGTCCAGGAAGCATTCGACATTCAGTGTTTATTAAACTCACCACTCTATCTTGATAGATCTTTATTGTTTAATAACTTCAACTTCATACTAACTTAAACACTAATCACATCATTCACATATGTCGTCCATATATCCAGAATGATTTCACGCTCCCACTCAAATATGACGTTCATGTTTGAGATCCAGGGATTTCACTTAGCTCCCACTCAAAATATGTCAGTTACATATTATGAATTAGCCAAGCTGATTTGCTCCTACTCAAATCTAGGTCCTCTCGATAATCTTGGACATTCGAAAATTCTTTGATCATCATCAAATCGAGAATTCCACTAACGAGATTTCAATGACCATTCATTTCTCGTACTTAGGTCCATCACGCTTCTTTGTAATTCGTGGGTATGTCTTGTTCAAAACATGACAAGTGAATCAACACTATAATTCCACAAACTTGTAGAATATATGGTTAAATCCTACTTTCTTTAGTAAAAGTATTCCCTTGAAACTTTATGATCATTATCAACAGTTTCTCCTCTATTTGTAGAGTTTGGTTTCACGAAACAAATTCCGCTGCGCCACTCAACAATTCGGAGGCAAGGTCAAATACCTTGTTTCGATCTTTCACTTTCTTCCACCTGTATCTTAATCAAGACACGTCAGCTTTGGACAACAACTGGTTTCCCCATTTGTGGAAGATGCATTCATAGCTTTCTAAGAATGCTTTACAAAGACTTGTTTATTCGCCACGACTTCGACTTGTCGAAATCTCTAGAAACTCGAACGTGCCATAACACTTATGGTGTTGATTCCATGAATCTTTTTAGATGTTCCTTTGTATTTAAAATGAGTGTTTGCTTATTTTGATCTTTAACTCTAAACGACAACTATAACCCTATAATAGATGATATTATACCATATGTATATTAATACATAATGATTATGATGTTTAGATATTTCAACAAAGTTTGAATTCATCTAATTATCTTAATTTGTGAAACATCTTTCACATGTTCCTTTTATGCTAAACTTAACTTGAATACCTTAGTCATGTCGATCAAATCGAAGAGACTTGTTAATTCAGTTAATTCAATATCCAATTTAGTTATCAACTCATTTGAACAATTCAAATCATTTCAAACTTCATGTTTCATTAAGTAAATACACTTATTCACTTAAGTCCACAATTGACTAACGATTTCCACTACTTGTTGAAAATATGATACATCACTATGTATAAGATTCCACATTTCTTCGCATATCACCGTTTTACCAGAATGCGGAGTTTTAGTCATTCTGCCCAAGAGGCATGGTTTTGCAAAGTCTCTAGATTATGCATCTAGGACCCCGATCTTTCATAAAGAACCTGCAATAACCAAAATGATTAAAATTGTAGTGTCATTTCATTATTAAACTTTGGATATCTTCTAGCATTCTAATCCTTTATAAATGTTTAAACTATTATCATTAACATAGTGATGAGAATAACTTGTTTATAATCATGATGTGACCATAAGGTATTATTCATAAGAATAGTACAAAATGGATTCTAACTTGTTCATATGAATAATCGTCTGGCCAAAAGCAAGACACACAAACTAGGATTACAAATTATATTCAAGTCCACTAATCCAAATGACAAACTTTGAGGAAAGAGGTGATGTCGGCCATGAACTGATTTGCTTGTCGTCATCATGTCTCATTGCCTCAAATCCAGTAATTCTCAGGCAGATCATCCTGTTTTCACAAAACGGGACAAGTATCAAATACTTTGCAAACTACAATGAGTTCTGCAAGAACCATATTTATAATTTGTATACCTTATATATACCTTTTCATCCATGACCTCCATTTGCAATCAAGCCCTTCTAAGAGTTCTCAATTCTAATGCAAGATCACCAAGTGTTTCTCCAAACTTTCTGGAGTCATCGAATTATCTCCTAATGGTTATTGTATCAAGAAGAGAAGATCACCTTTTACGAGGACATCCCTCATGCGTGGGTATTAATCTATGAAGTTGGACCCTTTTACTAAGTTCCAAATTAAGCAATATATTCCCATGGTCGCAAAGGACCTCAATGGGATAGGCTAAGATCTACTAAGATATTTGCAAACAGACATCTAGACTAAGTTTATAATAAGAGATCAATTTATAATTGGTCTCCACTAAAATGGTCATCCCTTGGACGATTTTAGTGATCGCATGATACCTATCCTCTGCACCTCCCCCGATCGTCATGGCCATTAGTGCAGTATCAAAGGTAGACATTCAATAATGTCAATCACATCATCCATGTGACTCATGCTCGATCTTTCGATCTCTTGTGTTCCGAGGCCATGCTTCTCTAGCATGCTAGGCTCGCCAAATCTAACTTGTGTGTATTCGTTGTGCAACATGGCTTACACCCACTGTATGCGAATATAGATATGTTTGACACCCAGGCCGGAAACCCTAGATCGCCTCATACTGAAGAACTTTCTTGGTGGTGCACACACAAGGGGAACACGGAACATTGGAATTAAATAGGGATTATCTTATTTGCTACCGTTGAGTATCTAAATACTAGCACACAATAAGATGTAAAAACTGGTATCAACATCATATGTATAATGTGATACGATATGGTCTTTCTTGCGCCTTGATCTCCATCGAACGCTCCGGCATGATCTCCATCGTGTCCTTGGTTTGACGCCAAGTCCATGACGCCGCTACCAGGTCGTTCATCGGAACGATGACTATTACTATACTACTTAGTAACAGAAAAGTAAACTACTTTACCTTCGCAACGACCATTGCCATATGATAATCACATGACCCCCTGTAAAATAAAGTTAGATGCCTCTACTTTATCTATTGCAAGTTTTACGTGGTTGTTAGGGCTTTCGCACTAGAACCGTTTCTAAACTACGAAATTTCCAACCACAACATGGATCCGACAGTTGTCTCTATTACACCCCTTTCGGGGCCCTCCATTGTAAATGCTATATCAACTATTGAATGAGAGGTAGACACCCGCTAGCCACTTATACGGTACAAGCCGTATGTTGAGCGTGGAACCAGTCTCGCGTACGAATACGCGTAAGGTCGGTCCAGGCCGCTTCATCAAACAATACCGCGATATAAACGAGTACACGTTAGAGGGTAACAACTAAGGGATCAATGCCCGCACAAAAATTGTGCGTACTGGCCGTACAACACTCCTACGCATAGATCGGCTCTGATACCACTGTTGGGGATCGGCGCAGAAAACAAAAAATTTCCTATGACGGAACCCCAGAAACTTAGCCTAGGATCTATCTATGTAGTAATGCGGTAACGGCCGATGCATAGAGAATACATACCCTTGTAGACCGTACGCGGTTAACGTTCCGCGGGGAACGTGGTTGAAGTAGTCGTACTCGTAACCGACCTCGAGGTCACGAAGCTCCTCGCAGGTCACCCCTTGCTCCTTCTTGATCTTCATCATCTTCATCGTGCAACAGCTCCGGCTCACGACATTTAAGCGCCCCAAGTGTTGCGCCTCGTGTCTTCGTACACATCCAGTGCACGATGAGACCTCCGGCTCCCCGATCCTGCCGGGAGTGCGGAAGTTGATATCCGGCTAGGAATCCTTGCAGCGCAACGGCGTACTGCAGATATGCCTTGATCGCACAACCTAGACTTGGGGCCATGGTCACGAGGTATAGAGAGAGGGAGAGAGAAGGAGAAAGTCAACCAAAGGACTTCTCCAATTGTCGTGTATTTTAGTCCTCCCATGGGCACCTCCTTATATAGGCTAAGCGAGGTGTACCCTCCCTCTTAGGTGCTCCATGTGGGACTAAAAGGCAAAAAGAAATATCAGGAAACACCATCTCAGCTGGCTGGGCCAGATACTTCTAGCCCAGCGATCAACAGTGCCAAGCCGGGTGGGCTAGACGCGCCACCATGGCCCAGCGTGGAACCAACCTAAGCCAGCAGCGGATGGCCGGGTGCGCCTTCCCGCCCACCGCGGCCCAGCATGCAAGGCGAGGGAGAGGGGAGGTCCCGGGTGGGCCGGCCCGGTTCGGAGGCAGCCCTCCTGGCGCGGCGTTGCCCCCGGTTGTCAGCTCGCCCGGGTGGGTCGGTAGCGCCTGCGGCCCGCTCGCCTGGCTGGCTCCCCTGTGAGCTCCTTTGGGCTGGGGTCGAGCCAGGCCGGCTGGAGCGGGTCCAGGCAACCGCCCACCCTGTGCGGTGGATTCTATCCACCGCTCACTCGCGTGGGGCTGTTCAAAACAGGCCCCCCTTTTTTTTCTGTTTTTCCTTTTTCCATTTCTTTTTCTGCAGCTTTTCTTCTAGGCATTTTCCCTCCGAGATTTGGCCTAATAAAAAAGTTTTCTTTATAAATCTTAACTTAAATATTATTTAGAATATATTAATTCATAATTAACATATAATAAATATATATTTAAATTCCCATTTATCCGAAAACACTTTTCGGGACTTTTCCTTTATTCTTTCTCTGAACAACTTCGGATCTCTCCGCGGAACGATTCCGACTTTCTCTCTTTCTCTACTGTGATTCCATCTTACGAATGATCGCTCTCATCATACCCTTAAGTGTATCCTCTCATGGCTCGGGAATGCTCTAGACATGATCTGTATCAATGATCAACAGAGGGACCAGGGATATCTATGTGACCCCTATGCATTCCTGATGACAATGTCGTTTGAACCGTCCAAATGTAGCATCCTATTCCTTTTGTTTCTCGATACAACTTGTCCGAGATTCGATCACTGGTATCCCATACCTTTGTTCAATCTCATTCACAACATGTTATGTTTTCTTGTTACCGTGATATTACATCCCCGTGATCTAGTCACATGTTGCAACATTTATAGATGTAATCTCACCAATCAGCCGTATGTATCTTTACTTGTCATGTGGGTGAACAAATCCCGGTCTTGCTGTCACATGTCATCTACTATTCCTTCGGAATACCCAACATACACCTTTATGGCCACCGCATTACCAGATGACGTTTGAAGCAGTCAAAGCAGCTTAGGGAAATAGTGAGTAATATGAGCTCACGGTCTAAGGAGAAGGAGTCTAGGTATAGCTGTTGCAACAATGAACTATATGACTTGATCGTATTGCAATCCTTCGAGGAATGTCCAATCACATCATTCTCCAATGATATGATCTCGTTGTCAGTCGGCATAAATGCCCATGATCTTGAAACCCAGATCATCTTCGTGACCAACGAACTAGTATGAATAGAGGCTACTAGGGACTTGGTTGTTTCATACCACAGATGTACCAATGTTTCTACTTGGCACAGTTATAGCACAATATGAAACTATTATAAACTAATTGTGATATGACAATAAAAACCTATTTCTTATTTTCCTCTAGGGCATATCTCCTTCAGAATGTATCTTCTGGCTATTACTACAAGACTTCATTTCCACACGCGCGGCATGCTGCCACGCCTATTTTCCTAGTCTATCTCAAATTTCATCGCTGTATTGCGTGGTGTCGAGAGCGTATGAGAAAGTACATATGCTAAAGAATTGCTTTGGTAAATTGATTTATTAATCAAAGATAATCAGGGACACCCTAATCAAGTAACTGTCCTTAGGAGATGACGACAGCAAACCTATTGGCCTCCAATTTGCGGGCGGACTATTTCTTGCACAGTGGCATACAAATACCCTTGATGCGTGCTTGGACCACCCCTAGTGTGTGCTTGGATCGGATGTCTGTTGGCCGGGGGCACTGCAGTGAATACGCTGACGGCGGCACGAGGAGTAGCTTTATTTCCCTTCGGTGGAAGAATCCCTACCCTTATCAGCTCATTACATAGGCAAACATTGAAGGGGTAAGAGAAAAGTTAGGAAGGGCACTGGTGGGTAATTATCTTTAACTTTTATGTAAATAGATTTCTTCTTATGATCCATCGGCTTCTATTGGCTTGTTAATTAAACTAATGGCTAGATGTTTCTGATTTTTATGGGATTTTTTAGACTATTTCTAATTCTGGTAGCCCGTCATGTACTTTTAGTATATAATAGATATCTTCGATTGTTATCAAAAGATGGCCAAATTTGTCAGCATGCAAATTCTTGGATATGGGGATCATAAGAATAAAGTACATTTTGCATAAAGGACCTAAAAAGGGAAAATTACATCGAGGTCCATACATTTAACACAAAGGACCCTAAAATTGAGGAAAGAAAACAGTCGGGTTCGGATCGTTCTCAAGAGAGCAGCTGATCGAGCCATACTCTTCATACTACTTCCTCTTCGATTATTTTCAAAATATGGCCAAATCTGTCACAATGCAAATTCTTGAATATGGGATCATCAACATAAAGTATGATGTAGAGATATGGCCTTGACCTTGTGGTCTTCGCCTTGAAATCCAAGAATTTTTCATACTCGTTGACAAAACTATGCTTAAATTCATTGAAATTTCACCACTTACTTTTAGGTTAGCATATTACACGGTCGATGGGAGTATTCTACATCAAGGACCTAAAAAAGGGAAAATTACATCGAGGTCCCCACATTTAGCACAAAGGACCCTAAAATTGAGCAAACAAAAAAGTCGGGTTCGGCTCCTTCTCGGGAGGGCAGCTGATCGAGCCATACTCTTCATACTACTTTCTCTTTGATTGTTTTCATAATATGGCCAAATCTGTCGCCATGCAAATTCTTAGATACTCGATCATCAGAATAAAGTATGATGTGAAGATATGGACTTGACCTTCTGGTCGTTTGGCTGAAATCCAAGAATGTTCATACTCGTTGACAACTATAAGCTGAAATTTGTTTAAATTTCACCACTTACTTTTAGGTTAGAATTTTCCATGGTCGATGGGAGTACATTTTACAACAAGGACCTAAAAAGGGAAAATTACATTGAGGTCCATACATTTAGCATAAAGGACCCTAAAATTAAGCAAGAAAAATAGTCGGGTTTGGCTCCTTCTCGAGAGAGTAGCTTATCGAGCCACACTCTTCATACTACTTCATCTTCAATTGTTTTCAAAAAATGGCCAAATTTGTCGGCATGGAAATTCTTGGATATGGGATCATCAACATAAAGTATGATGTAGATATAGCCTTGACCTTGGTATTTCGTCTTGAAATACAAGAATGGTTCATAATCATTGATAACTAAGCTTAAATTTGTCTTAATTTCACCACTTACTTTTAGGTTAGAAATTTACACGGTCGATCGGAGTACATTTTACATTAGGGACCGAATTAAAATTTTCTGGTTCAGCTCCTTCTCAAGAGATCAGCTGATCTGAGCCACAGTCTTGATAATACTTCTTTTTCGATTGTTTTCAAAACATGGCCAGATCTGTTGCCATACAAATTCTCTCACATGGGATAATCATCATAATAAAGTATGATGTTGAAATGGCCTTGACCTTGGCCGTTTGGCTGGAAATCCAAGAATGTTCATACTCGTTGACAAGTAAGCTTAAAATCATCTAAATGCTACACTTACACTTTTAGACCTAAAAGGGGGAAATTACATCGAGGTGCATACATTTAGCACAAAGGACCCTAAAATTAAGCAAGGAAAATAGTCGGGTTCGGCTCCTTCTTAAGAGGTAGCTGATCGAGTCATACTCTTCATACTACTTCATCTTAGATTGTTTTCAAAATATGGCCAAATTTGTCAGCATGCAAATTTTTGGATATGGGATCATCATCATAAAGTATGATGTAGATATGGCCTTGACCTTGGTGGGTCGTATTGAAATACAAGAATGCTTCATACCCATTGACCTCGTTTAAATTTACCCACATACATTTAGGTTAGAAATTTACACGGTCGATCGGAGTACACTTTACATCAGGGACCTCAAAAAAGCAAAAATTACATTGATGTCCATATACATTTTGCATAAAGGACCATAAAAGAAAAAAATCTGGTTTGGCTCATTCTCAGAAGATTAGCTGGTATGAGCCAAACTCTTAATACTACTTCCTCTTCGATTGTTTTCAAAACATGGCCAAATCTGTTGCCATGCAAATTCTCTAACATGGGATCATCAGCATAAAGTATGATGTAAATATGGCCTTGACCTTGGTCGTCCGACTTGAAATCCAAGAATGCTCATACTCATTTACAAGTAAGCTTAAAATCATCTAAATTTCATCCCTTACACTTTTAGACCTAACAAAAGGGGGAAATTACATCGAGGTCCATACATTTAGCACAAAGGACCCTAAAATTAAGAAAGGAAAACAGTCGGGTTCAGCTCCTTCTCTAGAGAGTAGCTGACCGAGCCATACTCTTCATACTACTTCATCTTTGATTGTTTTCAGAATATGGCCAAATTTGTCGTTATGCAAATTCTTGGATATGGAATCATCAGCATAAAGTATGATGTAGATATGGCCTTGACCTTGGTCGTTCGTCTTGAAGTACAAGAATGGTTCATACTCGTTGACAACTAAGCTTAAATTCATTTAAATTTCAGCACTTACTTTTAGGTTAGAACTTTACACGGTCGATCGGAGTACATTTTACATCGAGGACCTCAAAAAATTATATGATGTAGAGATATGGCCTTGACCTTGTGGTCATTCGGTTTGAAATCCAAGAATGTTTATATTCATTGACAACTAAGCTTAAATTCTTTTAAATTTCACCACCTACTTTTAGGTTAACATTTTACACGGTCGGTGGGAGTACATTTTACATCAAGGACCTAAAAAAGGGAAAATTGTTACATAAAGGTCCATACATTTAGCACAAAGTACCCTAAAAAGAAAACTTTCTGGTTTGGCTCCTTCTCGAGAAATCAGCTGATCTGAGCCAAACTCTTCATACTACTTCTTGTGCAATTGTTTCAAAATATGGAGAAATTCATTCCCATGCAAATTCTCTGATATGGGGTCATCAACATAAAGTATCATGTTGATATGGCCTTGACCTTGGTCGTTCGGCTTGAAATCCAAGAATGTTCATACTCGTTGACAAGTAAGCTTAAATTCGTTTAAATTTCACCACTTACACTTTTTGGTTAGAATTTTAAATGGATGGTGGGAGTACCTTTTACACCAAGGACACAAAAAATGGAAAATTACATCGAGGTCCATACGTTTAGCACAAAGGACCCTAAAACCAAGCAAGGAAAATAGTCGGGTACGGCTCCTTCTCGAGAGAGTTGCTCATCGAGCCATACTCTTCATATTACTTTTGACTAAGGTATATGTCCTGAGGGAGCGAGATTCTTCAATTAATTAACAGGGTAAGTGGATGTGTACATGTTAAACCAAGGACCTCAAAAAATGAAAAATACATCCAAGTCCATACATTTAGCACAAAGGACCCTAAAGTCAAATACTTGAAATTTTTGGTAGCATGGTCTATAGAAACGAGGGGGAAGATTCTAGAATGATGGAGAAGTGTGTTTTGAGGTTTGTGCATATAGCATTTCATTGTGATGAAGACTATCAATAGAATCTTCTAGATATTAGAATGGAAAAGAAGATCTAATAGCTGGAACTGTTGGGATTCGTGAGTATTGATCCAACAATTAATATTCAAAGTTTTTCATACACCATGGAGTGTTAAGATAGTGGTAATGATAAGACTAGTATACGTGCTTAACAAAAGAAAACAACGCACTACTTACTTTTAGCAGATCTTGTTGAAGAAGATGCACGAATCTACCAGATGCGGGAACTATATCATAAACTATATATGATGTCAATATGGTCATGAGCTTGGTTGTTCAGGTCAAAACCAGCAATGTTCATACGTTGTAGGCCAATACACATTGTGAAGAAGCCAGAGCATTTTCTTGTATTCAAAGGTGTCAAAACACATGTTTCTCTTTTTTCTTAGCATTGTGGAGTGTACGAAAAACTTTGAATATAGATCATTGGATCAAGACGCGAATCCCAACATTGTCAGACCTTGGATCTTTATTTCCATTTTAGCATCGAGAAGATACTATTGATAGTCTTTCTTTTCTAATCTTACCACTATTATATATAGTGTGCAGACAAAAGTATGAAAATTAATTTGTGCAAATTCGGTAAAATTATATGTCTATATTTTTTCAATAAATATATGCCTGTATTTGAACTATTAATGACCGAAAAAATGTTTTTATTGTCTAATGTCTAAAAAATTAAACATAGTTAAAAACTAGGGCGTAAGTGTGAGATGTTTTCTCTTCTACGTTGCTTTGGATCACTTTTGTCCATTAGATGAATATACAGGCACTACAAGAAAAGTTTCCTTCTGCAACGACTTGGCCTGACAGTTGTCGTAGAAGGCGCGTCTTGCGCGACACAATTCTCGGCTCGGTCGTGGCCGATGGAATTTTTTTCCGGTTTCGCGGCCCTCTACTACGACGGATCTGCTAAAAACATAGAGGAAGCTCGGCTGGCACATGGCAGAGCAATATTTTTGTTTGCTCGTGCAATGTTGACTCGCCGAACTCTTTTGAGGCATGTGGGTCCCGAATATTAGTGTATCTAGCGGACCATACTTTTCGGTCGCGCCTCCTTGATTTGAACTCGATAATGTTGCTTGAGGCGTCTGTCATTTAGTCAGGCTGCTAGGTCCCACATGTCAGCCTCTCATTAGAAGGATCGTGTGTATGATGGAATTTTTTTCCTTCGCTCGTGCTACCCTGTTCCGAAGTTGATAGCGTTGCTCGATGCATCTACCGTCTAATTAACCTCTTGGGACCCACATGCCATCCTCTCATTAGAAGAAACGTGTGTATGATGGAATTTTTTCCTTCACTAGCGCTACCCCGTTCCGAGTTGATAGCGCTGCTCAACGCATCTACAATTTAACCAACCTCCTGAGCCCCACATCTCATCCTCTCATTAGAGGAAACGTGTGTATGATGGATTTTTTTCCTTTGCTCGTCCTACCCTGTTCCAAACTTGATAGTGCTGTTCAATGCATCTACCGTTTAATCATGATGTTGGGCTCCACATGTCATCCTCTCATTAAAAGAAACGTGTGTATGATGGATTTTTTACCCTCTGTAGCGCCTTCGTGTTCCGAACTTGATAGCTTTCCTCGATGCATCAGCCGTTTATTCAGGCTGGTGGGTCCCTTATGCCAGCCTCATATTAGAAGAATCATGGGTATGATGGAATTTTTCTCTTCTCTAGCGCTACCCTGTTCCGAACTAGATAGCATTGCTCGACGAATCTGTCATTTGCTCACGCTGCTGGGTCCCCCATTTCAGCCTCTCATTAAAAGAAACATGTACATGCTAAACTTTTTTCTTGCTCGTGCCTCCCTGTTTCAAACTAGCTACATTGCTCGATGCAGCATCTGTGTAAGGTCACGATGCTGGGTCCCACATATAAGCCTCTCTGTAAATGAAACGTGCATATGATGGACTTTTTTTGTCCATGTCTGTTATTTTGACCTTGGCAACTTGCTGGGTCCCAGATGTCAACCACCTCTGTGTAGGAAACATGTCTATGCTGGGTCGCAGCTGACAGCCTCTATTTGAAAGAAACGTGTGTATGTTGGACTGTTTTTTTGGGTCCCAGATGTCAGCCTCAGAGGACAAAAAATGGTCATAAAGGCCGAATTAAAAAGATTCTGGGCTAACTCGGGGCGGATGCCCTATTCGTCATGGGTTATATTCCATGGGCTCACTCCTAAATTGAATGGGCTATGGTCGGTGCCCACAAGACCACGAAAAGGCCGAATTAGAAGGTATTGGGCTATGCTTGGGGCTGATAGGCTAATTTCATGGCTATGCTTGGGCCTGTTGGGTCCGACATGTCAGCTTCTCTGTAAGTGCAACATGTGTATGATGGACTTTTTTTCAGCCGCGTCCGCTATTTTCACCATGGCAGCCATGTATGGTCTTACTGCTGGGGCCCTTATGTCAGCCTCTCTGCCATGTTCTGGCTTGTGGGTCCCCGATGCAGCCTTGTTTGTTCTGTCTGGTGGGTTCTCGATGCAAGCCTCTCCGTACAAGTATTTAAACTTTTGTTTCGAACCCACCCTCAAAACAAACTCCAGGGACGCTGCATGCTTGTGGGTCCGTGACGCCAGCCTCTCCGTAATGCGATATTGCTAGAAGAAAAAATGTAAATCCAAGATACGATTCGAATAAAAGATCTTCAAATCAAATAAACATAAACTGAGTGTGTTGCCACTACAACAAAGCTATTTATAGAATAAATATCATTAAACTTTTATTAGTACTACAATTTATGTATTAGTCTTCTTAAAAATATTTCATGTGTCTATGTTTATCTCTTTTAAAATATAAAAGAGCAGCGCTCCTGGCATCTCAATTTATAAAATGCCACATAATGGAGTATTTACTTAAAAACATGGGTAGGCAGAGTTTTTATTTTATTTTGAGAGGTAGGGGCAATGCCCAAAAGGCCAATTTAAAAAGACTTTGGCTATTCTACATAGGCTGCTCTACGTGGGTTATACTCCGTAGGCTATGCTCCATGGGCTTCATTCTCAAATTTTAGTGGGTTGTGCTCATCAGTACCCTGACCCCTAAAAGACCAAATTAATATGTTCTTGGCTATGCTCCATGGGGTCCTTTCTCAAATTTCACTAGGCTATGGTCAGCAGTCCCTGGACCCCGAAAAGACCAAATAAAAATGTTCTGGGCTAAAGAGGGGCCAAATGAGCTACTCCTACTAGATTTCTTATCCTGATTAATAAAAATTGCATTGTGATGTGCTCGGCCAGATTCGAAACAAATACCTCAGAGAGGGAGGGGGAAAAGCGATAATTCTTTTTGGCAGCTATTCATGTCAAAATTCAGTAGTACAGAATAAGGTAGAAAAATTATCAACATATTCTAAGTTCATATTCAGGAGCACTTGACCAATTCAACAGCATTTCAAAAGTGACCAATTCAGCAATATAGACAATCAAATACAATAGTAGTACAGAGAGAACCAGTTTTTCTTTCACCTCTAAAAACCTTGTCACGCGATCAGTTTGTTCTTTTCACCAAACACACTCGACCATTGGAGCAAGCAAAACTGACGATCAAGTCTTCTTTGAGTACCTTCTTCGCACATCAATACCTGTGTGACCTGTTGGGTCCGTAGCATGGAAAACAAAAAAATTCCTACGATGAGAACTACACGCCAAGATCTATCTACTAGGTATAGAGCAACGGGTGGACATACATCCATCGAGAACTTACCCTCGAAGACAACGAGTTTTGTTAACGAGTAGGAACTTGTGGTTGATGTAGTCGTACACTTGCCGATCTCAAGATCGTGTGGAAGTCCGAGCGCCGCAACTCAGCAGCGCATCGATACTCGCACACACATTCAAGCCACCGGACAACCTCCACCTCCTCGCTCCAGCGATCTAGCGGAAGCAGCAACTCCTTCCAGAAGAAATGCCACCGGGAACATGTATCTCGCTAATCCGAGACCATGGGGGAATAATTCTAGAGGGGGAGAGAGATCCTTCACAAGGAGGTGTGAGGAAAGAGGAAGAGGGTGGCCTTTTATAGGAGGAGGGGGTGCCCCTCCCCATGGACGGCGCCTCAAGGGGGGTTCCCCTTCACCTCCTCCATTCATGTGGTGGTAACCCCTCCACATTAAAATGCCTCTTCACATTCCCTTTTAAAGTCCCCACTTTAAATGCATTAAAATTTTCTAAGTTTAATGTTATCTTATTTAATAAAACTCTATTATTGAATTTATTCAGAATTTTGTTAATTACTTTAATTAACAAACATACACATATAACCCCTTTCCATATTTCAATATCACATGCAGAACCACTTTCTGCAATTTCACCTGAAACAATTTCCGGTTTCTATCGAAACAATTCCTGCGCTTTGCAATTCTTTCATCTGAAACATATGTACTCCAAAATGGTGTCCGGTAACTCTTAAGTGTGTCACCCTACGGTTCGTGAATAATGCAGACATGATTGAGACTCCTCTCATATCAATAATTAGAAGGGGGACCTAGAGATCCATACTGACTCCTTCATATTCAACGATGACTTCTGTGATCGTGAGAACCTTTAACGCTTGTAATTTAATCCCTTTGTCTCATGATATAATACATGTCCGAGATTTGATCATCGGTATCCAAATACCTAGTTTGATCTCGTTGCCGACATGCACTCTTTTCTCATTCCCGTGATATAACATTCTAGTGATCACATCACTTGCTTGCAAGCTATCTCAATGTGATATCACCGAGAGAGCCCAGAGTATATCTATTCGTCATCGGTATTGACAAATTCCACTCTTGATCCATGAGCCTCAACATAACACCTTCAAGGCACTGAACCCATCTTTATAGTTATCCTGTTACGGTGTGATGTTTGATGTTATCAAGATACTCTTCAGGTGTTAGCAATTAACATGATCTCATGGTCTAAGGATAAAGATTACTTCGTACGATGTTATAGCAATATAAACATAATGACTTGATCGTAATGCTATACTTCGGATGAATGTTCATCACATCATTTCACAAATGTTGTGACCTTGTTATTAACAACATCCAATGTCCATGATCAGGAAACCTTGATCATCTTGTTAATCAACAAGCTAGTCTATAAGAGAGGCATAACTAGGAACCCTTTTTGTTTATTAAACACACATGTATTGATGTTTCCGATCAATACAATTATAGCATGCAAAATAAACATCTATCATAATATAAGGAATACATAATAACAACTTTATTATTGCCTCTCAGGGCATATTTCCTTCAGTCTCCCACTTGCACTAGAGACAATAATTTAGTTCACATAGTGATAAATCTAACACCCATGGAGTTCTGGTGTTGATCATGTTTTTCCATAGGGAGAGCTTTAGTCAATGGATCTGCTACATTTAGGTCTGTGTGTACTTTACAAATATTTATATCTCCATCCTTGACATGCTCGCGGATGGAGTGAAACCGACGCTTAATATGCTTGGAATTCTTGTGAGACCTCGGTTCCTTTGTGTTGGCTATGGCTCCATTGTTGTCACAATAGATCACCATTGGGTCCAATGCACCTAGGAACCACACCTAGTTCCGTAATGAACTCGTTCATCCAAACCGCTTCCTGCGCCGCTTCTGAAGCAGCAACATATTCCTTCTCCGTCGTTGATCCAGTCACCACAGGTTGTTTGGAACTCCTCCAATTAACTGCTGCTCCGTTCAAGAGAAATATGTATCCGGATTGAGAATTAGAGTCATCCGGATCGGTGTCAAAGCTAGCATCGACATAACACTTAGCCACTAGCTCTTCTTCACCTCCGTATATAAGAAACATATCCCTAGTTCTTCTCAAGTACTTGAGGATTTTCTTGACCGCTATCCAGTGTTCCGAACCTAGATCAGATTGGTACCTACTAGTCGAACTAATAGCATGTGCCACATCCGGTCTTGTAAATAGCGTGGCATACATAATAGAGCCTATGGCCAAGGCATAGGGGATCTTACCCATTATCTCTCTTTCTTCCATCGTAGCCGGACTTTCAGTCGTACTCAATGTCTTGTCTTGCAACATAGGTAAGAACCCCTTCTTACTTCCGTCCATATTAAACTTCTTTAATATCTTATCAAGGTATGTACTCTGTGATAGCCCAATTAGGTGCCTTGATCTATCTCTATAGATTTTAATGCCTAATATATATGACACTTCACCAAGGTCTTTCATCGAAAATTTGCTATTTAGATAACTTTTAACACTGTTTAAAGATCTATATCATTTCCAATCAATAATATGTCATCCACATATAATATCAGAAATGGCACATTGCTGCCACTCACTTTCTTGTAAATACAAGCCTCTCCATAAGTTTGGATAAATCCAAACTCTCTGATCACCTCATCAAAGCGAAGATTCCAACTCCGGGATGCTTGCTTCAGTCCATAGATGGATCGCTGAAGTTTGCATACCTTATTAGCATCCTTAGGATCGAAAAAACCCTTAGGTTATATCATATACAACTCTTCTTCAATATTACCATTGAGGAACACAGTTTTGACATCCATCTGCCAAATTTCATAATTGAAATATGCAGCAATTGATAACATAATCCTAACCGACTTAAGCATTGCTACGGGAGACAATGTCTCATCGTAGTCAACTCCTTGAATTTGTCGAAACCCCTTTGCGACAAGTCGAGCCTTATAGATGGTCACATTACCATCAGCATCAGTTTTTCTTTTGAAAATCCATTTATTCTCAATGGCCTTTCGATCGTGAGGTAAGTCCACCAAGGTCCAAACTTGGTTCTCGTACATCGATTCCATCTCGGATTTCATGGATTCTAGCCATTTGTTGGAATCCGGGCTCATCATCGCTTCTTCATACGTCGCAGGGTCATCTATTTCATCAACCATGAAATTCACAACAGGATTGTCGTACAGTTCAGGAGCAGCACGTGTCCTGCTTGACATGCGAGGTTCGGTAGTATCCTCTTTCAGAGTTTCATGATCAATATCATTAGCTCTCTCTTCATTAGGTGAAGTCAATTCCGAAACAGTTTCTGGTGCTGCACTACTCACCATTTCATGAAGAGAAGGTTCAATAACCTCTTTGAGTTCTACCTTCTGACTACTCACACCTTTCGCGAGAAACTCCTTTTCAAGAAAGGATCCATTCTTGGCAACAAAAACCTTGCCCTCAGATATGTGATAGAAGGTATAACCAATCGTTTCCTTAGGGTATCCTATGAAGACGCATTTTTCCGCTTTGGGTTCAAGTTTATCCGGATAAAGTTTCTTCACGTAAACATCGCATCCCCAAACTTTAAGAAATGACAACTTAGGTTTGTTTCCAAACTATAATTCATACGGTGTCGTTTCAACGGATTTAGATGGTGCCCTATTTAAAGTGAATGCAGCTGTTTCTAGTGCATAACCCCAAAATGACAGTGGCAAGTCAGTTAGAGACATCATTGATCGAACCATATCCAATAAAGTACGATTACAACGTTCCGACACACTATTACGTTGTGGTGTTCCGGCAGGCGTGAGATGTGAAACTATTCCACACTCTTTCATGTGTGTGCTAAACTCGTAACTTACATACTCACCTCCACGGTTAGACCGAAGAAATTTGATCTTTCTATTACGATGATTTTCCACTCAATTCTAAAATTCCTTGAACTTTTCAAAGGTTTCAGACTTGTGTTTCATCAAATAGATATACCCGTATCTACTCAAATCATCCGTGAAAGTAACAAAATAACGATATCCACCTCGTGCCGACACACTCATTGGTCCACACACATCAGTATGTATGATTTCCAATAAATCTGTCGCCCGTTCCATTGAACCGGAAAACGGCGTTCTAGTCATCTTGCCCATAAGGCATGGCTCACATGTATCAAATGATTCAAAATCAAGTGATTCCAAAAGTCCTTCAGAATGGAGTTTCTTCATGCATTTAACGCCAATATGACCTAGATGGCAGTGCCACATGTATGTAGATATATCATCATTAAGTTTAATCCTTTTAGCATCAACATTATGAATATGCGTAATATTACTATCGAGATCCAACAGAAATAAACCATTCAACACAGGTGCATGACCATAAAAGATATTATCCATATAAATCGAACAACCATTGTTTTCAGATTTAAACGAATAACCACTTTGCATCAAACATGATCCGGATACAATGTTCATGCTAAGTGCAGGCACCAAATAACAATTATTTAGATTTATCGCTATTCCCGATGGCATATGGAGAGACAACGTTCTGACGGCGATCACATCAACTCTTGATCCATTGCCGACCCGCATCGTGACCTTGTCCCTTGCTAGTTGTCGCTTGTTCCGTAGCCCCTGAATCGAGTTACATATATTAGCAACTGATCCCGTATCAAATACCCAGGTGCTACTGCGAGTACTAGTCAAGTACACATCAATAACATGTATATCACATATACCTTTGTTTGCCTTGCCGGACTTCTTGTCCGCCAAGTACTTGGGGCAATTACGCTTCCAATGGCCAGTCCCCTTGCAATAGTAACACTCGGTGTCAGAATTAGGGCCAGCTTGGGGTTTATTTTTAGGTATAGATATGCCACCCTTCTTTCCCTTGTGCTTGCCTTTCTTGTCCTTCTTGAAACCGTTGGTCCTATTGATCATCAACACTTGATGTTCTATCCTAATCTCCACTTCTGCAGTCTTAAGCATTGACAGAAGTTCGGGAAGAGACTTCTTCATGCCCTGCATATTATAGTTCATCACGAAGCTCTTGTAGCTAGGTGGCAGAGATTGGAAAACACGATGTATGCCTAAGTCAATGGGAATCGTTATTCCCAAGGACACAAGCTAATCGGCGTACCCAGACATTTTGAGTACGTGCTCACTAACAGAGTTGTTCTCCTCCATCATGCAGCTAAAGAACTTTTCAGAAGCATTATAACTCTCTACGGCAACATGGGTATCGAAATTCATTTTCATTTCTCCCATGGTATCAAAAGCATTGCCATTTTCGAAACGCTTTCGAAGTTCTGTCTCTAGCCCATAAAGTATGCCGCAATGAACTAAGTTGTGGTCCTCTTGACGAGTCATATAGACATTCTTTTCCTCGTCAGGGGCATCAGGAGCTGGTGGGGGCCTAGCGGCGCCTCTAGCACATATTGCTTTTGTGCAGCAGTGAGGAGAATCCTCAAATTCATAGCCCAGTTGGTGAAGTTGCTACCATTCGCAGCAAGTTTCTCTTTCTCCATGAACACATTTAAATTAAAAGCAGGTGGTGCCATCTACAACAGAATTTGTAAAGTTTATTTAGACTAAGTTTATGATAGATTGAGTTTGTTGGGCCACGTAGAGATAAACAAAACTTTTTCCCTACGCGGTGATCCCAAGATACAGCTCAGGTAGAAGGCCACGAGGATTACCACTAGACACACAGTTGCGGAATTGATGAAGCACGTCGCTTGATGCAGTGCGGTCCTCGCGATCCGTTCTGGTTCCACGATCCACGATCCGTTCTTTCTTCACGATCGTCGAAGTGCTGAACGTACATCACCTCTGCCGGTATCCACACGTACGAGAAGGAGCGCCAGCAGTGGACTGCTAGGTCCAGTACGGCGGCGACAGGACGAACTGGGGCTAGGGTTTCCAACACATGGAGTGACCTAACCTCGTGCTCTAAGCACCTGTGCCCCAGCTTATATAGGGAGTGAAAGTGGGCTCCACTCACTTGTGGCCCATTCACTAAAAAGGCCTATATTAGCCACTACAAGTCTCACTTGCTGAAAAGTCCATGTCTCTATTTGGGTCCAACCCAAATAGGTTTCCTGTTTGGGTCTAACCCAAACTTGCTCCCGCTCTTAAGTGTGTGACCCGACAGGCTCATGGTAACCCGGACACGATTCCGAGTCTCACTCGTGATCGATCAGTTGGTAGCGGCTCCTAGCAGAACGTGCCAACTCCCAAGTACCAATAAGTCATGACGACGTACCTTCCAATGTGACTTTCGTCTAAGTCCCTTTTGCCTCACGATATACCTTGTCGGACTATAGGAGAATGATCGTCATCCCTTAAATAGTCCGACTCTCTTTCTCGATCCGAGATAAGTGATTCATCCGACTAACTCTTAGTCGGCTGCCTCGGTTAAAACTTAACCGTGACGCGCATGGCCATGCTTTCCGAATCATATCTTCCGAGAGGGCCCAGAGAATATCTCTCCAGATGGAGGGGCAAAATCCCGTCTTGGTTATTCACATCACGCAGCTTGATTCTCAGACGACCCGAACTCCGCTTTTATAACTCCCCAGTGACGGAACAACGTTTGACAGAACCTAAGTTGAAGATCCTCAACTCGGATTGTGCAATAAACTCAGGTCTAAGGATTATATTGATTGAGACATGCAAATGACGACTTGTTCGTTGCATCTCAGTATGGGTCAGTCCGACTCGCTAAACTCTTTAGCCGAATCCGTGTAAGTCGGAATAGCATCTCCATGCCCATGACAAGTGGAACCTAGTCATGTGCCGACTTTCACATTGGTCTAAGTTGTGTGTCTGGCACAACCTCAATGACCAAGGACAATTAGTATAAACAACATGAATATTTAGTTCCAGAATCAAATTAAATATTCGATGATACATATCAGCAGTTCATACATGGACCATAACCTTATGAATACACAGGAATATCATCATTCATGATTGCCTCTAGGGCATATTCCCAACAGTCTCCCAGTTGCACTAGAGTCAATCTTCCGACATCACATGTCCAGGCATCTAATGCCCATTGCTCTCAGGTGCGCCTTATGCTTCGGCTTTGGAAGTGGCTTTGTCAACGGATCCGCAACGTTTGCATCCATGTGTACCTTGCATAACTTCATATCACCTTGATCCACGAACTAGAGAATAAGGTGGTACCGCATGAGTATATGTATGTTCTTATGGTGTTGTCTAGGTTCCTTGGCTTGTGCAATAGCACCATTGTTGTCACAATACACGTCTAACGGATTGGACGAGCCCTGAACCACAACAAGATCCATGAGGAAATTCCTCATCCAAACGGCTTCCTTTGCCGCCTCCGAGGCAGCAATATACTCAGCCTCTGTCGTAGACGCAGACACCATTTCTTGCTTGGAACTTTTCCAGCTCACAGCCCCTCCATTTATCACAAACACATATCCGGATTGCGAACGAGAATCATCCAAGTCAGTGAGATAACTCGCATCCATGTAACCCTTTACATTGAGTTCATCCTCACCTCCATAAACCAGGAACATATCCTTAGTCCTTCTCAAGTACTTGAGGATATTTTTAGCTGCTGCCCAGTGGATCTCTCCAGGGTCAGCCTGGTATCTGCTCACAACACTTAGAGCATAGGAAACATCCGGCCTAGTACAAATCATAGCGTACATGATGGATCCGATTGCAGAAGCATACGGAATCGCACTCATCCGACTTCGCTCATCAGTTGTCGAAGGACACCGAGTCTTGCTAAGTTTTACACCATAGGACATCGGTAAAAACCCCTTCATAGACGATTCCATGTTGAACTTCTTCAACACTTTGTCCAAATATGTACTTTGACTCAATCCAATGAGCCGCTTTGATCTATCTCTATAGATCTGGATTCCTAGTATGTAAGTCGCCTCACCCAAGTCTTTCATCGAAAAACTCCTTTCCAATGATTCCTTGGTCTCTTGCAACATCTGGACATCATTTCCATTCAGTAATATGTCATCCACATATAAGATTAGAAAGTTTACTTTGCTCCCACTAAACTTCTTGTATAAACAAGAATCATGATCGCTCTTGATGAAGCCAAACGATTTGACTACATCATCAAAGCGAATGTTCCAACTCCGAGATGCTTGCTTCAACCCATAAATGGATTTCCGAAGCTTGCATACTTTGTCAGCATTAGCCGGATCGACAAAACCCTCGGGCTGTATCATATACACGTCCTCGGTTAAATTTCCATTAAGGAAAGTCGTCTTGACATCCATCTGCCATATCTCATAGTCGAAATAGGCTGCTATAGCTAACATGATCCGAACTGATTTAAGCATCGCTACAGGAGAGAAAGTCTCATCGTAGTCAACTCCTTGAACTTGTCGGAACCCCTTCGCGACAAGCCGTGCTTTATAGATTGAAACATTTCCATCGATATCAGTTTTCTTCTTAAAGACCCATTTGCACTCAACGGGTCTTGCACCTTCTGGCAGATCAACCAAGTTCCAAACTTGATTTTCATCCATGGACTTTAATTCGGATCTCATGGCTCCAAGCCATGACTCGGAATCAGAACCCACCATCGCTTCCGAATAAGTTGTCGGCTCATCACTATCCAACATCATCACATCACGAACACTTCGCAATCTAGCCGATCTTCGCAATGTCGGTGCATTTTCCGGCTCAGGTACCACGTCCGGTTCAACCTCTAAGGCATTTGCCGACTCGCTGCTAGCTGGCATCTCTCGAATTTCTTCGAGATGCACCGTATTCCCACTGACTCCCCGACTGAGAAACTCTTTCTCAAGGAAGACACCGTTTCGAGCGACAAATACTTTACCCTCTTCTCGGTTGTAGAAGTAGTAACCCAAGGTTTCCCTCGGATATCCCACGAAAATACACTTATCTGACTTAGCTATAAGCTTGCCCGACTGAAGCCGCTTGAAAAAAGCTTCACAACCCCAAATCTTAAGAAAAGACAAACTCGGCTTCTTGCCAGTCCACATCTCATGTGGTGTCTTCTCTACCGACTTTGATGGTACTCTGTTTAGTGTGAACGCTGCAGTTTCTAGACAATAACCCCAAAATGATAAAGGCAGATCTGTCTGACTCATCATTGATCGTACCATGTCCAACAAGGTCCGATTCCTCCTTTCCGATACACCGTTTCTCTGCGGCGTTCCTGGAGGAGTGAGCTGGGGAACTATTCCACAACTCTTTAGATGGTCATCAAACTCATGGCTCATGTACTCGCCTCCTCGGTCCGACCAAAGAAACTTTATTTTCTTGCCAAGTTGATTTTGTACCTCATTCAGGAATTCCTTGAACTTTTCAAAGGCTTCCGACTTACGTTTCATCAAGTAGATATATCCATACCTACTCAAATCATCAGTGAAGGTAATGAAGTACTCATAACCACCTCTGGCTATCGTGCTCATCGGGCCACATACATCACTATGTACTAGTCCCAATAAGTCGGACGCCCTTTCACAACTCTTTGCAAAAGGTGTCTTGGTCATCTTACCGAGAAGGCAGGATTCGCATGTCTCGAACGACTCCAAGTCGAACGAAGTTAGGAGTCCATCATCATGGAGCTTCTTCATGCGTTTCCAACTTATATGACCAAGCCGACAATGCCAAAAGTAAGTCATATTCAGATCATTTAGTTTTAACCTTTTCACATTTATGTTATAGACAGATTCACTATCAAGATTCAAAATAAATAACCCGTCCCGGATGGGCGCAAAGCCATGAAACATATCATTCAAATATAAAGAACAACCATTATTCTTAATATTCGACTCATAGCCCTGTCTCATCAAACATGAGGCAGAAATGATGTTTCGACTAAGCACTAGAACATAATAACAATTATTTAGCTCCATTATGAATCCAGAAGGTAAATGAAGTTGCATTGTGCCGACTTCCAATGCAGTGACTCTCGCTTTGTTTCCGACTCTAATGTCAACCTCGCCTCTTGCAACGCTCCTAGTTCATACCAGTCCCTGCAACGAGTTGCAGATGTGAATGACTGATCCGGTATCATATACCCAAGAACTACCAGGTGCATCAGCAAGATAAATGTCTATAACATTGCAAACAAGCGTACCTGAGCCGGAAGTCACACCTCCGCTCTTGGCTTTATCAGCCAGATACTGAAGGAAATATGCCCTAGAGGCAATCATAGAGATGATTGTATTTCATGTGTATCCATGAGTTATTATAATGTTCCTTGAATATCCATATACCAGGCAACTTGTATTGATTGGCAATTATGTGAATTGTTTGTGAAACTCTTTACTTGTAAATTGTCCCTAGTCGGAGTTCATGCGAGGACACACGTGAATATTAGACTAGCACATCGATTGGTTAATGACTATGTTTCGCAAGTCATTGACATGGAGATGTCAAACCAATGATGTGGACACATGTTATGAACATGGGGTTGGACTGACCCAACATGAGACTAGCAATAATACTTGCAGCTCTCTCTACACATCGTGTACGTTTTGTCCTTAGACCTGAGATTGTCGCATGTACTTGAGATGTGGATCGACCTACTTTGGGGCTATCAAACACTACTCCGTAACTGGGTAGTTATAAAGGTAGCTTTCGGGTTTGTCCTGATACATGCTGCAAGGCATCGGTCAATCAAGATGGGATTTGCCCCTCTCTACTTGAGAGAGATATCTCTGGGCCCCTCGAGTGATCGGATCCAGAAATGCATGGCCGTGCTACATATGGTTAAGAGTTAACCTAGTAAAGGGATTCTGAATCACAGTATCGAGAAAGAGAGGTCAGCTTAGAGCTAGACCAAATATCGTGAGGCAAAGGGAAAGACATGTACTCAACCTTGTGATGGTTCGTCCGAATGATCTTTATATGCGTTTAGGAGTTGGCACGTCTTGCTAGAGGCCGCTACCAACTATTGACGGAGTAAGTGTACTCGCGTCATGTCTATACGTGTATGAACCTATAGGGTCACACACTTTAGGGGCTGGAAGCCTAATGAGGATTGGATCCGAATTAGACCAGGCTTAGGCTGCTAATGGGCTGCTAATGTAGAAGCCCACCAGGGATGCCTATATAAGAGGGAGTGGGGCGAGCTGAAAACGTGAGAGCATTCCACCCAGCCGCCACTCCTCTTTCGCCTGTGTTGCACGCGCAGACCTAGCAGTCTGGCGTGTGACGACTTCCACTCCGGACGTGTGGATACCTCGGAGGTGCTGCATCTGTAGCACTTGGACGAGCCGCGCAAAGGGGAGCTGCTCGTGGGACGAGGACGAGGAGGAGACGTAGAACATCTACACTGCCGCAACGTGCTTCATCGAGTTCCGCACCTGCGCGTCTAGCGGTAATCCCGTGATCTATGACAATAGTATTCCTGGTTGACGCGGTAGAAATTTTTGATTTTACGCTAGTGTAGCCTACCCGTTACCCTTCAGATACTTGCTGCAATTCCTCTTCCAGTGGCCATCCGACTTGCAGTAGAAGCAAGTGGATCTGGCTGCAGGAGATGGCTTAGTCCCTGAGGAAGCGCTTTGGACTGGGTCCTCCGCCTTACCTCCTGACTTTGCCTTCTTCTTCTTAGTCCAAGAACTCTTCTTGAACTTAGCCTTGTTTTGTACCATCAACACTCGACTGGCACCTTTCTTGAGATTCGCCTCAGCCTGCTTGAGCATCCCATGTAATTCAGTGAGCTTCTTATCCATACCATGCATGTGGTAGTTCGATATGAACTGGCCATACGCATTAGGAAGAGAGTTCATAATTATGTATGTAGCGAACTCTTCGCTAATGGGGTAGCCAAGCCTTTCCAGAGACTGCACGTAACCAACCATCTTGATCACATGCGGACTCAGTGGATCCCCATCCTTAAGCTTGCAGCTCAACAAAGCCTGAGAGACTTGATACCTCTCAGTCTTTGCCTGAGCCTGGAACATACTTTTGAGGCTTTCGATCATATCGTAGGCCTCAACATTCTCGAACTGCTGCTGAAAGTCCGGTTCCATGTGAGCAAGCATAAGACAGCTAATCTCCGTGGATTCATCACAAATCCGACGGTAGGCATTGGTGGCTGCGACAGTCGCATTCTCATCTGGCTCAGCTGGAAGTGGGTTGTCTATGACATGATCCCTTTTTTCTTGTTTGAGAACAATTCTCAGATTACGATACCAGTTGGTGAAATTAGTTCCATTCAGCGTATCTTTCTCTAAGATGGTTCTCAAAGCAAAACCGGAAATCTGAGGAAGACTGCTAGGTGCCATTGATCTACAACAAAAAATATGCAAAACACTTAATACATGTATCCATAAAGAGCAAGCATATTAAACACTTTAATATTTATGCTCCCACTAGAACCAACACCCCTCCGATGGTTACTTAGTGATTCAAGACCCTAAATAAGCAAGTCGACTAGTGAGCTTTAGCATCACCACTAGCCGTCAAGTGATCTAGGTAGACAAGTCCTTGTCAATCATATCTCATATGACTCTTGTTGGATGGGTGGCAGCACATGCTCCGGCTCCCATCCGACTTTTCCCCAAGTCCCACAAC
This sequence comes from Avena eriantha, assembly GCA_910589775.1. Taxonomy (NCBI): domain Eukaryota; kingdom Viridiplantae; phylum Streptophyta; class Magnoliopsida; order Poales; family Poaceae; genus Avena; species Avena eriantha. The sequence goes on along the minus strand of OU342744.1, from coordinate 259,191,517 downwards.
CGTTGTGATAGACCTGTCTAGATTACCAAGTGCTTCCGCTGTAAGAGTCCGACTCGGACCCACCTAGTCAGAAAGAATTGATAGCACCTCAATTTTATGAGCCCACTACCAAAAATGTCCGACTTGTGATGGTACAGCACTGGCGCGGAAACCGACTAGACCTTCTTTGAGGGATTATATTCTACCAACTATCTAATAGAGGTACAATAGAGACATAACAATAACACAAAATAAAAGCACTTATAATGTGAAATGGTATGGCTCGCTTCATGGTGATCTCCATCTCCATAAATCCTGTAATCCGACTCGTGTCAACTCTTGTCACGTGCCGCCTTACACCATGTAGCCGACATGTACACCGACTTGCATGCCATCCGGATTCTCCAAACAGCTACACTAGCTAGTAATACAAATTACACAGAGAATCCGACACGCAGGCCGTTATACAATAAGATGACAACACCTAGGCTCCAGCCGGCTGACAAAATCCATGATACGCAGATCACGTATGGATTACACACATCACATGCACATAAGCCATACCATTCACAACATCATCCTGCAAAAACAAGTTATGCATAGATACAATATCTACCGGCATTGTGAAACTCGCAACGACATCTAAGGCGCTACGACAGGGCGAAGCCGGCGGTCTCATCTGCATTCCGGACATGGATTTCATCATTGGATAAAACAATTTTACCCAAATCCGATCCGGACTCCGTTTCGATCAAACCCTTTGATCTTCGATCACCGCATCCGGGTTTACGTGTCACAGTCTACCCCGATGGAGGAAACTGACCGGTAGGGGTATGTCGTTCCACGACCTTAGCAGTTAGATCACGGAAACCAGATCATCCATTCCCCCGAGTACAGTTGATCTAATCAACTTTGTACAAAACCGATCTATCTCATAGATCGACCACCAAAACTGCAATTAGCTCCAATCTAACGCCAAGCGCATATCACATATGCGCGATCTCGAGCCTAAAACCAGAAGCTAACGCTTTGATACCACTGTTGGGCCACGTAGAGATAAACAAACTTTTTCCCTACACGGTGATCCCAAGATACAGCTCAGCTAGAAGGCCACGAGGATTACCACTAGACGCGCAGTTGCGGAATTGATGAAGCACGTCACTTGATGCAGTGCAGTCCTCGCGATCCGTTCCGGTTCCACAATCCACGATCCGTTCTTTGTTCACGATCGTCGAAGTGCTGAACGTACAGCACCTCTGCCGGTATCCACACGTACGAAGAGGAGCGCCGGTGGTGGACTGCTAGGTCCGGTACGGCGGCGACAGGATGGACTGGGGCTAGGGTTTCCAACACATGGAGTGACCTAACCTCGTGCTCTAAGCACCTGTGCCCCAGCTTATATAGGGAGTGAAAGTGGGCTCCACTCACTTGTGGCCCATTCACTAAAAAGGCCTATATTAGCCACTGCAAGTCTCACTTGCTGACCAAGTCCATGTCTCTATTTGGGTCCAACCCAAATAGGTTTCCTGTTTGGGTCTAACCCAAACTTGCTCCCGCTCTTAAGTGTGTGATCCGATAGGCTCATGGTAACCCGGACACGATTCCGAGTCTCACTCGTGATCGATCAGTTGGTAGTGGCTCCTAGCAGAACGTCCCAACTCCCAAGTAATAATAAGTCATGACGACATACCTTCCAATGTGACTTTCGTCTGAGTCCCTTTTGCCTCACGATATACCTTGTCGGACTATAGGCGAATGATCGTCATCCCTTAAATAGTCCGACTCTCTTTCTCGATCCGAGATAAGTGATTCATCCGACTAACTCTTAGTCGGCTGCCTCGGTTCACACTTAACCGTGACGCGCATGGCCATGCTTTCCGAATAATATCTTCCGAGAGGGCCCAGAGAATATCTCTCCAGATGGAGGGGCAAAATCCCGTCTTGGTTATTCACATCACGCAGCTTGATTCTCAGACGACCCGAACTCCGCCTTTATAACTGCCTAGTGACGGAACAGAGTTTGGCAAAACCTAAGTCGAAGATCCTCAACTTGGATTGTGCAATAACCTCAGGTCTAAGGATTACATTGATTGAGACATGCAAATGATAACTTGTTCGTTGCATCTCAATATGGGTCAGTCCGACTCGCTAAACTCTTTAGCCGAATCCGTGTAAGTCGGAATAGCATCTCCATGCCCATGACAAGTGGAACCTAGTCATCTGCCGACTTTCACATTGGTCTAAGTTGTGTGTCCGACACAACCTCAATGACCAAGGACAATTAGTATGAACAATATGAATATGTAGTTCCACAATCAAATCACATATTCGATGATACATATCAGCAGTTCATACATGGACCATAACCTTATGAATGCACAGGAATATCATCATTCATGATTGCCTCTAGGGCATATTCCCAACAGAGTTCAACTAATCCAAATTACTAATGAACTCCCACTCAAAAACGACATCCCTCGTGTCTTTTTGGTGATTACATGAACCAAATCCACTACACCAAGTCCGATCATCATGTGAGTCAGTGTAGCTTCAAAGGCGAGCATCTATATGGGCATCATATCAACTATATAACTCATGCTTAACCTTTCAGTCCGTGTTCCGATGCCATGTCTGTACATGCTAGGCTCGCCAAGTAAGAACCTTAGTAGTCGCGTGTGTAAAAATGTCTTACACCCATTGTATGAAAGCGTAGAGTCGAGTACACCCAATCATCATGTGATGTCTCGAAACACGATCCATAGAACAGTGCATACTTAAGGAAGAACACCTTTTATCTTGATAACTAAATGAGGGATCATCTTACAATGCTACCAAAAGCGCCAAACTAGTAGTATAAGATGCTAACATCTAATGTGTAAAGTGAGATGATATGGTCCATGCATTTGATCTCTACCATTTGCATTGTGGTATGATCTCTATCATTCCTTTGTGTATAAGGCGAAGGTCTATGGAACTTACACATTGAATGTGTTGTAAGAGTATCTATCATACATCTACTTACAACAATACCATATCAAGACACTAGCCCAACAACGATCTAAACTAGACGCCTCTAATTTATCAATTGCAAGTTTTACGTGGCTTAGGGCTTTCGAAGATAGAACCATTCATACCTACGAACATGAACCACAACGAGGATAACCAAGTTATTAGAAACTCGTTGTAAATCAGATATTGACTATAGTAGGAGAGGCAGACACCCGTCAGCCACTTATGCAAAACTAGTTGCATGTCAGTCGTGGAACCGGTCTCATGTACGATGACATGTATGGTTGGTCTGGGCCGCTTCATCCCACTATGCCACCAATATCCAAAATACATAGAAGATGCAATAACATGATCATAATCGCCCACATATTAACATATGTGTACTACTCGTGCAAAGCACCTACGCATAGATCAGGCTCTGATACCACTATTGGGTCCGCAGCATAGAAAACAAAAAGTTTCCTACGATGAGAACTACACGCCAAGATCTATCTACTAGGTACAGAGCAACGGGTGGACATATATCCATCAAGAACATACCCTCGAAGACAACGAGTTTTGTTAACGAGTAGGAACTCATGGTTGATGTAGTCGTACACTTGCCGATCTCAAGATCGTGTGGAAGTCCGAGCGCCGCAACTCAGCAGCGCATCTGTACTCGCACAAACGTTCAAGCCACTGGACAACCTCCACCTCCTCGCTCCAGCAATCCAGCGGAAGCAGCAACTCCTTCCAAACGAAATGCCACTAGGAACATGTATCTCGCTAATCCGAGACCATGGGGGAATAATTCTAGAGGGGGAGAGAGATCCTTCACAAGGAGGTGTGAGGAAGAAGGAGGAAGAGGGTGGCCTTTTATAGGAGGAGGGGGTGCCCCTCTGCATGGCCGGCGCCTCAAGGGGGGTGCCCCTTCACCTCCTCCATTCATGTGGTGGTAACCCCTCCATATTAAAATGCCTCTTCACATTCCCCTTTAAAGTCCCCACATTAAATGCATTAAAATTCTCTAAGTTTAATGCTCTCTCATTTAATAAAACTCTTTTATTAAATTTATTCAGAATTTTGTTAATTACTTTAATTAATAAACATTCACATATAACCCCTTGCAATATTTCAATATCACATGCAGAACCACTTTTTGCAATTTCACCCGAAACAATTTCCGATTTCTATCGAAACAATTCCTACGCTTTGTAATTCTTTCATCTGAAACATATGTGCTCCAAAACGGTGTCCGGTAACTCTTAAGTGTGTCACCCTACAGTTCGCGAATAATGCAGACATGATTGAGCCTCCTCTTAGATCAATAATCAGAAGCGGGACCTGGACATCCATACCGACTCCTACATATTCAGCGATGACTTCTGTGATCGTGAGAACCTTTAACGGTTGTAATTTAATCCCTTTGTCTCATGCTATAATACATGTTCGAGATTTGCTCATCGGTATCCAAGTACCTAGTTTGATCTCGTTACCGACATGCACTCTTTTCTCTTTCCCGTGATATAACATTCTAGTGATCACATCACTTGCTTGCAAGCTATCTCAATGTGATATCACCGAGAGGGCCCAGAGTATATCTATCCGTCATCGGGATTGACAAATTCCACTCTTGATCCATGAGCCTCAACATAACACCTTCGTAGCATTGAACCCATCTTTATAGTCACCCTGTTACAGTGTGATGTTTGATGTTATCAAGATACTCTTCAGGTGTTAGCAATTAACATGATCTCATGTTCTAAGGATAAAGATTACTTCGTATGATGTTATAGCAATATAAACATAATGACTTGATCGTAATGCTATACTTCGGATGAATGTTCATCACATCATTTCACAAATGTTGTGACCTTGTTATTAACAACATCCAATGTCCATGATCAGGAAACCTTAATCATCTTGTTAATCAACAAGCTAGTCTATAATAGAGGCATAACTAGGAACCCTTTTTGTTTATTAAACACACATGTATTGATGTTTCCGATCAATACAATTCTAGCATGCAAAATAAACATCTATCATATATAAGGAATACATAATAACAACTTTATATTGCCTCTCAGGGCATATTTCCTTCATGACCCCCGTATGCAACCCAAAATGCCAAAGTCTTATCTAGATTGTGACACGACCATGTTTCAAAAGAAAAGCAAGACTATCTACGTCCCGTGATTTAAACAAGTACCAGTACATGAGTATTAGTTCCACAAAATGCTTTAGTAATAGTAACACAAGAACATTTGAGAGATTCAGTAGCTTTCCTGCTTGAAATTCAATAGCAGTATAGAGATAATAAGTTCTTGTTCCATCTCAAAAAACCTTGGTGCACGATCAGTTTACCCTGTTCTCCGAATAGGCTCGATCGTAAGATTTTCCCCCGTGATTGATACATATTGAGTAATGTAGGCTAGTAATATGAGATGGTTCACTATAGAAAATAAAGGAATGTGCTTTCCTGCGGATGATGCCCGGCACCTCCCAGCTCCCCGGCGTGGAGGAACTGCAGATTGTATGGGTCCAAAACCCCAGCTCTATTGTCAAGTAATAGACAGTGATTCGCACATTGTACAAGGGCGACGAGCATGCGCCCGGCCTGACGCACATGACAGAGCATGATAAACTGACGATCAATGCTTTTGTGACCCCCATCTGGAACCCAAAATGCCCAAGTCTCATCTAGATTGCGACAAGGCCACATTTCAAAAGAAAAGCAAGACTACCTACTGATAGATTGCAAATGTATCTATAATTTTTGATGTTCCATGCTTAGTTTTATCCACTTTCTTGTGTTTTGTTCCAACTTTGGAGTACTTTTATTATGATTTCTTGGACTAACCTATTAACAAGAGCCACAGTGCCAGCTGCCTGTTTTCTGTTGTTTTTGGTTCCAGAAAAGTCAGAAAACGAATATTCTCGGAATTGGACGGGACAAAAGCCAAAGTGCCTATTTTTCTGGAAGGGATCAAGTGCCAGAATACGAGACGGAGAATGGCTGGGAGCCGGCCACACCACCTAGCTACGCAGCTAGGCTTGGCCCGCGCCAGGGGGTGGTCTGGCCGACCCCAGCACCCCCTCGGCCTCTCCTTCCACCTATAAGTTTCCCTCGGGACAAAAACCCTAGGGACCCGATCAAAAATCCACGAAAGAGTCTGTAGCCGCCGTCGTCTCTATCCCTAGATCGGGGGGGATCTGAAGCTCTTCCCGGCACTCAGCCGGAGAGGAGAATTCACCCTGGAGGCCTTCTTCATCACCATGCAAGCCTCTGGTGTGATGCGTGAGTAGTTCATCATTGGACTACGGATCCATGTAGTAGCTAGATGGCTGGTTTCTCCTCCTTTGTGCTTTCATGTTTAGATCTTGAGAGCTCCGTTCATGATCAAGATCATCTATTTGTAATCCATACATGTTGTGTTTGTGGGTATCCGATGGATATTGAGATGCTATTTCAGATTGATTATTCATTCTATCATGTCTTTGCTATTTGAGATCTTGCATGCTTTCCGTTGTTAGTAGCTATCTTGACCAAGTAGATGCTAGCAACTCCAAGAGATAGTATTTATGCTCGATAGTGGGTTCATGCATCTGGTAATCTGGGGAAGTGACAGAAGTCTCTAAGGTACTAGATGTGCTGTTGCTACTAGGGGGAAAACAACGATCCTTTGTTCATAGAACAATTGTATTGTTTACTTTACACGCAGTTCGTAAAGCAATAATCTGTTGCTTGCAACTTAATACTGGAGGGGGTTCGAATGATAACCTGAAGGTGGATTATTATTCATCGATGTAGTTGGATGGCCGTCTATGTATTATGTTGTAATGCCCAATCAAGTCTCAAAGGAGTCAAGATGATTAGTATATGCATGTATTGCTTTCTCGGTGTTTGTCAATTGCCCCGCTGTAATTTGTTCACCCAACATGTTATCTATCTGAAGGAGAGCCACCTCTAGTGAACTATGGATCCCGGTCCTTTACTTTACATACAATCTATAAACTGTTTCTGCTTTGTGTTTTCTTTCTGCAAACTTTTACTTCTTTCCATTCGATACGTTTAATCCTTTGTTTTCCGCAAAACACGGTGAGATTGACAAACTTATCGCAAGTTGGGGACAAAGTTCTGTGGTTGTGTTGTGCAGGTCTCCCCGTTGCTACTACCACCGGTAGTGCGCCCTGCCAAGCTCAGCTAGTAACACCTTTGAGGCGTTTCCTTGCTCCTACTGGTTTGATTAAACCTTGGTTTCATAACTGAGGGACACTTGCTGTTGTGCTCATCATACCTTCCTCTTGGGGTTCCCAACAAGCTCTACATCAACACCGCCATCAAGCATTTTTCCGGGCACCATGCATTGAGCCTTCAAGCATTTTTCTGGTGCCGTTGTCGGGGAACAAAGAAGAAGAACCTCCCATGTCAACTACACGCCATTAAAGATTTTTCTGGCGCCGTTGCCGGGGAGTCAAGGACATCTTCACAAGGGGAGTCCCTCATAACCAATCTCTTTACTTTGTTGTTTTTGTTTTGCTTAGTTTCTTTTTGCTTTGTTTGCTTGTTTTGTTATTCAAAAAACACAAAAAATTTAGTTTTACTTATTTTTCTTTCTTATTTGAAAACATAAAAAATTAAGTCTCCTTTAGTTTTCACCTCTCCCTTAGATCACCATGTTGATCCCATCATTCACCATGAAAGACCTTCCAATTGGTAGTGGTTCTATAATTGGGAAAGACGATATTGAAGAATTCTTTAATCATGTTAGCAAACATGAAGATACTGAGGATAGATCCCTTGTAGAACTTGCTCCAAACTATGAGATTGCTCCAGCTTCTTTAATTCACATGTTAGAAGCTAGGTTTGTTAATCTCAACCCCTTAATGCAAGTAATGTTTCTTAAGATTAAAGAAATTGAGGATCCTGAAAAGAGGGATTTTATTCTAGAAACTTTGTTTAAGGAGTTCTATGATGTTGCCAAGGAAGCTAGAAAAGTTTTTGAACGTTTCAATATGCTAGGCTCATGTGTAGATGTTGTTGGTACACGAGAAAAGATGAAAAAAACCGAACCTAATGGGGTGGAACCTAAGATACCAATACCCTTTAAACTAGTAGCAATACATGATGCCATAGAAAAGAATCTTGATTGGATTGTTCCTGCAAACCCTTTTGATGAGAATAGTGAACCCAAGAGCATTGAGAGAGGATCCTCTCGAACTTATTTGGATGATATACCTTGCCTTGTTGAAAATATTTTAGTAATAGCAATGACAGAACATTTGAGAGAATCAATAGCTTTCCTCCTTGAAATTCAATAGCAGTACAGAGAGAATCAGTTCTTGTTCCAGCTCAAAAAACAGACTCGATTATTGGAGCAAGCAAAACAGACAATCAAGTGACAATGCCTGTGTGACCCCCCATATGCAACCCAAAATTCCCAAGACTCATCTAGATAATTGTGAAAATGCTAACTTTCAAAATAAAAGCAAGGCAAACTGTTACACTTGATCTAAACAATTAACATTGCATCACTATTAGTTAAAGAAAATATTTCAGTAATAACAATGATAGAATAAAGGCAAAGCAAGACCATCTCCTGTCCTTGGCCTAAACAAGTACTACCAGTACCCGTATATAGTAGTACGTAAAAAATAGTCTGAAGTACAAGAACTAGTGCTATACTAGTACTACTCTACATCCAAAATCCAACCTCCAGTACACGTACATCCATGGTATGTAGTGAAAGTGGGATAAAAAATCTGAGGTAGTAGAATGGTCAATTTGGAGTTCTCCCTCGCGATGGATGCATATTGAGTAGTATAGGCCCTGGGTCCGAGAAGTTTGAAGGTACACCACCATGGAATGCCTTTCCTTTTGCATGATGCCAGGCACCGCCCTGCTCCCAGTAGTGAAAGAATTGCACACTGCACCCTCCCAAAACCCAGCCTCTAGTGACAGGTGATAGACAATGAACTACACATTGTACAAGGGCGACGAGCACCCGTCCGGCCTGACGCACACGACGGATATGATGATGTTGCCCCACTTGAGCATGTCAAATAGCATAGCGAACACCATACCATCGTCCCAGATCTGATGTTTTCTAGTCTTAATGAGCGTGGTGACGACATCGGCTGAGAGATGAACCTGGGATTTCTAAAGGAAGTAAGAATTGGCGGACTAAATTGCAGCATGCTAAATATACATATAAGAAGTTCTCAGGCTCCTGAGATCAAGGCACTCCCAAGCAAAAAATACAGAGCCATGTTTCAAAGGAAATGTTAGATCATCTCTAGCGTTTGATCTAAATAAACTTGAATGGCAGATCATCATCAGAATCATGATGGTCATATTTGCCATCTCCCACATTGTGGATGCAAAATGAGTAATCCAGTGTGAACCTCTCATGTTTCTTAATCAGGAAATTAAGGTAATCTTTAGTAATCCTGACGGAGGCCAGTGACGCGCTGCTCTTCAGCTTGAAAAACATGCTATCTTCGGTGAACTCCTCTAGGTCCTCTCCAATCATTGAAGGCTTATAAAAGTGCAACTCCTCCACGTACCACGGAAACAAGCACGCCACCCACATGACGCACTAGACGGATACGGTGAGGCCATAGTCGAGCATGTCAAATCACACGGCGAATAATGTACCATTCTCCCCGGATACCACAGTCTCTACTCTCCATGAGCCAGGTGCCAGCAAAGGCTGAGAGAGGTACCTGTGTTCCTCGCCATAGTGGAAACTCTGTACTTCAATTGAGTGGGATTTTTCGAGGTGAGTGAGGAGCACTGTGGGCGGGGTGGCGTAATCGCAGCCAGGCTCAGTGCAGTTGTATGGGCCGTGCGGGCACGCCATCTTGTGGTTGAGGAAGTCGTGGAAGGAGACCAATTTCCCGTAGCCTACATTGGGGCATCTGCTACCTTTTTCGCCGACGACTTGGCGGCTCAACTCCTTGGAGCATGCGGCCAGCCGGATGGCGCCAGTATTGCCCATATGCATAGCGATTTCTCTGAAGGCGTCGTCGTTGACCTTGCTCCAGCAGCAGTACCGAATGTTGTGCATCGAATCCGCCATTGCGTCTGGATGGACTGGGGGCGAGGGCGGATTCAAATATGATTGTTGGCGTTTCATGGAGGAGAGTGATGGAGGCCTGCAAGAACCGATGCAGCAGGCGATAAATGGCTAGGAAACTTTAGGAAGTGCGGCGCTTGAGAGGATCCGAAATGCGGCTAGCCAGTGTTAGCGAATGGGGATCGCTGGAGATGGGGAAGATGGGAGGCTCTTTGAACAAGGGGTGTTAATTTTGCGTGTTCCCTCGTCGGTCTTCTGTAGTGGATTGAGCACGCCTGCTGGAGTTATAGCTAAAGTGCTAGACTAGCAAGATGTCAAGTCCTGGCTTAGTATTGTACCGTCTCGTCACGTAGACTATGTTTCAGGAAAGGACGTGCACCCACATTTCTCCCCTCCCTTCTAGATAGCGTACACCGTAGAATCGCTTTTCTAGCACGCAAAGGATTTGAACCCACATGCCCAACTCTGATAATTAGGACTACTAAAAAACTATAATAATAGGTGAAGCTCAAAACACAATTATAATTTTGAGCCACGTCCATAGAAAATCCGTTGTATATTTGGTTCTTATACTTTGTATCATGTAGTAGTAATCAACCTATTAGCTACCTAATAGTACTTGCCATGCTCTATAGAAATGACAAAGAACATTCTCAATTTTATTGAGAGGTGTGTTTTGAGGTTTGTGCATATCTTCCAGTGTCCTAAAGACTATCAATAGTATCTTCTAGATGCTAGAATGGATAGAATTAAGATCCAACGGTACTTTATGGACGTAGCTCGAAATTATAAATATTTTTGGGCTTCACCTATTATAATTTTATATAAACTAGTAAAAGGCACATGTCACACACGTATATACTGTATTGAATGTGATTAACAAACATTAAGTTGTTATAAACCAATAGCCTTGTTTAAGAAAAATGCATACATTAAGTCTATTAATTATAACTATCTAAACATATTTAGAATACAACCTACTATGCTATGAAATTTGGGGGGGGGGTGACATGATGGTTCTAGAACATGGTGGAGTTTGCTCTAGGTAGTACTCAACATGAATCCACCTGCTCTGAACCATTGGATCTAATAGCCCAACGGTCAGGATTGGTACTATGGATCAAATTCAAAACCGCTCCTTTATAGTAGTAGAGAAAAAATGATAGGGCATATACTTCTACTATCTGATTCTCACGTGCAAGGCATGTGCAACTTACTAATAATATATATAACACGAATATCTTTGAACATCGATCATCGGATCTAGATTGACAGATTCCAACATTGCTAATTGTTGGATCTCTTGCAAATTCAAGAAAGAATCTATTGCGCTTACCTGTAGTTCAAATTTGACCTACTTTTTTAAATCGACAAAGATATTTGAGTGCATGGGCGTAGTTAGCGAATATATAGGGAAGCTTGAAACGTCCTAAGACTAGGGAATTGTAACAAAACTTATCCATGTTTTTTGAAAATCGGGTGGTAGCACTTTATTTTTTTGACTGGGGTATGTCTCGAAGGAGTGAGATGCTTCAATAATTAACACACCTAGTGCATGTGTACATGTTACACCAACGACTTTAAAAAGTGAAAATTGCATCCAAGTCCATACATTCAACACAAAGGACCCTACAATTAAGCAATTAAAATTAGTAGTCGGGTCCTGCTCCTCCATCACGGAGCTGAGCCATGCTCTTCGTAGTAGTACCACATCAATCCTCAAGCCAGCTCGCCCAACTCTGATAAATAGGACTACTAAAAAACTATAATAACAGGTGAAGCTCAAAAATAATTATAATTTTGAGCCACGTCCATGTAATATCCGTTGTATATTTTATTCATATACTTTGTATCATGTAGTAGTAATCACTTATTAGCTACCTTATAGTACTCGATATGCTCTAGAGAAATGATGAAGAACATTCTAGAAATATTGAGAAGTGTGTTTTAAGGTTTGTGCAAATCTTTTAGTGTGCTAAAGGCTATCAATAGTATCTTCTAGATGCTAGAATGGATAAAATTAAGATCCAACGGTACTTTATGGACCTAGCTCAAAATTATAATTATTTTTGGGCTTCACCTATTATAATTTTATATAAACTAGTAAAAGGCACTGATACATTGCAAATGTATCTATAATTTTTGATGTTCCATGCTTGCTTTTATCCACTTTCTTGTGTTTTGTCCACACTTTGGAGTACTTTTCATATGATTTCTTGGACCAACCTATTAACAAGAGCCATAGTGTCAGCTGCCTGTTTTCTGCTATTTTTGGTTCTAGGAAAGTCAGAAAATGAATATTCTCGAAATTGGACGGGACAAAAGCCAAAGTGCCTATTTTTGCGGAAGTCATTAGATGCCAGAATACGAGACAGAGAAGTGCTGGGGGCCGACCACACCACCTGGCCGTGCGGCCAGGCCTGGCCCGCGCGAGGGGGTGGTCTGGCCGACCCCAGCTCCCCCTCGGCCTCTCCTTCCGCCTATAAGATGCCCTCGGGACGAAAACCCTAAGTAATCGATCGAAAAATCCATGAAAGAGTCTGTAGCCGCCGTCATCTCCATCCCTAGATCGGGAGGGATCTGAAGCTCTTCCCAGCACCCTGCCGGAGAGGGGAATTCACCATGTAGGACTTCTTCATCACCATGCAAGCCTCCGGTGTGATGCATGAGTAGTTCATCCTTGGACTACGGATCCATGTAGTAGCTAGATGACTGGTTCTCCTCCTTTGTGCTTTCATGTTTAGATCTTGTGAGCTCCGTTCATGATCAAGAGCATCTATTTGTAATCATACATGTTGTGTTTGCGGGGATCCGATGGATATTGAGATGCTATTTCAGATTGATTATTGATTCTATCATGTCTTTGTTATTTGTGATCTTGCATGCTTTCCGTTGTTAGTAGCTATCTTGGCCAAGTAGATGCTAGCAACTCCAAGAGTTAGTATTTATGCTCGATAGTGCGTTCATGCCTCTGGTTATCTAGGGAAGTGAAAGAAATCCCTAAGGTACTAGATGTGTTTTTTCTACTAGGGAGAAAACAACAATCCTTTGTTCATAGAACAATCGTATTGTTTACATTACACGCAATTCGTAAAGCAATAATCTGTTGCTTGCAACTTAATACTGGAGGGGGTTCGGATGATAAACTTAAGGTGGGTTATTAGTCATAGATGCAGTTGGATGGCGGTCTATGTATAATGTTGTAATGCTCAATCGAATCTCAAAGGAGTCAAGATGATTAGTATATGCTTGTTTGCTTTCTCGATGTTTGTCAATTGCCCCGCTGTAATTGGTTCACCCAGCATGTTATCTATCTTAGAGCCACCTCTAGTGAACTATGGATCCCGGTCCTTTTCTTTACATACAGTCTATAAACTGTTTACTGCTTTGTGTTTACTTTCCGCAAACTATTACTCCCTTCCATTCGATACGTTTAATCCTTTGTTTTCAGCAAAACACGGTGAGCTTGCCAACCTCATCGCAAGTTGGGGACAGGGTTTTGTGGTTGTGTTGTGCAGGTCTCCATGTTGCTACTAGCACCGGTAGTGCGCCCTACCAAGGCTCATCTAGCAACACCTTTGGGGTGTTTCCTTGCTCCTACTGGTTCGATTAATCCTTTGTTTCATAACTAAGGGAAACTTGCTACTGTGCTCATCATACCTTCCTCTTGGGGGTCCCAACGAGCTCTACATCAACACTGAGGCATCAAGCATTTTTTTTGTGCCATTGCCGGGGACTTGTAGAATAAGAAGCTCCCACGTCAATGACGCGCCAGCAAACATTTTTCTGGAGCCGTTGCCGGGGAGTCAAGTTCATCTTCGCAAGGGGAGTTCCTCATAACGAATCTCTTTACTTTGTTATTTTTGTTTTGCTTAGTTTCTTTTTGTTTTGTTTGCTTGTTTTGTTATCAAAAACAAAAAAAAATAGTTTTACTAGTTTGCTTGCTTATTTAAAAACCCAAAAAATGACTACTCTTGAAAACACTAAGTTGTGTGACTTCACTAGCACCAACAACAATGATTTTATGAGCACACCTATTGCTCCACCTATGCCTGAAGATACTTTCCTTGAGATAAAACCTGCTTTACTCAATCTTGTTATGAGAGAACAATTTTTTGGTATTGGTAATGAAGATGATGTTGCCCATCTAAATAACTTTGTTGAAGTTTGTGAGATGCAAAAGCATAGGGATGTAGACGGTGATATTATTAAGCTGAAATTGTTTCCTTTCTCTTTGAGAGGAAAAGCTAAAGAATGGTTGAATTCCTTAACTAGGAATAGTATTGATTCTTGGTCTAAATGCAAAGATGCTTTTATTGGAAAATACTATCCTCCTGCTAAGATTATATCTATGAGAAGTGAAATAATGAAGTTTAAACATCTGGTAATGAACATGTTGCTCAAGCTTGGGAAAGAATGAAATCTTTGGTAAAGAATTGTCCCACTCATGGACTGACTGCTTGGATGATCATCCAAACTTTTTATGCAGGATTGAACTATTCTTCAAGGAACCTATTGGATTCTGCTGCTGGAGGTACCTTTATGACCATCACTTTCGGTGCTGCAACAAAGCTTCTGGATAATATGATGGTTAATTATTCTGAATGGCATACTGAGAGAGCTCCACAAGGTAGGAAGGTAAATTCTGTTGAGGAAACCTCCTCCTTGAGTGATAAAATTTATATTATTATGTCTATGCTTGTGAATGGGAAAGCCCATATTGATAAAAATAATGTTCCTTTAGCCTCTTTGGTTGCTCAAGAAGAGCAAGTTGATGTAAACTTCATAAGAAATAATAATTTTGGCAATGCTTATAGGAGTAATTTTGGTAACAACAATTATAAGCCATATCCTCCCAACAATGGTTGGTAATGCTTATGGAAATTCTTACAACAATAATAGGAGTGCTCCCTCTGAACTTGAAGTTATGCTTAAAGAGTTTATTAGTAAACAAACTGCTTTCAATAAAACTATTGAGGAAAAACTCTCTAATGCTGAAAGAGATATAGCATCTTTGGTTGAAGCTCAATCTTCTTTGAATAAAATGGCTGCTAAACCTGAAACTAATGATAATCCATTTGCAGCTACTAATGCTATACAAGTAAGTATTGATGAAAATGTTAGACTATTAGCTAAATTACATGCTAAGTGGGAAAGAGAAGATGAAATTGCTAGAAACATTAGTGTTTCTACTATCACTACCACTAGTGTTGAGGCTAGTAATAGTTCTACTACTTTAGATGATAAGTATGATTTTGATCTTGATGGTTGCAACATATCTGAAGTTATTAAGTTCCTACAAAAGCTTGCTAAAAGTCCTAATGCTAGTGCCATGAACATGGCCTTTACAAAACACATTACTGATGCTCTCATAAAGATTAAAGAAGAAAAGATGAAACATAAAGTTTCTATTCCTATAAAACAAGAAGATGGTTGGGAACCCATCATTAATATGAAAGTGAATGACTTTGATTTCAAAGCTTTATGTGATCTTGATAGTAGTGTTTCTATTATGCCTAGAAGGATTTATGATATGCTTGATTTTCCTCCACTTGAAGATTGTTATTTGAATGTCCCACTTGATGATAATGCTAAAAAGAAACTCATGGGGAGTCCAAATGATGTCCTTGTTATGGTTAACAATGCCTATGTCCCCATTGATTTCTATGTTTTGGATGTTGAATGCAATGCTTCTTGTCCTATTACTTTGGGAAGACCTTTTCTTAGAACTGTTGGTGCCATTATTGATATAAAAGAAGGCACCATTAAATATCAACTCCCACTCAAGAAAGGTATAGAACACTTCCCTAAGAAAAGAGAGAAGATTTATTTTGTTTCTCCTATGAAAACAAAATTTGGTCTTAATGCTTCTTCATTTGAGAACACTTGATTCTTTCTTTGCTTCTTATGCCTAACTTAAAGGCGTTAAAGAAAAGTACTTATTGGGAGATAACCCAAAAGTTTTAGATGAGTCTTGGAAGTTATTACTTCAGTAATAACCGCTCATTATCCTTTTTATTTGCTTTTTGCGCCAAGAGTAACCTCTAATGAGAGAGAACTAATGATTGGGAAAGTTGTTGTCCCGAAACAGATTTCTGTGCTTCACCGTAAAAATTCGTGTAAAATCTCTGAATGTCTCTATGAGGCGTGAATTTTTGTTCTTCTGCCCCAGGTTATCATATAACTTTCGTTAGTTCCACACTTTTTGATTTGAGCAACAGAAGGTCTTCGAAAAAAATTCATCTTTACCTGCTGGTCTGTTTTGACAGATTTCTGCCATTTTTTGCATTTGCTTCTTGTTGGTTCCTTTTTGAGTTCTTTTGAGGAATTGAGCTTTTTGAGGGAAGTGCTACAGTAGCTAGTGTTCTAATGAAAGTTTATTTGGTGTTAGAACTAAACCTTAAGACATATTTATCTTGAGTGCACTAATGTTGCTAATAAAGATTGTGTGAAGTTTTGTATGAAGGAAAAATTTCAGGTGTATGGAAGGAATGAGTAATGAGATGAAGGATGGACTAAAGTTCAAGCTTGGGGATGCCACGCGTGTCACCCCAAGAAATACCCAAGAAGTACAAGCGTCAAAGCTTGGGGATGCCCAAGGCATTCCCTTCTTCATCAATAAAAATCCCAGGTTTCTTCCAAACACTTCATTTTTATTGTTTCATGCACAGTTATGTTGTTCTTGGAGCGTCTTCTTTTTCGTTTTCGTTTTGGTTTTTCGTTTGCTTGGTTTGCTTAGTTTTCTGAATAAATTGGTTGGACCCCCTCTTTCATACTTTGGTTTGCAAATAGTTTGGTTTGGATTGGAAAAGAGTAGGAAAGTTCATACTTATGTGGTAAAAAGAGCTTGTTTCTGACTGTGACCTATGCTTTGTCATGCCATGCTTGATATTGTTTTGGCTTTATGCTTAGTATTCTTTGCTGTAGCATGACTTGTTATAAACAATTGAGATCTCTTAATGTGCCTTGGATAAATCATGCGTTGTTTTAGCATATCAAAGCGTAGTATAGTGGTATTCTCCTTTGATGCTTTATTTGGGTTGACTTGGCGCATGCTCACACCATGTTATGACTATCTCAAGTCACCATATCCTTTATGATCTTTTAACTTTTAACTTGTAGTATCACCTTATGCTTTGATCAATGATGTTTTGTCGCTCTGCATGATTATGGCCATTATTGCTCTCTTAGTTTGTCGCTCCCAGTCTTTTGCTAGCCTCCACAACCAAGTATGAGTTCCACTCATGCATCCAACTCCCTAAACCAAGTTATTCCAAAGAGTCCACCATACCTACCTACTAGCTTATGCTATTCCAAGTATATTCATGCTTTTGTTTACCTTCCAAATTAAACTTGTTATGAGAAAACTAGTGATTAAAGCTCTCACGAACTTGATGGCACACTTTACTTTTTTGCATCTAATAAACTTGAACCAGTGTGTCCTTCTTTGTTGCGTATATGCTTGCGCTTTATAAGTTGAAATTAGCAGAACCATGTATCATGGGGAACGCTTTCAACATTGCACTTGTACTTTGTACCCCGTTGATATCATGTTCTTTTGCTTTGGATCCCAGCAGTGTGAAATAAAAGTGGAAGTTGTAAGATCATGGAGTTTGTATGTGTGTTAGAGACACGCCTGGGCCCCTAGCCTAAGCCATGCCTAATCATGGTGGAAACTTGCAGCATCACGATAATGAGCTCTCTATGAAGCATCATCAATAAAAACCTATGCAAATGGCAAATAAAAAGATCGTTGGGATGCTCATTGTCTGCTTGCCTTTTTTTTATTTTGATTATGGGATAGCTCCTGTATCATGTGCTAGGGGTACCCTGTTGGTGGTTCTTTATGATACACATGTACTTACAATGACAAGAGCTTACTTGTGACTAAAGTTGAGTAGCATGAGGATCGGTCTTCGTAAGTAAGGGGCATGAGATATCGGTTTATAACTTGTCAAGCATATCCTCTTAGTTGTGTCACTTTAACCTTAATCACCTTCAAGATGCTTATGATAGGGGAAATGAGAGCTGAAAGATATAAGTACCATAATTTTTGGAAGCTCTTTATGAGACTTGAATCCCTACTTCCTTTTATAAAGGCCTTTCTTCCACCATTATATTGAGTCTCCACCTTCTACCTTTATGCACCTACTTTGAGAGCATAGTGGCCATTCTTAGTTCTATGTGCATTGTCCCAAGACTAGTTGATTGATGCATATCTTGATATTGCTTGTTTTAAACTATTTGTATCTAGTCACTCTTATGAACTTTGAAGGTGTCCTATGCATTTATATTTTCTACTCTATTGAGGGACAAGCTGATACTATTATGCTATGTTTTCTTTATGTGAAACAAACAAACGTCTTGCAAAGCATTGTTATTCATGAATCTTTTGTTTGTGCATTTTTATGTTGCATCATAGTTTCTTTGTCTTATTGCTAGAACTTTGTCTTTCATGTTATGATTGAAGTATTATGATCCCAGCTTTGAATGTTTTACAAATATTTTGATCAAGTCTTTGATGGTGCATGTCACCTAAAAAATTATTCTTTCTTTTTATCACTTACCTACTCGAGGACGAGCAAGAGTTAAGCTTGGGGATGTTGATACATTGCAAATGTATCTATTAATTTTGATGTTACATGCTTGGTTTTATCCACGTTCTTTTGTTTTGTCCACACTTTGGAGTACTTTTCATATGATTTCTAAGACTAACCTATTAACAAGAGCCACAGTGCCAGCTGCCTGTTTTCTGCTGTTTTTTGTTCTAGGAAAGTCAGCAAATGAATATTCTCGGAATTGGACGGGACAAATGCCAAAGTGCCTATTTTTCCGGAAGTCATCAGATGCCAGAATACGAGTCGGAGAAGGGCTGGGGGCCGGCCACACCACCTGGCCATGCGGCCAGGCCTGGCCCGCGCCAGGGGGTGGTCTGGCCGACCCTAGCACCCCCTCAGCCTCTCCTTCCGCCTATAAGATGCCCTCGGGACGAAAACCCTAAGTACCCGATTGAAAAATTAATGAAAGAGTCTGTAGCCGCTGTTATCTCCGTCCCTAGATCGGGAGGGATCTGAAACTCTTCCTGGCACCTTGCCGGAGAGGGGAATTCACCCTGGAGGCCTTCTTCATCACCATGCAAGACTCCGGTGTGATGCGTGAGTATTTCATCCTTGGACTACGGATCCATGCAGTAGCTAGATGGCTGGTTCTCCTCCTTTGTGCTTTCATGTTTAGATCTTGTGAGCTCCATTCATGATCAAGATCATCTATTTGTAATCATACATGTTGTGTTTGCGGGGATCCGATGGATATTGAGATGCTATTTCAGATTGATTATTCATTCTATCATGTCTTTGTTATTTGTGATCTTGCATTCTTTCCGTTGTTAGTAGCTATCTTGGCCAAGTAGATGCTAGCAACTCCAAGAGTTAGTATTTATGCTCGATAGTGGGTTCATGCCTCTGGTAATCTGGGGAAGTGATAGAAATATCTAAGGTACTAGATGTGCTGTTGCTACTAGGGATAAAACAACAATCCTTTGTTCATAGAACAATCGTATTGTTTACATTACACGCAAGTCGTACGGCAATAATTTGTTGCTTGCAACTTAATACTGGAGGGGGTTCGGATGATAACCTGAAGGTGGATTATTAGTCATAGATGCAGTTGGATGGCGGTCTATGTATAATGCTGTAATGCCCAAACGAATCTCAAAGGAGTTAAGATGATTAGTATATGCTTGTTTGCTTTCTCGATGTTTGTCAATTTCCCCGCTGTAATTTGTTCACCCAACATGTTATCTATCTTAAGGAGAGCCACCTCTAGTGAACTATGGATCCCGGTACTTTTATTTACATACAATCTATAAACTGTTTACTGCTTTGTGTTTAGCTTCTGCAAACTATTACTTCCTTCAATTCAATACGTTTAATCCTTTGTTTTTAGAAAAACACGGTGAGATTGACAACCTCATCGCAAGTTGGGGACAGAGTTTTGTGGTTGTGTTGTGCGGGTCTCCACGTTGCTACTAGAACCGGTAGTGCGCCCTGCTAAGGCTCAACTAGCAACACCTTTTGGGTGTTTCCTTGCTCCTACTAGTTCAGTTAAACCTTGGTTTCATAACTAAGGGAAACATGATGTTGTGCTCATCATACCTTCCTCTTGGGATTACCAATGAGCTCTACATCAACACTGAGCCATCAGGCACGTGCCACACACGTATATACTGTATTAAAATTGATTAACAAACATTAAGTTGCTATAAACCAATATTCTTGTTTGAGAAAAACGCATACATTAAGTCTATTATTAATAACTATCTACACATATTGAGAATACAACCTACTATGCTATGAAATTTTGGGGGGGGGGGGGCGGTGACATGATGGTTCTAGAACATGGTAGAGTTTGTTCTAGGTAGTACTCAACACGAATCCACCTGCTCTGAACCATTGGATCTAACAGCCCAACGGTAAGGATTGGTACTATGGATCCAATTCAAAACTGCTCCTTTCTAGTAGTAGAGAAAAAATGATATGGCATATACTTCTACTATCTGATTCTCACGTGCATGGCATGTGCAACTTACTAATAAGATATATAACACATATATCTTTGAACATCGATCATCGGATATAGATTGACATATTCCAACATTGCTAATTGTTGGATCTCTTGCAAATTCAAAAAACTATCTATCGCGCTTACTTGTAGTTCAAATTTGACCTAGTTTCTCTAAATCGACATAAAGTTATTTGATTGCATGGGCATAGTTAGCTAATATATAAGGAAGCTTCAAAAGTTCTAAGACTAGGGAATTGTAACAATACATGTCCATGTTTTCTAAAAATTGGATGGTGGCACTTTATTTTTTTGACTGTGGTATGTCCTGAAGGAGTGAGATGCTTCAATAATTAACACAGTTAGTGCATGTGTACATGTTACACCAAGGATCTTAAAAAAGTAAAAATTGCATCCAAGTCCAGATATTTAACACAAAGGACCCTACAATCAAGCAATTAAAATTAGTAGTCGGGTCCGGCTCCTCCACCGCGGAGCTGAGACATGCTCTTTGTAGTAGTACCAGTAAGCTGCAAGTGCCTTGCACGTGAAACTCACATAATATATAGAAGCATAAAATGTCATTACTATATAACATTGTAATAAGTAAATCTTTAAATATCTATGAATTTGAGCCACGTTTCTAAAGTATGAGTGTATATTTGGTTCTTGCACTTTATATCATTTAGAAATAAACGTTTATTAGAACCTAATAATTGAAAATTTGAGAACCATAGTCTAGAGAAACAATCGAGAAGATTCTAGAATGATGGATAAGTATGTTTTGACGTTTTTCTATATATATATCTTATCTTATCTTATCTTACCACTATGTAGTATACGAATAACTTTGAATATTGACCATTGGATCAAGACTCGTGAATCCCAACATTTCCAGCCGTTGGATCTTCTTTTCCATTCTATCATCTAGAATATTTTATTAATAGTCTTCATCACAATGAATGGTATGCACCAAACTCAAAACACACTTCTCCATCATTCTATAATCTTCTCCCTCATTTCTCTAGATCATGTTACCAGAATTTTCAAGTTTTAGATAGATAATAGTAGTTGATTTCTAAATGATCTACAAAGTACAAGAACCAAATATACACCCATACTTTATATCTATTGATCAAATTTATATTTTTGTATGCTTTACGTATTAAAATTTTATATAGTGATGATATGTCAGACGTCTATTATCTGAGTCTCACGTGTTGATCAAAAGGGCATGCCACACACGTATATACTGTATGAAATATGATTTAACAAACGTTAAGTTGTTATTAACCAATATTCTTGTTAGAGAAAAATGCATACATTAAGTCTATTAGTAATAACTATCTACCCATATTGAGAATACATCCTACCGTGCTACGAAATTTTGGGGGTGGTGACATGATGGTTCTAGAACGTATTAGAGTTTGCTCTAGGTATTCAACATGAATCCAGCTGCTCTGAACCATTGGATCTAACAGCCCAATGGTCAGGATTGGTGTTATGAATCTAATTCAAAACTGCTCCATTGTAGTAGTAGAGAGAATACAGCCTACTATGCTATGATATTTTGGTTGTGATGACATGATGGTTCTAGAACATGGTGGAGTTTACTCTAGATACTATTCAACACGAATCCAGGTGCTCTGAACCATTGGATCTAACACACCAATGGTCGGGATTGGTGCTAAGGATCCAATTGAAAACTACTCCATTATCTTACCACTATATAGTGTACGAATAACTTTGAATGTTGACCGTTGGATTAAGATTCACGAAACCCGGCATTTCTAGCCATTGGATCTTATTTTCCATTCTAGCATCTAGAAGATTCTATTGGTAGGCTTCAGCATAATGAATGCTATGCACAAACCTCAAAACATACTTCTCCATCATACTAGAATCTTCTCCTTTTTTTCTCTAGACCATGTTATCAAAAATTTCATGTGTTAGGTAGATAATAATCTTTGACTTCTACATGACATACAAACTACAAGGACCAAATATACACCCATACTTTATAGATGTTGATCAAATTTATAATTTATTGTGCTTTACCAATTATAATTTTATATAGTGATGATATGTCATACGTCTACTCTCTGAGTCTCACGTGCAAGGCACGTGCAACTTACTAGTAATAGTAGAGATAGAGATATGATGTCGATATGGTCATCCTTTGAATAACCTTCATTCCCGATGCTTGGAAAGGAAGAGAAAAATTCGAAACTTTTAATTCTACTAATTTTTGCTGTTGATGCCTGGTTCCTTCCGATGTACACCAACGCACATGCCAGAGACACAGCTGATCCGCCTTACCAATACACACATGTGCAGCGCTGTGGACGAGGGAGTGCTGAGATGGATGGTGAGGCGGCGACTGAGAGCGAATTTTTTTATTTGTTTTGAGTGCACATAAGTCCTGATATTTACTAGAGTGTGTATGTTTTAAAGGGTATAGTACCTCATGTGAGGAACCCATCATAATTCTGCTCTGACATCGCACCGCCTTCAAGTGCCCTGTCACGCTGCCCTGCCTCCCTTTTATTCTCTGAGATCCTCTTGCTCTTCAGTTTTTTCCCTCATCTCACTAGTACCTCCGTCCCAAAGCTTAAGGCCCCATTTGGAATGCAGAAATGCAAAACATAGGAATAGAAAAAACACAGGAATTAAGATAGTTTCATGTATGCTCAATTCCTACATGAATCAATACCACATGAAAAAATTTAGGGTGTTGTTTGGATGTCACACAGGAAAACAACATGAATTGTAGACACAAGGAGATGAAACACGAGGTTAGACCTCATGTTATTTTTCCTAGAAAATTCCTATGAAATAGCCTATACCGTAGGAGTTTCAAAGGAATCTTAGATTCCTATTCCATTGTCCCAAACGAACCCATAGGAATTATTCCTAGAGGAATCCTATCCTCCAAAAATCCTATAATTTTCCTTTGTTCGAAACAGGGCCTAAGGCTTTTTTGATAAGTCAAGCTACGAAAAGTTTGACCAAACTTCTAAAAAAATATCAAGAACTACTGTATGATATTAGTAGATACAATGTGAATATATGTTTCATGATGTATCAAAGGGTATGTATTTCATATTATAAATATTAATATATTTTTCTACAAACTTGGTCAAACTTTGCATAGTTTGACTTTTCAAAAAAAAATAGGACTTGAGCCTTGGATGCAGGTACTACTAGTGTTTAGTACTCCACCCCGGAACTTAAGTCTTGGTATATAGACATCATGGGTCCCTTCAAACGGTGTTAGGAAAATTCAAGAGGAATCTACCGCGCTTACTTGTAGTTCAAGTTTGACCTAATTTCTTTAAATCGACATAAAGTTATTTAAGTGGTCACGATTCGCTGGGGAATCTTGAAATGTGCTAAGACTAGGGAATTGTAAGAAAACATGGTCCCCACTTTTTCTGAAAACCGGGTGGTGGTACTTTTTTTGACTAAGGTATGTCCCAAGGGAGCGAGATTCTTCAATTGATTAACATGGTAAGTGGATGAGTACATGTTACACCAAGGACCTCAAAAAAATACATCCAAGATCATACATTTAGCACAAAGGAAACTAAAATCAAATGATTGAAAATTTTGGTAACATGGTCTATAGAAACAGGGGAAAGATTCTAGAATGATGGAGAGGTGTGTTTTGAGGTTTGTGCATAATATTTCATTATGATGAAGATTATCAATAGAATCTTCTAGATGCTAGAATGGAAAAGAAGATCCAACGGCTAGAAATGTTGGGATTCATGAGTCTTGATCCAAAAATTAATATTCAAAGTTTTTTGTACACCATATAGTGTTAAGATAGTGGTAATGGTAAGACTAGTACTTGCTTAACAAAAGAAAACATCGCACTTCTCACTTTCAGCAGATCTTGTTGAAGAAGATGCACGAATCTACCAGATGCAGGTACTGTATCATAAACTATATATGATGTCAATATGGTCATGACCTTGGCTATTCGGGTCGAAACCAGGAATGTTCATACACCGTAGGCCAATACACATTGTGAAGCAGCGAGAGCATTTTTTGTATTCAAAGGTGTCAAAACACATATTTCTCTTTTTCTTAGCACTATAGTGTACAAATAACTTTGAATATTGACCGTTGGATCAAGACACGAATCCCAACATTGTCAGACATTCGATGTTCATTATTTCCATTTTAGCATCGAGAAGATACTATTGATAGTCTTTCCTTTCTTATCTTACCACTACTAGTAAAATGCACATGCCACACATGTATATACTATATGAAATGTGATTTAACAAACATTAAGTTGTTATTAACAAATAGTCTTGTTAGAGAAAAATGGATACATTAAGTCTATTAATAATATATCTACACATACTGAGAATACAACCTACTGTGCTATGAAATTTTGGGGGTGGTGACATGATGGTTCTAGTACATGGTGGCGTTTGCTATAGGTACTATTCAACACGAATCGAGCTGCTCTGCACGATTGGATCTAACAGCCCAACGGTCAGGATTGGTGTTATGGATCCAATTCAAATTAAAACTGCTCCATTATAGTAGTAGAGATATGATGTCAATATGGTCATGACCTTGGCTGTTCAGGTCAAAGCCAGGAATGTACATACACCGTAGCCCAATACACATTGTGAAGAAGCCATAGACTTTTTTTGTATTCAAAGGTGTCAAAACACATGTTTCTCATTTTTTCTTAGCACTATATAGTGTACGAATAACTTTGAATATGGACCGTTGGATCAAGATGCGAATCCCAACATTGTCAGATGTTGGATCTTCATTTCCATTTTAGCACCGAGAAGATACTATTGATAGTCTTTCTTTTCTTATCTTACCACTATTTTATATATATAGTGTGCGGACAACTTTGAATATTGACCGCTGATTCATGACCCGTGAATCCCAACATTGCTGCTACTTATTGGATCCTCTAATCCATTCCATCATCTAGAAGATACTATTGATAGTCTTTGTTATCTTATCTTACCACTATATAATGTACGAATAACTTTGGGTATTCACCGTTGGATCAAGGCTCGCGAATCCCGGCAATGCTAGCTGTTGGATCTTCTTTTTTCCATTCTACTGGGTGGTGGTACTTTTCTCTAGTACTATAATGGAGCAGTCTTGAATTAGATCCATAGCACCAATCCTAACCATTGGGCTATTAGATACAATGGTTAAGAGCAGCTGGATTCGTGTTGAATAGTACCTAGAGCAAACTCCAACATGTTCTAGAACCATCATTTCACCACCCCAAAAATTTCATAGCATAGTAGGATGTATTCTCAATATGGGTAGATAGTTATTACTAATAGACTTAATATATGCATTTTTTCTCTAACAATAATATTGGCTCAAACAACTTAACGTTTGTTAAATCACATTTCATACCACTTTATTATTATCAATTTGTTTTCACCCATCAACTCAGTCATCCACGTAGGGCCCACAGGTTGGGGAGGTCGTGGTTGCCTTGGACGCACCACAAAATTATGACTAGGCCATCGAGTGCAGGAAGTAGATTCAGCATTCCGTCCTGTCGCTTACCCTAGTCATCGTCATCGATATTTGTCACACACATCGGCTTCATCAGTGACATTGATTGTCCCCTCGCTTCGTTAATCTACCACATTAATCTTGGATCACCTCCTTCCTATTTAATCTCTCCCCTTCCCCGCACCAAAACATCTCTAATCCCCCGCTTCCAGCAACCATCTCCGTCCTCGTCTATCATCCATGGACACCTTCCGGCTGCCGCCTGCCATACCAGAGCGCAAAGACCCAGACATCGCCGCACAGGAGGACAATGCCCTGCGCATTTATGCTTTCTCCCTGCAGAGAACAAAGTGGCAGCTGGCATGCGCCTTCCTCGATTCCGGGTACCGTGACCGCAAGTACCAGATGTACGGCATCTATGAAAATCCAGACGGGACGTTGAAGGTCAAGTTTGTCAACTTTAGGGACGCCCGTCTCCTCTATGGCTAGGCCTTCCACTGCGGCTGCGAGATGGTGGTGTTCACCGGCTCCAACATTTTCAGCAACTACTAGAACCGGTTCCCAAACAACGGCAACTTCATCCATAGTGTTCTCCTAGAGCTGTTGATGGCTCAGGAGGTGCCGTCTAGTTTTCTGGCAGTGCCGCCGATGGCTCAGGAGGTCCCGCCGCGTTATCTGGAGGTGCCGATGAGTCAGGAGCCAGCTCTGTTGTTGGAGCTGTTGTTGGTGCCGATGTCACGAGTTGCAGCTGGCGGCGTGGGCTAGGTGCTAGGAGGCACCAGACCTGCACTAGTTCAGCAATGAGTCCTATATATGTAAACTCGTGATGTTATGTTAGTGGTTGTATGAAGTTTCTTCTAGTACTACTCGTCAAAAAAAAATTTCTTTTGGTACTACTCACTATACCCTGTATTATTAGTAGTACTGCGATGACGATCTATTGAATATCCTTCCCCCCAGATGTTTGTGAAGGAAGTGAAAATTTCGAAACCAGGAAAGTTTGAATTGCTACTCTATTGTAAGTACCAAAATGGTTCCCACCAACGTAGCTAACGATCCTGCCAGACAAAGACACGGAGCCACCGACACAAGGTAGGTTGTCGGTTGATGCACGTGCGCAGCACCACATTGTGGATGACGGAGATATCAACCGGCCGGGGTGTGTGGGTGGTGATGGGGGAGTGAAGGAGAGAGAAAACACATTTTGTTTTGTGTGCATATATATTGTGGTCCTGAAATTTACTCTACTCACTGTACCCTGTACCTCGTGTTAGGAACCCATCCCAGCTTTGCTCTAACATCACACTGCCTTCAAATCCTCCTCTTCGCAACTCTCTCTCTGCCTCCTCTGTGCTCATAGTCTCTTCTCGCTCATTATTTTTTTAATAGAAAAAATGAAATAAATTCCTGTCAGTTGGAAAATTGAAATTGATTATTTTTTTTAATATCTTTGATTGTTCTCAAAAGATGGCCAAATTTGTTGGCATGCAAATTCTTGGACATGGAATCATGAGCATAAAGTGTGATGTAGAGATATGGCCTTGACCTTGTGGTCGTTCGCCTTGAAATCTAAGATTTTTTCATACTCGTTGACAACTATGCTTAAATTCATTGAAATCTCACCACTTACTTTTAGGATAGCATTTTACACGGTCGGTGGGAGTACATTCTACATCAAGGACCTAAAAAGGGAAAATTACATCGAGGTCCACACATTTAGCACAAAGGACCCTAAAATTGAGCAAAGAAAACAGTCGGGTTTGGATCCTTCTCGAGAGAGTAGCTGATCGAGCCACACTCTTCATACTAATTCATCTTCGATTGTTTTCAAAATATGGCTAAATTTGTCGACATGCAAATTCTTGGATATGGGATCATCAGCATAAATTCTGATGTAGAGATATGGCCTTGACCTTGTGGTCGTTCGCCTTGAAATCCAAGATTGTTTCATACTCGTTGACAACTATGCTTAAATTCATTGAAATTCACCACTTACTTTTAGGTTAGCATTTTACACGGTCGGTGGGGGTACATTCTACATCAAGGACCTAAAAAGGGAAAATTACGTCGAGGTCCACACATTTAGCACAAATGACCCTAAAATTGAGCAAAGAAAACAGTCGGGTTCGGCTAATTCTCGAGAGAGTAGCTGATCGAGCCACACTTTTCATACTACTTCATCTTTGATTGTTTTCAAAATATGGCCAAATTTGTCGGCATGCAAATTCTTGGATATGGGATCATCAGCATAAAGTCTGATGTAGAGATATGGCCTTGACCTTTTGCTCGTTCGACTTGAAATCCAAGGATGTTCATACTCGATGACAACTATAAGCTGAAATTCGTTTAAATTTCACCACTTACTTTTAGGTTAGAATTTTACACGGTCGGTGGGAGTATATTTTACAACAAGGACCTAAATAGGGGAATATTTACATCGAGGTCCATACATTTAGCACAAAGGACCCTAAAATTAAGCAAGCAAAATAGTCGGGTCCGGCTCCTTCTCGAGAGAGTAGCTGATAGAGCCACACTCTTCATACTACTTCATCTTCGATTGTTATCAAAATATGGCCAAATTTGTTGACATGCAAATTCTTGGATATGGGATCATCAGCATAAAGTATGGTGTAGATATGGCCTTGATCTTGGTCGTTCTTCTTGAAATACAAGAATGGTTCATAGTCATTGACAACTAAGCTTAAATTAATTTAAATTTCACCACTTACTTTTAGGTTAGAACTTTACCCGGTCGATCGGAGTACATTTCACATCAGGGACCTCAAAAAAGAAAAAATTACATCGAGGTCCATACATTTAGCATAAAGGACCCTAAAAGGAAAATTTTCTGGTTCGGCTCCTTCTCAAGAGATCAACTAATCTAAGCCAAACTCTTGATACTACTTCCTCTTTGATTGTTTTCAAAACATGACCAGATCTATTGCCATGCAAATTCTCTGACATGGGAGCATCATCATCATATAAAATATGATGTTGATATGGCCTTGACCTTGGTTGTTCGGCTTGAAATCCAAGAATGTTCATACTCATTGATAAGTAAGCTTAAAATCATCTAAATTTCACAACTTACACTTTTAGACCTAAAAGGGGGAAATTACATCGAGGTCCATACATTGAGCACAAAGGACCCTAATATTAAGCAAGGAAAATAGTCGGGTTTGGCTCCTTCTCGAGAGAGTAGTTGATCGAGCCATACTCCTCTTCATACTACTTCATCTTCGATTGTGTTCAAAATATGGCCAAATTTGCCGGCATGCAAATTCTTGGATATGGGATCATCAACATAAGGTATGATGTAGATATGGCCTTGACCTTGGTGGTTCGTCTTGAAATACAATAATGCTTCATACACGTTGACAACTAAGCTTAAATTCATTTAAATTTTACCACAATACTTTTAGGTTAGAACTTTAGACAGTCGATCGAAGTACATTTTGCATCACGATCCTCAAAAAAGCAAAAATTACATCGAGGTCTATATACATTTAGCATAAAGGACCCTAAAAGAAAAAAAAATGGTTTGGCTCATTCTCGAGAGATCAGCTGATCTGAGCCAAACTCTTAATACTACTTCTGCTTCGATTGTTTTCAAAACATGGCCAAATCTGTTGCCATGCAAATTCTCTAACATGGGATCATCAGCAAAAGTATAATGTTGATATGGCTTTGAGCTTGGTCATTCTGCTTGAAATCCAAGAATGTTCATAATTATTTACAAGTAAGCTTAAAATCATCTAAATTTCACCACTTACACTTTTAGACCTAACAACAGGGGAAATTACATCGAGATCCATACATTTAGCACAAAGGACCCTAAAATTAAGCAAGGAAAAAAGTCGGGTTCAGCTCCTTCTCTAGAGACTAGCTGATCGAACCATACTCTTCATACTACTTCATCTTCGATTGTTTTCAAAATATGGCCAAATTTGTCAGCATGCAAATTCTTGGATATGGGATCATCAGCATAAAGTATGATGTAGATATGGCGTTTACCTTGGTCGTTCATCTTGAAATACAAGAATGGTTAATACTCGTTGACAACTAAGCTTAAATTCGTTTAAATTTCACCACTTACTTTTAGGTTAGAACTTTACACGGTCGATCGGAGTACATTTTACATCAGGGACCTCAAAAAAGTAAAAATTACATCGAGGTCCATAAACATTGAGCATAAAGGACCCTAAAAGAAAAAAAAATGGTTCGGCCCATTCTCGAGAGATCACCTGATCTGAGCCAAACTCTTAATACTACTTCCTCTTCGATTGTTTTCAAAACATGGCCAAATCTGTTGCCATGTAAATTCTCTAACATGGGATCATCAGCACAAAGTATAATGTTGATATGGCCTTGACCTTGGTCATTCGGCTTGAAATCCAAGAATGCTCATAATTATTGACAAGTAAGCTTAAAATCATCTAAATTTCACCACTTACACTTTTAGACGTAACAAAAGGGGAATTACATCGAGGTCCGTACACTTAGCACAAAGGACCCCAAAATGAAGCAAGGAAAATAGTCGGTTCTAGCTCCTTCTCTAGAGACTAGCTGATCGAGCCATACTCTTCATAGTACTTCATCTTCGATTGTTTTCAAAATATGGCCAAATTTGTCAGCATGCAAATTCTTGGATATGGGATCATCAGCATAAAGTATGATGTAGATATGGCGTTTACCTTGGTCGTTCATCTTGAAATACAAGAATGGTTAATAATCGTTGACAACTAAGCTTAAATTCGTTTAAATTTCACCACTTACTTTTAGGTTAGATATTTACACGGTCTATCGGAGTACATTTTACATCAGGGACCTCAAAAAAGTAAAAATTACATCGAGGTCCATATACATTTAGCATAAAGGACCCAAAAAGAAAAAAATCTGGTTTGGCCCATTCTCTAGAGATCACCCGATCTGAGTCAAACTCTTAATACTACTTCCTCTTCGATTGTTTTCAAAACATGGCGAGATATGTTGCCATGAAAATTCTCTAACATGGGATATCAGCATAAATTATGATGTTGATATGGCCATGACCTTGGTCGTTCGGCTTGAAATCCAAGAATATTCATACTCATTGACAACTAAGCTTAAATTCGTCTAAATTTCACCATTTAATTTTAGGTTAACATTTTACACAGTTGGTGGGAGTACATTTTACATCAAGGACCTAAAAAAGGAAAATTATTACATCGAGGTCCATACATTTAGCACAAATGACCCTAAAATGAAAACTTTCTAGTTTGCCTCCTTCTCGAGAGATCAGCCGTAGGCCAATACACAATGTTGATATGGTAATGACCTTGGCTGTTCGGGTCAAAACCAGGAATGTTCATACACCGTAGGACAATACACATTCTGAAGAAGCTAGAGCATTTTTTATTCAAAGGTGTCAAAACACATGTTTCTCATTTTTTTTCTTAACATTGTATAGTGTATGAATAACTTTGAATATTGACCGTTGGATCAAGACTTGAATCCCAACATTCTGAGATGTTGGATCTTCTTTTCCATTTTAGCATCGAGAAGATACTATTGATAGTCTTTATTTTCTTATCTTTCCATCATTATATATAGTGTGTGAATAAAAGTATGAAAATTACTTTATGCAAATTTGTTAAAATTATATGTCTGTATTTTTTAATAAATATATGCATGTATTTCAACTATTAATGACTGAAAAACTGTTTTTATTGTCTAGTATCTAAAAAATTAAACATAGTTGAAGACTGGGCGTAAGTGTGAGATGTTTTCTCTTCTACGTTGCTTTGGATCACTTTTTCCCATTGGATGAATATTGGGTGGTAGATACAGGGGGATGTTGATCCGAGTCCCCCTAGCAGTGGGCACGTGGAGTAGTAGTTGAACAATTTCAGAAAGCACTTAAAATCCAAAATATAAACATTAGGAGCAAAGACAGTTTACAGCCAAAATACACCCTTCCTAGTGCCAAAAGAGACCCTACCTCCGAGTACTACTACATTAACTAGTAAACGATTGGTACTTTTCTATACCTAAATTAACTAGTAATACATCATTACCATTGCATTAGGACCACTTAGCCGAAGATTAAGATCAATTCATCCTATCGATGCAAACGCAAAAAGATAACACCTTGATGGTCTCGTATTGTCCATCAGCCGCAGTATATTACCGCGGTAGCATCGTGAGGAACATTAAATTTTCGAGGCCATAACTATCGGGCGACGCGCATCTTGTCGGCTCAATGACCTCTACTACGTTTACTTTCCGTTGCTTTGATTGTATTAAGACTGGATCATGACATCCCTTATTTGTAAGACCTTTATTATGGTTTGTAATGGATGATGTACTGTTGTACCAATTCTGTTATGTCTCACAAAAAAAGGTAATCCTGGGATTGCGATGTATGGCATAACAGGCATCTTGGATTAAAAATCCGAGTGTAGACAGTTTCGAAATTAACTTCACACCTTGCGACAATCTGTTTAGTGGACCCACTAGGCAATTAATGTTTCGAGAACGAGTGAGAGTTTGGAATGATTCAACTTATTGCGAAGAATATGCATGCCTAGAAATTTGACTGTGTTTTGAAGACAATCAAAGTGGCTATGCCTCACCGCATTTTGAAATTTTGCGTGTGTTTCGAAATTAACTTCACACCTTGCAAAATTCCCTGGATTGCGATATATGGCATAATAGGCATCTGGGATTAAAAATCCTAGGTGTTGACAAGTTGGTATCAGAGCTATCCTGACTAGAAGAGACCCTAGTTAGAATGGACGCTTGAACCAAAAACTTAGTTTCAAAACAAAAGAAGTGAATATTTATGAAAACCTATTCCCACTCTTATCCTTGAGATTCTTTCAAAAACAATTCAAGTTTCTCAAAAAATTCGCAATCCTACATAAAATTTGACACAATTGATCGCCCCACTAACTTGCTCACGTTATATTCTTATAGATGGAGGTCAATTATAGCAAGTTCTACCAGCTGGGCAACGGAGGCCACCTGATCTTTGAGAGGGATCTAGATGCACTCGCAGAGTATCTTGAGAACTCGCACCTGGAGTTCTTCGGGGCACACCTCAGCGATCACGTAGGAGGAGATCTAGAGTGGCTGATAGTTGTAGATCTCATAGGCAAGATGGAAGTACCCAACTCAGAGAAGATCCAATTCATCTTGAGGAAGAACAACTGGCTAGACGGACTAGCCAGGGCTATGCATGAAGCTCTTGCCCGTCTGTGTGGGCAAAACATCAACCAGATCAATGGGACTCGCTTTGCTCACTATGCAAGGCGTGATTCTATGGGACTGCCCTTGGAGATGCTAGGACACCTGGAGCTGAAGCACCAGGTGGATAATCTCGACTTCATGTTGTTCGATAGACAGCAGGAGTTGGACAACGCCCGTGCCTATGCCAACCACAACCATGCCATTACAGTCAAGAAGGACCAGACCCTCGCCATCCTTGCCAAGGAGGGCTATTCACTTTGTTGTTAGCGTGACAGGAAGGATCACACCATTGATCGTCTTCGCAAGAAGGAGGTGGCCACTCTTGAGAAGACCACCCGTGAACAGGAGATCCAGCTTGAAGCGAGGGAGGAGGAAGGTGAAGATATCCGTGGAGATATCTACTCTTACCTCAGTGATGATGATGACTACCTGGAGGATGAGGACATGGAGTTCCACACTGATGATGATGATGCCACCTTCATTGATGATAATTAGATGCACTTCAGACGTACCGTAGGAGTGAGTTGTACCTGGTCCCACTATATCGTAGTTTCACAGAATGGTTCCTAAAACCATATGTTTTCTATTTGTGTTGTGGTGTGTGCTTGTATTGGGTGCTATGAATGAATGAATGAATGAATGAATGAGAGGAAGTTGTTAGTTTGCAAAAACTGAGTCAAACTCCAAGTTTAAAGTTTCTAGAACAAACCCATAAAGCCTAGAAATTTCCCCCTTGTCTCATTATCTATCTCAATCTTGATATGACTCACGGTAACCCCGAAGGAGCAGTTCATCTCAAGACCCAATGCTGCAGATTCTGCAAATGTTAGTTTCTGACCGTGAAGGTAGTAGAGCCGAACGCCAAGCCAACATAGCCACTCTTCAACAGATAGCTCAGATGGCCCACAATAATCAAGGTCACAGAAACCAGGATAACCATGGATCCAAGCTCAAGAACTTTCATAATACCAATCCACCTATATTTAATAAGTCTTAAGAGCCCTTAGATGCCGATGACTGGCTCCAAACCATGGAGACCAATTTGGAGGTCGCAGGAGTTGAAGCCAATGAAAAAGTATTGTTTGCCACCCATTATCTGGCAAGTGATGCAAGATCCTAGTGGAATAGCACCCGTACCATGAACGGAGGTCATATGATGAGTTCAAAATCAAGTTCAGCCAGACTCATGTGCCCCTAGGTCTGATTAAGAGGATGAGGGATGAGTTTAGAGATTTGAAACAAGGAAGGATGACTGTGGTTGAGTACCATGACAGATTTCTGTCACTTGCTAGATATGCCCCTGAAGAGATTGACACAGAAGCAAAGAAGAAAGAGAGAATCATGAACGGACTGCATGATGAGATGCAAACTGTGCTAGACAATATTCCCTTTGATGATCTTGAAGCTTTGGTTGACTTTGCTATTCAGATGGAAGGGAAGATCAACCAAGCCAATGACAAACGCAAGAGTCGCAGGATGCACCAGCCTGGATCCCACCATACACAGAAGTATCACCCCAACCAATCTGCAGGATATGCCCCAAGAAACAACAGACCCCCTATGTCCCGTCCAAACTATCCCAATCGTGGAGGAGGAAACTCGAGGTCCGGAGGAAACCATAACAATAACCCCGGCAACTCCATAACTTCAACCGTGCATCGCCCAAGTCCAACAACAATAACACCAACAACGACAATACTGCCCTAAGGACTAGAAGCAATGATGTGCCTATTGCAGGAAAAGACAAGTCCATGATTAGCTTGCAGAGTCAAGGGTCACTACTCCAACGTGTGCCCCAAGAAGCTTGCAGCAACCACCAATGTGAATGCACCTGCTCAACAGCAATGACGTGTCTAGCCTAGAAAGAGATTTGCCCCAGGGAACCCGCTCAACCGCAACGGCCGTCTAATCCACATGAATGCTAAAGAAGCTTAGGAAGCGCCAGATGTCGTGCTGGGTATGTTTTCTATTAACTCGATACTTGCAAGCGTGTTGTTTGATTCTGGAGCATCGCACTCGTTTGTTACAGAAGAATTTGCATGCACTAGTAAGATTCAACCAACAAAATTGAAACATGTTATGATAGTTCAAATACCTGGTTCAACCACCAAAGCTAGAAAAAAATTGCAAGGATGTACCTATCAGAATCCATGAAATAGATTTTTATGCTAATCTAATAGTACTTGGAACCAAAGGTTTGGAAGTAGTAATAGGAATGGATTGGATGTCTAAACATAAAGGATTAATCAACTGTGCCAAGAAAGACATAACCATGACTAGCAGCACTGGAGTATCAGTAGAGCATGTATCTGAGACGCTGCCCCGTCAATTCAAATGCAACAAGAGTCTAACCCAACCAACCCTAGACCAAGTCAGAGTAGTCTGTGAATACCCCGACGTGTTCCCAGGTGAATTTCCCGGTATGCCCCTAGATCGGAATATCGAGTTCATCATTGAACTTGTTCCTCGAACTGGACCCATAGCTCAGAGACCTTGTAGTATGAACCCATCTGAACTAGTGGAGCTGAAGAAGCAACTTGATGCTATGCTAGAGAAAGGTGTTATTCAAGCAAGTGCATCACCCTGGAGATCCCCTATTTTGTTTGTGGATAAGAAAGATGGAGGTAACTATTTGTGCATGGATTACCGGAAGCAAAATGATGTCACCATCAAGAACAAGTACCCACTGCCGAAGATAGAAGATCTATTTAACCAGTTGACTTGTGCTAGAGTGTTTTCTAAGATTGATCTTAGAACTGGTTATCATCAACTCAAGCTTTATGCAACAGATATCCCAAAGGCCACCTTTATCACTAGATTTGGATTGTATGAGTACACTGTCATGTCTTTTGGATTAACCAATGCCCCCACTTATTTCATGAATATCATGAATAAGATTTTTATGAACTTCCTGGATAAGTTTGTTGTTGTTTTTATCGACGATATTATGATCTATTCCAAGTTAGAAGAAGACCATGAGCTACACCTGAGGACCATCCTTGAAACACTTAAAGAACATCAGTTGTATGCCAGGTTTAGCAAGTGTGAGTTCTGGTTAAAAAGTAGGATTCCTAGGACATATCGTGTGAGCAGGAGGAATTGTTGTCGATCCCACCAAGATTAAGGATGTTGAAGAATGGAAAACCCCAACCACTCAAACCCAAGTCCACGCATTTCTCAGATTAGCGGGATATTACCCCAAGTTCGTAGAAGGATTTTCAAGCATCACAAGACCGCTGACCCAACTATTTAAGAAAGATTAGAAGTTTGAATGGATGGAAAAATGTGAAGCAAGTATTCAAGAGCTCAAGAAGAGATTGATTTTAGCCCCAATTCTGATTATGC
Source organism: Avena eriantha (assembly GCA_910589775.1). NCBI lineage: Eukaryota > Viridiplantae > Streptophyta > Magnoliopsida > Poales > Poaceae > Avena > Avena eriantha. The sequence goes on along the minus strand of OU342744.1, from coordinate 259,154,819 downwards.
CGGATATCAAGAAGCCTTTTGATGTGTATTATGACGCATCCAAGATTGGACTCGGATGTGTGTTGATGCAAGAAGGCAAATTCATATCATATATGTCAAGACAACTAAAGAAACATGAACAAAACTACCCCACCCGTGACATAGAACTAGCAGCCGTAGTTTTAGCTTTGAAGACCTGGCGACATTACCTTATGGGTAACCGCTGTGAGATTTATTCGGATCACAAGAGTCTGAAGTATATTTTTACCTAGAGGGAGCTGAATATGAGGCAAAGGAGATGGATAGAGTTAATCAAGGATTATGACCTTGACATTCACTATCACCCCGGCAAAGCCAATGTGGTAGCAGATGCTCTTAGCAGATTGCCGTGTAAATTAAACACCATGATTAAAGAAGCCCAACCAAGTTTGCATGAAGAGTTGGAGCAGTTTAGAATGGAGCTAGTTAGCGAAGGATTCCTATACAGTATTGAACTTCAACCCACTTTGATCAGTCAGATCAAGGAAGCCCAGAAAGGAAATGCAAGTATCGACAGAATCAAGCGTCGTATCGGTACAGGGAAGGTACCCGGATTCACCAAAGATGAAGAAGGATTTTTGTGGTACAAAGGACATATCTGTGTGCCAGCAGATTCCCAGTTGAAACAAGTCATCATGGAGGAAGCTCATGATACTCTTTATTCTATCCATCCCGGAGGAACAAAGATGTATCAGGATTTGAAGGAGCAATTTTGGTGGCACAAGATGAAGAGAGAAATCGGAAGCTACATAGCCAAGTGTGATATCTGTCAGAGAGTCAAAGCAGAACATCAGCGACCCGTAGGACTTTTGTAACCATTGCAGATTCTAGAATGGAAATGGGATTCTGTCGAAATAGATTTCATCACCGGTTTTCCTACCTCTAGTAGGGGAAGTGACTCTATTTGGGTCATAGTTGATAGACTGTCTAAGGTAGCCCATTTTATACCTGTCAAGACCACCTACCAAAGTTTGAAGCTAGTAGAGTTGTACATTGCTAGAATCATCAGTTTGCATGAACCCCTAAGACCATAGTGTCGGATCGAGGAACCCAGTTTACCTCAAGATTTTGGTAGAAAGTCCAACAAGGATTAGGAACCAAGCTGAACTTCAGCACAACCTATCATCCGCAAACTGATGGACAAACTGAAAGAGTCTACCAAATTTTAGAAGATATGTTGAGAGCTTGTGTGCTAGAATATGGATCAAAATGGGAAGATTGTCTGCCTTTCGCAGAATTCTCATACAACAATAGTTATCAAGCCAGTTTGCAAATAGCCCCATTTGAATTTCTGTATGGAAGGAAGTGTCGTACCCCCTTGAATTGGTCACAGGTAGGAGAGAGTCAGATTTTCGGACCCGGCATCCTACGAGAAGCCAAAGAGAAGGTTCACAAAGTCCGTGAACACCTCAAGACTGCCCAATCCAGACATAAGAGTTATGGTGACAAAAGACGTCGAGACCTGACCTTCAATGTTAGAGATTTTGTATATCTCAAAGTATCACCCTTGAAAGGAAGGCAGCATTTTCAACTTAAAGGGAACTTAGCCCCTAGATATATTGGACCCTTCAAGATTTTGAATCACCGAGGAGAAGTATCATATAACTTGGAACTGCCGGAGGAGATGTTAACCATACATGATGTTGGGTTCGTAGCATAGAAAACAAAAAAATTCCGACGATGGGAACTATACGCCAAGCTCTATCTACTAGATACAAGCAACGGGTGGATATACATCCATAGAGAACATACCCTAGAAGACAACAAAGCTTTGTTAACAAGATGGAACTCATGGATGATGTAGTCGTACACTTGTCGATCTCAAGATCGTGATGAAGTTCTTCAGGTCTAGCAGTTCCAGTACCATCAGGTCCAGCACTATCAAGTCCAGCACCGCAAAGTAGCGGTGCATCCGTGATCTCACACACGTCCGGTCCATCAAACAAGCTCCGCCTCCTCGCTCCTGCGATGCAGCGGAAGCAGCAACTCCTTTCCAGATAAAGCCACCGGGAACATGTATCTCGTTAATCCGAGACCATGGGGAATAACTAGAGGGAGAAGAAAACCTTCATGAGGAGGTGGGGCAAGAGGAGAGGAGTCATGGGATCCTTTTATAGGAGAGGGGGCGCAGCCCCATGGCCATGGCTGGCCGGCCATGGTGGGTGCCCCCACCTCTCCCTCATTCATGTGGGTGGAGCTTCCACTAAGCCCACTCACATCAATTTCAACTCCACTCACTTTGCATTTAATGTCAACCAAATTAAATTTATTTTCTCTTTAAATAAAACAATTTTATTTATTTTATTCAGAATTTTTTTAATTACTTTAATTAACAAACATTCACATAAAACTCCCTGCAACATTTCAATATCACATGCAGAACCAGCTTCAGCAATTTCACGCGCAACAATTCCGGTTTCCATCGAAATTTATTGCAGCGCTTCCTTAATCTTTATCTGAAACATATTTGCTCCTAAATGGTGTTGGTATTCCTTAAGTCTGTCACCCTACGGTTCGCGAATAATGCAGACATGATCGAGACCCCTCTCTGATCAATAATCAGTAGCGGGACCTGGAGATCCGTACTGACTCCCACACATTCAACGATGACTCTTGTGATCGTGTGAACCTTTAACGTCGTAACTAAATCCCTTTGTCTCGCGATATATTACATGTCTGAGATTCGATCATCAACATCCAAATAGCTAGTTTGATCTCGTTACCGACATGCACTCTTTTCTTGTTCCCGTGATATAACATTCTAGTGATCACATCACTTGCTTGCAAGCTATCTTAATGTGATATCCCCGAGAGGGCCCAGAGTATATCTATCCATCATCGGGATTGACAAATTCCACTCTTGATCCATGAGCCTCAACATAACACCTTCGAAGTATCTAAACCCACCTTTATAGTCACCCTTTTAGGTGTGATGTTTGATGTTATCAAGTTACTCTTCCGATGTTAGCAATTAACATGATCTCATGGTCTAAGGACTAAGATTACTTCGTATGATGTTATAGAAATATAAACATAATGACTTTGATCGTAATGTTATACTTCGGATGAATGTTCATCACATCATTCCACCAATGTTGTGACCTCGTTATTAACAACATCCAATGTCCATGATCAGGAAACCTTGATCATCTTAATAATCAACGAGCTAGTTTATATGAGAGGCATCACTAGGAACTTTGTATTTTTTTATTAAACACACATGTATTAACGTTTCCAATTAATACAATTATAGCATGCAAAATAAACATTTATCCTAAACATGGAATAAGGTAATAACCACTTTATTATTTGCCTCTCGGGCATATTCCCTTCAGTCTCCCACTTTCACTAGAGTCAATAATCTAGTTTGAAAAACTTTGCGTACTGAACACCTATGGCTTTCTAGTGTTGCATATACGCGATTGCTAGTGGTTAACATAATCTCCGGATCTAACAGTTTCAGGTCCGTGTGTATTTGCATGTATTTGTGTCTCTACGCATCACTCATTCTCAAATGAGATGGCATTGTATAAATTTGGTCCTTTGGTGAGACCTTTAGTTCGTTTGGGTTAAAATATGTTGATATTATTGTCATACAATATATCTTCATAGTATTAGCCCACTCTGAACCACACCTATTTTGATAACAAACTACTTAACACAAATGCCCTCTTTTGCTGCTACTATAGCAGTCATATACTTAGCCTTTTGTTGTAGTATCCGTCACAATGTCTCAACTTTGGAACTCATCCAAATCCATCATGGAACATCCATTCCATTACATTGTTCCACCCATAGTCTAAATTGAGATAAATTTAATTTGTATCTTGTGACAAAACTAGTATCAATGTAACACTTTACAATGAACTACCTTTAACTATTTGTCACTTATACATGATATATTCTTAGTTCTTCCAAAGATCATAAGAATATATTTACTATCGTCCAATGATCATCTTATGAAACATTCTGGTATGTGCTCATAACATTTACAGCATAGGACATATATGGATACAAACATATCACGGTATAATCGATCAAAATATTCATGTGATTTTACTCACCAAGTGTTGAAACACTTGAATCTTGATACAATCCTTTCCATGCAGCAAGAACCTTTCTTGTTGTTTCCATATTGAACCCTTTCAATATCTCATATATGTACGTCTGGCATAACCATATTAGTGCCTCAATCTATCCATATAGACATTGATGCCAAATATTCCGGTTTTGCCCAAGTCTTTCATCGAAATCCTATTTTAATGTAATTCTTAACTTGTGTCAATAAAAGATACATCATTTCCAATCAACAATAAGTACTCTGCATAATGTATTGGAAATTTGTCTCAGCGCTCCCACTTAATTTCTTGCAAGTGCAAGCATCTTCATCATCTTCGATGAAATTAAACTCCTTTAACATTTTCATCATGGTGAAGTTTCAACTCCGCTATGCTCACTTCAACTATTGAAGTTTGCATGCCCTTTTAGCACCCTTTGAATTAACAAAAACCCTTCGGACCGTGTCATGTACATGTCCTAGGTAACCATTCTATTAGAAGAATCTTTTTTTTGTTTATTCAACTACCAGATACCAAATTATATGTAGTGGTTGCTACATTAATCCGTCAAGACTAAATATCGCTATAAAATATCAAATCTTGTTATGGTCAACTCCTTGAACATTGTCGTAAACTTCTTTATGACATGTCAACTATTTCATAGATGTTAAACATCCATGTTTATTTCTTTATAGATCTAAACACGACCGATAGGCTTCACGCCTTTCCGGAGGGTCTTCCAAGTTCAGAAACTTGATTTCTTGTGTATGGATACTATCATGGATTCTATGACTTCTAGTCATTTTATGGAGTCAGGGCCGATCATCGCTTCTTTGCATGCAGCCGGTTCATCATTATCAAAACAATAACGACTTCTCTTTCAAAACTTACTATTTGATTCTTACCGACCCACATTGTCGTGGTGTGGAACACAACAGTGCCATCGGGGATGGCTTGAAGGGTACAATCAGGTTTCTATCGGTGGCTACTCGCAACAGGTTGGGCACAGACACTGCAAAAATAGTGATGTACCTAGGTTTGGATCCCTCTTGGCGAGGTAAAACTCCTACTCCTACAAGGATCTACTATCAAAGGGGGCGAATGCCCAATACAAATGCTCCTTGAGTTGTTTCCCTAGCTACTTCTTGCTTGGAATTCTCTAAGTCCTTCTTCTCGTGTCTATTTTTCCTTCTTCTTGAGCTTACCTATAACCCTAGCGCTACCCCCTTTATATACAGGTCGAGGAGATAGCTTACAAGATGAGTTCTAGGGTTTACTATTTAGATTTGGGCTTTACAAAGTGGGTTGGCTGGATAGGGCCAAACGGCAGGCTTAGGTCCAGTCAAGCCTCCAGTATAGGGGAGGACCATGCTTTATCTCTCAGCCCCCCTGCTTTACTTGTCATCCGGCTCTTTATCCGTCAGCCGGCTCTTTATGCGTAAGCTGGGGCTTTCCTCGTGAGCCCCTAGTTTCCTCGTCAGCCTCCAGCTTTGGCGCAGTTGTCTAGTAGCGCCGACCAGGCCAGCCAGCCTATACGGTCAAGGGTGTGCCTAGCAAGGAGCGTCATCCCCACCGTACAGTGTCTAGCAGATCTGAGGCGGCCGGCTAGGAGCGGCCTCCAGCCGGTTCTTCTGGCTACCCGGCTAGACGGGCCAGCCGGGGAAACTTGAGTGTGGACCGGGTGGGCGTTCCACCCAGCTGCAGTTCCTTTATTTGGCTCCAGATGGCCCATGATCCTTGGAGCCGGCCAGTTGGTCCCGTCTTGGTCTACCCAGGGGTCATCCCCCCGACACTAGTCCCCAAGCGCAATAGGACTTGGCCTCGTGGAGAAGTTCTTGCGTGCTCATTTGAAATGATTGATGACGCAGGTGCCTTGTCATTTTCGTTTGTCTTGTAGCCTTTGTCTTGTAGTCTTTGTCCTATACTGGCTTTAGATTCTGTGTTGTTTTCCCGGATGGGGTTCATCGGCTACGGAGCCGATGGACCCACCCACAAGGTGTGATGGGTGATCTTCTTGACCGGCTGCCGCACCCGACCGGGAGATGGATCGCCATTCTGCTGTCGTTGGTGCTTGCGTAAGCCACGCCTTCCATTTTTGGCACGCGTCGCGTCAGTTTGACTTCTAGGTCTGCTTCTACAGATTTTGGTAATCGTGCGCATGCCTTCATCATTGTGTCTCCTTGGAGATCGTGGGAACGGTTTGCCTCCCGCAGTAACTTCTGTAGGATCCTCTGTGCGCGTGGCACTGGCGCACGCGATCTGCCTCGAACCGTCGTGGGGTAATGGGGTGGTTTCCTTGCCACGTGGCGTAGAGGCAGGGGAACCGACGCGGTTATCCTTTGCTGATAAATACGTGCGCGAGGAGTAGTGATGCCTCACTTCACCTCCCTGCGCCAGCCACCCTAGTTCTTCCTCGCGCTTTAGCCTCCCTATGCCCTTCTGCGCCACCGTTCCCTGGTCATAGGCGCCGCTCCTCTTGTACGACCACGGGACCCCGCGCCTCCATCACGGCTACTTTCCTAGGCAACATGCTGCCCGAGGTCGCTGGTGGCTGGTGCGGCTCTTATGTCATGGAGGAGCTCGTGAGGAAGTACCGGCGGGGGAAGTTCCTGCCGTCGGAATGGGTGGTGAAGCATCGCCTCGTGCCGGAGGGTAAGCGGGTGCCTCGCCCCCAGCAAGGCGAGTCCGTCATATTCCTCGTGCACTTCGCTCGCGGCCTCGGGCTACCGCTGAGCCGCTTCGTCTTGGAGCTGCTGGTCACCTTTGATCTGCAGCTTCACCATCTCAGGGCCAACACCGTGTCGATGCTGTCGCATCGCACGGCCTGCTGTGAGGCGTTCCTCGACGTCTCCCCTGACGTCGCGAATTTCTTGAAGTTCTTCCAATTCAAGGTGCAGGTGGTGGGGAAGGGCGGCCCGTTGACGGAGACGGGTTGCTGCCCCATCTACCCCTGGCCGTCAGCGCCCATACCCAGCCTGGAGCTCCCCGACACCATCAAGCTCTGGCAGCACTCGTATTTTTATGTGCGCAACAACATGGAGGTGGACTTCATCAAGGTCCCTGCCTTCGCCAATGTCCCCTCCAGCCGGAAGGCCTGGACCGTCCAACACTTGGGCGCCCAGGGCGACATCGACCAGATGGGCACCCGGCTGGCCGTCCTCGTGGAGAAGGAGCGACTCACCGCCCAGGACATTATATTGTCCTGGATGGCGACCCGCGTGCTCCCGCTGCAGCACCGGTTGCACAAGATGTGCCACCTCTCTGGCCATCTGGATCCCACCCGGGTATCCCGGCTAGACGTGTCGTACGCCGGCCTCCGCGAATGACTCGCCACCATTTCGAAGGAGGTGTTGGAGGAGGAGTGGCAGTTCTCCTGCCGACCGTACCACCGCGACTGGCTGCCGCCAAAGGTATGTTTTTTCTTGCTCTTCTCCGGGTGGATTTTCCTGAGGGACTCCCGTTTCATGCCTCTTATCTTCCCTTGTTGAGTAGCTTTTCACGGCGCAGCTAGCGGAGGACGGTATGGGGGACATCGAGCTCCCCAACTTCGCCATGGACTTCAAGCCGGCGAAGGCTCCGCCTGCGGAGGCGGATTAGTTCCCCATGCGGGCCGACGAGGGCTGCAAGTTCCCACCCGGTGAGAATTTGTTTCCAGCCCTTGTCATGCTTGCACTTGCTATGCTTGTGGTTTTAATCTTGACTTTTCGCTTGTCCTTGTAATAGCTTCCCACGGCGAGGACGTGGAGCTGGCCGAGCTTACCGCGACCAAGGGGAGGGGGGAACGGGTCGCCCCTACCAGTGTTGCCCTTGCCACAGGTGGTGGCAAGAAGTCACACTGCCTCCGCCCTGCGCCCATCATGCCGAGCATTCCCGGGTTTGTGCTCTTGTCCTTTTGGTGCGATTATTGCCTTGCTTGTATTTTTTTCTCACTTCTTGTATTCCTGCAGCGAGGCCATGTCCTTGCCTGGCTCCGCGACCGTCGCCACCGTGTCCGCCCCTCACACCTGCTGCCGAGGGGAGCGCGCTGACTTCGGCATCCGAGGCCGCGCCGGCTTCGGCGTCCGAAGCTGCGCCGGCTCTAGCCTCCGAGGCTGCGCCGGCTCTAGCCTCCGAGGCTGCACCGGCTCCAGCTCCAGCGTCCGTAGCTTCGCCGGCTCCAGCCCCCGAGGCTGCACCGGCTCCTGGTCCCGTGGCGGCAGCGACGGATGTGGTGCCGCCAGCTGAGCCCATGACGCTTCATCGGGCCACGGCCGTCTCCCGGCTTGCGGGGGGTTTGTCGTTCGGGCGTGCCGGTGCGGCCGTCCCTCCCACCGGCTCGGTGGTGGGTGCTGACTCCAACGCCTACCGGGTGGAGGAGACGATGAAGGTGCCGCCGCCGGTTGCCCCTGTCGAGCCGGAGGTTGGAACCTCTGTGACTCCGGTGAGCTACAACGACCTCCAGGTCACCGTCTGGACGCCGGCACGTGTCGCGCCGCCGCTGGATGTCCTCCTGGCATAGTTGTCGGAGGCGGCGCCTTTGGCTGTTGGCCAGATCCGCCAGCTGGTGGGGGCGCTGGAGCAAGGGCTCAGCCAAGCTAGGACGCTGGGAGCTTCTGTCGAGGCATGTGTTCTGTCACTAGTCTTGTTGTTTTGTCACCATCTTGCGGCATAGCTATTTTTCTTGGTTCTTATCTCTCTTTTCTTGCATAGAGGGCTCTTACCGACGCTGCCAGGACTTCGCGGGACCTGGGCCGTAAGTTTGCTCGCTCTGCCGTATCTTCCCAATTGCGCGATTTCTCGCGCTTCTTGTTGAGTATTGGTTAACCTCCTGCAGCTCTGCTGGCTGACCGGGACCGCGAGGTGGCTCGGCTGAAGGAGGAGGTCGCTCAGCTGGAGGAGACCAACAAGACCCGCCACGACCAGATTGCCAAGCTGACTACACAACAGCAGCAGATGGAGATCAAGGCTGGTAGGGCCAAGAAGGCTGCGGACGCCAGACCGAGGCGTTGAAGAACCTGGAGGGGCTCTATGCCACCCAGGAGGATGACCTCAGGGCTTCCAAGGCCAAGGAGGCGGTGGCGCTATCGGAGCTCTGCCAGATCACTGAGATCGTTGTCAGTAAGTTCTTTTGACTTGAGCCCCTTTTGCGGATTTGTCCTTTGTGATTGATACTGACCACCGCCCTCATTTCCAGCTACAGCTTAGTACCCTGAGGCAACAGATCAGGCGCTGGGCCGGATTCCTGAGACGGATCTGGAACAGGATCTCCACCCGGAGGAGCTGGTGACAGTCGTCAGCGAGGAGGCGAATCAGCTCCGCGCTGCCGCACTCAAGGTCTTTGACTATGTCTGGCCCGAGGCCGTCCCGCCTGCCACCATGGATGTCCTAGATGAGTGTCTCTGGGGCGCTCCGGAGCTCATGAACATGGCCCGGAGTGGGCGGCTCGTGGTGGCGCGGAGATGGTACTTGCTCTACTGAAGTCCTGGTACTCGGATGTGGATCTCTGGAGCCTTTCCGGTGGATTCCGCCAAAGGACCAGCTATGACTAGCTTCGTGCCGATGTCCACGACATCCTCTCCTGTGCCGTGTCGATCGGGAGCTACGTCGTGCTGGACAGGGACTTCAGCGACCCAGCCGGCACGGAGCGATACTTCCACAGCCCGGATGCGGCACGCACCGACGCTCCGGCTGCGCCACAGACCGCCTCGACGGACGTCGCCTCCTGCAGCCGTGCTCCAGCTGACGCCTCCAGCCCTTCTGCTCCTCAGTGAATTTTATCCTCGGTATGTGTCATGGTGGTGGCATGGCAGATGCCATGGATAGGATAAAGATGGGGCCAATGAGTGCTAGGGGAATCCAGGGAGGGAGAACGTGGTGATTCCACGCACGGAAGTTCTTGTATATTCTCTATCAATGGTGTTTACAAGTACTCCTGAGGCTCTCATCAAGGAGTCGATGTCTCTTACTCCCTGTCAACTAGTCCTAGAGTTCTACCTTAGACATAGTGATTGATCGATCGGCCCGCCCTCTCTATGGAGGCCCCGGTGCTCCTTATATAGGGGAGCCCGGGTTATAATTCTACGGCACATGTGGCAGCATATTCTACGAATATGCTCCATTCCTAAAGCAGATGCTTCTTTATTCCCTTTAATGGTTCGTCCGGGCTTTGGACGTAACCCATGGCGTAATCCTTGTCTTTTGGCATCACCAGACACGGACTACGTCATCCGGCTTTGCCCGCGTCACCTTGGTCGCCCCTGACCCTCTGGTCCTCTTCTTTACTTTACTTTGCTCATGGTATAGCTAATAAAGCCACCTTTTGACCAGCGGGGGATTCCTTCTCTTGGAAGCTAAGTTAATCCGGCTAGCATATAGCTAATCCGGCTTACCCAGTTACCTGCAAAACAGATAGACATGGCCAGCATAAATCTTATTCTGGCCGGACCATAGTCAAGGAGGCGCCCCATGAGCCGGGTCACACTGTGATTCGGCCTGCTGTGAGGTGACCTGGTCAGCACTTGCTTTTGACCGTGCCGTACCCTGGCTAACTCGGCCCTTATACCCCGGTGTTACCCTACCCGGGGGTATCCCCCCAACATTAGTCCCTGAAGCTGGTGCAGTCTTAGCAACCTTTAGTTGTTAAGGCCACAGCAGGTTCCAATATCCGGATCTTTTGCTCCTTAGGCCGAGTTACCTCGTAGCACGGAGTTTGTCATCTTGCGACCCTTTTCTCATTCCGAGTTATTCCTCATTGTCCAGGTCTTTCGCTCGCTTATTCGGGTTACCTTTCCTTCCCTTGTACACTTCTCTACATCCTACGTGGAGGGTAATCATCATTTTGCCTCATTTTAAGGGCCACGCATATTTAATCCGGTTACTGTCGCAATGTCGGGAATAACTGTTGTAAACGTCTATTCACTGCAGCTCCTCGTTAACCGTAACATTACATCACGTTGTGGGGTTATCTGCTCCTGTAGCCCTTCCTATGGCCTTGCTCTGATTGCCTGTTCGGGCCGTGCACACGCTCGTTGCGCGTGGCGTGTTGCCCGCAAAGGATCCCACGACGCGCGTGCTGTGGGGTTAAGTTGGAGGCGTGGGGCGATTTTAGGGGAAGTTCCCCCATTTCTTCCGCACTTCCTAGCATTTCTCTTTCACAACAACTCCACCGCCGCCGCCAGTTTTCTGCTCCACGAGCGCCACCGTGACCGCGCTCAGGTAGCCACTCACATTTGCGCCGCCGTTCCCATTCACACTTTCCATCACAGGGCCTTGCGCTTCCTGCTTTCCTTCCTCCGGCTATCTCTACTCCGATTACTCCCTAGAAGACCTCGAATCCACCATGTCAGAGGCAGAGGAAACGGTGGTGGTGCAGCAGGAAGAAGGAGCGGAGGGCCGTGAGCGCGGCTGTTGGGACGGCTCCACCGTCCGTGAGGAGGACCTCGATTGGCTCCGCGCCATGCGGCGCATCCCCGCCGGCGTCGCCTACCGCCTAGCCTCCGGTGAAGTCACTCCTTCCCCAAATCTGGGGAGTACGTTGTTTGTCTGTCGCATTTCCAGCATGGTTTCGGCCTCCCACTTCTGATTTTTTTCTTCGAGTTCATTTCTACATATAAGTTGCAACCGCATCACCTCCTTGCAAACGCCATTACCTCTCTGTCCTCCTTTGCTTCTGGCATCGAGGGGTACATCGGCCTCCAGCCAACCAAAGAACTTTGGATCAAGTTCTTTGGCCTCCGGAGGAACGTAGTTCCGAACAAGGAGCATGCCCCGGAGGACAAGCACTTGACCTAGTGCGGCGCCGCCTCCATTTCTCCCCGGAAGCAGTCCGTGTTCCCCCGGGTCACCGGACACGAATCTTGCAAGGGCTAGGACCGGACTTTCTTTTATGTCCGGAACACCACTAAGGAGGACCTGGTCCGGCTGCTCCCCTTCAGACTTGGCCCACCTGACACCTCACGTTGGGAGAGCATTCTGAAGTGGCCCACGGCCCTGGCGAATCAAGTAGAGCGCCGGATCAAGGAGCTGCTCAAGGAGAAACTCCGGGGGGAGGACATTATGATCACTTTCCTCTGCAACCGGGTATCCCCCCTCTAGAAGCGAGCCCACAAGATCTGCTATCTTAGCAGCCCTCTCGATCCTCACCGGAGTTCTTCCATTGAGCTGGATAACTCAGCGGTTTACCGCTGGGTTAAGTCCATATTTAATGTGCAGAAGGAGTTCTCCAAGGATTGGGAGTGGGGACCCGAGCCCTTCACCCAGGTCAACCCTCCACCATAGGTGAGTTTTCCTGTTCTTGTTTTCTAAATCTTCTCTGTATGTCGATTCACTCTTGTAACTTGTCAATTGTTGCCTTGTTCTCAGTGATTCCTCCAGCAGACACTAGACGATGGCGAGGTGCTGGCGAGCAAGTGGTTGCCGGACCGCACCGAGGAGGACGAGGAGGAGCCTGATCCGGTGGCCTTCCTGCCTACCCCGGATGTTGTCAGACGCAGCGCTGGTAAGGCCTCTTCTCTAAGAGATTGGCTAGATGATGATGACTCGAATGTTGAGGTCCTTGAGGTATTTGATCCGGTTCTCATCTCTTACTTGCACCTGGCTTATGTTCGAATGTTCAGCTAACCCGGACGATCAGGTCCACGAGGTTCCTCCCCTTGCCACTGGTGGCCTGGCCCCGGCTCCATCCCAGAAGCGTGCAGCTACCTCAGCCGTAGATTCGGAGGTGCCGCCGCCCAAGAAGAGGCAAAAAAAGTCCGGGGTTAAACCCTCGGCCAAGCCTGCCACCAAGAGCATGGTTCGGAGGACGCCCAAACCTCGGGCTCCTCCTACCGCGAATGAGTAAGTTCTTTAATACTGCTTCTTGGGATTTTTTCCTTTGCTTGCCTTTGTTTGTTATTGACTCTCTTTTTGACTTGGTGCTTTTTCTTTTTCTCAGAACTCCTAGGGATATCCCTCAGAGCGGCTCCGGCATTGCCTCCCCACTCCGGAGCAGTTCCTCTCCCCCTCCCCCCAACGACGATTATTGTCCGCTCAGCCCTATTCAGGAGGGCTTCGTGGTTGCCCAAGAGGAGGGAAACATCGGCGCGGGGGTAGTGGGGCGGATCTGGATACGTAAATGCTGGATCTCCCCAGTTCCTCGGCCTTAGTGCCAGATCCTGAGGTGCCAGCATCATCGGCACCACCCCCAGCAAATCCTTTTGTCTCAGTACCAGCATCAGCAGCACTAGTAGCACCATCACCTGCACCAGCAGCACCAGCACCACTAGTACCGGCACCAGCAGCACCAGTACCAGCACCAGCAGCACCAGCAACACCAGCAGCAGCAGCACCAGCAGCAGCAAAGACCTCCAAACCTCCCAAGGGAAAAGCTCCATCGGCTCCCTCCGGGTCTACCCCTTCCGTGGCAGATATTTTTCAATCAATTCCTCCACCTTCATCCGGCAAAGTCAAGAAGACTTCCGGCTCAGCAAAAGTAACTTCATCCGGGTCTATTGCCTCCGGATCAGAGGGCAGCCAACAGCTAGTTTTGCATACCAGCCCCGCTACAGCTCAATCCGCCAGGCGGGAGACCCACATGAAGGGCCTTGTGGCGAGCTATTCTCTGAGCGGCGTAAGCTACAGTCCACTACTCCTTGAGTATGTAAAGAACTAGAATAACGCAGAATTCGTCCACCCTCAAGGCGATCTGCCAGAGAAGTTCGGCCCAGCCGAGTTCAGTGCCTAGATGAACTCCGCTACCAAGGCTATCTCCTTGGCTGGCCGGATGATGGAGGTAATTCTTTTTCTCTGTTGTTGATGTTTTACATAACTGAACACTTGTAGATATAACCCCTAGTCCCCGAGCCTCCGAGGGAATAACTTGTTATTCGGTCGGATGCTTCTCATAGAGCTTAGCTTTTGTTCGTAATGACATCAAATTTTAGTAGGTTTTGAGCCGGGTCTAGTTCCCTTAGCTCATATCTTATATACTTCGAATATCCAGACACCTAGATCCAGGTTAAGTTCCACTTGGCCTAGGTCATGCAGACTTTGAATATCCACACACCTAGAGCCGGGTTAAGTTCCACTTGGCCTGGATCTTGTAGACTTCGAATATCCACACACCTAGAGCCTGGTTAAGTTCCACTTGGCCCGGGTCTTGTAGACTTCGAATATCCACACACCTAGAGCTGGGTTAAGTTCCACTTGGCCCGGATCTTGTAGACCTCGAAATGCCTTTGAACTTTGTCTTTGCCTTGCTTATTTCAGATTACCACTAACCGCCCAACCGCTGAGTTCCAGCGCCTGCTGGACTCCTACAAAGACATTCGCGCGTGTTACGGTAGAATCTTGGTGGAGTACCAGAAGAGGGGTAAATTTCTATTCTTCCTCTTCCTTGTTCATTCAAACTTCTTAGGACCTATATGAATTTGTTTTCCGAATCATTCAGCCGAGGTTGAAACTGAGAACATAGTCATGAGGAAAAACCTTGCGGAAATCAAAGGTAAACTTATCCCCTTCACATGATCATTGTATTTTCCTTGCTTTATCTGGTGGACACTCATACTTTGGGTCCTCCGGATCATTGTGCTGTTGCAGTTGCTCTCGAGGATAGTGTCACCATGCCTGAAATGATGACCACTTCCTCGAACAAGCAGTAAATCATGAGGCTAAAATGATAAACAAATACACAGAGATAGCTCGGCTCCAACAGCAGGACTCGGAGATCACTCGGCTGAATGCCGAAATTCAAAGGCTTAAGAGCTTCCATCAGTCTGAGTTGGAGAAGGCCGACCAAGAGTTTGCCGAGGAGAAGGAGCGTTTAACCACACAAATCTCCAAGGATAAGAGCCTACCGGAGGAAGCCGACGTCAAGCTTGCGTCGGTGAACACCGAATACGAGAAACTCCAGGTCCATAATGCCAATGTTGATTCCAAGTTTCAGCGACTCCTCTTCTAAATTGCGCGTAAGTTTTCTGCCCTTGCTCGATCTTCTACCATCAAGATTTGGTCCTTTTGTTCACTATCTTTCTTCTTATCTTTAGATAAATTTCCAGAGAGCGATACGCTCGCTGCCTCTGCCGTACGCTAGTCCTGCGAAAAGCGTGGAATTCCTGCTGCCCTTGGTGCCGAGCCAATCCCTTATACCATAGAGGCTCTCCTGGCGAGTCTCACCGCTCGTATTGAGGTAGTAAAGAATCATGGCGCGGATATCATCTCGGTGGCAACACGGATGTTTAGCTGCCTCTATCCCAGTGAAACCATTCCCAAGAAAGGCTCGGCTTTCATAGCCAAGTTAATGGAGTGTGACACACAGCTGCATCTATGGCGCGAATCTGCCGCACGGGCTGGGGCTGACATTGCTCTAAAATTTGCGCTCTCGTGGTATGAAGGAATTGACTTGGCATTGCTCACTCGCATACGCACCGGGTCTAAGTGGTGCGAGGATCCGCAGTGGATCGCATGCCGCCAGGCCTGTGCTAACAAGCTCATCTAGTACTCCTTCTGCCATGCTTGGAATGAGGGGCCGAGTTATCTTGATGTTGTTGATGAAGAAATTGTCTCTGGAGCTGAAGATGAAGGGAGTGAAAGCGAAGGCTCCGAACTAGGCAAGGAAGATGACGACCCGGAGGATAGCGAGGTTAACCCGGAGGACGAAGCCGAAGCTAGCCCTCCTCCTCCACACTCTGGAGTACCTCCCTCCTCGACAGATGATTCGTCTGTTGCTCCTGCTCCTTGAAAAACACTTGTCACAATTATCAGATCCCTAGAATGTCGGGCGCAGATGTATTTAAATATTTTGGTTTGGTTGTGCTACAATTTTAAGTTCTGAACTAAGTTTTATTGCCGGATTATCATGCGCGAAGTCCCCGAGTTTCATTTTCTTGTTCTTCCAATTTTTGACTCGGCTCGCGTCTACCTTGATTCGGTTTTTCGACTTACGAGTCCGAGGTTCAAAATATTGACTTAACAATACTTGAAACCTTGAGATTAGATCAAAATGATTCGGCATTTTAGTGACTAAAACAAACTAAGGGTTAGTCATAAAACCAATGTCGGCCCGCTTAAGTTCTTTCCCTTAGTCGTTTTTCATGTGCTTTGCCATTCCAAACTTGTTCTCTTGCTTTCCATGAAGCCAATTCTTGTTGGACAGCAGCAAAGTCGAAGAGTTAGGTTTTTGGTGCTCACACATTACTAATCCGACTAAGATATAAGCATCTTAACCCAGCCGCCACAAAAATACGAAAACAAGAGACAAGTATTATAGCAGTCCCCGAGTCTCTGCTCGGGGTGACAAAGTTTTTATTGATAAGCTCATCGCCGACATACATACCGACATACGAGTAGTTCGGATACATTCACCTCTTAGTTAGGTGTAGAAAGGACGAAGCAGTGCTACGTTCCACGGTCTTTTGGATTCTTCTTCGGACCTGTCCGCCTTGTTCTTTTCCTGGGGTTGTGCATCAATGAGAGAGTAGGAGTCATTGTGCAAGGATTTGCTTACAATGAAAGGTCCTTCCCATGGCGGGGATAACTTATGCATGCCAGTAGTGCACTGTATCAACCGGAGTACCAAATCACCTTCCCGAAAAACTCGGGGGTTTACTTTTCGGCTATGATAGCGTCGGAGATTTTGCTAATATATGGCGGATCTAGACAAGGCCTGTTCTCTCGCTTCTTCCAGCAGATCAACATCATTCTGCCGGGCTTCGCGCACTTCGGCTTCTGTGTATTGGGTGACTCTTGGCGAATCATGCTCTATGTTGGCTAGTAATATAGCTTCTGCCCCATATACCAGAAATAATGGCGTATAGCTTGTTGATCGATTATGAGTTGTTCTTAAACTCCACAGTATCACTAGTAGTTCTTTTATCCAGCACCCCACTGATCTTTGCAGCGGCTCTATGAGTCGGGGTTTTATCCCGGACAATACCAGTTTGTTGGATCTTTCCACTTGCCCGTTCGATGCGAGGTGGGCGACTGAGGCGACATCTAATCGGATCTTCTTTTCTCGGTAGAATCTTGCAAATGCTCCTTCGGCGAAATTTGTCCCATTATTAGTTATGATGCTATGGGGATAGTCGTACCTTAGGTTTATATCCTTGAGGAATCTTACCGATCTCGCCCCATCACATTTCCGAATTGGTTTCACTTCAATCCATTTGGTGAACTTGTCCACCATGACCAGCATATGGGTCATCCCTCCTTTGGCTGGCTTTGGTCCTACCATATCTAGGCACCATACCACAAATGGCCATGTAATAGGGATAGTTTTCAGCTCCGACATTGGTAGGTGAGTTTTCGTGGCGTATCTTTGACAACCATTGCATTTTCTCACCAAGTCCTCTGCTTGCTCCAAAGCACTAGGCCAATAAAATCCATGCCGGAAAGCTTTTGCCACTAATGCCCTTGAGGAAGCGTGGTGACCACACTCCCCTTGGTGAATATCCCGGAGTATGTCAAGTCCTTTCTCCGGATCAACACACCGTTGTAGTACTGTTGTCACACTCCTCTTGTATAGTTGGGCATTAATAATTGTATAGGCCTTTGCCCTTCACTGGACCTGCCTTGAGCTTAACTCATCATCCGGTAGAATTCCTTCTTTCAAGAAATCAAATATTGGCTTGTCCCAAGATGGTATAGCCCAGCCGGGAAATGGTTCCTCATCAACTTCCATTGCATCCACCGACATAAATCCTGCCGGATCAAGCTGAACAGTCCCCGGGTTTGCTGAGGCAGCCCCCGGGTTTGCTGAAGCGGTCCTCGGGTTTGCTGAGGTGCTTCCCCATTCTATCTCCATAGGTGCAGCTCTCGATCCAGAGAGCTCCGGGACATAAATGGAATCTGATTCGGGTGAGGGCGCAATAGATGGTTTTCTCAGGTGCTCCAAGGCAACATTTGGCAGGATTGGCTGCCGAGACGAGCCTAGCTTGAACAGCATATCTGCCGCCTCATTTTCAATCCAGGGTATGTGATGGAACTCGCATCCCTCAAAAACCCCACTTATCTTTTGAACATGGAACCTGTATAGGGCCATGTTAGCATCCAAGGCATCCCAATTTCCAGATACTTGCTGTACCACCAAATCAGAATCTCCAAAGCATTGTATTCGACGTATCCCTATTTCCTTTGCCACTTTGAGACCATGCACCAATGCTTCATACTCCGCCACATTATTCGGGGCACTAAAGTGGATTTGAAGGACATACTTCAGTTGATCCTTCTTGGGCGAGGTAAGCACTACTTCGGCGCCCAACCCGTCTTTCAGTTTCAATCCATCAAAGTGCATTTGCCAATAATTGGAGTCCGACAGGGGTGGCTCGTATTGCATTTCAGCCCAGTCCACAAAGAAATCCGCCACAGCTTGTGAATTGATTGCATCCCTTCTGTCAAACTATGGTGCATAGGGAGCTAACTCGAGTGCCCACTTTGCTATCTGGCCACTTGCATCTTTGTTACTCATGATCTCTGAAATGGGTGCCTCGCATATCACCTTGATGGGGTGTTCCTCAAAATAGTGTTTGAGTTTCTTGGCCGACATATATATGCCATATGCCATCTTCTGGTAGTGAGGATAGTTCTGTTTCGAGGCTGATAATACCTCGCTCAGATAGTACACTGGCCTTTGCACGGATTTTCCTTCCTCTTCACGCTCCACTATGATTACTGCACTTACGACACGGTTGGTCGCGGCTACGTAGAGCAACATTGGCTCCTTAGGTAGTGGTGTAGCTAGGATTGGCGCGGTAGATAACATCTTTTTCAATTCTCGAAATGCAAGATCTGCCCGTGGCGTCCATATGAACTTTTCTGCCTTTATCATTAGCTAATAGAGGGGCAAGGCCTTCTCTCCGAACCGACTCAACGATGCCAGGCAACCAGTGAACTTTTGCACATCGTTAAGACATTTTGGCAGTTCCATTCTTTCTATGGCCCGGATTTTTGTCGGGTTAGCTTCAATGCCACGGCTAGACACCAAAAAACCGAGTAACTTTCCGGCGGGTACGCCAAAGGTGCATTTCTCTGGGTTCAGTTTCATTCGGAACCTTCTTAAGTTCGCGAATGTCTGCCGGATATCTTCAAGGAGCGTATTGCTTTCCTTGGTCTTTATTACCACATCATCCACATAGACTTGCACGTTCCGACCTATCTGATCATGTAAGCATTTTTGCATGCATCTCTGGTACGTTGCTCCTGCATTACGTAATCCAAACGCCATAGTGCGATAGCAATAAGCCCCGTACGGGTAATAAATGCAGTCTTTATTTGATCATCCTGATTCAGGGGTATCTGATGGAAATCAGAATACGCATCAATGAATGACAGTAGCTCACATCTGGCTGTTGAGTCTATGACTTGATCTATTCTAGGGAGCGGAAATGGATCTTTAGGACACGCCTTATTCAGGTTCGTGTAGTCAATACACATGCACCATACCACAGCCATGTTCGGATCATCTTTCCTCTTCTCCACCAGCACCGGATTAGAGAGCCAATCTGGATAGAGTACTTCCATGATAAATCCGGCCGCTAGGAGTCTATTTCATCTCCAATGACTTTCCTCCTATCCTTGGCGAAACACCGAAGTGGTTGCTTCACCGGCTTAGCCCCGGGTCTTACATTTAATGAGTGCTGAGCCAACTCCCTCGGTACACCTTGTAGATCCGGTGTAGACCAAGCAAAGATATCCCAGTTCTCACGGAGGAAGTTGACGAGCTTGCTTTCCTATTTGTTGCTTAACCCGGCACCAATGGTCAGGGTGTGCTCTGGGAACTGATCATTGATTGGAACTTTCTTCGTGTCCTTAGTTGCTTGGAACGATACGCTCCCGTGCGGGTTGGTCAGGGCAGGCATATGTTGTTGCACGGATTGAGCCAATGTCGCTACTTCCAGTATCTTCCTTTTTTTCTTGATCTATCACAAGTGACTCGGCTAAATTGGATCCCGCTGAGGCGCACTCGATCGAACGCCGGAAGTCCCCTGATACAGTTATCACGCCCCTTGGTCCAGGCAACTCATATTAAGGTAACTGATGTGGGTAGTTGCCATGAATTTGTTTAGCGCTGGCCTACCGAGTAACGCGTGATAAGCGCTCTCTAGATTCACCACCTCGAATTCCAAGTTCTCAGTGCGGCAGTTGTCTCTTGTGCCAAATAACACGTCAACCCGGACTTTACCAATTGGTTCACAAGAAATACCCTGCACAATGCCATGAAAGGTGGTCCTTGTTTCTTGCAACATGTTCTCAGTTATCCCCAACTTGTGCATGGTATCCTTGTACATAATGTTGATACTGCCGCCATTGTCAATCAATACCTTGGAAAATCTTACATTGAGATTCGGCCTGATGAATGTCAGATCTAGGACCAGAGCGTAGGTTCCTGGGCTTGGCATGATCTTTGGATGATCCTTGACACTCCATATAATCTCCTGATCCGCCCAGGGTATATACCTCACCACTGCTGGCATTACTCTGTTTACCTCCATATGCCGACGCTGCAAGCTTTTCCGGTCATTCTCTTCCGTGGTGAACACACAGTAGATTTGATGATGTTCCCTGTACTCATTTCATCCCTCATTTTTGTTGTAACCTTGACTTTGTTTCTAGTTATTGCCCGCTTGATGTACAACATCCCTTCTTTCCGGATTCTCGTACCTTGGAGGAGGTGGTGGCAGCATCAGTTGCTGTCCATTCCCCCTGTCACTAACGGTGGTCGGGGTGCTTCGTTTCGAGGTGCCTGAGCATTCCCCGAACTTCCCTGTTCTAATTTCCTCATCCATTCACACTGCCGGGTCGTATGATTCGCCGGACTGTTCGGACTTGGTGTATGAAATTTGCAAGGTTGATCCAACATAGACTCGAAAGTATACCTCGGCCTATCCTTGTGTTCCTGCCATTGCTTTTTCTGCTCTGGGGTCCAAGGCTTTCTCCCTTCGTTTTTCTATTGCCAGCTCTGCCCTCCAGTTTTTTGGCGTTGACTGGCTCCGGCATTGGATTGATCTCGATCCACTGCTACGACCTGCTGTGAGTTATACCGATAATCCGGATGCTCATCCCTTCTTTTTCCTTGAAAATCATTCCTCCTTGACGATCTGAAGCCATCTCGGCTGTAATACTCTTCGTTTGCTTTGCTAGACATTAACCAGGGTTGCGTTGGATCTCCCAAGGCATACGAATCTGTGATCCGGATTGTCTCAGCCAAGGTAGTTGGCATATCTCGCTGTAATCTTTGCCACAACATACTTCCATATCTGCATCCCTGAGCGAACCACGCAATAGCTTGTGATTCAATTACTCCTTCGCACGAGTTTCGCACATTGCACCACCGAGTCAGGAAATCTCTATCTGGCTCATTCGGTCTCTGCCGGCATAACACAAGGGTTTATGGCATGTTTGGCCTCTTATAGGTGCTCGAGAAATTGCTCACAAATAACTCCTGAAAATCTAGCCAACAGTTAACGCTTCCTGGTGGTAAGTTGTTCAGCTAAACTCGCGTTGGTCCTTCCAACATTTGCGGCACATATCTCACTGCCCATCTTAAATTCCCCGTTGCGATCTTGACTACTTTTGCGTAGTCGATCAACTAATCCTCCGGCCTCGTACTACCATCATAAGTTCGGGTTCCTCTAGCCAGCTGAAAGTTCGGCAATGGTGGATCGTTCATGATCCGGGGCCCGAAACATGCTGGACCCGGTGGACCTTGTATCTCGATTTTCTTCGACCTATAAATCCTATCCAACTTCAACCTTGCATCATCTGGCTGCAAGTTCCTGCTTCCCAGCCGTGATCCAATTACGTGGTGATCCGGTCTGGGGTATCCATCATTGACCATAGCCGAATAACCATCATTGTATATTTCCTGATCCGGATGTGCATGATGCTATTGTGCTTCTTGTCCCGCACTCCCCTCTTGCCGAGGTACGCGCTGTTGCTGTGTCCGAGGTAAATTTTTCCCTGCTCCCACGGGATCACGCTGTCCGGCATTGCCGTTGGCAACATTTCTTTGACCGGCATTGCCTTGGTGACGGTTACCTCGGGTAGCCACACCTCAGCTGGTATTGTGCCGGTCCTCATCAACTTGCACTGCTTTGCCTTTTCCAACCCTTACCGGGTCATAAGGAACCATATGCTTGTCTCTTCTTCTAGAGTCCACTACCTCTTCTCTCCTGGGATTATGACCCAGAGACGACCTGGCTCCTCTCGATCTTGTCGGGTTATTTCTGGCCGAATGTACCACCTGTGAGGCCCCTGGTAGTGCCGGGTTAGCCTTGTTTATTTCTTCGTTTTGTTGGCATGCAACTCTCAACAAGTGATTTACCCTCTCTTGCTGCCTTTTCGGGCCTCTCCGGTTAAACCTTCTAACTCGGACGCGGCCGCATTTGCTGCCCTGAGGTTATTTGCTGGGGTACTGTACCGATCCAACCCTCCTGTTACTATTGTGGCTATCTGACCTGGCCTAGGCTCGTACTCCTTGTCAATCTCAGTGATCAGGTTCCTGCCCCAGATTTTCACTCCATCGATACGGTTTGCCTTAGCACACTCTCTCAAGGTGATGTTCCACGACTGATGCAGCTCTGCTACTTTCTTTGCTCTAGCTAACATTTTCCGCCTAGTTTCCCCTAACTCAACTCGTTCCTGAGCCGGATCTACCCCAGGTGCTATTGGCGTTGCTAAGCTATCTATCGCTTGCTGGAGCACATTCTCTGGCCTCGCTAGCAGGGGAAACCTAGACCTGGTCTGTTTTGGTGTTACCTTTGGCTCTGGCACCGGATCTTTATTTGGTCCTGTGTCTGGCGTGGTCATCAGGACCTCAACACTACTAGTGGGGCGAGTGATACGCACTCCACGAGCTGCGCTAAGAGGTCGCTCGCCTCCCTCGACGATGTGCCACGGGTGAACGCAGGACTCGTCCATGCCGACGTCGATCTTGAGCCCCTTTTGCAGATTTGTCCTTTGTGATTGATACTGACCGCCGCCCTCTTTTCCAGATACAGCTCAGTACCCTGAGGAAACAGATCAGGCGCTGGGCCGGATTCCTGAGACAGATCCGGAACGGGATCTCCACCAAGGGGAGCTGGTGACGGTCGTCAGCGAGGAGGCGAACCGGCTCCACGCTGCAGCACTCGAGGTCTTTGACTATGTCTGGCCCGAGGCCGTCCCGCCTGCCACCATGGATGTCCTGGCTGAGTGTCTCTGGGGCGCTCCGGAGCTCATGAACATGGCCCGGGAGTGGGCGGCTCGTGGTGGCCCAGAGATGGTGCTGGCGTTGCTGAAGTCCTGTTACCCGGATGTGGATCTCTAGAGCCTTTACCGTGGATTCCGCCAAGGGACCAGCTACGAAGCTGATATCCCCGACATCCGCTCCTATGTCGTGACGATTGGGAGCTACATCGCGCTGGACAGGGACTTCAGCGACCCAGCCGGCATGGAGCGATACTTCCATAGCTCGGATGCGGCACGCACCGACGCTCTGGCTGCGCCACAGACCGCCTCGACGGACGTCGCCTCCTGCAGCCGCGCTCCAGCTGACGCCTCCGGCCCTTCTACTCCTTAGTGAATTTTATCCCAGGTATGTGTCGTGGTGGTTGCACGGCAGATGCCATGGATAGGCTAAAGATGGGGCCAATGAGTGCTAGGGGAATCCAGGGAGGGAGAACATCGTGATTCCACAAACGGAAGTTCTTGTATATTCTCTATCAATGGTGTTTACAAGTGCTCCTAAGGCTCTCAGCAAGAAGGAGACGATGTCTCTTACTCCATGCCAACTAGCCCTAGAGTTCTACCTTAGACAGAGAATGATTGATCGATTGGCCCGCCCTCTCTATGGAGGCCCCGGTGCTCCTTATATAGGGGAGCCCGGGTTACAATTCTAGGGCACAGGTGGCAGCATATTCTTCGAATACGCTCCTTTCCTAAAGCAGATGCTTCTTTATTCCCTTTAACGGCTCGTTCAGGCTTTGGACGTAACCCATGGCGTAATCCTTATCTTTTGGCATCACCAGACACGGGCTACGTCATCCGGCTTTGCCCGCGTCACCTTGGTCGCCCCTGACCCGCTGGTCCTATTCTTTAATTTACTTTGCTCATGCTATAGCTAATAAAGCCACCTTTTGGCTAGCGGGGGATTCCTTCTCTTGGAAGCTAAGATAATCCGGCTAGCATATAGCTAATCCGGCTTACCCAGTTACCTGCAAAACAGATAGACATAGCCGGTGTAAATCTTATGTCGGACGGACCATAGTCAAGGAGGTGGCCCATGAGCCGGTTCACACTGTGATTCGGCCTGCCTTCAGGTGACCCGATCAGCACTTTCTTTTGACCATGTTGTACCTCGGATAACTCGGACCTTATACCCCGGTGTTACCCTACCCGGGGGTATTCCCCCAATAGTATGCCGGGAGTATTTGTGACTTAAATTTTTGTATTTTCTGTGCGCCGTGTGAACAATTGTCCATCTGTGACGTATTGAATTTTTGTGGGAGCATCGCCTCCCTTCGTCTATTTTCTCGTGCTCTTCTGTTTGCACTTTCTGTTTTGCATCTTTTGCATGCCTGTTTCTTTGTGGGGGCGTGCAAGCACACCCACTGGGTATAGTCCCCGAGGTTCGGGCCTTCTAGAGAATACAGTCGGGTCAAAGCTCTTTTGTTTCATTTGTTTTGCAGGTTTCTATGTGGAGGCGCGCAAGCACACCTACAGGGTGTAGTCCCCGAGGTTCGGGCCGGCTGGAGAATACAACTGGGTCGAAGCTCCTTGACCTGCTCTGCTACCGCCTGGAAGCTTTCTGCCTCCACCTTGGCGGTGTTCGTCGTTGAACTTTGGCTCATACACACATAGAAACAAACAAGTTGTTTGCCTGGTTAAGTATGTGCAAGTTCAAACTGTAATCTTAGATGAACTAGTTTTCAGACTTTTGTTGTTTCGCACAAATTCAATGTCTTTGCCCTTTTCTCAGTGAGCATTGGCCAATTTCAGTGATGTTCCCTTGCTGACCTTTACCGGAGTCGAAGGGGTAGCTTGGTAGGCGTATTGCACGATAGTTCGGGTTTGGGTCATTGCCTTTGAGCGAGCGAGCGCATCCGGGTCGTCCAGACGTTTTTATTTTCCTCGTGGCATTTTCATGTAGGGGCCTTTGAGCACTCTGCTCTTGCCGGATCTGTCAGCCGGCCTGCAGTCTGCAGCCGGAACCGAAGAGGAAGCCATAGGAACCGCGTACAGTACTTTACCGCGTGGATCGCACAGCCGTCTGGGCCAACCGGCGAGTCCCCGAGGCTGATCGCTGGCTCTGGGTTAAAGTAATGCAGCCGGAAGAGCTAACTTGTGCAGCATGACTTGCTTATTTTATTGCGGAGTCCCCAAGACTGTGTCGAGGCCCCTATGCTTGTTCATTACATGAAAGTAAGGTACATACACTTCTTGTTCAAGTGTAAAAGGGGCGGAGCAGGCTCGCGTTCCATGGGCATTCAGTTTCTTTGCCTGAGCGGTCCATCCTGTTCTTTTCCGGCTTGCGGGCGTCAATGAGGTTGTACGAGTTGTTCTGTAGTGCCCGGCTGATTATGAATGGGCCCTCCCAAGGTGGAGACAGCTTTTGCATCCCCTTGGTGTCTTGGACCAACCTTAGCACCAGATCACCCTCACGGAACGAGACGTTGCATATCTGGCTGGCGTGATAACGGCGTAGGTTCTGCTGGTAGATGGCTGACCTGGACAAGGCCAGTTCGCGTGCCTCCTCCAGGAGATCGACACTGTCTTCCCGTGCTTCTTTGGCCTGTTGTTCTGTGTGGAGCAGTTTGCGGGGTGCGTCGAACTCGATGTCAGTGGACAAAACCGCCTCCGCCCCGTAAATGAGGAAGAAGGGAGTGTAGCCGGTGGACTGGTTTGGTGTTGTGCGTAGGCTCTAGAGTACAACCGGCAGCTCCTCAATCCAGCAGCCGGGGGATCGCATCAGTGGTTCGATCAGCCGGGGCTTGATTCCGGCTAGGACCAGGCCATTTGCTCGCTCGCACTACCCGTTGGACTAGGGGTGTGCCACAGATGCGAGGTCCAGGCGGATGCCCTTATCTCCGCAGAATCATGCGAAAGCTCCATCGGCAAAATCTGTTCCATTGTCGGTTATGATGCTATTAGGGTAGCCAACATGTGTGATTATGTCTGTGAAGAACTTGACCACTGTTGGCCCATCGAGCTTCTTTATTGGCTTTGCCCACTTGGTGAACTTGTCCACCGCCACCAGTAAGTGGGTCATGCCGGATCTTGCCGTTTTGAAGGGGCCAAACATGTCCAGCCCCCAGACGGCGAACGGCTAGGTGATGGGAATAGTCTTGAGTGCTGCAGATGGATTGTGCTTCCGCTGGCTAAAATGCTGACACCCGTTGCATGCCTTGACAATCTACTCAGCGTCTTCTAGTGCTGTGGGCTAGTAGAACCCGTGGCGGAATGCCTTTGCCACTATGGCTCGTGACGATGCGTGATGTCTGCACTCGCCCGGGTGGATGCCGACAAGGAGCCGGATTCCTTCCTCTTGGCCCACACATCGTTGATAGATTCCACCAACGCTGCGCTTGTAGAGCTCGTTGTTGATAATGGTGTATGCGTTGGCTCTGCACTTGATCTGTCTTGCCTGCACCTCCTCTTCGGGCAGCTCTTCGTTGGCTAGGAAATCCATGAACGACTTGGCCCATGTTGGTGTTTCCTGGATGGCACATACCGCTTGCATTAGCAGATTCACTTCTGCTTGGGTGGCCGAGTCAGGCTCGTCCGGAGGCCGACCAGGTGGGGCAGCAAAGCCGGCAGCTGCTAGGCTAGAGGCGGCAGTCCCTGGGTGCGCAGGAGCAGTCCCCAGGTGCGGTGCAGTCGTCGCGGAGGTCTTGGAGTCGGCAGTCCCCAGCTGTGGCGAGGTAGTCCCTGGGTGTGGCGCAGCCGTCGTGGAGGTCATGGAGCCGGCAGTCCCCGGGTGCGGTGCAGCCGTCGTGGAGGTCTTGGAGCCGGCAGTCCGCGGGTGCGGTGAAGCCATCGCGGAGGTCTTGGAGCCGGCAGTCCCCGAGTCCGCATCCGATATGATGGAGTCGGATTCGGGAGACGGTGTGATTGATGGCTTGCGTAGGTGCTCAAGGGAAACTCTAGGCGCAATTGGTTGTCCTGTCAACCCGATGCGGGCGAGCGGGTCTGCGGCCTCGTTATTTTCCTTGGGAACATGGTGAAACTTGCATCCTTCAAAACAGGCGCATAGCTGCTATAAAGAAGAAACGGTATAGAGCCATGTTTGCATCTCTGGCGTCCCAGTCGCCTGACACTTGTTGCACCACCAGATCAGAATCGCCGAAGCATAAGATGTGCCAGATGCCTATTTCCTTTGCGATCTTGAGTCCGTGGACGAGCGCCTCATACTCAGCGATGTTATTGGATGTGCAGAAGTGGATCTGTAGCACGTATTCCAGCCGGTTCCTTTTGGAGAGGTGATGACCACTCCGGCTCCGAGACCTCCATACATCTTGGAGCAATCGAAATGCAGCTTCCAGTGCGTGGAGTCAGGGCAAGGTGGCAAGTACTGTGTTTCTGCCCAATCGACGAGGAAATCCGCCAAGGCATGAGACTTGATCGCCATTCTTGGCTCGTGCTGTATGTTGTGGGTAGCGAGCTCTATGGCCCATTTCGCCACCCGGCCTGTGGCGTCTCTGTTGCCGATGATCTCCGCGAGTGGCTATAGTGCCACCACCCGGATGGAGTGTTCTTGGAAGTAGTGCTTCAGTTTCTTGGCGGCCATGTACACGTTGTACACCAGTTTCTGGTAATGAGGGTAGTTCTTCTTCGAGAGCGAGAGTACCTCACTCAGGTAGTACACCGGTTGTTGCACCGGCTGCGCCTTTCCTTCTTCCGGCCTCTCCACTACCAACACCACACTGACAACCCTGTTTGTTGCTGCGATGTACATCAATACGGGTTCCTTTGCTACTGGTGCTGCCAGGATAGGTGGCGAGGTGAGCATGCGCTTGAGGTCACGGAAAGCTTCATCCGCCTGCGATGTCCAGACGAACTTGTCCGTTTTCTTCATGAGTTGGTACAGTGGGAGTGCTTTCTCGTCCAGCCGGCTGATAGACCGGCTGAGGGAAGCCAGGCAGCCAATGAACTTCTGGACATCTCTCAAGTTCTTGGGTGGCTGCATGCACTCGATTGTGCCGATCTTCTCCGGGTTCGCCTCGATTCCTCGCACAGATACGAGAAAACCAAGTAGCTGACCGGCTGGGATGCCGAATACGCACTTCTCCGGGTTCAGCTTCATCTGGAACCAGCGGAGGTTAGTGAATGTTTCCTGCAGGTCCTCAAGGAGTTTCTCGTGCTCCTTGGTCTTCACTACCACATCGTCGACGTAGGAGTATATGTTTCTGCCAATCTGAGTCTGCAAGTACTTCTGCATGCAACGCTGGTATGTTGCTCCACAGTTCTTCAATCTGAATGGCACTATGGTGTAGCAGTAGGCTCCATAAGGAGTGATGAATGATGTCTTTATTTGATCGGCGGGGTTTAGCCAGATCTGGTGGTAGCCAGAATATGCGTCCAGAAATGACAACAACTCACAGCCGGCCGTGGAGTCGATCACTTGGTCTATCCTTGGCAGGGCAAACGGATCCTTGGGGCATGCTTTGTTCAGACTGGTGTAGTCAACACACATGCGCCAAGTCTTATTCTTCTTCAGCATGAGTACTGGGTTTGCCAGCCATTCCGGGTGGAAAACTTCCAGGATGAATCTGGCTGCGAGCAGCCGGGTAATCTTCTCCCCAATTGTTCTTCTTTTTTCTTCTGTGAAGCGGTGCAGTGAATGTTTGACCGGTTTTGCATCCGCCCTAACATGTAAAGAGTGCTCGGCGAGCTCCCTCGGAACACCTAGCATGTCCTTGAGGGACCATGCGAAGATATCCCGATTCTCACGGAGGAAGTCGACGAGCGCGCTTTCCTATTTGCTATCAAGGCCGTCTCTGACCAGGACGAACTTGTCCGGCTCGGCCTCGTTCAGCACGATCTTCCTCATGCCCTTGGATGGCTTGAATTGTGCCTCTCCGGTCGGCTTTGGCTCGCCAGCCGGCATGTCCTTCTGCAGGGCTGCCACATTCTGCATGATTACGCGTTTTTCTTCCGCGATGATCATGGCTTCAACTATTTTGGATCCGTTTGTGGCGCATTCCATAGACCGTCTATAGCAGCCGGCCACGGTGATGACGCCTTTGGGCCCTGGTAGCTTCATCTTGAGGTAGGCGTAATGTGGTACCGCCATGAAGTTGGTAAGCGCTGGGCACCCCAGGATCGTGTGGTACGTGCTGTAGAGGTTGACCACCTCAAACCAGATGGGCTTGCGGCGGAAGTTGTCCTCTGTGCCGAAGATGACATCCAGCCTTATTTTTCCGATGGGGGAATGCGAAGGGCCGGGGATGGCTCCATGGAAGGAGGTGCTTGACGGCTCTAGTTGCGACTCACTGATACCGAGACGGTCGAGCGAGCTACGGTACAGGAGATTGATGTTTCTCCCTCCGTCTACAAGGATGCGGGAGAATCTGCAGGAATGCTTCTGGGAGACAATGATAGGGTCCAGAACCATCACGTAGGTGCCCGGGTGAGGCAGCTCAGCTGGTTGGTCCTTCCGGCTCCATGCAACTTCTTGCTCCAACCAGTTGAGGTACTGGGGAACGAGAGGAACGATTGCGTTCACCTCCGCGTCACGACGCCTTTTGTTGTGCTTGGTGTCCGGCTCCATGGTGAAGATGTGGTAATTTCCCACCTAGCGAGGGTAGTTGTTATCATCATCCTCCCTTCGACATTGGTTGTTACGATCGCCTGGCGGCCCGCCGGCTGGAGAAGGTGGCGCCTGTCTAGCCGGTGTGCTAGCAATTTCTGCCATCTTCTTCGTCCAGGTGCACTGGCGTGTGGTGTGTGTAGCCAGCTTGTTTCCCACACTATGGAACTTGCATGGCCCATCAAGCATTGACTCAATGGTGTACTTGGGCCTTGGAGGCCTATCATCAGGCTTCTGTCTCCGGCTTCCGCCTGTAGCCTGATCCTCCTGCACTGCTGCCACCTACCTGGAGCCGTATTGGTTATCCGGCTGGTCATCCTTTCTCTTGTCGTTGCGGTTGTCATGCCACCTGGAGTTGTGTCCATTCCCTTCCGCCTAGCACCGATCTATGGCGACGTCGATGATGATTTGCCCTTGGTCGTCCACCCGGACGAATCTTTTCATTGTCGTGTCGTTCGTGGCGTACTTGTCCGCGATGGCCATGGTCTGCGCCATGGTTGTGGGCTCCACCCGGCGAAGCTTATGCTTAGCATAGTGTTGTCTCTGCAGCCATTGATGAAGAAATCAACTGCCTGATGTTCGCGTACCCCCTCACAGGAGTTGTGCATGCTCGTCCATCGAGTGATGTAGGAGCGATCAAATTGATCCAGGTCCTGCACACAGAGAGCGAGCTCGCCAAGCCGGCCTGGGCACTTGTAGGTGCCGGTGAAGTTGCGAACGAATGCCTACTCAAAATTGATCCAAGCATTGATGTTGTTGTCAGGGAGACTGGTTAGCCACGTTCTGGCTAAGTCGAGGAGCATGAGAGGGGCGTAGCGCACTGCTACCCGGCTGTTGCCTTTGGCGATGCCCACGGCGGTGGTATAATCCACCAGCCAATCCTCTGGCTTGACCGAGCCGTTGTACTTTGGTGTATCCCTTGGGAGAAAGAATCCCTTTGGAAATGGTTCATTCTGGATGCGCGGTCCGAAACATATCGGGTCGGCTGGACTTTCTTCCTCCAGCGCACGTGATTGGACCAGCAGGTCGATTCGCGCGCGCGCATCTTGTTGTTCGTCCGGCTCGAGCGGTCCCAGCCGGCCAGATAGGCGGGACTTGGGGAGCGCTTGGACTTTTCCGGCTTCGTCAGCTGGCTCGCGATTTTTGCTGGTAACAGCTGCGGTGTCGCAGGCGTTGTGCCCACGACCTGCACATCCACCGCGTGGGAGGTTGCTCTACCTTTCTCCATTTGGGGAAGACGCCTTGATGCCGCTGCAGCTGGGTCCACCATCCGGCGAGCCGGTTGGGTTCTGCTGTTGCCAGCCATGCCGAGTTCTACCTCGGCCTGCTGCTTGTTCGCCATGACCACGAGGTGCTGGCTACGCGTGTGAAGCCATGCATGATGTTTTACTCCTGCATGGTGGCATTCATTCGCCGTTAGGTGGCTGCCACCTTGCCGGCTTCCTTCAGAAGGTTCTGGCGGGTGGTCTCCAGGGCTGCTGCAGCTGCAGCTGGATCCGCCTCGATGGGGGTGATGGGTTGCGAAGGTGCTCGATGGACACGTTGATCATGTCCGGGTTCGGGAGGCGTGAGTTGGTGGCGCGGCCGTCCATGTTGCACTCCAGAGGTGGGCGGCGGTTCTCGACCGAGCCCGCCATCATGACCTCGACGCTGCCACTGACGATGCACGAGGCGGAGAAGCCAGGGGGTGCGCCGAATATGGTGACGACCTCGTGCGGGAAGGCCTCAGGGACGGTGACGACGTAGACACGGTGCTCGCCGAAGCGCATGATGGAGCCCCCGCTTAGGAAAGTCCCCCCAGTGAAGCAGGACGCGCTGTCGAGGACGCAGTCGTAGGAGCCGAGGGTGAGGACGAGGCCAGAGGCTACTCGCTCACCAACGATGAGTGGAAGTCCCGTGCGAAAGATGATCCTAGCCGAAGCGCTGTGCCCCACGGTGGGCGCCAACTTTCGTGGTCTGGAACACAGCAGTGCCATCGGGGATGGCTTGAAGGGGACAATCAGGTTGCTATCGGTGGCTACTCGCAATGGGTTGGGCACAGATACTACAAACACAGCGATGTACCCAGGTTCGGAGCCCTCTTGGCGAGGTAAAACTCCTACTCCTGCAAGGATCTACTATGAAAGGGGCGAATGCCCAATACAAGTGCTCCTTGAGCTATTTCCCTAGCTACTTCTTGCTATGAATTCTCTAAGTCCTTCTTCTGGTGTCTAATTTTCCTTCTGCTTGAGCTTACCTAGAACCCTAGTGCTACCCCCTTTATATACAGGTCAAGGAGATAGCTTACAAGATGGGTTCTAGGGTTCACTATTTGGATTTGGGCTTTACAAAGTGGGTCGGCTGGACAGGGCCAAACGGCAGGCCCGGTTCCAGTCAAGCCTCCAATATAGGGGAGGACCATGCTTTAGCGCTCAACCCCCTACTTTACTTGTAATCCGACTCTTTATCCATTAGCTGGCTCTTTATGCGTAAGTCGGGGCTTTCCTCGTCAGCCCCTGCTTTCCTCGTCAGCCTCCAGCTTTGGCACAATTGTCCAGTAGCACCGACCAGGCCAGCCAGCCTGTCCGGTCAAGGGTGCGCTCAGCAAGGAGCGTCTTCCCACCGTACAGTGTCGAGCGGATCCGAGGCGGCCGGCTAGGAGCGGCCTCCAGTCGGTTCTTTTGGCTACCCGGCTAGACGGGCCAGCCGGGGAAACTTGAGTGCGGACCGGGTGGGAGTTCCACCCGGCTGTGGTTCCTTTATCTAGATCCAGATGGCCCATGCTCCTTGGGGCCGGCCAGTTGGTCTCGTCTTGGTCTACCCGGGGGTCATCCCCCCCGACACACATGGTTCAATAGGAACTCTAATCTCGAAGATTACACCCTTTGTAATCACGGGAGCCATGAGCATTGTGGCTGCGACCGGGGCACTTTCCGGCGCTTCACTACTTAGCACATATAGCTAAGG
Source organism: Avena eriantha (assembly GCA_910589775.1). Classification (NCBI taxonomy): domain Eukaryota; kingdom Viridiplantae; phylum Streptophyta; class Magnoliopsida; order Poales; family Poaceae; genus Avena; species Avena eriantha. The sequence goes on along the minus strand of OU342744.1, from coordinate 259,122,059 downwards.
TTCAACAACCTTATCAAAGTTCTATTGTCCTCCCACTAAACTTTTCACGAAAAAATTCCTTCAGAAGAAACTTGACGTTCCAAGCGACAAACTCTTTTGTCCTTAGTGTTATGGAGGAATTCCCAACAAATTCTTTGGGATAACCTACAAAGACGTGCTTATCCGACTTTGGTTGTAAACATTTTACTTATGCATAGCATGCCAAAATTTAAGAAAAGACACTTTGGGTTTTATCCCAAACCATAACTCATATGGTGTCATTTCAACGGATCACAATGGTGCTCATTTCAGTGTAAAAGTGGTAGTCTCTAAAGCTTTAATCCTTAAAACATAATGGCAGTTTTATAAATGACACCTTTCATCTTACCATGTCAAACAAGGTTTGATTTGATCTCTCGAACATACCATACTCCTGTGGTTTATCAGGAAATGCAAATTCATGGAACAATTCATGAAATCTTAGGTGTTTTGCTAAGCCTGTAACTCAAATATGTTCCTTTATGATCAAATCATAAACTCTTTTATTTTCTTGTTACAATGATTTTTCACTTCATCTTGAAAGTCTTTGAAATTTTTTAAAATGTTTCATACTTCTTCCTTATTAAGTAAATATATAGATATATTCACTCAAATTTTTGGAGAAAGCATATGAAGCAAAAAAGATCCATCGCATATGGCTACACATAATGGACTATATACATCAACATGCATAATATCCAATAAGTTAGTCATCCGTTCCTCTTTGGCCTATGGACGGAGTTTCAATTATCTTGAGGAAAATTTCACAAGCATCAATTGATCAAAATCAAAAGACTCCAAAACTCCATCAACATGGAGTTTCTTCATGTTTACTTTCCAATATAATTCAAACAGCGATGTCACTTCATATGTGATCTTCCAATCATTTGTCTTACAACATTTTAGCAATAATGTTTATGGATGTGATTTCTCCAACTAGACTTGTAAAAGTCCATCCATCCTTTATGGAATACAGTAATTATTTGAACAACCATTGTTCTCGTAATACCGGAACAAAATAACAATTATTAAAACAAATCTTGAAGGCTAGGTTTGACGACAACGAAAAACACAATAACTCTTTATTTTTTTTCGATGAACATCATCACATATTCTTTTGCTAGCTACTTTGGCCATTACAGTTCATGAATTGTGTTGTTCTGTATGACACTTCACACCAACCAATTCGGTATCCAATACCTAAGAACCACATTGTTTAACAAGCAAGGAATACAGCCATAACATGTATATCTTCTATATACCTAAGTTGGACATCTCCAACCTTTTCTTTTCTGCCAAATATTTTATAGATTCTCTTTCAGAAATTCCTTTTCTTTTAAAAGAATCTATCAACATCAATAGTGGTGTCATTCACATGACACATAGTACAAAGTGTATATAGTAAAATACTAATACATTTGGACGTGCACTTTGAAGTGGATCACCATCATCAAATGTTTGGTGTTCTTTCAAAAATCCATTCTTTAGTAATCTATTAGTGTAGAAAACATTTTACTTACATCTTCTATTCATCCTTATCATGATAACTTTCATGATCAAGCTACTATAGCCTATAAGGAAGAATCGCGAGTATAATGTTAGTTCCCAAAACCTTTTTGGGAGATCCGGATGCCTAGCATCTCCATCCTTCACAAATTCTCATACAATATGAGAACATGTATTTTGCTAAATTATACTCTATCATAATGAAACCAAAAAACATTGTTTCAGATATCACAATATCTTCCACACATGATGGTTTCTGAAACAATTTTTTAGCTCCTAGATAATCTTGATATTAAAACATCTTTTGAATATCAATAATCATGGAGGCAAACATGATACATTAGATACTAACATTGGAATTCTTAATCTTGATTTAATACTACTTATTAAACTTCATGGAGTAAATAGAGTTTGCTGGAAGTTTGCAATAGGACTTCTAAACTTCAAATTGACATTCAAAACAATACGATACCAGTTCGTAAAGTAAATATCCAGAATTCTATAGTTTTATTATCTCAATTAAAACTAAGCATAAGGTAGTGAACAAATGCCAATGACTACAACAAATTATGCAAATTCACTTCGATTTAGTTTATGACAAATTGAGTTCGACTAATCCAAATTAGAAATGAACTCCCACTCAAAAACGACATCACTCGTGCCTTTTTGGTGATTACATGAACCAACACTACACCAAGTCCGATCATCACGTGAGTCGGTGTAGCTTCAAAGGCGAGCATCAATATGGGCATCACATCAACTATATGACTCCTGCTTAACCTTTCGGTCTGTGTTCTGAGGCCATGTCTGTACATGCTAGGCTCGCCAAGTAAGAACCTTAGTACTCACGTGTGTAAAACTGTCTTACACCCGTTGTATGAAAGCGTAGAGTCGAGTACACCCGATCATCACGTGATGTTTAGAAACACGATCCATATAACTGTGCATACTTAAGGAAGAACACATTTTATCTTGATGTTTAAATGATGGATCATCTTATAATACTACTAAAACTCCAAACTAGCAATATAAGATGCAAAAATCATATGTGAAAAGTGGGATGATATGGTCCGTGCATTTGATCACCATCATATGCATCATGGTATGATCTCTATCATTCCTTTGTGTGTAAGGCCAAGGTCTATGGAACTTACACGTTAAGTGTGTTGTAAGGGTATCTACCATACATCAACTTACATCATTACCATATCATGACACTAGCCCAGCAACAATCTAAACTAGACGCCTCTAATTTATCCTTTGCAAGTTTTACGTGGCTTAGGGCTTTCAGAGACAAAACCGGTCTTACCTACGAACATGGAACCACAACGATGATAACTAAGTTATTAGCAACTCGTTGTAAATCAGATATTGACTATAGTAGGAGAGACAGACACCCGCTAGCCACTTATGCAAAACTAGTTGCATGTTAGTCGTGGAACCGGTCTCATGTGTGTGGACATGTAAAGTTAGTCCGGGCCGCTTCATCCTACTATGCCACCAATATCCAAAATACATAGAAGATGCAATAACATGATTATCATCGCCAACATATAAACATATGTGTACTATCCGTGCAAAGCACCTACGCATAGATCAGGCTCTGATACCACTGTTGGGTTCGCAACATAGAAAACAAAAAAATTCCTACGATGGGAACTATACGCCAAGATCTATCTACTAGATACAAGCACCGGGTGGATATACATCGATAGAGAAAATACCCTCGAAGACAACAAAGCTTTGTTAACGAGATGGAACTCGTGGATGATGTAGTCGTACACTTGCCGATCTCAAGATCGTGATGAAGTCCTTTAGGTCTAGCAGTTCCAGTACCATCAGGTCCAACACCATCAAGTCCAGCACCGCAAAGTAGCGGTGCATCCGTGATCGCACACACATCCGGTCCACCGAACAACCTCCGCCTCCTCGCTCCAGTGATACAGTGGAAGCAACAACTCCTTTCCATATAAAGCCACCAGGAACATGTATCTCGCTAATTAGAGACCATGGGGAATAACTAGAGGGAGAAGAGAACCTTCACGAGGAGGTGGGGCAAGAGGAGAGGAGCCATGGGGCTCCTTTTATAGGGGAGGGGCGCAGCCCCAGGGCCATGGCTGGCCGGCCATGGTGGGTGCCCCCACCTCTCCCTCATTCATGTGGGTGGAGCTTCCACTAAGCCCACTCACATCAATTTCAACTCCACTCACTTTGCATTTAATGTCCACCAAATTAAATGAATTTTCTCTTTAAATAAAATACTTTTACTAATTTTATTCAGAATTTTGTTAATTACTTTAATTAACAAACATTCACATAAAACTCCCTGCAACAATTCAATATCACATGTAGAACCAGTTTCAGCAATTTCACCCGAAACAATTCTGGTTTCCATAGAAATGATTCAAGCGCTTTATTAATCTTTATCTGAAACATATTTGCTCCTAAATGGTGTCGGTATCCCTTACATGTGTCACCCTACGGTTTGCGAATAATGCAGACATGATCGAGACCCCTCTCCGATCAATAATCAACAGCGGGACCTGGAGATCCGTACTGACTCCCACATATTTAACGATGACTCTTGTGATCATGTGAACCTTTAAAGTCGTAACTAAATCCCTTTGTCTCGCGATATATTACATGTCCGAGATTCGATCATCTGCATCCAAATACCTAGTTTGATCTCGTTACCGACATGCACTCTTTTCTCGTTCCCGTGATATAACATTCTAGTGATCACATCACTTGCTTGCAAGCAATCTTAATGTGATATCACCGAGAGGGCCCAGAGTATATCTATCCGTCATCAGGATTGACAAATTTCACTCTTGATCCATGAGCCTCAACATAACACCTTCAGAGTATCTGAACCCACCTTTATAGTCACCCTGTTACGGTGTGACGTTTGATGTTATCAAGTTACTCTTCCGATGTTAGCAATTAACATGATCTCATGGTCTAAGGACTAAGATTACTTCGTATGATGTTATAGCAATATAAACATAATGACTTTGTTCGTAATGCTACACTTCGGATGAATGTTAATCACATCATTCTACCAATGTTGTGATCTCGTTATTAACAACATCCAATGTCCATGATCAGGAAATCTTGATCATCTTGTTAATCAACGAGCTAGTTTATATGAGAGGCATCACTAGGAACTTTGTATTTTATTTATTAAACACACATGTATTAACGTTTCCAATTAATACAACTAGTCGTCGACCCGTGCAACTGCACGGGCTAGGACATCTTATATATCCTTGGAGATAGACATACTAGACATGACATAGTAAAAGTGAAATCAATTTAAAGTTAAACGTGCATTGATTCTATTACAAAACTTGTGTTGGCGTGACTAATCAAGTGGTAAGACAAATTCATTCTTATGTATATTGCACCAAGTTGAACAGGACAACATTGTAAAAATTAGAATTCAAGGGGAAAGAAGAATTGTAATATTATGGAAGACTACAAAGTGTTCATTTGGAGAGAGAGAGAGAGAAAAAAAGGACAACTTATTATACATTACGCATTTTACAAAATCAAAGAGGAGAGATAACATGCCATGTTATTACATCCGGAAGTTAAAATTATTCTGGTAGTAAAACCATTTGTCAAGAAACAGATAAATAATCTAGAAAAACAAAATATGGTAACATCGATAGTAACTGATATAATTAGTACTCCGTTCACTTCTCAATAAAACTTCTCATTCAGGCACACTACAAACCATAGTTAGGAGAAGAAAAACCTCTATTTTCAAAGAAATATATACAAAGGGAAACCATCCATTTTAGAAGGTATTAGTTGGATATTAATTACCCGTCAAAACATCTAGCACCATTTGCATCTTATTTGCTTGACCGCAACCTAGTCAAGTAAAACCTGAAAAACTGCATGAAGCCTTGCATGTCATCTAACTAAAAGAGAGAGAAATGAATGTACTCGATCTTCTAGCGTTCTCCCTGGATCCAGGGATGACGGTATCGATTGAACCCGGGGTGGGTTCAAAATGGCAGGGTCTTGCACTGCAGGAGCAAGGGGTGTGTCCGCTGCTGCTTTGATCTGTTCAACGTGGGTCTAGATCTGGCTCTCGACCTTCACCATCCTTCTTTCTTGCTTTAAGCTTCCTTCCCCGCTTGAGCTACCATACTTTGTTGGATTTACGACAGAGCCCCCTATCATAGTTGTCCCTATGATTAGACTGTGCCGCTTCACTAGACTTTCCTGAACCATCCATTTGATCCCCACGGTCGTGACACCACTTTCGAAACAAAAGTTGGCGAAATCGAATGCGGAACCAAGCAGTAAGAGAAATGAATCATGGTAATTATTACTCGAAAACCAAAGTGGAACGGAGAGTGAAGAGTTATAAAATGGGTATTGTATCCAAAATAGTGTTTCCTTAATGGCATAACAAAAGAAAATGGATTTCTAAAAAGAAAAGAAGTTGGAAGATAATTATGATATTGATATAGTGTGACCTGACCCCTGTTGCTCCATGTGAAATTCAGTCTAGGGTTCTTAAAGATATTCTCCATTTTTTCCCTACCGGCCCGCAGATGTAGAGAGGTTGCCTCTTGAACCCCTTCTACCTGGCCAGGCCCCTCACATTCAAGATTAGTGTCTTCATTGCGGTATCTGTTTTTTGTTATGCCTCCTCTTAGCTCTGCTCGTAGTGTTCTTGAGGCTCCCCCAATCGACAGCTACGCTTGTTGGGGAGTTTTAAGAAGACCAATGAGCGCCCATTGATCGAGTTGGGGAGTTTACCCCTGCCTTCCGATTGAAAAAGTATTGGCGCTCAACTGCTTATTCTGCTTTTCCTGGACGATGATAATTTGTTAAAGCCATATCTGGAGTCGAAGCCTTACATTCAGTTCACTTCGATTTAGTACTTTCGCGCACTTAAGTCCAGGTAATCAGCGATATGCTCGTATTGGTGATGTTATTGTTGCTGTAATCAAAGACGCATTGCCCCGAATGCCCCTAGAAATATCCGAGCCATGCAAGCCTAATAGAACCGTGTTTCCTGGGCCAAGTCAGCATATATGTAATCCAGGCTGAAGACAATTTGTTTGTTAGTTTTTCAATCTTCTTCCTTCTATGCTTAGAGTAAGTTGAAATAATCTCCTTGATCAGCAAGTAAGCGAGCGGATTAGAGCGTTCTGGTTTAGCAGCAAGAATGGAGAAAACGGCATGGGTCTCGTCGGACTTGATGACGATGCCGAAGTATACGGGAGGCATGGGAGCGGCCAACGGATCAATTCATTAAGGGCACACCCAGGCATGGAAGAATTCTCAATTAGTTCATTGAGTTTAGGAAAGGATGCCAGTTTGGAACAGTTGGTGGAGCATGGTGAAACACGCTCATTTGGAGTGGCTCAAACAGAAACGTACTCGAGAGCTACTCGTCTTCCTAAAAGCTCTCGCAATGCAAGACCCGCTACCGGGATCAAACCGCTTCGCTTGCACTAAAGAAATTCTAACAAGAACAACTCCCTAGCTGACATCTTAACCAACTACTTCGTAAGAGCCCTTTTTTCCAATTCCGATCAACAACTTGGAGGTATGGCTGAGTGGCTTAAGGAAGAATTTTTTCTAGGAATGTTTTATCAATTCATTTTCATTCCATTTGTACCCCTCCCCTGGAAAACTGGAACTTTCGTCAAAATAGTGAGCATCTTTCTTCATAGCAGGATCGGGGGAAAGAATGGGAAAGACAATTTCACTATATTTCTTACCGAGAACAGGGCCTATCACAAGAATATTTTTTTTATCGGGACGAGCAGCCCTATAACACGCATAGCCCGTATGTCCTTTTCTACTTAGTTGAACAGATCACTTCAGAAAATCGTATAAAAATCAAGCAAGAAAACGGATGCGTTAACGCGCAACGGCTTTCGCGCTAGTTGCAGCTATACGTCCCAAGTTTGGAACGATTCTCTTGTTAGAGTTCCTTCTAAACGAAAAAAAACCTATCCCGGCAGGAGGAGAGAGAGTGCACTGGAACAGAACTTAAGGAAGTAGAGTGGTGGTCGCCCCTTAATCATCCGAGTAAATATATATTCGGTCTTCTACCACTAAGATAGTCGCACCCGTATATAAAATGATATCTGATATGATTAGCGATGTCGAGGTTTCCTATTCTTCTCATTTTGCAGCAATGGATTAAATCCTGGTCATTTCTTCCTGTTGATTCCATTCTGATTGAAGGGAAATAGAAAATTATAAGCCTTCCATTCTGATTGAAGGGAAATAGATAAATTATAAATCTATCTTCTCAGGTGCAATGTTACAAATTTTTCCACACCTGATTACTAATGGGGTCTTTGTAGTTCCGAGAAATTATTTTACTATGCAAAAAATGCGATATTAGAGTGTGGACATTCTTCTCGTCGTCTTACCTTAACTCACTACATCAAGAAATAATATGTTCCATCTTCAGAGTGACTGGAAGTTATAGCCCATCAACATCTTCATCAGGAAATAGGTTAAATTTGGATGGATTTCTTCATCGTGCTTTGAGGGCTACAACATTTTCTTCAGTCTACGGTTGGTCATCAACTGATTAGTGGAGTGATAAAACAGTTACTCGTACTAACTTATGTCTGTAATTTCAACATTTATCTGTAAAAAAAACATGTCAAAAGAAAATCTTCACGGACTAAAATATGTTTCTATGATGTAAATGACTAAGAAAGGAAGCAATATACTTCATATATTGATATGTTGGACGTCATTTTGCTTTATCTATTGTTTACAAAACCCATAGATGTACGAAGGCTACCATACTACTAATAAATCAACTCTTTTTTTGAAACAGGAATAAATCAACTATTAAATATTTCTGCTCTTCTAGTTAGTTTTGTACTGATATAAGGAAAATAGGAAGCTACAAATACCTCAATATGTCTAAGCATAACATCAACGGTGAAATATTGTGACGTCCAATGCAAAAGAAGTAACTGGGTAATGCAAACAGTGAAATAAATCCGTTGAAATTGGTTCCACATCACCATTGAACTATAAAGAATAGAGCTCTCTATCTCCTCATCCAGCTCGGACACGACCGCCGTCGTCGGACGCCGTAAGAGAAAGGATGCCACGGAAACCTGGTCGAGACCATGTACAGCCTGATCACGCTTTGCATAAATAAACGACCGAGAACAGTGCCTCTTCGATCTTGGAGACGACCGCGTTCGGACGCCGCGTGATAATCTCTAAAAGGATAGTGGTATCAGCTGTTCCAAATCAAATCAGGACATGGATCATAGAGGAAAGAAAACATCACGTTGCTTACCTGAGATATCAGTGAAACTTGTTTCGGAGTCGGTTACGCACAACGCTATCAAAGATAGCTGCGCATATCTGACGTGATGGCTACAGACTTCAACTGTTGCCGCCGTGGCTTGTTGCTGCCGTCGAGCCGCAAAATCCAAATGATGAACAACGGCAGCAAGAGACGCCAATACGGCATAAGGACATGGATTCGCCTTCCCCAACATGCGATGACCTAGTCAATCAGAGGCAGGCCACGGAGTTAGATAGATGACTTCAGCACTCCTCGCCAAACCGGAGATGATGACGCACAGAATTTTTTTTTCAAATGGATATTTGGAAACGGGGAGAGACCAAGTAGCGGACGACTCCCGTTCGTGGGGCGTTTAATTCTTCAATCCAACGGTGACAAACGCATCATAAATTCATTGGACAGACGGAAATTGTTAGCCTTCAGGATTAACGTGGTGTCTCGTACGGTGCCTCCAATTAGTAAATATATATAAGATTATAGCATGCACAATAAACATTTATCATAAACATGAAATAAGATAATAACCACTTTATTATTATCTCTCGGGCATATTCCCTTCACATGATGCGTTCCATATCTTGTTACTTCGCAAATGCCAAGAAGTTCCGGAGAAAACCGAAGTGTTTAAAAACATCGATCACCGAGCCATATATATCAACAAGGATCTAACCTATCGTGAAATACCTATTCGTATTTTGGAACACTAGTAGAAAATGGGTCTTTGGTTCGGGCTATGTAGCATCCCAATTGTCAAACAATTGTAATGCTACTTGGTCTAGTAAGATATTGGCTACTTCCTATATATAATTGTTGCATCATAAATATATCATGCTCATATCATCATGCCACCTTGCATTTGAGCATCATATAAAACCCTGTTTCTTTGGTTCTTCTCTCATATGCATTATTAATTGTATTTGCCTCTTGATATTGTATTTGGTTATTGATATATTTTTTAATGCCCAAGTTGAGTTGAGGGCATATCTTTTATTCAACTTCATCACTTTTCTTTCACCACCTTCTAATTCCACAATTCCATTTACCATGGGCTTTTATTTCTTTTGGTATTTAACCTAGCTCATGGGAGATAGGATGGAGCCAATGCTAATTTCTTTTGCTTGGCCTTTATTTCCACTTCTTGGGAATGCTTAAGAATAATGCCATATTATTATTTGGTTTCCACCAAATAAATCAGGGCATTTATTAATTTGCATGGGCCATGCAACCATCATCACCACCTTTAGCTCCTTTGTTTTTCTCTTTGTTTACTGGAGATTTCCTTGTGGGACCTTTCACCTCTCTCCACCATTCCCTTGTCCCAACAAACCATTTCTCCATCAAGCATGTTCATATGGGATCCTCTTTTTATTTAGTTTTAGACCCCACCCCTCTCTCTCTTTTGTGTTTTCCTCGCCAACAATTTATGCCCATCCACAAAGCCCCACCTCACTCCATAGCCAGCCCTTTCTCTTCTATTTCAAAGTTGCAAAAACTTCCAAAAAGAATATTTCTTGGGCTTGTTTAAATCTGCAGCAAAACAAAAGAAAAATCAAAACACATAATAAAATAAAAGAAATAAAAGGAGAAAAACCTTACCTGCAACCCAGAGCAGCAGCCCACCGCAGCAGCCTCTCCCGGCCCACTTCCTAGCCGCGGCCCAGCTTCTTCTTCCCCGGCCCGTACCCCCTCGCCAGCGACCCCTGTTTCTCTTCCTCCCCTCTGACGCCGTCTCACCCGCTCCCTCTCAGCAGCTGACGGAAAGCAGCAGCGAGCAGGTGGCCGTTCCCCCACCGTCTGCCGCGTCAGCCCGCGCCGCCCGCACGCCAGCCCCTCCTCCTTATCCTCGCGCCGAGCCGCCTTTTTCCCTAACCCTAGGTCTGCTCCGTTCCCCTCTCCTCTTCTCCGCGTGTCCGCCGTCAGACAGTGCTCCGCGCCGCTGGTGCCGTCCAAGCTGGTGTCCGAGAACTCGTCGGGGGCCCCGCTGCAGAACGAGGAGTCGCTCCAGCCTGCTCAGTCGACCCAGGACCACTCGACGCTGCCCCCCTCGCCAGCGAGCCGTGCGCCACCGCAGCAGCCCCGCCGTACCCTCCGCTCCGACCACCTCCTGCCTCGATTCCGGTGGGAATCGATCGAGGTGAGCTCCCCCTCGACCCTCTTCCATTTTCCCCCCCTCTGCGTGTCGTTCGCCGCCCGATTTTGGCCCCCGCCGGCGAGCCGCCCCGCCGACGCGCAGACCCAGCCTGGCGCTCCCCCTCTGTTCCCCGACGTGCCCCGACCAGTACAGCCCGCCGCCGCCGCTCCTTCCTGTACAAGATCCGTAGCTGGCACTCCCTCTTTCTTTTTTGTTGTTACGGCAAGATCTATCTCGCCGCGGTTGCGACGCCACCCTCGCTGGAAACCTTGCTGTCGTCAGTCGTTGTCGCGATTCAGAGTACCGCGTCAGATTCAGTTCAGAGCTCGCGCGGCTGTTTTGCGAAAAGAACCCCCTCACCTATTGTCGACCATGCCTAGGTCCTGCGTAGCCCCAGTGCCCCCACCTATCAGCCGCCTGGCAAACTTGCAGAAAAACCCCCCAGCTTCCTAGGCCTCAACCCACACTCCCCTCGCTGCGCCACGTGGTTCACCCATGCCCCTCGCTGTCACGTGGGACCTGCTTCACCGTCGGGCCTGCATGTCAGCGCCTGGGCTGGCTAAGCCGCGGTAGCAAAAGATTTTTCTCGCGCGCGTGGCCCCAGTCAGCAGTGGCCCACCCGTCAGCGGCTGTGGCTAGGTTTGCTTGGGTGACAAAAGTTTTCCTGTCTAGCTGATTAGATAAAACAAATTTAAAATTGATTTAAAATTCAAATTCAAATCAGTTTTCAAATAACTTTTACTTTACAAATCCAAATAATACAAATAATATATGTTTTGAATCAGAAAAATGTGAGGAGTTCAAATATGCCATTCAAAATATTGTTTGAACACTTTAAAATTTCGAGATGATTAAAATTACAATAAAATGCCTCTTTTTCTTAATAAATTAATAACTTTAATTCTATAACTCCAAATTTGGCAAATAATATGTCTAAATCGATCAGCGCCACGAGCCCGTTCTATCTATGCATTCCTTGTTCTGAATTGAAGAATGCATCATGTCATTATTAAACATCTAAACTGTTTATGACTATAAAACTTGGTCAAATAAATAATAAAATGCTTTATTTCTTGTATCCACACCTCACCTTTGCCATGCTACTTTAATGCCATGTAAATTGTGCACCATTCATCATGGCATGCTTGTTTGCTTGACGCATTTTAATTAATATGTTTGTGCACTTTATTTATGTTGGCCCTTGTTTGTTTGGTTCTTCTTCGAATAGACGCCCAGCAGGAGAATTACCAGGAATCACAGGAGTACTATCTAGATCCATCTCTCGCTTCAACTGAGCTGCCAGGCAAGCACTACCACATGCTTGCATACATACAGTACCTATTGCCTCTATCTTATTCTTGCATCATTGAGTCGCGAATGCATTAAATTGAATCCCAAGTACTGCATAGCCTTTACTTTTAAACCCCACCGAAGCTTGTTCCTCCATCCCATGAGCCATTACTACAGGAGTTGTTTGAGCCATGCGAGTCGTAGAAAAGCATGAGTAGGGTATGTGAGTGTCTGATGAATAACGAGGTACCTAAACAACTTAACCTGTTAATGGGATAACTAATGAAAGAGGCACCGGTGAGCAATATCTGCTATTTTGGTTTTTCATGCTCACTTGTGTCCCGTAGGACCCCGAGTACTTGATTCCTGTTCCTTGACTATTCGCACTATCCACATCCGGAAGCCTTATGGACCCCCCTGAGCCAGAGCTTGATTCCTTCTTATTTCTTGGAGCCACAATTAGTTTGGGGCTTTATTATTATCCTGTACTTATGCCATGTTACTGCTTTATTTAAGATTGTGCGAGGAGCACCTGTACTGTTTTGGATCGCGCCACGTTTTCGCGGTATCGACAAGCCCAGTCATATTTTCGGGTTCCCAGTCGTTTACAGCCGTCGTCACAAACCCTGGGTCCGTCTTGGAGCCGGCCAACTTTGTTGCGGGTAGCTTATTGGGGTGGCCCCCTGAAATATTTCTGAATCCTGTGATTGCTTTGTCGTGAATGCCTCGTTGGGTTTTGATTTCGTTTTTCCGAGGTTGATCAAGTGTGTATTGCTATTCGTGCACCCCTGCAGGGTAAATCTTTCTAAAAGCCGTCTCCGCGGTTATGGACGACTTGGAGCACAGTTTCTCGATCATAGACAAGTATAACTAAAGTACCACTTTTAAATTGACTAAGTACTTGACTAGTAAATAGTGCAATACTCATGGAATGGTTAATAAAACTACCAACAGATGATGGAGGTTGTTCGTCCGCTTCCTCGTTGGTAAGCGAGGAGGAGGATGGATCTGTTAATTATACTGTTATAACTGTTGTTTTTAATTAACGGACATTCGTCTATCATTGGTTAGGCGGATGGTTAGCGAGTATCTGTAGAATTGTTAGGTATTATCTTTTGCTGCAATTGCGTCACCCCAGGTTTTTTCCCCTTTAGTGGCATAAAGACTTGCTGAGTACCCCTAGGGTCTCAGACGATAAATTGTTTGATTCAGATGAACAGGTATACTCGCAAGATGGATACTGGGTGGAAGAGACAGATGATGTTGGCAACGATCATTCGGTGTGGAGATTCCGGGAAAGGGGATCCGTGAGATCTGTGGGCGGGATGTGTTTATTTATGTGGCATCTTATGTCGATTTGCTTCTTATCCATACTCGGATCTTGTTTTCCGCTTCCGCCTGATACTCTGATGTGTGCTGTATGAGAAGCTATCCTAAAATATTATCTCTATCTAGGATATTTGAATCTTGTCATATGGCGTTGCAATATTTCTATTTCTTTTTAGATGGAATGGCTCTGAGGACTGTTGTATGTGGCTTGCATACATACTCATTTGTGTATGTAGTTGATCCCTTCGCCTGCCGATTACACCGCCCGTTCTTGTCCCGATGATCTGAAAGTGGTTAGGACGGCCGAAAGGTCTACCGTGAGTGGCCCTGGGCCCCACCATACTATTTTAACCACTCTCGTTCATCCAGGCATGTAACTAAGAGCGTAATTCACCGAGGTAGTTACAATTGGTATCAGAGCCATCCCGCCCTTCAGGGTCTCAGCCAAATGGTCGTTGTCAGTCTAGCAAATATTTTGGTAGTTATGTATACTAGGGAAAAACAAAACGTGAGAGTAGGAGTGCTTCCATTTTTCTTCTTACCCACCCACCCACCCTTTTCTGGTAAGAAAGTGTAACGTTTTCAATCCTCTTCTAAAATTCAAACTAGGATTCACGTGTTCTGGGTTCCGTAGTACCATAGGTTGTGTGTGTGTGTGTGTGAATTCTTTGTCTATCTGTTGCATCCAAATGTTATCACTATCTGTCTTTTGGTTATCAACTGTTGGTACATTCCATACCGACAGGCCTTTGTAAACCGACGCGATCTATTCTGATTTGTTGTATACCGACGCGATCTATCTTACTCTTTGTTATCCGACGTTATCTTGTTGGGGTGTTCTTTTTCGTAGTTACCAATCTTTAGGTTCATCTTAAGAAGAAGGTGTTGGGATATGTGTTTTACTGATTCATATGCGCAGTAATGATTTGAGTGCGGGATGGAGTCGCGACCATACCACTACTTTTATCATTTTCTCTTTATTGTTGAACTAGTAGTTACTAATCTTGATTCGTGAAGTGGTTTTGCGCATATAGTGATATTTTAATGCCAAAATTTGTGGAAATTTTTTCTTTGTTAGTTGTGTACCACACTCCTTGTTCAATCGTGTGTGTTATGCTTAATATCTTCTAGTTTCCTTGAACTTTGTTGATATTTTAATATCATCTCAGTGAATTGCATCCTTTAATCTTGGTTAATTCCATTTTGGTAATATTTTGGATTATTATCATTCTCCATTATAGTACTGACTTGTGTTTTATATCAATCACAGGATGGCACCACCACGCCGTTCTGAGGAGGACATACCACCTGAACTTGGGGCTGCTTTGGCAAGTATTGCAAATGCTTTGGGCACCATGCAGCAGAACCAGCATCGCTTCGAGGAAAGTGTCAGGAGGAATGAGTTTGTTCCGCTACCTCCACCTCCCAAGCGAGGAGACATCAAGAGTTTTCTCAAGTTCAACCCACACCAATTTGAGGTGTCTGATCAGCCACTTGATGCGGATGATTGGCTTCGTGAAGTGTCAAGGTTGCTGATGACTGCGGATGTTCCCGAGCAAGAATGGGTCAAATGTGCCACTCACCTTCTGAAGGGAGATGCAGCTCTCTGGTGGGAAAATTACCTCAAGGCAGATCTCTCTGGTTTTCAGCCTACTTGGGAGCAATTCACTGCTGCTTTCAAAGAGCAATATCTGTCAGAAATTGTCATGGAAAGGATGAAGGAAGTGTTTCTCAACCTCAAGCAGGGCACTGACAATGTCAACACCTACATCAGAAACTTCATGAACCTTTCTCGTTATGGTGGCGATGAGATCTCTGATGACAAGAAGAAGCAATAGAGGTTTCGGTAAGGCCTCAATGCTTCCATCAAATATGCTATCACTCATGCAAGGCCAGCATCTTTTCTAGAACTCCAACACACAGCTCTGCAGGAAGAAGCAAGTAGGCAAGTGTTTGAGGAGTAAAAGAAACACAGCCGTGATACAGCAAGCTCTTCTGCTATGACAGCTCCTTCTAAGTGTCCTGTCTGGGTTCCTAACACCCCACCGTCGCTCCCTGCTCCATCAAGACCGTCAAGCTACGCACCAAGGCCACCAAACTCCTTCACTGCGGCTCCCAGGGGCTACAACCACAACTACCCTGGAGCGCCTGGCGGAGTCCCTGGCTACGTTGCTCCACGTCCACCTGGTGCCTGCTATACTCGTGGAAACACTGGGCATCAGCACTGGAATTGTCCAATGAACAACAAACCTCTTCCACCACCACCTCCAAGACCCGCGGCAAGTTCTTCTATGATTCGTGCACCTCCACCTCGGGCTCTCAACATCAACACTAATCCTGGGTCTACGGTTGCTCGTGCCAACTGTGTCAACGTCGATCAAGCTGAGCATGCACCTGGAGTTGTCATGGGTATGCTTTCTGTTAACTCAGTTCCTGCATGAGTTTTATTTGATTCTGGTGCTTCACATTCTTTCGTGTCATACAAGTTTGCGGAGAGTAATGGGTTACCTTCTGATGCTTTACCAACTCGCCTTATGGTGCAATCTCCTGGTTCAAACATGAGGGCTTCTAAAATCAGTCGTGACAATCAAATTGAGATTGGTGGCTCTTTGTTTCCGGCTTCCTTAATTATTCTGGGCAATTCTGATATTGATGTTATCTTGGGCATGGATTGGTTAACAGCAAATGCAGCTGTGATTGATTGTGCTGAACGTTCGGTTTCTCTGAAAATTCCTAAAGGCCATATAGTCTATTCTCCAAGTCTGACTCCTGCAATTCAGCTTTATTCTTTGGCGGCTCTGAATGATGATGCTATGGAAGGTATTCAGAGTGTTCCTGTAGTCTGTGAGTTTCCAGATGTTTTTCCTGAAGAGTTGCCAGGTATGCCTCTGGATCGTGAGGTTGAGTTTGTCATTGAACTTGAACCTGGTACCGCTCCTATCTCCAAGCGGCCTTATAAAATGGGTCCTGCTGAGTTGGCTGAACTCAAACGTCAGTTGGATGAACAAGAGAAGTTGGGTTTCATTTAGCACAGTACTTCTTCTTGGGGTAGTCCAACCATCTTTGTGAAGAAGCGAGACAAGACTGATAGACTTTGTGTTGACTATCGGGCACTCAATGCTAAAACAATCAAGAATAAATATCCCCTTCCGCGGATTAATGATCTCTTCGATCAGCTAGCTGGGGCTATGGTATTCTCTAAGCTTTATTTGAGAAGTGGTTATCATCAAATCAAGATCCGCAAGGAAGATGTTCCCAAAACAGCTTTCACCACCCGCTATGGCCTGTATGAGTACACGGTCATGTCTTTCCGTCTCACCAATGCACATGCCACCTTCTCGAGGCTTATGAACTCGGTTTTCATGGAGTATCTTGACAAGTTTGTTGTGGTCTATCTGGATGACATTCTAGTCTATTCTAAGTCAAAGGAAGAACATGAAGAACACCTTCGGTGTGTCCTAAACAAGCTTCGTGAGAACCGCCTGTATGCAAAGTTCTCCAAGTGTGAGTTTTGGCTGCCTCAAGTCACCTACCTTGGTCACGTCATCTCTGCCAAGGGCATTGCCGTCAACCTAGAAACTATTAAGAAAATTATGGACTGGCTCCCACCCATAAATGTCAAAGAAGTCCGGAGTTTCCTTGGTTTGGCTAGTTACAGCCGTCGATTCGTTCAAAACTTCTCAAAGATTGCGAAGCCTCTTACCGATCTCCTCAAGAAAGGCAAGAAATACCATTGGACTCCTGCATGTCAAGCAAGCTTTGAAACACTCAAAGAGAAGCTCACTTCCACACCAGTCTTGGTTCCTCCAGATACATCAAAGCCTTTCCAGATTTTCTGTGATGCTTCATTGCAAGGATTGGGTGTGGTCCTTATGCAAGAAAAGCAAGTTGTTGCTTATGCATCTCGTCAGTTAAAGACACATGAGATCAACTATCCTACACATGACCTCGAACTCGCAGCAGTTGTCTTTGCTTTGAAAGTATGGAGGCATTACTTGCTTGGCAACCGTTGTGAGATCTTTTCTAATCACAAGAGTCTGAAGTATATCTTCACACAGCCTGACCTCAACCTTCGTCAGAGGAGGTGGATTGAAACAATCAATGATTTCGATTTGACCATCAACTACACTCCAGGCAAAGCCAATGTCATGGCCGATGCTCTCAGCCGAAAAGCTTATGTTAACAATCTCATGGTGGAAGAACAACAGCCTCTCTTGTGCGAGGAATTCCGCAAGCTCAACCTTGAAATTGTGGATCAAGGGTATCTTCTGAACCTTCTAGCAACACCTATCTTGGAAGAAAAGGTCCGTTCCATTCATCTTGGGGATCCTTACACTAAAAAGATCATTTCCAACATTCAGCTTCCGAAGTATGAGTCTTTCCACGTAGATGACCAAGGCACTCTTTTCTTTGAACACCGGATGTTTGTTCCGAACTACCCGGGGTTAAGAGAGCAACTTCTTAAGGAGGCGCATGATTATGTTCTTTCTATCCACCCTGGCAGCACTAAGATGTACATGGACTTAAAAGCACAATATTGGTGGCCTGGTTTGAAACGATATTGTGCCAAGTATGTCTCGGAGTGTGATGTCTGTCACAGAGTTAAAGCTGTCCATCAGAAACCTTCCGGTCTTCTACAGCCATTGAAGCCTCCGGAATGGAAATGGGAGAAAGTAGAGATGGACTTCATCACTGGTTTTCCAAGGTCGCAGAAGGGCAACAATGCAATCTTTGTTGTCATTGACAGGCTTTCCAAAGTAGCTCACTTCTTTCCAGTCAAGGAAACAATTTCTGCAATTCAGATGGCTAAGCTCTATATCAACAGAATTGTCTCTCTGTATGGAGTTCCTCTTGAGATCAGTTCAGACCGTGGAAGTATCTTCACTTCCAAGTTCTGGGGAAATTTCCAAAATGCTTTGGGAACAAAATTAAACTTCAGCACAGCTTACCACCCTCAGTCGCAAGGACAAGTTGAAAGGATCAATCAGATTCTAGAAGATATGCTCCGTGCTTGCGTTATCTCTTTCGGCATGAAGTGGGAAGAATGTCTTCCTTATGCTGAATTCTCTTACAACAACAGCTTCTAGAAAAGTCTAAATATGGCACCATTTGAGGCTCTCTATGGTCGCAAATGCAAAACTCCGATTGGTTGGTCGGGCGCAGGTGAAAGAATATTGTTTGGCCCCGACATTGTAACTCAAGCGGAGGAGAAGGTTCACATCATTCTTGAAAATCTGAAGATTGCTCAAAGTCGCCAGAAGAGCAATTATGACAGAAAGCACACGGACATGGAGTATGTCCCTGGTGATCTCGTTTACCTTCGTGTCACTCCCATGAGAGGCACGCACCGTTTTGGTATCAAAGGAAAGCTGGCTCCTAGATACATCGGTCCTTTCAAAAATCGTGGAAGAAGAGGAGAAGTTGCATATGCTCTTGAGCTCCCTAAACAACTCAAAGTCCATGATGTTTTCCACATCTCTCAACTCAAGAAGTGCTTCAAGGATCCCGGCGGGACCGTGGACCATGAACTCATCAACCTCCAAGAAGATCTGTCTTATCAAGAACACCCCATAAAAATTCTAGAAGTCGCAGAAAGAAGGACTCGCAACAAGTCCATCAAGTTCTGCAAGGTGCAGTGGTCGCACCATTCCGTTGATGAAGCCACTTGGGAACGTGAAGATGAGCTCCGTGCCAAGTATCCTACCCTCTTTCAGTCTTCTTCTTCCTAGAATCTCGGGGCGAGATTCTTGTTTAGTGGGGGAGAGTTGTAGCATCCCAATTGTCTAACAATTGTAATGCTACTTGGTCTAGTAAGAAATTGGCTACTTCCTATATATAATTGTTGCATCATAAATATATCATGCTCATATCATCATGCCACCTTGCATTTGAGCATCATATAAAACCCTGTTTCTTTGGTTCTTCTCTCATATGCATTATTAATTGTATTTGCCTCTTGATATTGTATTTGGTTATTGATATATTGTTTAATGCCCAAGTTGAGTTGGGGGCATATCTTTTATTCAACTTCATCACTTTTCTTTCACCACCTTCTAATTCCACAATTCCATTTACCATGGGCTTTTATTTCATTGTGAGCGGGGCCATCTCACCCGCTCCCTCTCAGCAACTGACGGAAAGCAGCAGCGAGCAGGTGGCCGTTCCCCCACCGTCTGCCGCGTCAGCCCGCGCCGCCCGCACGCCAGCCCCTCCTCCTTATCCTCGCACCGAGCCGCCTTTTTCCCTAACCCTAGCTCTGCTCCGTTCCCCTCTCCTCTTCTCCGCGTGTCCGCCGTCAGACAATGCTCCGCGCCGCTGGTGCCGTCCAAGCTGGTGTCCGAGAACTCGTCGGGGGCCCCGCTGCAGAACGAGGAGTCGCTCCAGCCTGCTCAGTCGACCCAGGACCACTTGGCGCTGCCCCCCTCGCTAGCGAGCCGTGCGCCACCGCAGCAGCCCCACCGTCCCCTCCGCTCCGACCACCTTCTGCCTCGATTCCGGTATGAATCAATCGAGGTGAGCTCCCCCTCGACCCTCTTCCGTTTCCCCCCTCTGCATGCCGTTCGCCGCCCGATTTTGGCCCCCGCCGGCGAGCCGCCCCGCCGACGCGCAGACCCAGCCTGGCACTCCCCCTCTATTCCCCGACGTGCCCCGACCAGTACAGCCCGCCGCCGCCGCTCCTTCCTGTACAAGATCCGTAGCTGGCACTGCCCTCTTTCTTTTTTGTTGTTATGGCAAGATCTATCTCGCCGTGGTTGCGACGCCACCCTCGCCGGAAACCTCGCTGTCGTCAGTCGTTGTCGTGATTCAGAGTACCGCGTCAGATTTAGTTCAGAGCTCGCGCGGCTGTTTTGCGAAAAGAACCCCCTCACCTATTGTCGACCACGCCTAGGTCCTGCGCAGCCCCAGTGCCCCCACCTGTCAGCCGCCTGGCAAACTTGAAGAAAAACCCCCCAGCTTCCCAGGCCTCAACCCACACTCCCCTCGCTGCGCCACGTGGTTCACCCATGCCCCTCGCTGTCACGTGGGACCTGCTTCACCGTCGGGCCCGCATGTCAGCGCCTGGGCTGGCTAAGCCGTGGTAGCAAAAGATTTTTCTCGTGCGCGTGGCCCCAGTCAGCAGTGGCCCACCCGTCAGCGGCTGTGGCTAGGTTTGCCTGGGTGACAAAACTTTTCCTGTCTAGCTGATTAGATAAAACAAATTCAAAATTGATTTAAAATTCAAATTCAAATCAGTTTTCAAATAACATCTACTTTACAAATCCAAATAATACAAATAATATAAGTTTTGAATCAGAAAAATGTGAGGAATTCAAATATGCCATTCAAAATATTATTTTAACACTTTAAAATTTCGAGATGATTAAAATTACAATAAAATGCCTCTTTTTCTTAATAAATTAATAACTTTAATTCTATAACTCCAAATTTGGCAAATAATATGTCTAAGTCGATCAGCGCGACGATCCCGTTCTATCTATGCATTCCTTGTTCTGAATTGAAACATGCATCATGTCATTATTAAACATTTGAACTGTTTACGACTATAAAACTTGGTCAAATAAATAATAAAATGCTTTATTTCTTGTATCCACACCTCACCTTTGCCATGCTACTTTAATGCCATGTAAATTGTGCACCATTCATCATGGCATGCTTGTTTGCTTGACGCATTTTAATTAATATGTTTGTGCACTTTATTTATGTTGGCCCTTGTTTGTTTGGTTCTTCTTCGAATAGACGCCCAGCAGGAAAATTACCAGGAATCACAGGAGTACTACCCAGATCCATCTCTCACTTCAACTGAGCTGCCAGGCAAGCACTACCACATGCTTGCATACATACAGTACCTATTGCCTCTATCTTATTCTTGCATCATTGAGTCGCGAATGCATTAAATTGAATCCCAAGTACTGCATAGCCTTTACCTTTAAACCCCACCGAAGCTTGTTCCTCCATCCCATGAGCCATTACTACAGGAGTTGTTTGAGCCATGCGAGTCGTAGAAAAGCATGAGTAGGGTATGTGAGTGTCTGATGAATAACGAGGTACCTAAACAACTTAACCTGAGTAGTAATGGGATAACTAATGAAAGAGGCACCGGTGAGCAATATCTGCTATTTGGTTTTTCATGCTCACTTGTGTCCCGTAGGACCCCGAGTACTTGATTCCTGTTCCTTGACTATTCGCACTATCCACATCCGGGAGGCCTTATGGACCCCCCTGAGCCAAAGCTTGATTCCTTCTTATTTCTTGGAGCCATAATTAGTTTGGGGCTTTATTATTATCCTGTACTTACATGTTACTGCTTTATTTAAGATTGTGCGAGGAGCACCTGTACTGTTTTCGATCGCGCCACGTTTTCGCGGTATCGACAAGCCCAGTCATATTTTCGGGTTCCCAGTCGTTTACAGCCGTCGTCGCAAACCCTGGGTCCGTCTCGGAGCCGGCCAACTTCGTTGCGGGTAGCTTATTGGGGTGGCCCCCTGAAATATTTCTGAATCCTGTGATTGCTTTGTCGTGAATGCCTCGTTGGGTTTTGATTTGGTTTTTCCGAGGTTGATCGAGTGTGTGTTGCTATTCGTGCACCCCTGCAGGGTAAATCTTTCTGAAAGCCGTGTCCGCGGTTATGGACGACTTGGAGCACAGTTTCTCGATCATAGACAAGTATAACTAAAGTACCGCTTTTAAATTGACTAAGTACTTGACTAGTAAATAGTGCAATACTCATGGAATGGTTAATAAAACTGCCAACGGATGATGGGGGGTTTTTCGTCCGCTTCCTCGTTGGTAAGCGAGGAGGAGGATGGATCCGTTAATTATACTGTTATAACTGTTGTTTTTAATTAACGGACATCCATCTATCATTAGTTAGGTGGATGGTTAGCGAGTATCTGTGGAATTGTTAGGTATTATCTATTGCTGCAATTGTGTCACCCCAGGTTGTGTCCCCTTTAGTGGCATAAAAACTTGCTGAGTACCCCTAGGGTCTCACACGATAAATTGTTTGATTCAGATGAACATGTATACTCGCAAGATGGATACTGGGTGGAAGAGATAGATGATGTTGGCAACGATCATTCGGTGTAGAGATTCTGGGAACGGGGATCCGTGAGATCTGTGGGCGGGATGTGTTTATTTATGTGGGATCTTCTTCCGATTTGCTTCTTATCCGTACTCGGATCTTGTTTTCCGCTTCCGCCTGATACTCTGATGTGTGCTGTATGAGGAGCTATCCTAAATTATTATCTCTATCTAGGATATTTGAATCTTGCCGTATGGCGTTGCAATATTTCTATTTCTTTTTAGATGGAATGGCTCTGAGGACTGTTGTATGTGGCTTGCATACATACTCATTTGTGTATGTAGTTGATCCCTTCACCTGCCGATTACACCGCTCGTTCTTGTCCCGATGATCTGAAAGTGGTTAGGACAGCCGAAAGGTCTACCGTGAGTGGCCCTGGGCCCCACCGTACTATTGTAACCACTCTCGTTCATCCAGGCATGTAACTAAGATCGTAATTCACCGAGGTAGTTACAGGCCACTAGTCTCGACGTGGTTGGGGCCGGGACTAATGGTCCGAACCAGACGGCCCGAGGAGGCCGAGGCACTTTGTCCCGGTCTATAAGGAACCATTAGTCCCGGTTTGAGATACAAACCGGGACAAATGGGTCTGGGCCGGCGCGCGTGCTCCTGGCAGAACCTTTAGTCCCGGTTTGTATCTCAAAGCGGGACTAATGGCTTGGCCCTATATATATGCACCCAGTCTTCCACTCTCTCCTATTTTTTTCCTATGTGAGAGGTGGGTATAACTTTCTGCTAACTTTTTTTCTTCATATGCACTAGAGGTGTTCGGTGAAATGCCTATTAGAGCGATGCCACTTGAGTTCACACAAGACAAAATATGATATGAGGTGCCAGAGCGACACTTAAGGTTTCTCCTCTTTGTTTTGAAGTGTCCTAAAAGGTTAGCAACTATTTTCTCGTTTTGACTGCGTGGTACTAATTTAAGCATCGTGATTGCGTTTGATATATATGCATGGTTGTATGATGCAGATGAGCCACCCATGGATGTACGGTGACCGACGCTCTAACGCTTACAGAGAAGGCGTGCGTTCTTTTTGCCTTGTGGCCGAGGCGAACAAGCGGCGGGATGGTTTTATGTGTTGTCCATGTGTTGAATGTCAGAATGAGTAGGCTCACACTTCCTCAAGAGTCATTCAGAGCCACCTGCTTCGGTCCGGTTTCATGTCCGGCTATAATGTTTGGACCAAGCACGGAGAAAGAGGGGTTATGATGGAAGACGGCGATGAAGAAGAGAACGATGATGACAACTACCGATCTATGTTCCCTGAATACGATGATACCGCAGTTGAAGATAATGAAGAAGAAGGGGGTGAAGAACAGGAACCAGATGAGCCCGTTGATGATTTCGGTCGGGTCATTAGTGATGCAAGGCGAGACTGCGACATAGAAAAGGAGAGGTTGCAGTTCGAGCAGATGTTACAGGATCACAACACATTGCTGTATCCAACTTGTGAAGATGGCCAGAAGAAGCTGGGTAGCACACTGGAATTGTTGAAGTGGAAGGCAGAGACCGGTATGACTGACTCGAGATTTCAAAAGTTGCTGGTAATAATGAAGAAGCTTCTTCCAAGAAATAACCAATTGCCCTCCAGTACGTACGAAGCAAAGAAACTTGTATGCCCTCTAGGATTAGACGTGCAGAAGATACATGCATGCCCTAATGACTGCATCCTCTACCGCGGTGAGAAGTACGAGAATATGGATAAATGGCCGGTATCCACTGCATTGCGGTATAAGATCAGAAAAGATGACCCTGGTGATGTTGAGGGCGAGCAACCCAGGAAGAGGGTTCCTGCCAAGGTGATGTGGTATGCTCCTATAATACCACGGTTGAAACGTTTGTTCAGAAATAAAGAGCATGCCAAGTTGTTGCGATGGCACATGGAAGACCGTAAGAAAGACGGGATGTTGAGGCATCCTCCTGATGGTCGGCAGTGGAGAAAAATCGAGAGAGACTTCCCGGACTTTGCTGGTGACGCAAGGAACTTATGGTTTGGTCTAAGTACCGATGACATGAATCCTTTTGGGGAGCAGAACTACAGTCACAACACCTGGCCCGTGACTCTATGTATCTACAACCTTCCTCCTTGGTTGTGCATGAAGCGGAAGTTCATTATGATGCCAGTGCTCATCCAAGGCCCGAAGTAACCCGGCAACGACATTGATGTGTACCTAAGGACATTAGTTGATGAACTTCTACAGTTGAGGGCCAAACCGGGTGTATGTGTGTGGGATGGGCACAAACAGCAGGAATTTGACCTACAAGCATTGCTGTTCGTAACCATCAATGATTGGCCTGCTCTTAGTAACATATCAGGACATACGAACAAAGGATACAATGCATGCACGCACTGTTTAGATGAGACTGAAAGTATATATCTGGATAAATGTAGAAAGAATGTGTACCCGTACAATCGTCGTTTTCTTCTGCCCAGTCATCCCTTAAGGAAGAAAGGCAAGCATTTCAATGGCAAGGCAGAAACCCGGACGAAGCATGTCCCCCGTAGTGGTGCTGATGTATTTGGTATGGTCAAGGATTTGGATGTAATCTTTGGAAAGGGTCCTGGAGGACAACCTGTTCGGAAAGACCCCATTACCGGACACGCACCCATGTGGAAGAAGAAATCTATATTTTGGGAGCTACCCTATTGGAAAGTGCATGAGGTCCGCTCTCCAATCGACGTGATGTACCTGACGAAGAATCTTTGCGTGAATATTCTAGGCTTCCTGGGCTTTTATGGGAAGTCAAAAGATACCCCGGCAGCACGGGAGGACCAGCAACATCATAAAGGACGAGACGGCAAGCATCCAGGGCAGTTTCAAGGGCTTGCCAGCTACGCTCTTACCAAAGAAGAGAAGGAAATCTTTTTTGAAGTCATTTTCAGTATCAAGGTCTCGTCTGGCTTCTCGTCGAATATGAAGGGAATAGTAAATATGAAAGAGAAAAAATTTCAAAACCTAAAGTCTCATGACTGCCATGTGCTTATGACGCAATTGCTTCCAGTTGCATTGAGAGGAATTCTACTAGAAAATGTTTGACTAGCCATTGTGAAGGTATGTGCATTCCTCAATGCAATTTCTCAGAAGGTAATCGATCGAGAAAGTCTATCAGGGTTACAGATTGATGTGGTCCAATGTCTGGTCAGCTTCGAGTTGTTGTTCCCGCCATCCTTCTTCGATATTATGACGCACCTCCTAGTTCACCTAGTCGAAGAGATTAGAATCCTCGGTCATGTGTTTCTACACAATATGTTCCCCTTCGAGAGGTTTATGGGAGTCTTAAAGAAATATGTTCATAACTGTGCTAGGCCAGAAGGAAGCATCTCCAAGGGCTATGGAACAGAGGAGGTCATTGAGTTTTGTGTTTACTTTCTTCCTGACCTTAAGCCGATTGGTGTTCCTGAATCTCGGTATGAGGGGAGGATGACTGGAAAAGGCGCACTAGGAAGGAAATCAATGGTATGTAGGGACGGGCATTCTTTCACTCAAGCACACTACACAGTTCTACACAATTCCACCGTGGTGGCTCGGTATATCGAGAAACACAAGAATATTCTACGCTCCAAAAACCCGGGGAAGCCTGAAAACCTTGATTAAAGGGGTTACAGACACATCTCATGAATAACACCACTATTGGAGATGAGTTGTACTCGTTGGCCAGGTTACCATCTTCGAGTATATGTACTTTCCAAGGGTACGAGATAAATGGGAATACATTTTACACGATTGCCCAAGATAAAAAGAGCACAAACCAAAACAGTGGTGTCCGCTTTGATGCAACATATGACAATGGGCAGATTGACACATATTATGGGTACATAGAGGAGATATGGGAACTTGACTATGGACCTACTTTTAAGGTCCCTTTGTTTCGGTGCAAATGGGTCAAGCTGACAGGAGGCGGGGTACATGTAGACGAAAAGTACGGCATGACAAAAGTGGATCTCAACAATCTTGCGTACATGGATGAACCATTCGTCCTAGGCAATGATGTGGCTCAGGTTTTCTATGTGAAGGACATGTCTACCAAACTGAGAAAAAGGAAAGATAAGTAAAAGAGTACAGAATACGATGAGCCAAAGCGCCACATAGTTCTTTCAGGGAAAAGAAACATCGTGGGAGTGGATGACAAGACAGACATGTCAGAAGATTACAATAAGTTCCATGAAATTCCGCCCTTCAAAGTGAAAACTGACCCAAGCATCCTGTTAAATGATGAAGATTCTCCATGGCTACGATGCAGAAGAAAACCTCAACACTAGATGTTGGTGATGTGTAATAATGTATTAAACCTTTTATTTGAGACATAAATCTATGTAATGTATTAAACCTTTTACTTGAGACATAAATCTATGTAATGTATTAAACCTTTTATTTGAGAAATAAAGGTCCCCTTTCATGTAATACATCTTGCTCAATAAAACTAGACGTTGACAACCGGGTTCTGAGCCGCGGTAGGTGATCACACAAAGAGAAGGAACCATCACAGGAGAAGGAACCCACAAACACTAAGGATACATAGCACAACTGAAAATTAAGATACATAGCACAACTGAGTAGTGGTTCGTGATGGCCATCTGGCGCTCCACACCTAGAGGGACAGGAGGGACCGGCACGCCTCCGGCGCTCAGCATCCAGCCGGTGGGGACGCGGTAGCCCGGTGGGCTGGGGTAGTTCGAGGCGCAAAGCGCCTCCGCCTCCCGGGTGGTTAGAGATACGATGGAAGCCATGGGAAGAGAATGATGAGTCTAGATGTGATATGTAAATGGAGGCCAAGCGTACATATATATACTGAAAAAATGGCGGGAAGCCAGAGGTGGGAACCGGTGGAAAGCACGGGAACGCAGTGGCGCGGGAAAATGTCATCCCAGGTGGGGGCTCAAACCGGGACAAAAGATGGGGGAGCCTTCTCTTGGGGAAGCTTATCTAGGAGGGCCTTATCTAGGGGGTGGCTAACCTTTAGTACCGGCTGGTGGGTGCAACCGGGAATAAAAGTGGTTTTTGTGTCATCTAACAAAACTGTCGGTGGGATAAGGACGCGTGGGTAACCTTTAGTACCGGGTGGGGGCTCAAACCGGGACTAAAGCTGTTGGTAGGATAAGGACGCGTGGGTGGACGCACTGCTCGATGAGATAAAGCATGTAGCGCACGACGCCCTGTCGGAGGAAGAAGACAAAGTAGAAGCGGCACCGTGCCTATAAAAGGAGCATCGATACGCCATGGCAAGCAACTCAACGAGCCAACATGGATGGAGAGTTTCATCCCCATGGATGGAGGAAAGGGTTGGGAAATCTCCCGTGGCGGAACTTCTCGAAGATGCCCTTGGTACACACACCCTATGGCATCTTCAGAAGTTCCGCCTCGAAAAATATTTTCCTGCTAGCCCGTGAAAGACTCCATCTCCGGCTCCCTGGGGTTAGAGGTATGCTGGAAGCCATGGGATAGAGTGGAGAGAGGCGGCAGATATGAGTCTAGATGTGCTATGGCAACGACCAAGCCAACATAGATGGAGAGTTTCATCCCCATGGATGGAGGAAAGGGTTGGGAAATCTCCCGTGGCGGAACTTCTCGAAGATGCCCTTGGTGCACACGCCCTATGGCATCTTCGGAAGTTCCGCCTCGGAAAATATTTTCTGCTAGCCCATGAAAGACTCCATCTTCGCCTCCCTGGGGTTAGAGGTATGGTGGAAGCCATGGGATAGAGTGGAGAGAGGCGGCAGATATGAGTCTAAACCCTAAACCCTAAACCCTAAGTCAGAGGAGGGAACCCTAAACCCTAAGTCAGAGGAGGGAACCCTAAACCCTAAACCAAAAACCCTAAACCAAAAACCCTAAACCCTAAACCAAAAACCCTAAACCCTAAACCCTAAACCAAAAACCCTAAACCCTAAAGGGGCTATGATCAGGAAGAGAACGAGCGGGAAAAAATAAGGCGGGGTAGACGATCCAGGGCCCCCGGTCTAGGGTCCCGCTGGAGGAAGACCACCGGAGCGTCGGAATCACATGAAAATGGCAAAATGGTTAATAGTTTGACTAGTTAGAATAATTATTTTATAAAACAGAAAATTGATTTGAATCATTATTCAAAAATATGCAAAATATAATAGTTAATGCATTTTTAAATTGAAAATGGCAAAATGGTTATTAGTATCACTAGTTAGAATAATTATTTTATAAAACAGAAAATATATTTGGATTACTTATTCAAATTCCAGAACTTTTCATGTTGAAATTTTTCTCAAATTCATAAGTATGCAAAAACTGTAAAATTCAAATGTTTAAAAAATATGCTAATTGAATTTTTTTTAAATAGGCGCGCCCCTGGGATGAAAAATTTGAAAAAGGGACCTTTAGTCCCGGTGCGTGCTACACACCGGGACTAAAGGTGTGGCGTTGGCGCGCACCTGTTGGGCTGGGCCAAAAACCCTTTAGTCCCGGTGGGTGGCACGCACCGGGACTAAAGGGGGGGACCTTTAGTCCCGGTCCGTATAACGCACCAGGACTAAAGACCCTTTTGTCCCCGTTCATTATACGGACCGGGACTAAAGGTCCCCCACTATACATTTGGCACGCCCCTTCTTCTCCCCGCGCGCCCTTTCGTCTCCCCACGCAGAGCACCCCCCACACGCGAGGACGACCTGACGCCGGCAGGCTGCCCGATTCTCTGGCCGCCATCGCCCCAACCGCCGCAGCCACCGCCCCCAACCGCCACCACCACTCCAGCCGCCGCGCGCGCGCCCCCGCCAGAGGTACCCTGCGCCCCCTCGCCTTCGCTCCCCCGTCCGGCTACGCGACGGCGCGGCGGCGCCGGCACTGTAGGCGAGCAGGCCGGGCCGCCCCTCCCCTTCGCTCCCCCCGCGCGCGCTGGCCGGCTGGCGCCTGGCTGGCTGGCAGCTGGCCGGCGACTGGCTGGCTTGCGGTTGGCTGGCCGGCGGCTTTTTTTTAGAATTGTAATATTATTACTAGTGTAATATAGGAATTATTACTAGTGTAATATAGGAATTAGTAGTAGTGTATATTAGGAATTATTAGTAGTGTAATATAGGAATTATTATTAGTAGTGTATATTAGGAATTATTAGTAGTGTAATATAGGAATTATTATTAGTAGTGTATATTAGGAATTATTAGTACTGTAATATAGGAATTATTATTAGTAGTGTATATTAGTAATAGTGTATATTAGTAGTGTATATTAGTAGTGTAGTATTAGTAGTGTATATAGGAATTATTATTAGTAGTCTATATTATAGAATTGTAATATTATTAGTAGTGTATATTAGTAGTGTAGTATTAGTAGTGTATATAGGAATTATTATTAGTAGTGTAGCCGGACTTACGGTTAGGGTGGTAGTGCTCGCGGGCCACCGGACTTAGGGTTAGGTTGGTAGTGCTCGCGGGGAGCCGGACTTAGGGTTAGGGTGGTGGTGCTCGCGGGCCACCGGACTTAACGGGTGGTAGTGCTCGCGGGCCCCCGGACTTAGGGTTAATGTGGTAGTGCTCGCGGGCCCCCGGACTTAGGGTTAAGGTGGTGGTGCTCGCGGGCAGCCGGACTTAGGGTTAGGGTGGTGGTGCTCGTGGGCAGCCGGATTTAGGGTTAGGGTGGTGGTGCTCGCGGGCCACCGGACTTAGGGTTAGGGTGGTAGTGCTCGCAGGCCCCCGGACTTAGTATTATTGTAGCAAATTGCGTGTTCATATTATTGTTTAGTATTATTTTATGCAGCAATATTGAATGAAAAATGTTATTGTGTGCATTTTGTAGAAAACTATGGATCCAATCCAGAGAGACCTAACACAGGAAGAAATTCTCGAGGATATGATCAACGACACCCCCCATGTTGATCCACCCGAATCTCCGTCGATTTATCTGAACCCTCCGGTGAGGGAGAGGAGGTCGACCGAAATGATCAAGGAGAACCCGACGGCTCCGGTGGTGGGGAAGCCGACGGCGAGGTATATATATGAAGTCTGGTGATTAGTAGATGCATTAACTGAGTTGTATATATATAAAGTGACGAATGTTTCTTCTCTTAGGCCTCCACATCGAGCAAAAAATATTCCAAACGAGGCCCGGCCAAAACGTTGGACGCATCTACGTTGTTCATTTTTTTCAGTTGTTCAGTTCATTGCATGTAATTATCCTAATTATATCCTTTTGTACTCTATTATTATGCAGAATGAAGATCATGGAATGTAAAAGAAGGTCAATCTTCAGTGTTGGGTTCATTGATCCAGATAAAATACATTGTCAGATGCTAAAGGATAAACCCGAGGACACACAGGAAAACCTTCTAAGGTTTCTAACGGAGCAAAATTTCTGTGACCACATACTGTTTCCTTACAATTTCGCGTGAGTGTCTTACTCTATTGTACACATTCTCTTTTGCTTACTCAATGTTAAGTGTAATTGATGAGTTACTGATGTATATATAAACGCGTACAGTTTCCACTAGATTCTCATGGACATTCAACTTGATAAGGGAAGAGTTGAAGTCATGGACCCATTAAAGAGACACCTGGAACAGTTTAGTGACATGCAGGACATGCTCCAGAGGTAATTTTCGCGCAACAGCGGTCTCTTTCGTTGATTTCCCGAGATATCACGTAATAAATAACCCATTCAATTTCTTTACAGGGTAGGGTTTGGAACCAGTTCAAGAGTGCGGTTACGAGTGACTTTAGTGAGAAGCTGACGTTTAAGCCGGTCTCGGTAAGTAGTACGCGCATCTCTTTACTTCTAGTTTCAATACAATTATGATGCTGGATTATTATTTTGATTGAATTCTATTCTCGTAAAGTGCATGAGGCAGCCACAGAAGACGAATCTATGTGGATTCTACGTTTGCAAGTTCATTCGCACGTTTACTAGTGAGCTGAATGATTATAGAGTCGATGTAAGCAATACATTCATAATATTATTTTTATTACCGTCACTTTTTGTTATCATGATTGATATTCATATTGATCTCCTTTTCTTATATAGTTCGAGAAAATGCGGGATCAGCTCCTACTACAGCAACACGTAGTAGCAATTGCTGAAGAACTGGCAGGATTCTTGATGAACGAGATGATAGCTGACGCCGGAGAATTTTGTGTGAATAGGCGCCGATGATCCCCGACCGTGTAATTGAATAGACGGGCTCTAGTCCCGATAATTGTGATCTCCATGTGTAACTATCATGTATATATTTGTATGCTCGATCTTAAGTATCTTATGTATGCACGAACATGTACGGTATGTGGTAGCGTAGAAAGCTATTTTGAAATGAAAAAAAAGATACAAATTCAATTCTCTGCCACGGCAGAGAAAGTGCCTAAAATTCTGCCGCGACAGAGAACCATTTGTCCCGGTTCGTAATACGAGCCGGGACTAATGGGGGGGCACCCAGCGCCCGCAGAGACAGCCACGTGGATGCCCATTGGTCCCGGCTGGTAAGAGGGCCGGGACTAATGGGTGGGCCTTTAGTCCCGCCCCTCTAGTCCCGGTTACCAGGACCGGGACTAAAGCCCCTTACGGGCCGGGACTGGAGGCCTGTTTTCCACTAGTGGAAGAAGCCTTCCGAACCACTAGGACCCGGAGTATCAAGTTTCTCAAGATCCAGTGGAACAACCATATTGAAGAAGAAGCTACTTGGAAGCGAGAAGATTATATTAGGACTGAGTTTCCAAATCTCTTTAGTTCTTAGTTTTTCTTCAATCTTGGGACAAAATTTTGTTTAAGGAGGGAAGGTTTGTAACACCTCAAAAATATTAATCAAGATTATCAAGTTCAAATCACCCAAGTTTAGGGTTAAGAAAAACTTTTATTATTAAATCTCATATGAGTGTATATGTGAATTGCATTAGTGTATGAATGAGTGCAATTGCCATGTTTGATTGCTACAAATGATAAGGAATGGTTTAAAGATGAATACTACATCATCTAGGCCAAGTACAAACTAAATCAAAAGAAAACATAATCAAATATGAATCATATAAGAAAATGGTCATTTTGACCAAAACTATCCACTAGACCACTTTGAGTGTTTCTAGTAAAAGATTTCTAACAGAAACTTTCCCAATTCTTTTCACCCATTGCTAGACCAAGTAAAAGTGAATCCAAGCCCACTTTACAAAGTGACAGAAAGTAAATTCAAATCTATTTGAGAGACAATTCAAAATTGAATCAAGTGTATGTACTAAGATCACCATTTTTAAAGAATCACTCAAATCAATTCACATTGGCAAACCCAAGCAACCATAGACTATCAAGCAAGTACTTAGAACACTCACCAAATTTCATCCAAAAATTCAAACTTTAAATTCATGCGGCCATTTGGTCAAGCATCTGGCAGACACCAGTAAACACTTTCCTAACTTCTACTGTTTGGAGCAGTAATTGATCGCCACTAGTGCCTCAATTCTCTCCCCTGGTCGCCCCAGTGTCCAGCAGCGCAGTGGACAAGCCTTCTCGTCTGCCGTTCGCAGCAGTGTAGCGCCGCCCGAGCTCGCCGTGCCGGTCAACAAAGCCCCACTCGCCACAGACCGCGCCGCCCTCTCCTACGATGTCCAGGAGACAGGCGACACTCCACCGCCGCCCTCTATCCACCCCTCGACCGAAGACATGCGGTGGACTAGCCGTAATCGTCGTGCCCACTTCTCTATCAGCCATGCCGAGAGCGCGCCAGAGCGCCGCAGCCGACATGCACACATACGCCACGCCTGCCCTCTCCGCGCATGCACGCACTCACAGTGACCCTAGCTACCCCCCAGACACGCCCGATCACCGCCACGCGAACCGTCGACACTGTGAGCCGTCTCGAACACCACCGTTGCCGCGCAGAGCACATACCGCTCCCGATCATTCTCGACCATCCCTTGTCGTGCCATCACTCGCATGACAACCGCCCTGAAGCACCGCATCGACCCCTACCCTCAGCCATGCCGATAGCTCACTACAACGACGTCGCCGACGAGCTCGAGCCATGGTGCTCTGTCCCTCTTGCTGGTGTATAAATAGAGGCCACCCCAGCCACAATTCTCCACACCATCTCACTCCCCTCTCTCATAAACCTCCCACACATCTCCCCAGAGCAAGGCGAGCACCAGCTCGTCGGAATTTCACTAGAGCCCGCCACTGCAGAGGAGAAGAGGAACTGGAGCTAGGAGCCTCCCTAGGAGCCGCCACGACCACCATTCGAATCGCTGGCCTCGACATGTTCGATCGCCCCCATCGCCTAGTCTAGCTGGAGCTGAGGTGAGCCCCCCACGTACCCCCAGCGCCGCGTTAGGGTTTAGTTCTCGCCAAACCACAATCGTTAGATCCTATTCTAATCGTAGGGCTGAGATTGAAACTTACCGCTTCGCGCTAGGTTAGTCGCTGACGTGTGGGACCCGCCTGTCAGCAGCCCACTGCGCGCATGCCATGTAGCTGGGCCGGCCCAATTAGTGTCCCGCGCAGAGCCTGTTTATTCAAATAGACTTTTTCCATTTTAGTTAAGACTAGATTATGTCAGTAGATTCAAAAATCAATTCACAGAGATCCACTAAACTAAATTGCATGATTCCAATTTTGTTGGAAAGGTATTCAAATTGTCTACCCAAGCCCGTTGGATTAAAACCATTTGAAACTATAGATCACCTATAGTAAAAATAACAAGACAGAGGATTTTGCCACTTCAAACATTTTTTTAAAATCAACCATAAATGCTTTTGAGTTGATTCCAACTCTCAAAAATCACAGTTGACAAGATCTATCTGGATATATAAAAATATCAAGGTTTACATGCAGTTATATTGGACTAGTACCAAAAGAATGCTATATAGGCATTTCTAGTCACTTTAATTGTATTAAATAGTAATTTTAAACTTTATAAAATATGACCACCACTTTAAATCACATTCCCAAGTATTAGAATATGTGGTGATGACATGTGTCAACATGATACCATATTTTAATTGGAGAAATATTAAATCTTAAGTATTTCAATGAGTAGAAATTAATTTTCCAAAATAACATAAATAAGACAAGGTCTTTATTTCATGTGATGTTTGTGATGATGCTAGATCATCAAGTGTGAGCCTTAGTGTGCTAAATAGAAGTAGTTAAGTATTGATTGGTGATTGTGTACCTCGTATTCATTTATAGACGCTAGTACCGACCCGGGCTATGAGGAGGAGGGGTACTACTACTACTACGAAGAAAACTTCAGCCACTCCACTACTCAAGGCAAGCCTAACACTATAAGTTAACTATGCAAGACATCCTTGCAAGATAACCTATGCAAGATGCATTATGCATGCTTTGGTTATGCAACCTTGATTATACCAATCCCAAGTTTTACTTGCAAGCTTTATTCATTTACTTTTACCAAAGTTCTTTACCTTTAGTTAGTGATTTGTGAGTATTGGAAAAATAGGATAGATAACATAAAGAGTATAAAACTAGTCCTAGGTAGTTATACTTAGATGCCATAAAAATCATAAAACTAGATTTGGATAGTTACACTTGATTAGCACCCCTTATTAGTGACACCCTCATTGCTAGTTGCTAGTGCTAAACTACTATTGATCATTTAGATGGGAATACTTGGAGGAAATGATTATGAAAACCTTGGAATGATGATTCATTCTATTGAAATGTTTTGACATGTGTTATCAACACAAAATGATTTGATGATGAAACTTCTTGAGGCATGAGCCTTGATTTTTATAAAAAAAACTGATGGTTGGGTTCAGATGCGATACCATTCCAATTTTACCGTACAAGCAAAATACTTGAATTGGGTAGGGCTTAACTGGAAGTTTATATGCCTTAGTATGGGTTCCCTCACGGAAAGAGGTTGAGCTGAGGCCACCTCATGAATATGAATGTCCACCTATGCAGTGCCTAGGATGGCAGATGGCCATGGCTGGGAGGCCAAGCTCATATGAGAGGTGCTTATACTAGAGTGTGTAAAGGAAAGGTTATGATTGATTATCCGCATACTAAGTATGATGACTCAGGGTTATCCCTGACGGATGTATCGAATATTGTGGTGAAAGTGTACCTCCTCTGCAAAGTGTCAAACTATTCGAATAGCCGCGTCCGCGGTCATGGACAGTTGGAGTGGCCATACTATTCTGTTGTCAAATGTTTTCAAAAATGAGTTGTGAATTGAACTATGACCTTGACTTGACCACAACAGGGTTGTGGACATGAATACTAGGTTCCCACTTAGGTGATGTACAAAATTAAGTTAGGTTGTTTACTTTTGAACTCCTTATGAAATAAACCTGGCTTTTCGCAAATAAACCTAGAGCTTAAGATTCCTACTAGAACTACCTTACTTGTTAGTGATAGTTTGTGAGTACTTAAAGAGTACTCATGGCTTTGTCCCTGGCTATTCCCGTGGCCAGACTATGAGGAGGACTACCAGGAAGATGGACAATAGGAGGTCTATGACAACTAGGATCATCTCCCATCGTCAGCATTGCCTGTTACCCTGAAGATGGAGCCCCTACTATGTTTACTTTCCGCTGCTTTGATTGTATTAAGACTGGATCATGAGATCCCTTATTTGTAAGACCTTTATTATGGTTTGTAATGGATGATGTACTGTGGTACCAATTCTGTTATAGCAAAAATGGTAATCCTGGGATTGCGATGTATGGCATAATAGGCATCTGGGATTAAAAATCTAGGTGTTGATGATGGCTCAGTGTTGATGTAGAGCTCGTTGGGAACCCCAAGAGGAAGGTATGATGAGCACAGCAGCAAGTTTCCCTCAGTTATGAAACCAAGGTTTAATCGAACCAGTAGGAGCAAGGAAACACCCCAAAGGTGTTGCTAGCTGAGCCTTGGCAGGGCGCACTACTGGTGCTAGTAGCAACATGGAGACCTCCACAACACAACCACAGAACTTTGTCCTCAACTTACGATGAGGTTGTCAATATCACTGTGTTTTGCTGAAAACAAAGGATTAAACGTATCGAATGGAAGGAAGTAAAAGTTTGTAGAAAGTAAACACAAAGCAGTAAACAGTTTGTAGATTGTATGTAAACAAAAAGGACCGGGATCCATAGTTCACTAGAGGTGGCTCTCCTTAAGATAGATAACATGCTGGGTGAACAAATTATAGCGGGGCAATTGAAAAACATTGAGAAAGCAATACATGCATATACTAATTGATGACCCACAAGTATAGGGGTGTATCGCAGTATTTTCGAGGGAAGTGAAACCCAATTTATTGATTCGACACAAGGGGAGCCAAAGAATATTTATAAGCCTTAACAACTGAGTTGTCAATTCAGCTGCACCTGGAAACAATCTTTCTCACAACAGTTTATCAGTAGTAACAGCAGTAGTAAAGCAAAGCCAGTAGTAACAAAAGCAGTAAACAGTGGGATTCGAGTGCGGTAGGCATAGGGATGGATGGACGGGCGTTGCATGGACAAGACAATTCACATAGCAATCAGAACATAGGACAATTGCAGATAAATAAGATAAAGCACCCAAGTACTAGACAATCCTAGGCATGCATTCCATATATAGTCATACGTGCTCGCAATGAGAACTTGCACAACATCTTTTGTCTTGCCAGCCCATTTGCAGTGGGGGCTCTAGGGAACTACTGGCAATTAAGGTGCTCCTTTTAATAGAGCACCGGAGCAAAGCATTAACACTCTGTGAACACATGTGATCCTCACATCAAAGCCATTCCCTTCTGGTTATCTCGATTTCTGTCACTTCGGGGCCATAGGTTCCGGACAACAATGTGTGTAAACAACTTGTAGATAATACCAAAAACAATACTATCATAATGAATCAATAATAAGTTCAGATCTGAAATCATGGCACTCGGGACCTAGTGACAAGAATTAAGCACAACAAGTCGCAACAAAGTCATAAAGCACTAATAAAAGATACTAGGCTTCATGCCCTAACAATCTGATGCCATTACATGAACGATCTCATCCATTCCCTACCATCCCCATAGCCTACAGCGGGGGATTACTCACTCATAGATGGGGGAAACATGGATGGTCGATGGAGATGATGGTGGAGATCAATGGACATGCCTCCGGGGGCACTTCCCTGTCCCAGCAGGGTGCCGGAACAGAGACTTTCTGTCCCCCGAATCTCCCCTTCGGTGGTGGCGGCGCTACGGAACTTCTTCTGGAAAAACGTCGAACCCCTCGAAGTTTTTAGGTCAGAAGGCTTCTTATAGGCGAAGAGGGAGACCGAGGGGTGCCTAGGGCCACCACACCATGCCCTGGCGTGGCCAGGCCCAACCCGCGCCTGGGGGTGGTATGGCCAGCCCCTAGCCCTCCTCCGTCTTGTATTCTATCTCCGTGAGACTTCTGGAAAAATAGGCACTTTGGCTTTTGTCCCGTCCAATTCCGAGAATATTCATTTTCTGACTTTCCTAGAACCAAAAACAGTAGAAAACAGGCAGCTGGCACTGTGGCTCTTGTTAATAGGTTAGTCCAAGAAATCATATGAAAAGTACTCCAAAGTTGGAACAAAAACACAAGAAAGTGGATAAAACTAAGCATGGAGCATCAAAAATTATGGATACATTTTCAATGTATCACTAAACATCTTGACTCCTTTGGAACTTGATTGGGCATTACAACATTATACATAGACCGCCATCCAACTGTATCTATGACTAATAATCCACCTTCAGGTTATCATCCGAACCCCCTCAATATTAAGTTGCAAGCAACAGATTATTGCTTTACGAATTATGTGTAATGTAAACAATACGATTGTTCTATGAACAAAGGATTGTTGTTTTCTCCCTAGTAGCAACAGCACATGTAGTACCTTAGAGATTTCTGTCACTTCCCCAGATTACCAGAGGCATGAACCCACTATCGAGCATGAATACTAACTCTTGGACTTGCTAGCATCTACTTGGCCAAGATAGCTACTAACAATGGAAAGCATGCAAGATCACCAATAACAAAGACATGATAGAATCAATAATCAATCTGAAATAGCATCTCAATATCCATCGGATCCCCGCAAACACAACAAGCAGAATTACAAATAGATGATCTTGATCATGAACGGAGCTCACAAGATCTAGACATGAAAGCACCAAGGAGGAGAACCAGCCATCTAGCTACTACATGGATTCGTAGTCCAAGGATGAACTACTCACGCATCACACCGGAGGCTTCATGGTGATGAAGAAGGCCTCCAGGGTGAATTCCCCTCTCCGGCAGGGTGCCGGGAAGAGCTTCAGATCCCTCCCGATCTAGCGATGGAGATGACGGCGGCTACAGACTCTTTCGTGGATTTTTGATCGGGTCCTTAGGGTATCTTATAGGCGGAAGGAGAGGCTGAGGGGGTGCTTGGGCTGGCCACACCACCCCCTGGCGCGGCCAGGCTTGGCCCACGCGGCCAGGTGGTGTGGTGGCCCCTGGCTCCACTCCGTCTCGTATTCTGGCATCTGATGACTTCCGGAAAATTAGGCGCTTTGACTTTTGTCCCGTACAATTCCGAGAATATTCTTTTTCTAACTTCCTGGAACCAAAAACAGCAGAAAACAGGCAGCTGGCACTGTGGCTCTTGTTAATAGTTAGTCCAAGAAATCATATGAAAGTACTCCAAAGTGTGGACAAAACACAACAAAGTGGATAAAACCAAGCATGGAACATCAAAAATTATAGATACATTTGCAATGTATCAACATCCCCAAGCTAAAGTCATGCTAGTCCTCGAGTAGGTAAGTGATAAAAAGATAGAATAATTTTTGAGGTGACATGCACCATCAAAGACTTGATCAAAGTATTTGTAAAACATTCAAAGCTAGGATCATAGTACTTCAATCATAACATGAAACACAAATTTCTATCAATAAGACAAAGAAACTATGATGCAACATGAAAAGGCACAAACAACATATTCATGAATAACAATGCTTTGCAAGACGTTTGTTTGTTTCACATAAAGAAAACATAGCATAATAGTATTCAGCTTGTCCCTCATAGAGTAGCAAATATAAATGCATAGGACACCTTCAAAGTGCATAAGAGTGACTAGATACAAATAGTTTAAAACAAGCAATATCGAGCTATGCATCAATCAACTAGTCTTGGGACAATGCACATAGAACTAAGAATGGCCACTATGCTCTCAAAGTAGGTGCATAAAGGTAGAAGGTGGAGACTCAACATAATGGTGGAAGAAAGGCCTTCATAGAAGGAAGTAGGGATTCAAGTCTCATAAAGAGCTTCCAAAAATTATGGTACTTATAGCTTTCAGCTCTCATTGCCCCTATCATAAGCATCTTGAAGTGATTAAGGTTAAAGTGAACAAACTATGGTGTACATGCTTGATGAAGTATAAGTTAGGAATCTCATGTCCCTTGTATACGAGGGCCGCTCCTCATGCTACTCAAGTTTAGTCACCGGTAAGTTCTTATCATCGTAAGTACATGTGTATCATAGAGAACCGCCAACGGGGTACCCCTTGCCCGATTATACGGAAGAATCCCCATATCACAATGACAAGACAAGCAGACAACGAGCATCTCAGCAATCTTCTTATTTACCATGGGAATATGGTGCTTTTTTCTCTCTTTCCTCTTTTCATAATCTCTTTTTTGTTTCTTTTTCTCTTTTTTTCAATCGGACTATTTTTTATAAGAAGAATGCTTCATCGACAGCTCATTATGGTTACGCTGCAGGTTTCCACCATGTCAGCATGGATTAGACCAGCGGCCCAGGCGTTTCTCTAACACATATACATAACTCCATGGACTTACAAGCTCCCCTTTCATTTCACACCGACGACATCCATATACAAAAGAGCATGATATCAACTAGGTACAAGTACCAAGTGCAATATTGAAAGCGTTCCCCATGACAGCATGGTTCTGCTAATTCCCAACAAATAAGTGGAAGCATATACAACATAGACAACACAATGGTTCAAGATTATTATGGGCAAGAAAAGTAAAGTGTGCCATCAAGTTCGTGAGAGCTTTAATCACTAGTTTTCTCATAACAAGTTTAATTCGGAAGGTAAACAAAAGCATGAATCTACTTGGAATAGCATAAGCTAGTAGGTTGGTATGGTGGACTCTTTGGAATAACTTGGTTGAAGGAGTTGGATGCATGAGTGGAACTTATACTTGGTTGTGGAGGCTAGCAAAAGACTGGGAGCGACAAACTAAGAGAGCAATAATGGCCATAATCATGCAGAGCGACAAAACATTATTGATCAAAGCATAAAGTGATACTACAAGTTGAAAACTAAAGGATCATAAAGGCTATGATGACTTGAGATAGTCATAACATGGTGTGAGCATGTGCCAAGTCAACCTAAATAAAGCATCAAAGGAGAATACCACTATACTATGCTTTAATATGCTAAAACAACGCATGATTCATACAAGGCACATTAAGCAATCTCAATTGTTTATAACAAGTCATGCTACAACAAAGAATACTAAGCATAAAGCCAAAATAATATCAAGCATGGCATGACAGACCATAGGCCACGGTAAAAAACGAGCTCTTTTTACCACATAAGTATGAACTTTCCTACTCTTTTCCAAGCCAAACCAAACTATTTGCAAACCAATGTATGAAACAGGGGGACCAACCAATTTATTCAGAAAACTAAGCAAACCAAGAAAACGAAAACCAAAACAGAAACAAAAAAGAAGACGCTCCAAGAACAACACAACTGTGCATGAAACAAAAAACATGAATCGTTTGGAAGAAACCTGGGATTTTTATTGATGAAAAGGGGATGCCTTGGGCATCGCCAATCTTTGACGCTTGTACTTCTTGGATATTTCTTGGGGTGACACGCGTGGCATCCCGAAGCTTGAGCTTTAGTTCATCCTTCATCTCATTACTTATTCCTTCCATACACCTGAAATTTTTCCTTCATACAAAACTTCACACAATCTTTATTAGCAACATTAGTGCACTCAAGATAAATAAGTCGTAAGGTTCAGTTCTAACACCAAATAAACTTCCATTAGAACACTAGATACTGAAGCACTTCCCTCAAAAATCTCAATTCCCCAAAAGAACTCAAAAAGGAACCAACAAGAAGCAAATGCAGAAAATGGCAGAAATCTGTCAAAACAGACCAGCAGGTAAAGATGAATTTTTTCGAAGACCTTCTGTTGCTAAAATCAAAAATTGTTGAACTAACGGAATTTAGATAACAACCTGGGGCAGAAGCACAAAAATGCACGCCTCAAAAAGACGTCCAGAGATTTTACACGAATTTTTACGGTAAAGCACAGAAATCTGTTTCGGGATAGCAACTTTCCCAATCATTACTTCTCTCTCATTAGAGGTTACTCTTGGCACAAAAAGCAAATAAAAATGATAAGGAGCGGTTATTACTGAAGTAATAACTTCCAAGACTCATCTAAAAATTTTGGGTTATTTCCCAATAAGTACTTTTCTTTAACGCCTTTAAGTTAGGCATAAGAAGCAAAGAAAGAATCAAGTGTTCTCAAATGAAGAAGCATTAAGATTAATACCACAAATATCTTCAACAAGGCAAGGTATATC
Organism: Avena eriantha; assembly: GCA_910589775.1. Classification (NCBI taxonomy): domain Eukaryota; kingdom Viridiplantae; phylum Streptophyta; class Magnoliopsida; order Poales; family Poaceae; genus Avena; species Avena eriantha. The sequence continues at coordinate 259,079,868 of OU342744.1, read as the reverse complement.
ATCCAAATAAGTTCTAGAGGATCCTCTCTCAATGTTCTTAGGTTGACTATTTTCATCAAAAGGGTTTTCAGGAACAATCCAATCAAGATTCTTTTCTATGGCTTCATGTATTGCTGCTAGTTTAAAGGGTATTTGTATCTTAGGTTCCTCCCCATTAGGTTCGGTTGTGTTCATCTTTTCTCGTGTACCAACAACATATACACATGAGCCTAGCATATTGAAACGTTCAAAGACTTTCCTAACTTCCTTGGCAACATCATAGAACTCCTTAAACAAAGTTTCTAGAATAAAATCCCTCTTTTCAGGGTCCTCAATTTCTTTAAGCTTAAGAAACATTACTTGCATTAAGGGGTTGAGGTTAACAAACCTAGCTTCTAACATGTGAATTAAAGAGGCTGCAGCAATCTCATAGTTTGGAGCAAGTTCTGCAAAGGATCTATCCTCAGTATCCTCATGTTTACTAACATGATTAAAGAATTCTTCAATATTATCTTTCTCAATTAAAGAGCCACTGCCAATTGAAAGGTATTTCAGGATGAATTTGGGGATCAACATGGTGAGATAAGGAAGAGGTAACAACTAAAGGAGACTTAATTTTTTGTGTGTTTTTGATAAAGAAAGCAAACTAGTAAAACTAATTTTTGTGTGTTCTTGATAAAGAAACAAGCAAACAAAACAAAAGGAAACTAAGCAAAACAAAAATAACAAAGTAAAGAGATTGGTTATGAGGGACTCCCCTTGTGAAGATGTCCTTGACTCCCCGGCAACAGCGCCAGAAAATGCTGGCGCGTGGTTGACGTGGGAGCTTCTTCTTCTTCAATCCCCGGCAACGGCGCCTGAAAAATGCTTGATGGCTCAGTGTTGATGTAGATATTGTTGGGAACCCCAAGAGGAAGGTATGATGAGCACAGCAGCAAGTTTCCCTCAGTTATGAAACCAAGGTTTAATCGAACCAGTAGGAGCAAGGAAACACCCCAAAGGTGTTGCTAGTTGAGCCTTGGCAGGGCACACTACCGATGCTAGTAGCAACGTGGAGACCTTCACAACAAAACCACATAACTTTGTCCCCAACTTGCGATGAGGTTGTCAATTTCACCGTTTTTTGCTGAAAACAAAGGATTAAACGTATCGAATGGAAGGAAGTAAAAGTTTGCAGAAAGTAAACACAAAGCAGTAAACAATTTGTAGATTGTATGTAAAGAAAAAGGACTGGGATCCATAGTTCACTAGAGGTGGCTCTCCTTAAGATAGATAACATGCTGGGTGAACAAATTACAGCGGGGCATTTGACAAACATCGAGAAAGCCATACATGCATATACTAATCATCTTGACTCCTTTGGAACTTGATTGGGCATTACAACATTATACATAGACCGCCATCCAACTGCATCTATGACTAATAATCCACCTTCAGGTTATCATCCGAACCCCCTCCGGTATTAAGTTGCAAGCAACAGATTATTGCTTTACGAATTGCGTGTAATGTAAACAATACGATTGTTCTATGAACAAAGGATTGTTGTTTTCTCCCTAGTAGCAACAGTACATCTAGTACCTTAGAGATATCTGTCACTTCCCCAGATTACCAGAGGCATGAACCCACTATCGAGCATAAATACTAACTCTTGGAGTTGCTAGCATCTACTTGGCCAACATAGCTACTAACAACGGAAAGCATGCAAGATCACAAATAACAAAGACATGATAGAATCAATAATCAATCTGAAATAGCATCTCAATATCCATTGGATCCCCGCAAACACAACACGCAGAATTACAAATAGATGATCTTGATCATGAACGGAGCTCACAGGATCTAGACATGAAAGCACAAAGGAGGAGAACCAGCCATCTAGCTACTACATGGATCCGTAGTCCAAGGGTGAACTACTCACGCATCACATCGGAGGCTTGCATGGTGATGAAGAAGGCCTCCAGAGTGAATTCCCCTCTCCGGCAGGGTGCCGGGAAGAGCTTCAGATCCCTCCCGGTCTAGGGATGGAGATGACGGCGGCTATAGACTCTTTCGTGGATATTTGATCGGGTCCTTAGGGTTTTCGTCCCGAGGGCATCTTATAGGTGGAAGGAGAGGCCGAGGAGGTGCCTGGGCTGGCCCCACCACCCCCTGGCGTGGCCAGGCTTGGCCCGCGCGGCCAGGTGGTCTGGTGGCCCCTGGCTCCACTCCGTCTCGTATTCTGGCATCTGATGACTTCCAGAAAAATAGGCACTTTGGCTTTTGTCCCGTCCAATTCCGAGAATATTTATTTTCTGACTTCCTAGAACTCAAAACAACAGAAAAAAGATAGTTGGCACTGTGGCTCTTGTTAATAGGTTAGTCCAAGAAATCATATAAAAAATACTCCAAAGTGTGGAAAAACACAACAAAGTGGATAAAACCAAGCATGGAACATAAAAAATTATAGATACATTTGCAATGTATCAACATCCCCAAGCTTAACTCCTGCTCGTCCTCGAGTAGGTAAGTGATAAAAAGAAAGAATAATTTTTGAGGTGACATGCACCATCAAAGACTTGATCAAAGTATTTGTAAAACATTCAAAGCTGGGATCATAGTACTTCAATCATAACATGAAAGACAAATTATAGCAATAAGACAAAGAAACTATGATGCAACGTGAAAAGGCACAAACAAAAGATTCATGAATAACAATGCTTTCCAAGATGTTTGTTTGTTTCACATAAAGAAAACATAGCATAATATTATTCAGCTTGTCCCTCATAGAGTAGCAAATATAAATGCATAGAACACCTTCAAAGTTCATAAGAGTGACGAGATACAAATAGTTTAAAACAAGCAATATCGAGCTATGCATCAATCAACTAGTCTTGGGACAATGCACATAGAACTAAGAATGTCCACTATGCTCTCAAAGTAGGTGCATAAAGGTAGAAGGTGGAGACTCAATATAATGGTCGAAGAAAGGCCTTCATAGAAGGAAGTAGGGATTCAGTCTCATAAAGAGCTTCCAAAAATTATGGTACTTATAGCTTTCAGCTCTCATTGCCCCTATCATAAGCATCTTGAAGTGATTAAGGTTAAAGTGAATAAACTATGGTGTACATGCTTGACGAATTATAAGTTAGGAATCTCATGTCTCTTGTATACGAGGGCCGCTCCTCATGCTACTCAAGTTTAGTCACCGGTAAGTTCTTGTCATCATAAGTACATGTGTATCATCGAGAACCGCCAACGGGGTACCCCTTGCCCGATCATAAAAAAATTGTGTTTCAAAATTAACTTCACACCTTGCGAAAAACTATTAAGTGGACCCACCACCAGGAAGTCAATGTATCGAGACGAGTGAGAGTTTGGAAAGATTCGACTTCGTGCTAAGAATATGCATGCCTAGAAATTTGACCGTGTTTTGAAAAAATAACCAAAGAGACTATGACTCACTATGTTTTCAGAATTTTGCTGTCTTTTGAAATTAACTTCACACCTTGCGATAATCTGGTTAGTGGACCCACCAGTCAGTCAATGTATCGAGAACGAGTTAGAGTTGTTTGGCAAAATTAAACTTCTTGCTAAGAATATGCATGCCTAGAAATTTGACCGTGTTTTAAAAAAATTCAAAAAGACTATGACTCACCGTGTTTTGAAATTTTGGCTATGTTTCGAAATTAACTTCACACCTTGCAATAATCTGTTCAGTGGACCCACCACCAGAAAGTCAATGTATCGAGAACGAGTGAGAGTTTGGAAAGATTCAACTTCTTGCTAAGAATATGCATGCCTAGAAATTTGACCGTGTTTCACTACTGCAGAATGGGCTATCAGTGACGGACTCAAAAGGTACATTAGTGACAGGCAAAACACCTGTAACTAATGACTAGTCACTGATATGAGGTTACTAGTGACAGGCACTATACCAGTGACATACATTTACGCATGTCAGTCACTAGTATGTATTTATTAGCGACGGGCAATAGAGATGCATGTCACTGGTTGCGACTGTTGCGATTAAAAGTCGCTACCCTCTGCGTTTTATAGCGACTGCCCATTATCTTACCTGTTTTAATTTCAGTAATAAAAAATAAATGGGTTTTCCAGCAATATTCCATATATTATAATAAGATGTTGTAAAAATATTAAATGCATTTCCACCGAACATTTTAGATAGCACAATAAGAGATGATGTACCAATAAGAATTAGCATGAATATCTTGAATACAAATATGATGAATACTAGATAAAAACATCACTAAACCCAATAAAATGTTGTAACTACAGTTCAGTACAAATTAGTTGCCAGAATCTTCAGCACAGAGTCAGCTTTTGTATTTTCCTTCCGATCATTAGACCTTCTCTTCAGGATCATGGCTGTTAAAAAATAAACCCAAAATTTTATTAGATCAGCAGCATCAAATAACACTTGAGTGAGAGTGTGCAAATGTTTACCAATATTCAGTACCAAATATTATAAACTTGTACACAGTGTTATACATAAAGAAGTAGTATACCGATATGACAAGGTTCACTACCATACGGATGCCACTTCAACTAGACCAGCGATAGGAAATTTTAGATCAAGGATTAGAAGGTACTAAATCTGTTCCATGATGCAGAACTTTTTCGCAAACTAATTTAGTTAACTGGCCACTTGTACCAAAGAAGATCAGTGTTAAATGCTATTATTAGGAAAGCTGACATCTATCGACAAACAGAAAAAGCTAATTGTCTTGTAGGTCTTACTGGAATGCGTGCCATAAGACTAGACACGTCCCCTGGCTATGTTGTGCTACGTATCTTGTCTAGAAGAGTGAGGCTACAATAAGAACATGTGAAGGTCAAAAATGAATAAATTAGGAATGTGTACAGTTACCTAGCTCACTCCAGGACTTGAATTTTTGCAAAGTAAATTGATCTTCAGACTTTTCGAGGAAAACTCATGCTATAAAGAACAATGTAACGTTGCCAATATATTATTAGTTTTGCTAAAGTGAATTGGACATAAGTACAATCAAGATAGCTTGTAATCAGATGATATATAGTATTAGCTTGTAAAAATGATGTACTTATATACACATCACACTAAGTATATCTTGTACTTTTAAAGCACAATCATATATACTTTATAACAAGAATTGCTTGTAAAAATAAATAGTCAGTGCGTGGTATTGGTGCGTGCAGAGCAGAGCATTATCTAGATAGTACTTAAGCTGCAACTTTCATGTGAAGAAACTATTATCAACAACTATGGATTGACAACTATATGAAAGCAACCTTGTGCACTGATATGGCTGACCATAAAGACACCCATCTTATGAAACATTCCAAAACAAATGGATGCAGAAATCCTTGCGAACATAATTCATATAAGTATTTTTTGTTGATCGTAGAGAACACAACCAGAAAATCTGGAATAAGAAATGTGCTAGAAGTACTGCTTCTACCACCTATTGTGCTAATTAATCAAATATATCTATGAATAGTTGGAAGACATACTGGTTCATACAATACCGGAGAAAGCACAGGCATACATATCCCTTGATGTGGAAAATAGTTACATCGATCACGTTCAATCCCTAATTTCCCTGTTCTATATTTATTTGGCACCAGCCCCTCTAACAGAACAACAGTGTTAATGTCAACAACAGCCCCTGAAATATCAATCACAAATTATAATGATTTATGAAGTATTTTTCATGTCGCCTCGGAAATAACAAACCAACTGGAGGAGAATAAATAGTCAATGCATGGTATTGATGCTTGCAGAGAAGTAAACTGTACATCTCTTGCCATCTCTCTGACATGAATTCATGATGATCATACCTCGTTACCGCTGAATGCATTGAATTCTCTCCCACGATCAAAATGATCAAGAAAGGTAGGAGGCGGATCTGTAGCATTTCTAACAGAAAAAAGTGAGCTTCCATGTTTCATTGCTAAAATATAATATTTGCACATGTATTAAATCATGCCCAAGATGGAAAATGTTCTCAAACCAATCAAAGTTGGTGCACTAAGTGAGCATCATCCAAGAGCATACAAGGCAAACGAGTAACTCGATTATCGCAAGGGTTAAAGATAGAACTAATCTACATACTACACCTGTAATATAGTATCTCAATCTCGTTTCCAACATACAAAGTTGACATGTCCTCTATTTTCAAATCAATTATCTAGATAGTATTTAAGCTGTAACACCATGTTAAGAAACTATTAGCTACCTCAAATTCTCAACCACAAATGTTCATGCAGCTTGTCTCACACAAGAAGATCTTCATGCAACTGCACAATCAATTTCTCACATGAAAAGTTAGCATCGGCTTCTTGTAAGGAAAAAAATCCGTTGATAGATAAACTCATAAACACAAACAAAATACTCATATATTAAGGATATTTGAGAGCCAACAGTAACATATGGAAACATAGGTGATTAGGATAACCGGGAGAGATATCATCTCAAACTGGGGCAACCTGATTACAAAATTTACCCAATCAGGTATTTGTTCAAATACCGGTCAATAAGAACACGAAGACGTCAAACCTGAAGATGTGGAGGGGACTTGCTAGATGACTCAGGTGTCTGCTCCCCGGCGGGAGGGCGGCCTCTCGTCCTGGCGTGCAGGATGTCGGCGCACTAGTGGCAGGGCAGTCTCTCGTCCTACCGTGCAGGATCACTACAACAAATGTGATTATATATGACGCTCATTCTATGACGATTCAGAAAAAAAACGTCCGAGATTCGTCAAAACTGTGACGTTTTTTCCGATAAAATGACGTTTTTCACTAAATAATCATTGAATGTGCGTCACAGATAATCACATCTGCTGTAGTGGATGTCAGTGCACCAGTGGCGGGACGATCTCTCGTGCCGGCAGAATGGCGTCTGGCAGCGGCGGCGGGAGGGCAGTAGCGGTCTGGGGCAGAGGCGAAAGGGTGGTGGCGGTATGGCAGCGGCATAGGGTCGGGGCGGTATGGCAGTGGCGGAGGGGTGGGGCGTCGGAGGCGATCTATCAGGGGGCGGTTCTTAGATGGGAGCGGGGAAATAAGTAATAAGCGGTTTGCTCCAAGCGTGATGAAGTGATAAGCACGGATCAATTTTTAATCATTTGTAATTAAATCGTAATATCAGTGTCTACCGGATCAGATCCTCCTGGACATTTTAGACTAGTGTAGAAGTAGATGTAGACGTGGATGCACACGTAGACTAGTATACATGTAGATGTATACAACTAAAAATACATCAAAGAAATCACCAAAAATAATGCAAAATTTTATATAACATCTATAAAACTTAGAGAAAACATAAAAATTGATGAAAATATAAGATAGTTCATAACATCTTTCATCAAAACAAATTAGGTTTTAGTTTTGTCATGTTCGACAATCTTCTCATCGGTAGTATTGATTTTTTCGGTAGACGTTAGACGCTCGGAGTGACTGTGTCTTTTAAAGGACATTCGATGGATAACTTAGTTTTACCCCTTCTAGAAGGTTTAGGGATCGTAGGTCCACGGGTGGGCTAGCAAGCGGACCAGGCATGCGTGTGGGCTGGCCTAGAGCTGCATGGTGGTACCGGCAGGCATGGTCGAGTTGGCTGTCAGAAACAATGATCTATTTCTAGTGACAGGCCTTTAGAGTTGCATGTCACTAACAAATTGCCATTTTCAGTCGACCTCCATGAAACATACTAGTGACCGACATATTTTGGACCCGTCATTACTCGTAGCATCCTCAGTGACAGGCATTTATGGATGCATGTCACCGAGTAATTTTTTCATTTGGCCAGCCTCCACAAAAAGTACTAGTGACAATCAATTTTATGCCTACCACTAGTATTTTATACTAGTGATAGGCTTATGCTTGCCCGTCGCTAGCAATACTTACTAGTGACATGCACGGTTTTTCCCGTCACTAACCACCTAGAGGCTATAAGCCTTTCTGCAGTAGTGTTTTGAAAACAATCAAAAAGACTATGACTCACCATGTTTTGAAATTTTGCCCGTGTTTCGAAATTAACATCACACCTTGTGAAAATCTAATCAGTGGACCCACTACTAGGCAGTCAATGTATCGAGACGAGTGAGAGTTTGGAAAGATTCAACTTCTTGCTAAGAATATGCATGCCTAGAAATTTGACCGTGTTTTGAAAACAATCAAAGAGGCTATGACTCACCATGTTTCGAAATTTTAGCTGTGTTTCGAAATTAACTTCACACCTTGCGAAGATTTGTTCAGTGGACCCACCAGACAGTTAATGTATCGAGAACGAGTGAGAGTTGTTTGGCAAGATTCAACTTCTTGCTAAGAATATGCATGCCTTGAAATTTGACAGTGTTTTCAAAACAATCAAAAAGACTAGGACTCACCGTGTATTGAAATTTTGGCCGTATTTCGAAATTAATTTCACACCTTGTGATAATCTGTTTAGTGGACCCACCAGGCCATTCATGTATCGAGAACAAGTGAGAGTTTGGAATGATTCAACTTATTACTAAGAATATGCATGCCTGGTAATTTGGCCGTGTTTTGAAAACAATCGAACTAGCTATGGCTCACCGTGTTTTGAAATTTTGCGTGTTTTTCGAAATTAACTTCACACCCTGCAAAAATCTGTTCACTAGACCTACCAGGCAGTTAATGTATCGTGAATGAGTGAGTGTTTGGAATGATTCAACTTATTGCTAATAATATGCATGCCTAGAAATTTGACCGTGTTTTGAAAATAATCAAAGAGGCTATGACTCACCATGTTTCAAAATTTTGGCTGTGATTAACTTCACACCTTGTGAAAATCTTTTCAGTGGACCCACCAGGCAGTCAATGTATCGAGAACGAGTGAGAGTTCGGCAAGATTCAACTTCTTGCTAAGAATATACATGCCTCAAGATTTTACCGTGTTTTGAAAACAATTCTAGAAAGCAATACAGATTCATAAACAACATCACAAATTTCAAATTATAAAAAGCAACACAAGGAGCCTCACAACTATCAAAATATAAAAGGTTCATATATTTATAAACATCCTCACAAATTTTAACTTATAAAAGGATCAAAAAATCCTCACAAAATTCAAATTAAAAAAGGAATCATATATTTGTAAACATCTCATAAATCTTAGCTTATAAAAAGGATCACACAATGACTCACAAATTTAAAATTATAAAAAACATCATAAAAAGCCTCACAAATATAAAATTACGAAGGGAATGATTCCAAAAAAGCCTCACAAATTTCAAATTATAAAAAACATCACTAGAAAAACCCTAGGGTCTTTCGAAGAACTTTTTTTATGGCTTCGGTGTCAAACTTGTGCTCTAGTGCCAAATTTAAGCGAAAAGGGAGATACCATGGAGATATCAAGCTCGTTTGATCGTAGAGGATCCTAAAGTCGGTGGCCACGATCCGTGTGAGGTAGGTCTGGACCAATTAGGGCATGACCCTACGACACATAGAAGAACACCTTGTGCACCCAAAAAGGTGTTTCGTGAATCTTTTTTGGAAATTTTGATGAAATGACATATTGTGGAGCTACCAATGTTAAAAAACATGAGCAAAACTATGCCACACTTGTAGTGCAAACGGAGGACATTTCTAGTGAAAATCGGCATGAACTCAGAAAATGGAAGAAAAAGGAGAGAGGGAAAATCAATTTTCTATTTCTTGTGGAAAACCCACAAGCTTGAGGTGCACCTTAATGCTGATGTAATCGCAGGTACCTCACCCGTGAGCGTCGAAGGGACCAAGGCTAGCTAGGGCTATAATTCTGATGTTTTCGTGTCTGCTGGATTCTTCTAGCGTATATAGACCGATGTTTCATGCTTGCTTGATTTTGTAGGCGACGCGGCCTTTTTGACGTGCCGCGGTGATGGCCAGGGGATAGGGGAGAGCACATGGCATATTGGGTGCAGTTGAGTTTTCAAATCAATGTGACATTAAATAATTTCAAATCAATGTCGCCCAGGGAGGTATGGACTGTACAGAGGTTATTTTTTATCCATAGACTTTGAAATACTACTAATCCGTATTTCACTTATATTGATTAATATTAGTAATTAAAGAATACATGTAGGTTCCCAGACTTCTTCTTTTTAGTATTAATTACCTGAATTCACGTGAGTAATTAACGTGAGTTTCTCTGTATTGGCACCCTTCTTTCCTCGAACACATGCAGAAATTAAGGGGAGGAAGTAATTTCACCTTCCTCGGTAATACAAGAGGTTTTATTGCATCGCAGTGCAAGATGAAATGACAAACAGAGTACTTATGCTAGTAGATCGCAAACACCATTCCAATTTGCACTTGATAATAATATCCAATATCCGAACATTATTACAAAAAAAGGAAGTATAGGTGAAATTAAATAAAATTAATCCTAAGACTTCTTCGTCTTCTTGGACCTGGATCCTTCCGATGTCACCTTCGTGCGGGCGCCGTCCTTCCGCTTCCCATGGCATCCCCCAGCTCTCGCCGTCTTTCTTCTTCTTCAAGCCTCCTGCCTTCTTCTCCTTTGTCTTCTCATTGCCGATGAAGCCGGGATCGAGTGCACTCTTCTTGGAGACGAAGTCGAGAAATGGCCATAATGAAGGGAATATGCCCGAGAGGCAATAATAAAGTGGTTATTATCTTATTCCATGTTTATGATAAATTTTTATTTTGCATGCTATAATTGTATTAATTGGAAATGTTAATACATGTGTGTTTAATAAACAAAATACAAAGTTCCTAGTACTGCCTCTCATATAAACTAGCTTGTTGATTAACAATATGATCAAGGTTTCTTGATCATGGACATTGGATGTTGTTAATAACGAGGTCACAACATTGGTGGAATGATGTGATGAACATTCATCCGAAGTATAGCATTACGATCAGAATTATTATGTTTATATTGCTATAACATCATACGAAGTAATCTTATTCCTTAGACCATGAGATCATGTTAATTGCTAACACCGGAAGAGTATCTTGATAACATCAAACGTCACACCGTAACAGGGTGACTATAAAGGTGGGTTCAGTGCTACGAAGGTGTTATGTTGAGGCTCATGGATCAAGAGTGGGATTTGTCCATCTCAATGACGGATAGATATACTCTTGGCCCTCTCGGTGATATCACATTGAAATAGCTTGCAAGCAAGTGATGTGATCACTAGAATGTTATATCACAGGAATGAGAAAAGAGTGCATGTCGGTAACGAGATCAAACTAGGTATTTGGATGCCAATGATTGAATCTCGGTCATGTAATATATCGCGAGACAAAGGGACTTAGTTACAACGTTAAAGGTTCACACGATCACAAGAGTCATCATTGAATATGTGGGAGTTAGTACGGATCTCCAGGTCCTGCTGCTGATTATTGATCGGAGAGGGGTCCCGATCATGTCTGCATTATTCGCGAACCATAGGGTGACACACTTAAGGGATACCGACATCATTTGGAGCAAATATGTTTCAGATAAAGATTTAAGAAAGCGCTGGAATTATTTCAATAGACACCGAAACTGTTTCGGGTGAAATTGCTGAAATTGGTTCTGCGTGTAATATTGAAATGTTGTAGGGGGTTATATGTGAATGTTTGTTAATTAAAATAATTAACAAAATTCTAAATAAAAATAATAAAAGAGTTTTATTAAATCAGAGAGCATTAAATTTGGAGAAATTTAATGCATTTAAAGTGGAGACTTTAAAAGAGAATGTCAAGGGGCATTTTAATGTGGAGGGGGTTACCACCACATGAATGGGGGAGGTGAAGGGACACCCTCCCCTCCTCCTATAAAAGGCCCCCCTCTCACTCCTTCTTCCTCACACCTCCTCGTGAAGGATCTCTCTCCCCCTCTAGTATTATTCTCCCATGGTCTCGGATTAGCGAGATACATGTTCCCGGTGGCTTTATCTGGAAAGGAGTTGCTGCTTCCGCTTCTTTGCTGGAGCAAGGGACGGAGGTTTTCGGGGTACCGGACGTGTGTGCGATCACGGATGCACCGCTGCTTTGTGGTGCTGGACTTGGTGGTGCTGGACTTGCTGGAGCTAGATCTGAAGGACGTGCTGGAGCCGGACCTACTGGACTTCATCCCGATCTTGAGATCGGCAAGTGTACGACTACATCATCCACGAGTTCCATCTCATTAACAAAGCTTTGTTTTCTTCGAGGGTAAGTTCTTCATGATTGTATATCCACCCGTTGCTTGTATCTAGTAGATAGATCTTGGCGTATAGTTCCCATCTTAGGAAAAAATTTGTTTTCTATGCTGCAAACCCCAAGAGTGGTATCAGAGCCAGATATATGCATAGGTGCTTTGCACGGGTAGTACACATATGTTTATATGTGGGCGATGATGAACATGTTATTGCATCTTCTATGTGCTTTGGATATTGGTGGCATAGTGGGGTGAAGTGGCCCGGACCAACCTTACATGTCATCGTACATGAGACCGGTTCCACGACTGACATGCAACTTGTTTTGGATAAGTGGCTGGCGGGTGTCTGTCTCTCCTACTATAGTCAATATCTGATTTACAATGACTTGCTAATAACTTGGTTATCCTCGTTGTGGTTCATGTTCGTAGGTAAGACCGGTTCTATCTCCGAAAGCCCTAAGCCATGTAAAACTTGCAATTGATAAATTAGAGGCGTCTAGTTTAGATTGTTGCTGGGCTAGTGTCTTGATATGGTATTGTTGTAAGTAGATGTATGATAGATACACTTACAACACACCCAACGTGTAAGTTCCATAGACATTGGCCTTACACACAAAGGAATGATAGAGATCATACCACGATGCATATGATAGAGATCAAATGCATGGACCATATCCTCCCACTTTGCACATTAGCTGTTTGCATCTTACATTGCTAGTTTGGCGTTTTAGTAGCATTATAAGATGATCCCTCATTTAAATATCAAGATAAAATGTGTTCTTCCTTAAGTATGCACCATTTTATGGATCGTGTTTCGAGACATCACGTGATGATCGGGTGTACTCGACTCTACGCTTTCATATAAATAGGTGTAAGACAGTTTTACACATGCGAGTACTAAGGTTCTTACTTGGCGAGCCTAGCATGTATAGACATGGCCTCGGAACACGGACCGAAAGGTTAAGCATGAGTCATATAGTTGATGTGATGCCCATATTGATGCTCGCCTTTGAAGCTACACCGACTCACGTGATGATCGGACTTGGTATAGTGGATTTGGTTCATGTAATCACCAAAAAGGCACGAGGGATGTCGTTTTTGAGTGGGAGTTCATTTCTAATTTGGATTAGTCGAACTCAATTTGTCATAAACTAATTTGAAGTGAATTTGCATAATTTGTTGTAGTCATTGGCATATGTTCACTACCTTATGCTTAGTTTTAATTGAGATAATAGAACTATAGAATTCTAGATATTTACTTTACGAACTGGTATCATATTGTTTTGAATGTCAATTTAAAGTTTATAAGTCCTATTGCAAACTTTCAGCAAAACTCTATTTACTCCATGAAGTTTAATAAGTAGTATTAAATCAAGAGTAAGAATTCCAATGTTAGTATCTAAAGTATCATGTTTGCCTCCATGATTATTGATATTCAAAAGTTGTTTTAATATCAAGATTGTCTAGGATCTGAAAAATTGTTTCAGAAACCATCATGTGTGGAATATATTGTGATATCTGAACAATGTTTTTGGTGGCATTATGATAGAGTATAATTTAGCAAAATACATGTTCTCATATTGTATGAGAATTTGTGAAGGATGGAGATGCTAGGCATCTGGATCTCCCAAAAGGTGTTGGGAACTAACATTATACTCGCGATTCTTCCTTATATGCTATAGTAGCTTGATCATGAAAGTTGTCATGATAAGGATGAATAGAAGATGTAAGTAAAATGTTTACGAAACTAATAGATTACTAAAGAATGGATTTTTGAAAGAATACCAAACATTTGATGATGGTGATTCACTTCAAAGTGCAAGTCCAAAGGTATTAGTATTTGACTATATACGCTTTGTAGTATGTGTCATCTGAATGACACCACAATTGATGTTGATAGATTCTTTTAAAAGGAAAAGGAATTGCTTAAAGAGAATCTATAAAATATTTGGCAGAAAAGAAAAAGTTGGAACTGTCTAGCTTAGGTATATAGAAGATATACATGTTATGGTTGTATTCCTTGCTTGTTAAACAATGTGGTTCTTAGGTATTGGATACCGAATTGGTTGGTATGAAGTGTCATACAGGACAACGCAATTCATGAACTGCAATGGCCTAAGTAACTGGCAAGAGAGTAAGTGATGATGTTCATCGAAAACAAATAAAGTGTTATTGTGTTTTTCGTTGTCGACAAACCTAGCCTTCAAGATTTGTTTTAATAATTGTTATTTTGTTCAGGTATTATGAGAACAATGGTTGTTCAAATAATTACCGTATTCCATAAAGGATGGATGAACTTTTACAAGTCTAGTGGGAGAAATCACATGCATAAACATTATTGCTAAAATGTCGCAAGACAAATGATTGAAAGATCACTTATGAAGTGACATCGCTGTTTAAATTATATTGGAAAGAAAACATGAAGAAACTCCATGTTGATGGATTTTTGGAGTCTTTGATTTTGATCAATTGACGCTTGTGAAACTTTCCTCGAGATAATTGAAACTCCATCCATAGGCCAAAGAGGGACATATGACTAACTTATTAGATATTATACATATTGATGTATATAGTCCATTATATGTAGCCATATGCGATGGATCTTTTTGCTTCATATACTTTCCCCATAAATTTAAGTGAATATATCTATATATTTACTTAATAAGGAAGAAGTATGAAACATTTGAAAATTGATCAAAGACTTTCAAGATGAAGTGAAAAATCATTGTAACAAGAAAATAAAAGAGTTTATAATTTGATCATAAAGGAAGATATTTGAGTTACTGTTTAGCAAAACACTTAAGATTTGAGGAATTGTTCCATGATTTGCGTTTCTCGATAAACCATAGAAGTATGGAATATACGAGAGATGAAATAAAACCATGTTTGACATGGTAAGATCAAAGGTGTCATTTATAAAACTGCCATTATGTTTTAAGGATTGAAGCTTTAGAGACTACACTTTTACACTGAAAAGAGCACCATTGTGATCCGTTAAAATGACACCATATAAGTTATGGTTTGGGATAAAACCCAAATTGTCTTTTCTTAAATTTTGTTATGCTATGCATAAGTAAAATGTTTACAACCAAAGTCGGATAAGCACGGTCTTGGTAGGTTATCCCAAAGAATTTGTTGGGAATTTCTCCATAACTCTGAGGAAAAAAGAGTTTGTTACTTGGAACGTCAAGTTTCTTGAGAAGGAATTTTTCGCGAAAAGTTAAGTGGGAGGACAATAGAACCTTGATAAGGTTGTTGAACCTTAGCTATATGTGCTAAGTAGCGCAGCGCCGGAAAGTGTCCCAGTGGCAGCCACAATACTCATGGCTCCCGTGATTACAAAGGTAGTGATCTCGGAGAGTAGAGTTCCTATTGAACTGTGTGGGTCGGTAAGAATCAAATAGTGTGATTTGATAAGCAAGTCGTTATTGTTTTGACAATGATGAACCGACTACATGCAAAGAAGCGATGATGGGCCCTGACTCCATAAAATGACTAGAAGTCATAGAATCCGTGATAGTATCCATACACGAGAAATCAAGTTTTTGAACTTGGAAGACCCTCCGGAAAGGCGTGAAGCCTATCGGTCGTGTTTGGATCTATAAAGAAATAGACATGGATGTTTAACATCTATGAAATAGTCGACATGTTAGAAAGAAGTTTACGACAATGTTCAAGGAGTTTACTATGACAAGATTAGATCTTTCATAGCGATATTTAGTCTTGACGGATTAATGTAGCAACCACTACATATAATTTGGTATATGGTAGTTGAATAAACAAACCAAGGTTCTTTTAATAGAAAGATTACCTAGGACGTGTACATGACATGGTCCAAAGGGTTTTGTTAATTCAAAGGGTGCTAAAAGGGCATGCAAACTTCAATAGTTGAAGTAAGCATAGCGGAGTTGGAATCTTCACCATGATGAAACTGTTAAAAGAGTTTAAATTCATCGGAGATGATGAAGATGCTTGCATTTGCAAGAAATTCAGTGGGAGCACTGAGACATATTTCTAATACATTATGTAGAGGACATATTGTTGATTGGAAATGATGTATCTTGTATTGACACAAGTTAAGAATTTCATTAAAATAAGATTTCGATGAAAGACTTGGGCAAAACCGGAATATTTTGCATTAGTATCTATATGGATAGATTGAGGCGCTAATATGGTTGTGCCAGACGTACATATATGAGATATTGAAAGGGTTCAATATGGAAACAACAAGAAAGGTTCTTGCTGCATGGAAAGGATTGTATCAAAATTCAAGTGTTTTAACACTTGGTGAGTAAAATCACATGAAGATTTTGATCGATTATACCATGATATGTATATATCCAGAATGTCCTATGCTCTAAATGTTATGAGCACATACTAGAATGATTCATAAGATGATCATTGGACAATAGTAAAGATATTCTTATGAGCTTTGGAAGAACTAAGAATACATCATGTATAAGTGACAAATAGTTAAAGGTAGTTCATTGTAAAGTGTTACATTGATACTAGTTTTGTAACAAGATACAAATTAAATTTATCTCAATTTAGACTATTGGTGGCACAATGTAATGGAAAGGATGTTCCATGATGGATTTGGATGAGTTCCAAAGTTGAGACATTGTGATGGATACTACAACAAAAGGCTAAGTATATGACTGCTATAGTAGCAGCATAGGAGGGCATTTGTGTTATGTAGTTTGTTATCAAACTAGGTGTGGTTCAAAGTGGGCTAATACTATGAATATATATTGTATGACAATAATATCAACATATTTTAACCCGAACAAACTAAAGGTCTCACCAAAGGACCAAATTTATACAATGCCATCTCATTTGAGAATGAGTGATGCGTAGAGACGCAAAGACATGCAAATACACACGGACCTGAAACTGTCAGATCCGGATATTATGTTAACCACTAGCAATCGCGTATATGCAACACCAGAAAGCCATAGGTTTTCAATACGCAAAGTTTGTCAAACTAGATTATTGACTCTAGTGCAAGTGGGAGACTGAAGGGAATATGCCCGAGAGGCAATAATAAAGTGGTTATTATCTTATTCCATGTTTATGATAAAATGTTTATTTTGCATGCTATAATTGTATTAATTGGAAACGTTAATACATGTGTGTTTAATAAACAAAATACAAAGTTCCTAGTACTGCCTCTCATATAAACTAGCTTATTGATTAACAAGATGATCAAGGTTTCCTGATCAAGGACATGGGATGTTGCTAATAACGAGGTCACAACATTGGTGGAATGATGTGATGAACATTCATCCGAAGTATAGCATTGCGATCAGAGTCATTATGTTTATATTGCTATAACATTATACGAAGTAATCTTAGTCCTTAGACCATGAGATCATGTTAATTGCTAACACCGGAAGAGTATCTTGATAACATCAAACGTCACACCATAACAGGGTGACTATAAAGGTGGGTTCAGTGCTACAAAGGTGTTATGTTGAGGCTCATGGATCAATAGTGGGTTTTGTCCATCCCGATGACGGATAGATATACTCTGGGCCCTCTCGGTGATATCACATTGAAATAGCTTGCAAGCAAGTGATGTGATCACTAGAATGTTATATCACGGGAACAAGAAAAGTGTGCATGTCGGTAACAAGATCAAACTAGGTATTTAGATGCCAATGATCGAATCTCGGACATGTAATATATCGCGAGACAAATGGATTTAGTTACGACGTTAAAGTTTCACACGATCACAAGAGTCATCATTGAATGTGTGGGATTTAGTACGGATCTACAGGTCCCGCTGCTGATTATTGATCGGAGAGGGGTCCCGATCATGTCTGCATTATTTGCGAACCATAGGGTGGCACACTTAAGGGATACCGACATCATTTGGAGCAAATATGTTTCAGATAAAGATTTAAGAAAGCACTGGAATTATTTCAATAGACACCGAAACTGTTTCAGGTGAAATTGCTGAAATTGGTTCTGCATGTAATATTGAAATGTTGTAGGGGGTTTTATGTGAATGTTTTTTAATTAAATAAATTAACAAAATTCTGAATAAAATTAATAAAAGAGTTTTATTAAATGAGAGAGCATTAAATTTGGAGAAATTTAATGCATTTAAAGTGGACACTTTAAAAGAGAATGTGAAGGGGCATTTTAATGTGGAGGGGGTTACCACCACATGAATGGGGGAGGTGAAGGGACACCCTCCCCTCCTCCTATAAAAGGCCCCCTCTCACTCCTTCCTCACACCTCCTCATGAAGGATCTCTCTCTCCTCTAGTATTATTCCCCCATGGTCTCGGATTAGCGAGATACATGTTCCTGGTGGCTTTATCTTGAAAGGAGTTGCTGCTTCCGCTGCTTTGCTAGAGCGAGGGACGGAGGTTGTCGGGGTACCAGACGTGTGTGCGATCACGGATGCACCGCTGCTTTGCGGTGTTGGACTTGGTGGTGATGGACTTGCTGGAGCTGGATCTGAAGGACGTGCTGGAGTCGGACCTGCTGGACTTCGTCACGATCTTGAGATCGGCAAGTGTGCGACTACATCATCCACTAGTTCCATCTCGTTAACAAAGCTTTGTTGTCTTTGAGGCTAAGTTCTCCATGAATGTATATCCACCCGTTGCTTGTATCTAGTAGATAGATCTTGGCGTATAGTTCTCATCATAGGAGTTTTTTTTGTTTTCTATGCTGCGAACCCCAACACATAAATCTTCCGACCCCTCATCCTCCTGCTCCCTTTTCTTTTTGCCGATGGAGGATGGATCGAGTGAACTCTTCTTGAAGACGACGTCTCCTTCATAGAGGAAAGACCAAGGATCCTCCTTCCCCTCCTACTCATCCTCCTTCTCCTCTTTGCTCTCTGCCGGCAGCGTCCTCTCCGTCAGATGACGGTAAGCAGTGTCCTCGTCAGAAAAATTACCGTCCCGTGTGTCGGAATAGTATGAACCAAAAACGGACTCCCTGCTATCACCATGGTAGGGACTGATTTCCCCGTTCGCATGTGCGTTAGACTCATCAATGGAGGTGCAATGATCGGACTAGCTACGTGGCATTTTTGTGTGTGTGGTGGCTTGGCCGGCCTAAAGGGAGAGGGAGAGACAGAGAGAGTTCTTCGCTGTGTGAGTCATGCTTGGATGGGAGAGGTGGTCGTTGTTGACGGCCGCTTAAAAGGCTTGCTCAGGACCTCCAGGAGTTGCCACGTGTCGTAGGAGCAGCCTAGCAGTTCCCTTCCATCGTTGTTTTATACAAGAGTTCTCTTCCATCGTTTTTTATAGGAGTTCCCTTCCATCGTTGAAACAAGATCGAACGTTTGGTACTCCTTCGCCCCGAGAGCATCAACAGCAAGGATATTGCAAGTACCACCACAAGTTGGGGAGGTTTTTGCACATAACAACAACCATAGACCTTTTCTACACAAAATATAGACATTTTCTGTAATCGTTGCACATAATACATAACCAGTCATTGAATGTTTCTTAGTTTTTTGGGGAAACGTTTCATAGTTAATTAGATAATATAGTACTAACATATAATTTTTATCTAAATTAATAATAGCTAAAGCTCAAAAAATAATTATAATTTTGAGCCACATCCATAAAGTATCTAGTGTATTTTTGGTTCTTGTAAGTTGTATCATTTATAAATCAACCTATTAGTAGGTACATAATACCTGACATGCTCTAGAGAAATGTTATATAGATTTTATAATCATGGAAAGTGTGTTTCGAGGTTTATGCGTAGCGTTCATTGTGCTAAAGACTATATCAATAGAATCTTCTAAATGATAGAGTGGAAGGAAAATCCATCTGTTAGCAATGTTGGGATTTCCAGTCTTGATCCAACGGTTAAAGTTTAAAATTATTCGTACACTATATACTGGGGTGTGCTAAGATAATTAAATGTATAACATATCATTAGAATCTTTGTGGTTTTTTCATAGCATTCATTGTGCTAAGGTCTATCGATAGAATCTTCTATGTGCTAGAATGGAAAAAAGATCCAAGAGTTAACATTATTGGGATTTGCCAGTCTTGATTCAATTTGCATTGTTCAAAGTTACTCGTACATTATATAGTGGTAAGATTTACAAGAAGTCACACGCTACTTCCTACTACTAAAAGGCACGTGTCACACTTGTATATATTGTATGAAATGTGATTTAATGAATATTAAGTTGTTATTAACCAATAGTCTTGTTAGAGAAAAAAGGCATACATTAAGTATATTAATAATAACTATCTACACATATTGAGAATACAACCTACTTTGTTATGATATTTTTTTGCACGCGGGGGGGGGGGGGTGTGACATGATGGTTCTACAACCTGGTGGTGTTTGCTCTAGGTACTACTCCTTCAACACGAATCTAGCTGCTCTGACCCATTGGATCTAACAGTCCAATAGTTAGGATAGGTGCTATGGATCCAATTCAAAATTGTTCCATTATAGTAGTAGAGATAATTCGAAAACATTGGCGATGATGTTATATGTGCATGACCGAACAACTTTCGTATAATATCAAGGAAAAACAAGGCCACGTGTATCAATGACATGAATGGATAATAAGAGTTGTGAGGACAGATTACTTGTGGGGCCCAGCAACCCCACATTTCTTCTTGTTTTTGAATGAACTTACCGTATGGGTGGCCTTGATGTCGTTGCTCAGGCGCACTATATTATTCGCATTAGCGGAATAATGGGTTCCCAAAATTTTGTTTTAAACATAAGGTTGAACACTCTCAGCCATAGTGATTCAAAATTTATCGATAAAGGGGATTTATTTATTGGGTGGCCGAGTGGTTGACTCCACATGTCATTTTCATGTAGACATGATTATTGCTAGGAAGGGCAAACACTAATAAATGCTTATAGGAAGGCTAGGAAATTGGAAATTGTGTTCCATTGATAAACCTTCGCATTCCTCATCCTAGAGTCAGATTTTAGCAATTCAATACAAAAAGGTTATTGGATATGCTCTAAAACCCAATAATTTTTCTTTTTAAATAAGAATCATAGTGATTAGCTCGACTAATTAATTGCGGTCTACGTATGTTGTACTACCGTACTTCATAGAATATGCTATGTGTGCATAACTGAACAACTTTTGGAAAACCAGAAGGAAAACGTGGCCGCATTAATCAATGAGCGTGATGTAAGGATGGCAATGGGTATGGTATGAGTAGGGTAGAGCAATATCATACCCACTCCTGTTTAGTCAATGGGTAGAAAATTTTACCCATACCCGTACTCGCGGGTATAAAACTTTACCCATGCCCGTACCCATGAAAATTATCGAAGTTTATAAGTCACAGTATCATACTCTTCCCTAGGTTGCTTGGCCCGATAGGTTGTAACTCTATAGGTAAGTATTACTACTATGTCAGTTTAAATGGGTAGGGTATGGGTCTATCTATCCGTGCCCGTACCAATTACTTAACAGGTTAGGGTATGGGTATTACCCATGGGTATAAAAGTGTGCCCATACCCAACCAATGCGAGTATGGTACCTGCGAACACTCCTGGGTAAAATTGCCATCCTTAGCGTGAAGAGACACTAAGAGTTGTGAGAACAAAGTACTTGTGGGGCCTAGCAACTTTCACATTTTCTCGATGAAAACACCTTCGCTGCTTACCTTATGAGTGGTTTGATGTCGTTGCTCAGGCGCTAGATTATTGATGTTAGCGAAGGGGTGGGTTCCCAAAATTTTTGTTTAGAATAGAAGTATGAACACTCTCAACCATAGTGATTAAAAATTTATCGATAAAGGGCGCTTTATTTTTTTTAAAGCTCAGGGCGCTTTATTATTACACTCGATTCCCATACCACTGGCCTACCATTCTGCTATTATTAGTTGGACTATGGATAAATTCAAATTCAGTCAAGTTGGTTGGGGCTTTAATCGTAATTTTCGGGCTCACTACCTATCTTGGTGACAACATCTTCATATGCATCATCATTGATGAATAGATATAATACAAAAATATATCAATGCCATAGTATTTTAATGCCTACCAAAGTAATACATCAGTTTTCTCTCTTCTCAATTTCTTCAAAAAGGGGTCTGACCTATTTCTCAATTATTTAAAAAAAACATAGTTTTGGAGAGTACTACAGTTTAAACCCGTATTATTTGTTGGTACAAAACACTAAAAGGTATTCAATAGTTCAGTTTATTCAGAAATCAAAATGTTTTCTAAATAATTTAAAAATACTTTAATGCCAAATTGGGCCTTAATATCTGAACCAAGCCAATCTGGGCCATGGATGAACAATATTTAGATGCCAAATGGCCAAATGGGCCCTTAATTTCTGAACCGAGGCAGTATGGGCCATGGATGATCACCAATGGGCCTGTCGGCCTTTGATTCTAGGGAGTACGGCTTACCAATTTACTACTACTTGGACTATACATAAATCTGAATTTAGTCGAGCAGGAAAATCTCCCGCTATCCAATGTATTAAACATCTTGGAATCCCCTTCTACCCCTAGTGAAGTCAGTTCGTTGGGGCCTCAATCGTAATTTTCCCATTTAGTACCTCTATAGCCCCGCTCCCTACCACCAACACCACCCCCACCCCCACACCCACACACAATCCTCGCCCCCAGCTGCGCAAGCCCTGCGGAAAACCCTAGATCTACCTTCACCACTTTAGATATGATTCACCGTTGTCGTCATGCATTGCACCAGTTCTGCTTCACCAACCCACTCTCCTGGCATGCCGAACACATTCCCACTGCCAGGAATCTGCTTCTTTGCCGATGTCATCTAGCGCTCAGATGAACCCATGTTCTGCTTCACCTTCACCCACAAGAACCGCAACCGCAGCACCCTCGACAACCTCGACGTCACCACCCAGGATTTGCAGGATGCCTAAACACCATCACAACCGAGGTAACCATATCTCCTTGGAATTTGGTAAGATAAATATGTAGTAGTTAACTGTATTTTGTATTGGTGCTACTTTTGTAGTAACTTATAAGTACTATACTTGTTACCCGTATCTTCCTAAATAATTTGTTTGTAGTCAGGTTTAACCGTAAGGCATTCAACTACGATTTTGTATGTCATGGCGAAATATGAGTCAGCTAGCGGTTTACACATTTGTTTCCATTATCTACTTTAGTAAGTGCCCATATATGATGCGGTTATAATTTCTCTCTGGCTTGGCGTAGGCTATGGCACTAACTGTTATTTCTTGCTTGATGCTTTTGTCCTATCTATGCAGTACACATTTACATTCGTTATGCTGCTTCCACTAAGATGTTTGTTTCATTTGCTTCTGCTTACCCCATTATTCCTAATCGTTTGCTGTTGTTATGCAATGAACAGATGCAGTTTACACTAGAAATCATAGAATGAATGGCCCCTATAATCTCGTAAGTATCTATTGCTTTTGTATCACTTAATGCTAACATCTATGAGACTGGAAACTTTTTGTGTTTACTATTCGTTGCACCATTATGCAGAGGACCAACACTGAAGTATGGAGACCACTAGTCCAACTACTTGATGCAGCGAACATCGTCGACGAACATATCGGTAACCAGATCAACAACCCTAAGACTCTACATATAGCTACTGTAAGGATGCCCCCTTTTTTTAAGGTTTAAGTCCCCTAGTGTCATGCCATTTACTCTAGTTGAGTTGTTATTTTTGTCGGAGGCACTAGGGTGATTATAACAAGGCCATACATGCAACAAAATCCAATATAACAAAAACAGAAGGATCATTAGCAAGCGCACTTCAAATCTCAATCTGGTAACTATACGTGTATGGCTATTTTAATACGAGGCACATGATAGTACACTTTGTCTTTGGGCAGACAATCAAACAATTTAAACATTCTAACTATTTGATAGATTGTTTGACCATTTCACTAAAATAATTTGACTAGTTTATTAGAGGCACACGTCTGCATGAGGTCCTTGTGTTGAGTGCTTACATTGCTATAACAGACTAAATAATCTTTTGAAAATCTTTGAGAATGAACATGGTAGGTTTGTTCCTTTGTATGATGTTGTAACTTATTTTATCTTAGTTTCAGCCTTCATCAAGTAGAGCAGCCATTTCACAGGGTAGAAGTGATAGTTGCACACTATCTCATCCCTCTATGAAGTCTACTATTCTAGTTATTCCAAAAGAAAGAGATGTATGATGCCCTGCTGTTACTAATTGATTTCTTCCTTTTAGCAAAAGGAGTGATTTGAAATTCGTTGGTTTTTGTTTTCCTTTTTAGTGATGTTATATGATGTTTCTTTTTGTTTTAGGTTGAAAATATAAATATGAAGGAAGAACAGAAAATAACTACCTCAAGTGTATATCTCTTTGGACAGAGTAGCAGTGACAGTGCGTATTGCTCACATAGGTACACGATCTCGACTGCTCCATATATTCCAGTAGAAAGAAATTTTGGTATTGCACTCCAAGATGCCCTTGCTATAGTTGGATAGGAAGCCAAAAGAACAGATGGAGGAGTTTCCATAGCAAGGAAGGAGTTATCTGAGTTGAAAAACAGGCATGCTTTGATGGAGAATCTAGTTAATAATATCCTCAACAATTCTCATGGTAATCCCGTCGTTACATGTGAGGCGGCGCGAGCTCCCTAAAAGGAACATTTTTGAAACTGAGATTATATTGTTTATCAGCTGTGTTGTACTCCAATGATGCTTTACAAGCTACGGAATTTTTCAGGATTGTAATAATTTACTATTTTTCTAGTTATAAGTTTTTTCCACGGTTCTAGAATTTATTAAGCATTTTAGAGAACTTGTGTTCTTTGTTTATCCACCTTTATGTCCTGGCAATGGATCTAAGTTAGATAGGCTTAAACAGTAGCAGGCCCACAACGTTTGCATCAGTCCTTGATGGGCCGCCAATCAACAGTCACAGGCCTACACTAACGCCATTATATGTAGAATCTGACCGCAAAAGAATAGAACAGTAAAAGGCCAGAACAGTAAATGGCTAGAACAGTGAAAGGCCAGAACATTAAATGGCCAGAAAAGTTAAAGGCCAGAACAGTAAATGGCTAGAACAGTAAAAGGCCGGTACAGGAAAACTGTAGGACGCCAGAACAGTAACAGGCCGGAAACAGTAACAAGGCCAGAACAGTAGGAGGCTAGAACTTTAGCAGTCTAGAAACTTCGCAGCCCGTTTATGGAACTGAATAGTAGAAGGCCAGAATAGTGAATGTCTAGAACAATAAAGGACCGTAATGGTAGAGGGCTGTAAGGCCCCACGATGGGTGCGAGAAAAGTGACGGGCCAATAGCAGGCCTTAAAGTAACGAACATACTTGGCCCAGGCGGAGAATGGGCCGCATAGTATTGGACCAAGGTGGGCCTTCTATAGATTGAAACAGTGTCGGGCCTGAAATTTCTCGGGTCGCGGATGGGTGCACTAATTGGCCCATTCCAAATAGTGCTGGACGAAATAGTAACGAGCCTTCTTATTATTGGGCTCTTCTCATGGACCGACCCACTTAATATTTAGCAGGCCTTGTCTGGGCCTAGCTTCTGCCACGGTTTCTATGACCGTTAACTGCGGTAACTGGGTGTTAACGGTGTTCGCCACGTGGTATTTTGCCTGACGTTAGTAGTCAACAGGGCTAGCGAACATATCTATGACGGGACAAGTTTTCGTGGCAAAAGGGTGCGATCCGCCACGGTCAGAAAAAAACCATGGTAGATTCTTTTGTGATGGGGCTTTTACCACGATGGGCATCCGTTGTAGAAGACTTTTTATCCACCAAAAACGGGCCTTCAACCATGAAAAACGTCCGTTTTAAAAGCCAACTTTTCTTGTAGTGTCGCATGTCTCTAACTCGATGTCCCTTGTGCAACAAGAGTTACAGAGAGACCAATCGCTTGCTCATACGAGGATGTCAAAAAATAACGAAAAGTAAGCATCGCTAAAACATCACGGGGTTTGTACATCGCAGCATATAACCAATTTTCACACACCCGAATAGAAAGGTATATCGATGTGAAGTAAAGATCAGAAAATCTGCTTACTTATTTCACACAACCGAACCTTACCTAGCTACGCTAAACACGCTAACATGTATACTCTAAACTATTTCTTTCCGTTCCCATAAAAATGATGCTTATGAAGAAGAACAACTTGTGTCGTATAGAAGACTTCATGATCAGCGTCGGTCCTTGTAGCACCCCAGGTAAAACCACTACTAAAAAATCGCGTGTTGTTTCTATTTTGTGAATCATCATGACTGCATGCTCATGTGATCATGCCACATTGCATTTGAGCATCTTCATGTCTATATTCGTATTATTTGCCAAAAACTATTTTCTAAAATCCTATCTTTGTTTTCTAATTATCCCCTTCTTTTATTTCAAATCAAAACCCCGATCCTCTCGGATCTTTTATTTGTCGAAAACCTATTTGCTAAAATATTTTGTTTTAAAAACAAATAAAATAAAAGCTTCTAGGGAGGCAGCCCAGCACTTTTGGGCTAGACCACCTACTAGCCAGTCCAAGCCAAACCCTGAACTAACCTGCCCCAAACCCTAACCCTAGATCACATACTAACCCTACCCACACATGCAGCCACCTAACCTACCACACGCACACCGACCGCACCCGCACCCAGCGTACACACTACGCGTGCAACGCACACGCCATTGCAGCGCATGCAACAGCGATGTGTGCCACACACCGCATTGCCCCACCTACCGCTAACCGACATGCAAACCCTCCACGCACACTGCACGCTGCATCCACGAACGTGACTGCGTGCCCTTGAACCCCGCTCCCGGCATCGACATGACCCAACCAACCCACCACATAGCACCAACACAACACACACACATGACCAACAAACCCCGTCCTGCTACCGCACCCCTAGCCCTACCTCGGTTCCATCCTGCGAGGCCGCGACACACCCTCCACGCCTCGCTCGCTCGCCACCCCATGACTTCACCCTGCTCGCGCCTGCAAACTGGCCCCACCACCTTGCGTCGACACGATGACCCCGCTTCCTCTCTCTCTCTCTCTCTCGCGCGCGCGCGTCCCACGATTCCCCTACCCCTGCCTCTCCTCGATTCCAACCTTGCCACCATGGCCACCCGCACCGCCGTGCTTGACCTTCCGTGTTGCCCCGCTTCTATCTACCATGCATCGCACCACCGCGTCGCCCTCCCCACATTGCCGCCACTGGTTCCTGAGCACGGCACCGTGTCCTCCGCCGCGCCCTCCCCATGCTCGCACCAGACGTCGCTGCTGAACCCGAGCTCCCTCGCCTTTGGCGTGTGCCGCCGCCCGTAGGTCCGAGCTCGCCCTACCTAGCTGGAGCCCGTCCTGGCCCGCGCGCGAGTGATGACCCACAAGTATAGGGGATCGCAAAAGTCTTCGAGGGAAGCAAAACCCAATTTATTGATTCAACCCAAGGGGACCCAAAGAATATTTATAAGCATTAACAACTGAGTTGTCAATTCAGCTGCACCTGGAAATAGTCTTGCTCGCAGTACTTTATCAGTAGCAACAGTTTGGTAGTAGAAATAGCAAAGTAATAGCAGTAGTAAAAAAAGATAGTAGTAACAATTGCAGTAAATAGTAGGATTAAAGTGCGGTAGGCATAGGGATGGATGGATGGGCATTGCTGCTAGCTCGTGGTTGATGTCGAGCTCGTTGGGGAACCCCAAGAGGAAGGTATGATGAGCATAGAAGTAAGTTTCCCTCAGTTATGAAACCAAGGTTATCGAACCAGTAGGAGTTGGAAACACCTCCAAGGTGTTGTTTCCAACTTGGAATCCTGCACAATACAAGCACAGAACTTTGCCCACAACTTACAGTGAGGTTGTCAATCTCACCGGTTTTGCTAAAAACAAAGGATTAAACGTATTGTGTGGAAGAAAGTAATAGCTTGTAGAAAGTAAATAGAAAACAGTAAATAGTTGTAGATTGATAGTAAAAGAAAGGATCGGGATCCATAGTTCACTAGTGGCGATTCTCCGTAAGATAGATGACATGTTGGGTGAACAAATTACAGAGGGGCAATTGACAAACATCGAGAAAGCATACATGCATATACTAATCATCTTGATTCCTATGAGATTTGATTGGGCATTATAACATTATACATAGACCGTAATCCAACTGCATCTATGACTAATAATCCACCTTCAGGTTATCATCCGAACCCCCTCCAGTATTAAGTTGCAAGCAACAGATAATTGCGTTACGCATTGCGTGTAAAGTAAACAATACAATTCTTCTATGAACAAAGGATTGATGTTTTCTTCCTAGTAGCAAGAACACATCTAGTACCTTAGAGATTTCTGTCACTTCCCCAGATTACTAGAGGCATGAACCCACTATCGAGCATAAATACCCCCTCTTGGAGTTGCTAGCACATACTCGGCCAAGATATCTACTAACAACAGAGAGCATGCAAGATCACAAATAACAAATACATGATAGAATCAATAATCAATCTTAAATAGCATCTCCATATCCATCGGATCCCTGCAAACACAACATGTATGATTACAAATAGAATGATCTTGATCATGAACGGAGCTCACAAGATATAAACATGATAGCACAAAGGAGAAGAACCAACCATCTAGCTACTACATGGACCCGTAGTCCAAGGATGAACTACTCACGCATCACACCGGAGGCAGGCATGGTGATGAAGAAGGCCTCTAGGGTGAATTTACTCCCCTCCGGCAGGGGGCCGAGAAGAGCTTCAGATCCCTCCCGATCTAGGGATGGAGATGGCGGCGTCTACAGACTCTTTCGTGGATTTTTGATCAGGTACTAAGGGTTTTTGTATTGGAGGTGATGTATAGGCGAAAGGGGAGGCCGAGGGGGTACCCTAGGCATCCACACCACACCCTGGCGCGGGCCAGGCCTGGCTGCGTGGCCATGTAGTGTGGGCGGCCCATGGCCCATCTCCGTCTCATATTCTGGTTTCGTCTCCCCCTCGGTGAAATATTGACTTCGGCTTATGTCCCGTCCAATTATGAGAATATTCATTTTCTGACTTTCCCGGAACCAAAAACAGCAGAAAACAGGCAGCTGGCACTGTGGCATCTTGTTAATAGGTTAGTCCAAGAAAGTGTATAAAAATACTCCAAAGTTTGGACAAAACATAAGAAAGTAGATATAAAACAAGCATGGAACATCAAAAATTATAGATACGTTTGCAACGTATCAGTTACATGGACAACACAATTCATGTACCAATCAAGGTATCGGGCATTTGCAGATAAATAAGATAAAGCATCTAAGTACTAAATCATCATAGGCATGTGTTCCATATATAGTCATACGTGCTCGTAATGAGAACTTGCACAACATCTTTTGTCCTGCCAGCCCATTGCAGCGGGGCCTCTAGGGAATCTATTGGCAATTAAGGTGATCCTTTTAATAGAGCACCAAAGCAAAGCATTAACACTCCGTGAACACACGTGATCCTCATATCGTAGCCATCCCCTCCAGTTATCCTGATTCTTGTCACTTCGGGGCCTCGGGTTCCGGACAACAATATGTGTGTACAACTTGCAGGTAAGATCATAAACAATACTATCATCATGAATCAATAACATGTTCAGATCTGAAATCATGGCACTCGGGCCCTAGTGACAAGCATTAAGCATAAAAAGTTGCAACAATGTCAAAAAATACTAACAATAGATACTAGGCACCATGACCTAACAATCTGATGCAATTACATGAACGATCTCATTCAATCCCTACCATCCCCATAGCCTACTGCGGGGGATTACTCACTCATGTATGGGGGAATCATGGATGGTTGATGGAGAAGTGATGGTGATGACGATGGTGATGACCAATTCCCTGTCCCGGTAGGTTGCCAGAATGGATTTTCTGGTTTCGAATCGCGGAATCTGGTGGTGGTGGCGCAGAGGAACTCTCTCGGCAAAAATGTCGAACCCCCTATTTTTAGGTCAGAGGGCTTATATAGGCGGAGAGGTTAAGGCGGAGTCCAAGGCGGCCACACCACCTTCTGGCGCGGCCTCAGGTGGTGTGGGCCCCTTGTGGCCCTTCTTCGTCTCATCTTCTGGCTCCACGAGTCTTCTGATAAAATAGGAGTTTTGCGATATTTTCCGGAATTTTCCTGAAAGTTGATTTCCTGCACAAAAAAGAGATACTGATGACCCACAAGTATAGGGGGTGTATCGCAGTATTTTTGATAAGTAAGAGTGTCGAACCCAACAAGGAGCAGAAGGTCCTGGCTAGTGGTATAGATCAGGAATTCTCTACAAATACTTAGCAAATAGATTTTTAGGGTTTTTTGATAAAGCAAGTGAACAAAGTACGAGTAAATAAAAGACAGTAGGAATAAATGCAGCAAGTGTCCCAATCCTTTATGCAGCAAAGGACAAGCCGGTTGTATTACTTAAGATGACCAAACGTTCTCGAGGACACATGGGAAGACTGCCAAGTGCTTTCGCTTCATATAGTTGATTAATCTTCTTTAGCTTACTAAGTGTTGTGTGGGTGAAACTGTGCTAATGTACCGACCTTCCTAGGACTAATACATACTTGTTATTATACCCCTTGCAAACATCCGTAAGTACAAGAAAGTAATTAAGGTAGAAACCTAACCACAGCTTTAAACTCTAAGACCCTTACGTCCCTTGTGCAATGGTTTCCTAACGGGGGTTCAGGTTTCTGTCACTCCGGCAACCCCTACGATTAGTAGCCCAATACACAATGCATTCCCCTAGGCCCATATAGGTGAAGTGTCATGTAGTCGACGTTCACATGACACCACTAGAAGAAGTACACCACAACTTAAATATCAAACTATTGAATCTTTCTCAACACAACTCCACTACTAACAACATGACTTCTCCCATGTCCTCAAGAACAAAACGAACTACTGATGGCTCAGTGTTGATGTAGAGCTCGTTGGGAACCCCAAGAGGAAGGTATGATGAGCACATCAGCAAGTTTCCCTTAGTTATGAAACCAATGTTTAATCGAACCAGTAGGAGCAAGGAAACACCCCAAAGGTGTTGCTAGCTGAGCCTTGGTAGGGCGCACTACCGGTGCTAGTAGCAACGTGGCGACCTGCACAACAGAACCACGGAACTTTGTCCCCAACTTGCGATGAGGTTGTCAATCTCAACATGTTTTGCTGAAAACAAAGGATTAAACGTATCGAATGGAAGGAAGTAAAAGTTTGTAGAAAGTAAACACAAAGCAGTAAACAATTTATAGATTGTATGGAAAGAAAAGAGGACCAGGATCCATAGTTCACTAGAGGTGGCTCTCCTTAAGATATGTAACATGTTGGGTGAACAAATTACAACGGGGCAATGGACAAACGTCGAGAAAGCAATACATGCATATACTAATCATCTTGACTCCTTTGGAACTTGATTGGGCATTACAACATTATACATAGACCGCCATCCAACTGCATCTATGACTAATAATCCACCTTCAGGTTATCATCCAAACCCCCTCCAGTATTAAGTCTCAAGCAACAGATTATTGCTTTACGAATTGCGTGTAATGTAAACAATACGATTGTTCTATGAACAAAGGATTGTTGTTTTCTCCCTAGTAGAAACAGTACATCTAGTACCTTAGAGATTTCTGTCACTTCCCAAATTACCAGAGGCATGAACCCACTATCGAGTATAAATACTAACTCTAGGAGTTGCTAGCATCTACTTGGACAAGATAGCTACTAACAACGGAAAGCATGCATGATCACAAATAACAAAGACATGATAGAATCAATAATCAATCTGAAATACCATCTCAATATCCATCGGATCCCCGCAAACACAACATGCAGAATTACAAATAGATGATCTTGATCATGAACAGGGCTCACAAGATCTAGACATGAAAGCAAAAAAGAGAAGAACCAGCCATCTAGCTACTACATGGATCCGTAGTCCAAAGATGTACTACTCACGCATCACACCAGAGGCTTGCATGGTGATGAAGAAGGCCTCCAGGGTGAATTCCCCTCTCTAGCAGGGTGCCGGGAAGAGCTTCAGATCCCTCCCAATCTAGGGATGGAGATGACGGCGTCTACAGACTCTTTCTTGGATTTTTGATTGGGTACTTAGGGTTTTCGTCCCGAGGGCATCTTATAGGCGGAAGGGGAGGCCGAGGGAGTGCTGGAGGCGGCCACACCACCCCCTAGCGCGGGCCAGGCTGGGCCGCGTGGCCAGGTGGTGTGGTGGCCCCCTGGCCCCTCTCTATGTCATATTCTGGCATCTGATGACTTCCGGAAAAATAGGCAGTTTTGCTTTTGTCCCATCCAATTCAGAGAATATTCATTTTCTGACTTTCCTGGAACCAAAAACAGCAGAAAATAGGCAGCTGGCACTGTGGCTCTTGTTAATAGGTTAGTCCAAGAAATCATAATAAAAGTACTCCAAAGTGTGGACAAAACACAAGAAAGTGGATAAAACCAAGCATGGAACATGAAAAATTATAGATACATTTGCAATGTATCAACTACTCACAATACATCATATGGATCATGATCAGAGATGGAATAATGATGTATAACAATCCTAACATAAACAATAATTCAATGGTTCACTCAATAGCATCAACTACAAAGAGTAATCAACATCGGGAAAGTTTCCCCTATGAACTATGCAAGATTCAACACAATTGTTACAACAATATGGAGATGGGGATGAGGGTGCTGATGGTGATGCTGATGATGATCCCAATGAAGTTCAGCTTGATGGTGGTGTTGATGGCGACGATCTCCCCTCTCTGAGAAGGAATTTCTCTAGCAGAAATCTGTCTGCCGGAGAGATCTTTCTCTCGGTGTTTTCCACCCGCAGAGGCGGCAGAATCTTTTTGTGGTTGCTCCCCGAGTCTTAGGGTTTCGGGAGGATAATATACGCCAGAGGGGAGTGCCAAGGGTGGACCAGGGCGGCCACACCACCTGGTGGCGCGACCTAGGCTGGCCCGCGCCAGGGGGAGGTGTGGGCCCCCTGTGGCCCATATCCAACCCCCCTTCTGGCTTCCTTCCTCTTCTAGAAAAATAGGATTTTCCATATATTTTCCTGGATTTTCTGATCTTCCCGAATTTTGCCTCCAAACATCACCTTTTCCATCAGAATCCTGACTGCAGCGGTCCATGCTCCAAAAGTCATCAACCATGCAAAAACAGATGAAATAACATAAGTATCACCGCTCAATACGAAATATATCAATGAATAACAGTGAATTATGACATAGAATAGTGATGCAAAATGGACGTATCAACTCCCCCCAAGCTTAGACTTCGCTTGTCCCCAAGCGAAACTGAGCTCAATAAACATGACCTCAGGATTATGGAGTGAAGAGTCAATAAAAGAATACAGACAAGAAGCATCACATTCATCAATACATAGATCATAATAGAAGACAACTCACTATTATATAACTTAACTTGCAATGAGTAAAGGAAACATAATAAAGATACATAAAGTAAATCATAATTGGTAATGGCAAACTTAGCTCTTGGTCGAAGAATAGTTGATAATTTGCTGGAGTTCACAAATAACTAGGTTTCAATGATAGCTTTCAAAGTAGTAAACATCAAGATAAGAGCAATGTGCAAAACAAGGAACATAAGAAACATGATTGAATAAATCATCATATGAATGAATGAAACACAACAACTCAAAATACTTGCTGAGATAGAAGGGAATAGGTTTACGAACTCAACTACAAAGTAAAAGAAAGGCCCTTCGCAGAGGGAAGCAGGGATTGCAAGTCTGATAAAGAGCTCCCAAAAATTATGATACTTACTAGCTTTCAGCTCTCATTGCCCCTATCATAGGCATCTTTAGGTGAGTAAGGTTAAAGTGATCAAATATGAGGATATGCATTGAAAAGTTGTAAATTGAGAATCTCATGTCCCTTGAATACGAGGGACACTCCTCATGCTACTCAAGTTTAGTCACCGGTAAGTTCTTGTCATCGTAAGCATATGTGTATCTTAGAGAACCGCCAACGGGGTACCCCTTGGCCGATGATACGGAAGAATCCCCATATCGAAATGACAAGGCAAGCAGACAACAAGCATCTCAGCAATCTTCTTATTTACCATGGGAATATGGTGCTTTTTCTCTCTTTCCTCTTTTCATTATATCTTTTTTTTCTTTTTCTCAATATCGAACTCTTTTTTATAAGAAGAATGCTTCATAGATGCTCGTTATGGTTACGCTGCAGGTTTCCACCATGTCAGCATGGATTAGACCAGGGGCCCAGGCGTTTCTCTGACACACATGCATAACTCCATGGACATACAAGCTCCCCTTTCATTTCACACCGAATACATCCATAGACAAAAGAACATGATATCAACTTGCTACAAGGTACCAGTGCAATGTTGATAGCGTTCCCCATGACAGCATGGTTCTGCTAATTCACAACTCACAAAGCGCAAGCATATACGCAACATAGATGAGCACAATGGTTCAAGTTTATTAAGTGCAAGAAAGTAAAGTGTGCCATCAAGTTCGTGAGAGCTTTAATCACTAATTTTCACATAACAAGTTTAATTTGGGAGGTAGATAAAAAAATAATTTACTTGGAATAGCAATAATGCAAATAGGTAGGTATGGAGGACACAAATGGCATGGGTTTTGGTTTAAAGGAGTGGATGCACGAGAAGAATTCCCTCTCAGTACAGGTTTTTGGATAGCAAGGCTGGGTAGCAAGTATAAGTGTTGAAGGAAACAAACAAACATACAAGTGATAAAGACAAACATGCAATCTTCCTTGGAAGCACAAAAGATCTTAACTAGAGAATACTAGACTTATGAGCAAATCAAGAAAGAAGGATGATGAAATTATATTTCTTTAGAGGTACTTTTATCTTTTCTTTCAACTCTCAAAAATAGTGTTGCTACTGACCAAACCAGGTTTTCCAAAACCAAATAAATTAACTCAATGATCCCAAAGTGATACCAATACTAACAACAAGATCAATCATACAACCACGAATTGAAAACTAATATAATCTATGAAAAAGAGTGAATGATAGAAATTCTCATTAATATTCCATAACGGCAACTCACACCAAGGGATACATATCTAACGAGAGAGGGGACACTTCCATAATGCAAACCATCCTACACAATAACTTCTCTATTCATGATATGACTCTACTAAAAAGGTAAAAAGATAGAAGATAGTGATGTGATACCGCGGCACTCCCCCAAGATTGGAACAAACCAAGGGGATGCCAAACCTGATGACGAATTACTGCTTCGGTGGTGGTGGTATCCTCTCGATGAGCACTCTGATAAGTTTCCCCAAGTCCTCAATCTCGAAGGTGAGATTACGAATCAGCTGTGAGTTTTGCTCAATGCGGCTCATGATCATGTCAGGTTGAGAATTCCAGCTCTTGCTATTCTTTCCGCACTCTTCCTCGAAGTCTTCTTTTCCTGCATGGCTAGAACGAGGCAAATCCCAATTGGAGGGTAATTTCCCTTTGGGCATATTCTGGTATTGATGCTCATGGATAAGGGTATGGAAAGGGTTCTTGGTGCGCAGAGGAAGTGACCGTGGAGCCAAATAGTGACGAGGAGCTTTCCCCCTAGTCTGCTTCCGTGCATTCCTTCTAACCCTGGCAGGTTTTGTGACCACTCCAGTGCTTGCAATGGTAGTGCTGGTGTGCGGATGTTGGCCTTGCTCCTCTTCACCTTCGCTCTTGATCTCCTTCTCCTTCCTAGGGTCTTGGAGGTCTTCCTCCATAGGCTCCTTCCCTTTATCCTTGGCGGACACCATTGTGCTTCTAAGCTTCAAGAATAGTTCCTAGCAGAAACAGATCGAAATAAAAACACGACGAAAACACGATATACGAACCTCGGAGGATTCGGGGGATTATATATTATGAAGTTTCATAACAAAAGGAAGGTACTAGGAGAAAACGAGTCGGAGGCAGAGTCCGGGGCGGACTCACCACCTGGTGGCGCGGCCAGGGGTGGGCCCGCGCCACAGGGTGGTGTGAGCCACCCTGGCTCCGTTTCTGTCCCTTTTTCGCTTCGTAGCTTTCTTTGTTAACTGAGAATTGCAAAAATATAGTTGGATAGTATTTTCGTGGAAGTTTTCTTACCAGAACTGTTACCTATTTGAAAACGGACTCTGCAGGTCTCTGAATTTGGTATCTAGTAGATTCTTCCGGAGACATCACTTGAATAACATCAATATGCTCATCTTCATACACTTATTACTTGAGTCATAAAACCCTTCTCTTCCTTATTACACCATTATCTCCACTTCCTAGAAATTTCTTTCACACAAAACTTCACACAGTTCTCATTAGCAACATTAGTATAAGTGAAGTGATAAAACCTTTTGTGTCCAACTTCAACTGAAAACCATGAAAACATAATCTACTGTAGCAACTCCTTCTGAAAACCCAAAAAGAATCCAAAAAGGAAATCGAATAAAGAAGCAAATGCAAGAGTGGCAAAATCTGTCAAAACAGACCATCAGGTAAAGATCAATTTTTTCGAAAATCTTCTGTTGCTCAAATCAAAAAGTGCAGTACTAACGAAAGTTAAATAACAACCTGGGTCAGAAGCAGAAACAATTACAGCTCAATCCGACATACAGAGATCTCTCACGAATTTTTACGGTGAAGCATAGAAATCTGTTTCGGGACAGCAACCTCCCCAAATCTTACTTCTCTCTCATTAGAGGTTGATCTTGACACAAAAACCAAAAAAAATGGATAAGGAGCATTTATTACCGAAGTAATAACTTCCAACACTCAAAGAAACAAAAACAAAATGAAAACAAAAATAAATTGGGTTGTCTCCCAAAAAGCTCTTTCTTTATAGCCATTAAGATGGGTATGATAATTTTGAAGATGCTCACATAGGAATATGAATTGAGGTGAAAGAGAGAATTAAGAAGCAAAAAAACACACACATTTAAGTCTAACCCACTTCCTATGCAAGGGGATTTTGTAAACAAACAAGTTTTTGAAACCAGAGGCTACTTGCATAAGAAGGCAAAACAAGTGCAGGATCAAGACTTTCAGCATAAAACGAGGAAACTTGATATTATTGAGATGCATAAGAACACTTTTCCCTCTCTCATAGTAACTTTTAGTATCATGCATAAACTTAACAATATAACTATCACAAGGACCATCGTATCAATGATCGCTTATTCTAACAGAAAACACAGGAATACTAGCTCTCATAACACTACTTTGTGAAACAATATTAGAGGTATCCTTACAAAGGATAGTGTGTCGCTCTTCTTCATATTTAGTAACAAAGTCTTTCACATTTGCTATAATAGGTTCATCAACCTTTTGTTTATCAGGTTCAACAGCTTCATTCGTACTTTCATTAACCATACTAGCTATCATAGAGTGTTCCTTTATCTTAACTAGGAAAGGCATTTTCTCAATGTAAGGTTCAGGTAAAACATGATTAGCAGTATAAACTTCAGTATTTCTTGCAGGAATACTCTTAGCAACATCTTTATAAGGTTCATGATACTTATTCCACTTCTTTTTAGGCACTTCAATATAGGAAGCAAAAGCTTTAAAATAAGAACCAATAGCTTGAGAGTCTAGACCATAAGCATTTTTAATATTTTGAAAGTCATCAGTTCCTATAAAAGATTCAATGCATTGATAATCATAATTTATACCTGACTTTCTACCTTTGTCATTCTCCCAATGACAAGGGTTTAACTCATCAATTTCCATTGTTATGGACTTGGGTTTTGGAGAAGGAGGGAGCGCTAGAGACATCTATCGGCTAGCAAACAAGCACACAGGGGACAAAGATTTACCCAGGTTCAGGCCTCGTAGAGGTCCCTACTCCTGCTTGTCTGCTCGTGGAATTATCGAAGGAATCGAAGGTTACAATGCTGCGCAGATGCAATCTGGCGAGGGTGGTGGAAACTAGGGTTGCGTGTGTCCTCCTTGCTGCCCCCTCCTAGCCTTTATATAGATAGGCTAGGTCCCGGGTAGTAGGTCGAGTCGGTTACAAATTAGGGTTTTTCCCTTCAAACTTTCTATCTTTAACTTCTTCTTGTTCTTCAAGCAATCGAGAGTCCGTAGGTTACTCGAGTCCCTCGTTTGGGCCTTGGCGACACCGTGGGCCTGTACGTATTTAGACCGTATATACCAAACTCGAGTACCTATAGGGTATACCCATGTCAGTAGCCCTCGAGTGTCCAGTGGAATCGCAGATTCGACTAGAGACTTTTTGAAGTCTTTCGAGTGCCTGAACGAGTATATTTCGACTATTTTATTTGTGTCATAGGCATTGTGATGGACGTGCCTGATATAACCGAAGTATCGGTATCAGTTAAGCACCTTAGGGTGAAACAACGCAATCTACTCGAACTCGAGTCCCCGGACTCGAATCCAGAAAAGTGCTGGCGTAATTCGACTCAAGCCGCGGAGATCTTACAGGAGTCGAATTCCAGTTATATGGGTGTGAGCACTCAACGCGTCCGTCAAGGCATTTTCATCGTACCTGTAGGCACGGATACATTTCTGGTAGTGCACAGCTAATGCGTTGACAGGCCTTATTTAGGTCTTACCTTCACGCTGTAAGCACGACATCTGAATTTTATCATCGCGGAGACGATTCAGGTGACCTAGGAGACGCAGTCTCTTTGTAGGGAAAAATTATGAGGCAGTGTCATCATGAGCTTCGAGTCTGGATGTTATCAACACACAGTTTTTGTACAAATAATCATAGGGTGCGCGACCAGCGCTCCCTATGGGAGTAGCCCCCGAGTGCCTGGTTGAGTCGAAGACTCAGACAGGGACTAAAGAACTTTTGCGACTGCTATCGTCTTTTGCTTGTTTGTTTCAGTCGAATTTGTTTCCAGCTCTCCCTATGGGAGTAACCCATGTACATAGTCGAACCGTATTTCGAGTGATTGGGTTGGCCTTTTATTGTCCATGTTTCTGAAAAAGGAAAGAGAAAAATCGTAGGGTGCGCGACCAGCGCTCCCCATGGGAGTAGCACCCGAGTGCTTGGTGGAATCGAAGACTCGAGCAAGGACTAAAGTAGTCGAAGTTTTCCGCTGCGTAGCTGTGATGACGTCAGTGCTGACGCTTTTATGACCTCAGTTGCCCGTGTGAGCGAGTTTGACGGGACGTGACGAGCAGTGGGTCCCACTTTCTGACTTTGATTTGACTAGGCGTGCGTATCCTTTATTTTAACTGCACCTCCTCGATTTCTGCGCGTAATGGGAGTAGTGGAGGGATGGTTTGCACTTCCACTCCTCCACGTGTCCAACACGATGTGTGCCACACGTCCAGTAGGGTTTTTCTGAACCGTTGGATTGCATCTTCCAGGGGTTAAGTAACGGCGCTGCAACGGTAATTTTTCCATCTGTTCTCATTCATCCTTTGCTGCCATCGCCATTGCCGCTGCTCCTCTGCTTTCTCTGCGCCCGTTTCTTCCACGACGCTGGACCAGCTCCGCTCGTTTCCGAGCTACTTTCTTCTCTCACATCACCGTCGCGCAATGGGGAAGAAGAAGGGAGGCGCTGCCGCTGATTCCGCGGCCACCGTTGCCACGGCGAAGAAGAAGGGCGGCTCCGCCGCTGCGGACACCAGCACCGTCGCCGGCGGGAAGAAGAAGGTCGCGGGACCCGCGTCACGAATGGTGTGTCGTGCCCCTCCATCATCAAGGCGTCTGATCTCCGTCTTCTTCGCAAAGACAGCGTACTGTCCGCCACAGTCGCCGACGCGTGCGTCCCCAGCAGTGAGACAATTCCTGCTCGCCCCGCTGTTTTCGAGTGATGTTTTTAGCATTCATCATTCGCGGTCTCTCCTTGCCCCTTCACCCCTTTTTTAGGGGTCTCCTTTGTTTCTACGGGCTTCAGCTCCATCAGCTATCCCCGAGTTCTATCCTCCACATCTCTTTCTTCATCACTCTTTGCGAGTGCTGGCTCGGAATCGAGCCACACTTCGGCCTCTTCAAGCGCCTCTTTAAATTGAAGCGCCAATCTGCATCTGGCTCTTTAGTCTATGATGTAGGTGGTTGCGGAATTCATGTCGACCCATCCGCCACCTACTTCGATATCAAGCTCATGGCGTCCGTCCAAGGATGGAGGGACAAATGGTTCTACATCCGCGATGAGAAGGCTAACGATGAGCTCTTTGGACTCGCGCCCTTCGATCCCGCGACACCATGCAGGAGAATGCGCTCCTGGAAGAACGTAGTCATGCCTGGCGAGTCCGTGGAGACAGATGCACTGTACAGGCGCGTCTGCGACCTCAAGAGTCGCATAGGCAAAGAGGAGGGAGGCTGCGCTCTCATCCGCACTTGGCTGCACCGTCGCGTCCAGCCCCTGCAAGCCAGAGTCCACCCCATGTTTCAGTGGGCGGGCGCTGATGATGCCACTCGCGTGTCTGCCGATGGCATGTCCGCGAGTGAGGTGGTCAAGAGGGTTCGACTGGGCACCAAGTACACCGTCATGGATGTGCTCCCCAGTGATCCAGTTGTTCCTCCATTTGATGCTTCGAACCCTCCTCCTGAGGTATAGTTGTGCCACGCAGTAGCTGAATTTGTCGATTGCTTCTCTGTTGCTTACTTGTTTTTTTTTGCTAAATTTTGTTGTGTGCATGCAGGATTGGGCGGTGTCGCCTTGTATTCCCCCTCTTCCTGAGGGGATTATCCCTCGCGAAGCTTTGGAAGAGGATGAGTCGGAGTCGACCGTCCCTTCTGATGTGGAGGAGGAAGCCCCCGAGTCCGATAGTTCGGATACTCGCAAGCGTTCGCGCAGCGAGGATTCCGATGCGTCGTCTCCTTCGACTCCGGAAGGTACGGGTGTTGGTGCGGAGTCGCCGATACCTGCTATTCCTGTGAGCGCCGTGGCACCGTCTTCTCGCAAGAAGATGCGATTGCCCAAGGAGTCTTCGTCGGAGTCTGGGGAGGCCACTTTTGACTTTGACAAGTTTCATTGGTAAGTTTTCTGGTTCACTTGTTCTTCTCTGTTTTTTCCTTGTTGGCTTGTCTCAGAGTTTGCCCTTTCTCAATATGGGTTTTGTCTTGCAGTCAAGAGGCGTCGTCATCTTCTGGCAACGTCCAATTTTTGAAGGAATCAAGAGTCGTGACCTCAAGGGCCAAGAAAGAGGTCGAGCGCGCTCCTTCCCCTGCATTGGCGGCCCACTCCGGGCACAACTCTTCCAGTTCTCCTCATGCAGGGGAACATCGAATGGTTGCCCGGATGACGGTACAACAGACATCTTCGCAGTCATTGGAGGGCCATGTAAGTGTAGCTTTTCTCCTTTTTAGGGTTGCAGTCGATGTTATCTATTGCCTTTGATGATTCTTTGTTACGCGATAGCTCCTTGTGAAGGAAGCCGTGCACTTGGCGGAGCGAGTGCTTGCGATGGGCCGCCAGCATGCGATGCTGGAGACGCGTCATCGTGTGGTTGAAAGTGAGCGTCCTGCACTTCTTCTTCTTTGTTTTCTCCTTTTGATATAGTCGACTGATAGTCAGCTTTTGTTTGTCGTGTAGCTGAACATAATGCCCTATTGCGTGACGCCTCCACCTTGGAGAAGACGCTCGCCGTGGCTATGAAGGGTCACGACGAGGCAATCGCAGCACATGACGAGGCGCGGAAGCGTGAAGAGGATCTGCGTGCTTCCTTCGCAGCCAGGGAGAAGTTGTTCGAAGAACAACTGTTCTCAATTGCCAAGGCCCTCTCAGGTACTTTGCTTGTGGATATTGTTATCCTTCTCTGCTTAGAATGTTTTAGCCGGTGGCGCTGATGTTTTTGTCCATGTGTGGATTTATGTACAGATGCTGGCGATTTGAGCTTCGACCCGTAGGCCCTTCATCGTGATGACGCTCTGGCAGATGCATTGTCAGCGGTCGGAGACCGCAGCACCGCCGTGCAGGACACGCTCTCCAAGGCCAAAAGCGTACTTAGTCGCCTTCGGGAGGAGCTGATGCCCAAGGCGGAGCTAGTCGAGAATATTGATGAGCTGGTGGAGTCACTCACTGGAGGTATGCCTTCCAGCTTCAAGAACTCACTCCGCGCGGCCGGCGCGTCCATGTCACTTGCCATGGTGCAGGCCCACGGAGTCGAGATCGATCCTGCCGCAGTGTCGAAGTCGATGCTTGTTAGCGCGGGCGGTCAGCAGGTAGTCTTTGCTCCTTTCGCGACTGCCTGTGGCAAATATGGGCATCATCTGATAAATACTGTTGCGAAGTACTTTGAGGAGCTCCAACGTGCCAAGAAAGCAGCGAAAGCTTCGGCATCAGGGGCCGCCGGAAAGTCAGTGGCGTCTGATACTGCCACGGACTTGATGAAGCCCCTGAATTCGTCGAAGAAGCCGGTTGCTTC
Organism: Avena eriantha; assembly: GCA_910589775.1. Taxonomy (NCBI): domain Eukaryota; kingdom Viridiplantae; phylum Streptophyta; class Magnoliopsida; order Poales; family Poaceae; genus Avena; species Avena eriantha. Next base: position 259,037,445 of record OU342744.1, on the reverse strand, counting down.
TTAGTTAGCTTTGTAATAGTTAATTAGTTTACGTCCTTTTGTTTAAGAACATGCCTGCTGGCGAGTATATCTGTTGATACTTTTGCTAGTCTTGAATGCATCTGATCCTTTTATCTTTGTGTTGATTTGGTCGTCTTATTTGCTTCTGTCTTGACTTGTGGTAGTGTACATCAAGTGATCCTTTGAGGGAAACTCAGGACTCGCCGACTCTTGATGATACCCTGGCACCGCCATGCTCCAGGGTAGATGAGATGTCCTTGCTTTCGCGACTGCGTGACCGCATGAAGCAGCTGGAGCGTGAGTTGCCCGTGCTCCGCGGTAATGCGGATGTATGGAAGTCAAAGGCGGAAAAAGCCGCCACCCGAGAGCAGTATCTGCTTGGCGAGGTGACGCAGCTGGGCGACCAATTCAAATGTTAGTTTGCTCGTTCTCGTATTTTCCTTGTAGTCACTTGTAGTGGTACGTTGTACTCATGCTGCTATTGCTGCTTCGTGTAGTTGTCAGCACGCGTCATCCGCAGGAGGAGAAGGATAGAATTGCCATTCGCCTACATGATCTTACCCAGGAGCAACTTCAAGATAGTGGATACTTCTGGGTAGAGCATGATCGTACGACTACGCTGGCGACCCTGTAGGATCGTGCGTCGCGAGTGCTGCTCTTTCTGAAGAAGTCGCAGTCATGCTTGAAGATCATTTATCAGGCGATGTTTCCGTTGGATGATACTCCATCAAGTCTGATGGCCCTCCTTGCAAAGTTTCAAGACCTGACAGCGGTTCGCGAGTGCGTGAGGCAACAGTTGGTGGCTCGTGCCAAGGCTGCTTTATCAATGGTGCGACTGCACAGGCCTGACGTAGATGTTGCGACAATTGTATCTGGGCCGCCTGCACCACCAGCAGGTTCTGCCTGGAATATGGTGCCGCACTACCAAGCGGTGGATCGCCCAGTAGAAGAGATCGTCGACTTCTTTGAGGAACAAACCAACGTTCTCCTGCTGCAGTAGTAGCTTAGTTTGTATCCTGCACATAAGTCTACTTGTGTTGTAAAGTTTGTATAATTGTTGTAAATAACTTATTGTCGAATGTGTATAAAGAGCTTTGGTAGCATGAAGTTTGTTGCACTATGCGAGTCCTTTTCGTTAGCCTGGCCATGTTTTATCTCAGTCCCTTGTCAACCTTTCAGGTGCGTTGCAGCTGGGTTGAGGTTGTGTTAAGGGTTTCGATTGATGTACCAGCTACTCAGGATATCGCATTTTGGTTCGAAGAACAGATGTGTATAGGGTGGCGCAGCCCCCGAGTAGATAAATTGAAAAAGTAAATGAGGATACAGAGTTTTGGGGCACTTAGCTTTTATTTATTCGAAGAACAGTGCAAGGTACAATGTGTGGCTAAGTAGCCTTGGCTGAGTAGCCTTATTTGCAATGTAAAAGTAAAAACGACTAGGGGTAGAAGCGTCGCAGCTGTGCGATGTTCCAGGGGTTGGAGTATGCGACTCCTGTCTCTAAATCTTGAAGGCGATAGGCGCCACTTGGGATTACTTCTGTAATCACGTACGGTCCTTCCTAGGGGGACTCGAGCTTGAGATGCCCCTGCTGCTTTAGTCGTAGGACCAGGTCGCCTTCGACGAAGGATCTGGGGCGAAGCCTCCTACTGTGGTAGTTACGCAGGTTCTGCTGGTAGATCGTTGATCTTTCCGTGGCGATTTCCCTTGCTTCATCAAGGAGGTCGACGGAGTCTTCGAGTGCGAGGGATGACTCTTGTTCGCTGTAAGCGACCACGCGCGGCGCCTTGTACCGTACCTCGGCGGGTAGCACTGCCTCTGCTCCGTGCACCATAAAGAATGGCGTGTAGCCCGTGGCGCTGTTTGGAGTTGTACGTAGGCTCCAGAGTACAGATTGCAGTTCGTCCGGCCAGCAACCCGCGGCTTGTTCGAGTGACCGGAGGATTCGCTTCTTGATGCCGCTGCAAACGAGCCCGTTTGCCTTTTCCACCTGACCGTTGGTCTATGGATGCGCTACTGAGGCGTAGCTGATGTTTATCCCTAGGTTCTCGTAGAATTCTTGGAACTCCTTGGATATGAAGTTCGTCCTGTTGTCGGTGATGATGCTGTGTGGCACTCCGAAGCGGTAGACGATGGACTCGAAGAATTTAACTGCGTTGTGCCCTGATTGGTTGGTTACTGGCATGGCCTCAATCCACTTGGTGAATTTTTCGACTGCGCCCAAGAGGTAGACGTTTCCTCCTCGCGAGGACCTTGAAATTTTTCTGACCATGTCGAGCCCCCATTGCGCGAAGGGCCAGGCCAATGGGATTGGCCGTAGCTCTGCGCCCGGTGCGTGCGGCTTGTCCGCAAATCGCTGGCAAGCGTTGCATTTTTGGACGATGTCCTTGGCGTCGCGCATGGCCGTAGGCCAGTAGAATCCAGCTCGTAGAGCTTTGCCAACGAGGGCGCGACTGCCGGCGTGGTGCCCACAGGTCCCTTCGTGGATGTTGAGGAGAACTGCTTTTCCATCGGCCATGGAGACGCATCGTTGGAGTACTCATGTGATGCTGCGTTCATGCAGTTCGCCGTTGATAATAGCGAATGCCTTGGATCGCCGCGCGATGTGCCGTGCATCTGTCGGATTGTCCGGTAGCCTCTTGCTGAGGAGGTACGTGATGTACGGCTGCGTCCAGGATTGTTCAATCATCATGACGCTCATTGGTCTTTCGAGTCCGGTGTCTAGCACCAAGTCATCGAGTGCCATTGGCTCATTGGGTGGCGTAGCTCCCGAGCTTGTTGCTGCGCTTGTTTTCTTCTCTGCGGCCTTTGGCTTGATGGAGCGTTCGCAGATGCGCTCGAGAAATACCCCGGGTGGTATGGGGGCGCAGGTAGAGCCTATGTTAGCGAGTGCGTCCGCCTCTTCATTACTTTCGCGACCTACGTGCCACAGCTCGCAACCGTCAAAGTCTCCTTCGAGTGTGTCGTAGAGGTCGCGGTATGCGATCATGTTGTCATTCAGTGCGTCGCACTCGTGCATCGTTTGGTTGACGACCAACTTGGAGTTGCCGTATATGATGAGCCTCTTAGCGCCGCAGGCTTTTGCCACCCTCATCCCGTGCAACAGGGCCTCATATTCAGCCTCGTTGTTGGAGGCTGTGAACTGCATTTGCAGGATATACTTTAGCTTGTCCCCTTGAGGTGATGTCAGTATGACACCTGCGCCTGCTCCGTCTTTCCGCTTGGACCCATCGAAGTGCATTGTCCAGAGGTAGGACATATCTGGCTTGTCTGGGAGCTAGTTCTCCATCCAGTGCACAAGGAAGTCAGGGAGAACTTGCGACTTGATTGCGTCGCGCTTTTCATATGTGATGTCTCGTGGAGACAGTTCTATTCCCCAAAGCGCGACTCGTCCCGTGGCATCAGGGTTATTGAGGATATGCCCCAACGGGGCGTCGTTGACCACCACGATTGGGTGTTCCTGGAAGTAATGGCGCAGTCGTCGGGCGGTCATGAAGACGTCGTACGCCAGCTTCTGGTTGTGCGGGTACCACTGTTTTGTTAGCGTGAGGACCTCGTTGAGGTAGTATACTGGGCGTTGTACGCCGTGGACCTTGTTTTCCTTAGCTCGGTCAACGACGAGCACTGTGCTGACCACCTGGTTGGTAGCGGAGATGTACAGCAACAGTGGTTCCCTTTCTCGTGGGGTCACCAGCACTGGCGAAGTGGATAGCAGGCGCTTGAGGTCTTCGAATGCTTCTTGCGCTTCAGTGGTCCACTCGAATTTTTCAGTTTTGCGGAGGAGCTGGTAGAAGGGCAGCGCCTTTTCACCCATTCGACTGATGAATCGACTGAGGGCCACGATTCGTCCAGCCAGCTGCTGGACGCCCCTTATGTTTTTCGGCTTCTCCATGGCCAGTATGGCTTTTATCTTCTTCGGGTTCGCCTCAATTCCCCTCGCGGAGATGACATACCCAAGTAGCTACCCAGATGGTACGCCAAAGGTGCATTTGTCCGGATTGAGCTTGATCCGGTAGTGGTCGAGGTTGGTGAAGGTTTCACGCAAATCGTCGATTAGAGAGGCTTCCTCCTTGGTCTTGATTACTATGTCGTCGACATAGACTTGAATGTTGCGACCCAGTTGTTCCTTGAGGCAAGCCTGCATGCACCGCTGGTAGGTGGCTCCCGCATTCTTTAGCCTGAAGGGCATTGTGTTGTAGAAGAACACACCGAAGGGCGTTGTAAACGTTGTTTTCTCTTGATCTTCCTCCTTCATTCGAATTTGATTATAGCCTAAGTAGGCGTCGATGAAGCAGAGGCGCTCGCATCCTGCGGTGGAGTCGATGATCTGGTCGATCTGTGGCAATGGGAAGTGATCCTTTGGGAAGTGCTTGTTCAGAGAGGTGAAGTCCACGCACATCCGCAGGATATCCGTGTCCTTTTTTGGTACCAGCACCGTGTTGGCGAGCCAAGTACTTTCCTTGATCTCGCGTATGAACTTGGCTTCGAGGAGTCTGTTGATCTCCATTCCAACTGCCTGCGCTCGTGGCTCAGACAATCGCCGAATTGTTTGCTTGACTGGCCTTGCGTCGGGGTTGACGTTGAGTGCCTGCTCGGCGAATTCCCTGGGAACTCCTGGCATGTCCGCAGGACACCAGGAGAAAATTTCCCAGTGCTCACGGAGGAATTCGACGAGCACGAGTTCCTATGCTGGACTCAAGTTGTTGGCGATGAGGGCCGTCTTGGCGGGATCCGATGGGTGGACCTGCACATTATTTGTGTGCACAGATGAGTCGAAGGAGAGATCAGGTGAGCTCTGCCTGCTCAGGGGAGGCAGACTATTGTCTGTCGTCTCCTTCAGTCTCGCGAGTTCCTCTTGCATGCCGAAGGACTGGGAGATTCTGTTGAATTCCCTGTCGCAACTATCAGATCGCTCAAAGCTCCCGCTGATCGTGATGATGCCATTGGGACCTGGCATTTTCATCTGCAGGTAGGCGTAGTGGGGCACTACCATGAACCTAGCGAACGCGACGCGCCCGAGGATGCAGTGGTACTGTGAGGGCCAGTCGACAACCTCAAAGTCGATGCGCTCGCGCCGGAAGTTCTTTGGCGTGCCAAAGATGACGTCGAGGTTGATTTTTCCCACGGGGTATACGCCTTTCCCTGGGACGATGCCGTGGAACATTGTGTCCGAGGCCTCCAGGCAAGTTAGAGGGATCCTCATTGCTCGCAAGGTACTCGCAAAAGGTTGATGCCGCTTCCGCCATCCATGAAGACACGGCTCATGTCGAAGCCTCCGATTTGTGCCTCGAGTACGAGGGGACAATGGCCTGGACGGGGTATCAGAGGCGGATGGTCGTGTTTGTCGAAGGTGATGCATGACTCGCTTCCACTGAGGTACTCAGTGGTGGCTGGTGGCGAGTGTGTGGCCAAGTTGACTTGGCAAGTGATGGCCTTCTGCACCCTATTGGAGGGGCATCCTTATTGGATCATCATGGTGCCCATGGCTCGTGGGTACGGTTCGCCTCCGTGGTGCTGGTCCGGTGTAGCTGCATTCGGGGGTGGCCCAGGTGGTGGTGGCAGTGCGCCATGTGCCATGGCGCCTGGAGCGGCTCTGTAGCCTCTTTCGACTGTGTTTCGGTTCATCCAAACTAGTCCTTCATGTAGCTTGAGGAACTCACGATAGTCCTTGAGGAGGTGGCTGGACTTCCTCTTGCCATCATGCTTGTCGATGTAGAAGTGCACCATGCAAGGCCCGGACAGTTTGTCCTCAATGGAGTTCGCGGGTGCCTCATCTAGAGTGCGGCGTTGCCACACCTGCGTGGTTTTCCCGGAGTCGCGGTATCCGCCGCCACGGTATCCGCTGTTGCGGTTATCGTCGTGTCTGTCGGCGTAGCCAGCCGCGACCATGTTGACGTCGTCACGATCATCGTAGATGCGCATGCGGTGCTTGCCTCGGCGGTCGCGTCTGCGTTCGAGTTCTGCCTCTTCGTCGGAGTGAATGCGGTTTTTCACTGAATCTTCTCCATTGGCCCACCGATTCGCGATCTCCATCAGGTGGTCTATGGTCTGGGGCTTTGAGCGGCCCAGCTCCTCCCTGAGTTCTAGGCGGCGGACGCCATCGTTGAATGCGTCAATCGCGCGATCTTCCGAGATGTTCTCTACGGAGTTCTTGATGATGGACCACCTTTGGATGTAGGAGCGCAGCGATTCGCCAGATCTTTCCTGGCAATATCTCAGCTCTTCGATTGATGCAGGCAGCTTATATGTGCCCTTAAAGTTGCGCACGAAGCTGTAAACCAGCTCATCCCAACTGCAAATGGATCCGCGTGGGAGGTTATTGAGCCATGCTCGAGCGGCGCCCTGCAGCTGTAGCTGCAAGCATTGCATGGCCGTGCTCCGACCGCCTCCGTAGAGTCTTACGGAGGAGATGTGGTCCTCCAGCTAGATCTTTGGGTCCTGTAGGCCATCAAACTTCAGGTTCTCTGACGGGTGTTTAAACCCTTTAGGCATTCGCTTCTGCCTAATGGATCTGCTGAAGCATTTGGCGCCGCAGAGCTCCCCATCTTCTTGTTCCGTGTTAGTCGACCGAGCATGTCGTGCCGTTGATTTGTCGATCTTGCGCTGCGTGAGGTCGTCGCGTGCATCGTAGTCACGGTCGTGTCGTCGTGAGCGGCGGCGTCGAGACAAGTCATGACTGTCATCGCTGGACGAGGGCGAGGAGTAGCGCTTTGCTAGTGCTTTGCCCTTCTTTGGGTCTGGCGTTGGCTCCTTGTCGAGGGCGGCCTCGATTAATCCCAAGCCCGCGATCGTAGATCGGTGCATGGCGGTTCGGGGATCTCTAGCTGGCGGCTGGTTGTTGAGGAGGTACATGGTGGCCGTTGTCACCGCAGCCTGTGGCATCCTGGGGACCACGTTGCCTCGCGTGTCGACTGTCATAGAGCTGAAGTCGAGGACTTTTTCGGCTTGTATGCATTCTTGCTTGGTGATATGGGCCATCCGCGATTGCCACTTCTTGGCGAGGTACGCTTTGCCCCTTGAGGAGGATCCTCCGTAGGAGGAGAGCCCAGCACGACGAAGGCTCGATTTGTCCGCTGCCTTTTTACGCGCTTCGAGTTGCGCGATTGTTTGCAGTTGGCACTTGAACTCTTCCTTTAGGAGCCAGTGGTAGCCCATCAGCAGTTCTTGCGGGGATCCGAAGGGTAGAGGAGCGCCTCGTAGGGCCTCGCGGCAGCGAGCCCATTCTTGCTCATTGAGCCTGATTACGACGCGTTCGCCGGTTTGCTCATTTATTATGGATGGAGGTTCAACTGCTCCTCCATTATCGACGGGGGTGCGATTGCCACCGTTACCGCCGTTGCCGCCGTTGCCACCGTTGCCGCCGTTGCCAGCGTTAGGCGGATCGGTCCCGTTACCGGGATTACCACCGTTGTCGCGATTGGCAGAGGTATCACCTGCGTTGATGACGGTGCACATGAAGTGATTGGGGAAGCTGTTGCTTCCACAACTCTCAGATCCGGAACCATAGGTTCCATCTTCAGTGGCAGAATCTCTCAGATCGGAGTCGCGACTGCTGTTGTTGACCGTGTTCTCGACTGCTGCCGGGGCGTTGAGCTCGCTGAGGGTGCCGATCCATGGAGGGAACCATGATGTTAGGGCAATCGCCAGCGCTGTCGGCTGATGAGGCATGCGAAGCGTGCCCATCTGGCCAACTTGGAAGCAGAAGCTCTCGATCGCCAGGCTGATTCTGTCGCCCACAGACTCGAAGGCCGGGCGAGTGGCCAGCGTGTGGACAGTGAAGTCGAACGCACCGAAGAGCTGGCGAATCTCCGCTGTATCGGAGTTGTAGATCATAGTTGATGGGGCCGAAGAAGCCACAACATCAGCACTCCCAATTCCCATAGACGGCACCAATTGACGAGGGTTTAACTCATCAATGCATGTTGTTATGGACTTGGGTTTTGGAGAAGGAGGGAGCGCTGGAGACATCTATCGGCTAGCAAACAAGCACACAGGGGACAAAGATTTACCCAGGTTCAGGCCTCGTAGAGGTCCCTACTCCTGCTTGTCTGCTCGTGGAATTATCGAAGGAATCGAAGGTTACAATGGTGCGCAGATGCAATCTGGCGAGGGTGGTGGAAACTAGGGTTGCGTGTTTCCTCCTCGCCGCCCCCTTCTAGCCTTTATATAGATAGGCTAGGTCCCGGGTAGCAGGTCGAGTCGGTTACAAATTAGGGTTTTCCCCTTCAAACTTTCTATCTTTAACTTCTTCTTGTTCTTCAAGCAATCGAGAGTCCGTAGGTTACCCGAGTCCCTCGTTTGGGCCTTGGCCACACCATGAGCCTGTACGTATTTAGACCGTATATACCAAACTCGAGTACCTATAGGGTATACCCATGTCACCCAAGCTTCAGCATTGTCTTGAATACGGTCCATAAGATCCCATTTAGCTTCTTCTTCCATGCGAGAGAATGATCCAGCACAAGAAGCATCCAATAAATCTTTATCATGTAAGGGAAGCCTTGCATAAAAGTTATTGATAATAATATTGTTGGGGAGCTCACGAATGGGACATTTGAGCATTAGTAACTTTAATCTCCCCCAAGCTTGAGCTGTACTCTCTCCATCAAGAGGCCAAAAGTTGTATATTTGATTCCGATCTTTATGAATCTCACTAGGAGGATACAATTTTGAATAAAAGAGAGGCACTATTTCCTCCCATTCCCGAGCTTGACCATTCTTCAGCAGCTTATACCATTCCTCAGCTCTTCCTTTCAGCGATAATGAGAATAACTTCTTCTTAACTTGATATGTAGTAATACCTGCACACTTGAGCAACCCGCATAATTCGTGTATAAAGAGTAAATGATCACCGGGATGGACAGTTCCATCCCCAACATAGTAGTTATTAATAACACGACCAATAATTCTTGTAGGTATTTTAAAAGCATTATTCTCAGCAGGTGGTGGTTCATCTACTACCTTAGCAGTGGTAGTAGCATTGCCAAATAAATAACTCAGCAAATTATCCATAACGAAAATAAAGCACCTAAAAGAAGTAAACCATACTCACAGTAGAAGTTTCCTTTACTAGTTCCACTCTCCAATAGCGCTTCACTCCCCGGCAACGGCACCAGAAAATACTCTTGATGACCCACAAGTATAGGGGGTGTATCGCAGTATTTTCGATAAGTAAGAGTGTCGAACCCAACGAGGAGCAGAAGGTGCTGGCTAGTGGTATGGATCAGGAATTCTCTGCAAATAGTTAGCAAACGGATTTTTAGGGGTTTTTGATAAAGCAAGTAAACAAATTACGAGTAAACAAAAGATAGTAAGAATAAATGCAGCAAGTGGCCCAATCCTTTATGCAGCAAAGGACAAGCCGGTTGTATTACTTAAGATGACCAAACGTTCTCGAGGACACATGGGAAGATTGTCAAGTGCTTTCGCTTCATATAGTTGATTAATCTTATTTAGCTTGCTAAGTGTTGTGTGGGTGAACCTGTGCTAATGTACCGACCTTCCTAGGACTAATACATACTTATTATTATACCCCTTGCAAACATCCATAAGTACAATAAAGTAATTAAGGTAGAAACCTAACCACAGCTTTAAACTCTAAGACCCTTACGTCCCTTGTGCAATGGTTTCCTAACGGGGGTTCAGGTTTCTGTCACGCGGGCAACCCCTACGATTAGTAGCCAAATACACAATGCATTCCCCTAGGCCCATATAGGTGAAGTGTCATGTAGTCGACGTTCACATGACACCACTAGAAGAAGTACACCACAACTTAAATATCAAACTATTGAATCTTTCTCAACACAACTCCACTACTAACAACATGACTTCTCCCATGTCCTCAAGAACAAAACGAACTACTGATGGCTCGGTGTTAATGTAGAGCTCGTTGGGAACCCCAAGAGGAAGGTATGATGAGCACAGCAGCAAGTTTCCCTTAGTTATGAAACCAAGGTTTAATCGAACCAGTAGGAGCAAGGAAACACCCCAAAGGTGTTGCTAGCTGAGCCTTTGCAGGGCGCACTACCGGTGCTAGTAGAAATGTGGAGACCTGCACAACACAACCACAAAACTTTGTCCCCAACTTGCGATGAGGTTGTCAATCTCACCGTGTTTTGCTGAAAACTAAGGATTAAACGTATCGAATGTAAGGAAGTAAAAGTTTGCAGAAAGTAAACACAAAGCAGTAAACTATTTATAGATTGTATGTAAAGAAAAGAGGACCAGGATCCATAGTTCACTAGAGGTGGCTCTCCTTAAGATAGATAACATGCTGGGTGAACAAATTACAGCGGGGCAATTGGCAAACATCGAGAAAGCAATACATGCATATACTAATCATCTTGACTCCTTTGGACCTTGATTGGGCATTACAACATTATACATAGACCGCCATCCAACTGCATCTATGACTAATAATCCACCTTAAGGTTATCATCCGAAACCCCTCCAGTATTAAGTTGCAAGCAACGAATTATTGCTTTACGAATTGCGTGTAATGTAAAAAATACGATTGTTCTATGAACAAAGGATTGTTGTTTTCTCCCTAGTAGCAACATCACATCTAGTACCCTAGAGATTTCTGTCACTTCCACAGATTACCAGAGGCATGAACCCACTATCGAGCATAAATACTAACTCTAGGAGCTGCTAGCATCTACTTGGCCAAGATAGCTACTAACAACGGAAAGCATGCAAGATCACAAATAACAAAGACATGATAGAATCAATAATCAATCTGAAATAGCATCTCAATATCCATCGGATCCCTGCAAACACAACATGCAGAATTACAAATAGATGATCTTCATCATGAACGGAGCTCACAAGATCTAGACATGAAAGCACAAAGGAGGAGAACCAGCCATCTAGCTACTACATGGATCCATAGTCCAAATATGAACTACTCACGCATCACACCGGAGGCTTGCATGGTGATGAAGAAGGCCTCCAGGGTGAATTCCCCTCTCCGGCAGGGTGCCGGGAAGAGCTTCAGATCCCTCCCAGTCTAGGGATGGAGATGACGGCGGCTACAGACTCTTTCGTCGATTTTTTTATCAAATACTTAGGGTTTTTGTCCCGAGGGCATCTTATAGGCGGAAGCGGAGGCCGAGGGGGTGCCAGAGGTGGCCACACCACCCCTGGCATGGGCCAGGCTGGGCCGCGTGGCCAGGTGGTGTGGTGGCCCCCTGGCCCCTCTCTGTCTCGTATTCTAGCATCTGATGACTTCCGAAAAACAGGCACTTTGGCTTTTGTCCCGTCCAATTCCGAGAATATTCATTTTCTGACTTTCCTGGAACCAAAAATAGCAGAAAACAAGCAGCTGGCACTATGGCTCTTGTTAATAGGTTAGTCCAAGAAATCATAAGAAAATTACTCCAAAGTGTGGACAAAACACAAGAAAGTGGATAAAACCAAGCATGTAACATCAAAAATTATAGATACATTTGCAATGTATCAACTACTCACAATCCATCATATGGATCATGATCAAAGATGGAATAATGATGTATAACAATCCGAACATAAACAATAATTCAATGGTTCACTCAATAGCATCAACTACAAAGAGTAATCAACATCGGGAAAGTTTCCCCTATGAACTATGCAAGATTCAACGCAATTGTTACAGCAATATGGAGATGGTGATGAGGGTGCTGATGGTGATGATGGTGGTGATGATGATGATGATGATCCCGATGAAGTCTAGCTTGATGGTGGTGTTGATGGAGATGATCTCCCCTCTCCGAGAAGGAATTTCCTCGGCAGAAATCTATCTGCCGGAGAGATCTTTCTCTCTCGGTGTTTTCCGCCCTGTAGAGGCGGCGGAATCTTTCTGTGGTCGCTCCCCGAGTCTTAGGGTTTCGGGAGGATAATATACGCCAGAGGGGAGTGGCAGGGGTGGACCAGGGCGGCCACACCACCTAGTGGCGTGGCCCAGGATGGCCCGTGCCAGGGGGTGGTGTGGTCCCCTTGTGGCCCATCTCCAGCCGCCCTTCTGGCTTCCTTCATCTTCTAGAAAAATAGGATTTTCCGTATATTTTCCCAGATTTTCTAATCTTCGCGAATTTTGCCTCCAAACAGCACCTTTTCCATCAGAGTCCTGACTGCAGTGGTCCATGCTCCAAAAGTCATCAACCATGCAAAAACAGATGGAATAACATAAGTATCACCTCTCAATACGAAATATATCAATGAATAACAGTGAATTATGACTGATGCAAAATGGACGTATCAACCCCCCCCCCCCCCAAGCTTAGACTTCGCTTGTCCCCAAGAGAAACTGAGGTCAATAAACATGACCTCGGGTTTATGGAGTGAAGAGTCGATAAAAGAATACGGACACGAAGCATCACATTCATCAATACATAGATCATAATAGAAGACAACTCACTATTATATAACTTAACTTGCAATGAGTAAAGGAAACACAATAAAGATACATAAAGTAAATCATAATTGGTAATGGCAAACTTAGCTCTTGGTCGAAGAATAGTTGATAATTTGCTAGAGTTCACAAATAACTGGTTTTCAATGATAGCTTTCAAAGTAGTAAACATCAAGATAAGAGCAATGTGCAAAACAAGGAACATAAGAAACATGATTGAATAAATAATCATATGAATGAATGAAATACAACAACTCAAAATACTTGCTGAGATAGAAGGGAATAGGTTTACTGACTCAACTACAAAGTAAAAGAAAGGCCCTTCGCAGAGGGAAGCAGGGATTGCAAGTCTGATAAAGAGCTCTCAAAAATTATGATACTTACTAGCTTTCAGCTCTCATTGCCCCTATCATAGGCATCTTTAGGTGAGTAAGGTTAAAGTGATCAAATATGAGGATATGCATTGACAAGTTGTAAATTGAGAATCTCATGTCCCTTGAATACGAGGGCCGCTCCTCATGCTACTCAAGTTTAGTCACCGGTAAGTTCTTGTCATCGTAAGCATATGTGTATCATAGAGAACTGCCAACGGGGTACCCCTTGGCCGATGATACGGAAGAATCCCCATATCAAAATGACAAGGCAAGGAGACAACAAGCATCTCAACAATCTTCTTATTTACCATGGGAATATGGTGCTTTTTTCTCTCTTTCCTCTTTTCATAATATCTTTTTTTTTCTTTTTCTCGTTTCCTCAATATCAGACTCTTTTTTATATAAGAAGAATGCTTCATAGATGCTCGTTATGGTTACGCTGCAGGTTTCCACCCTGTCGGCATGGATTAGACCAGCGGCCCAGACGTTTCTCTAACACACATGCATAACTCCATGGACTTACAAGATCCCCTTTCATTTCACACCGACTACATCCATAGACAAAAGAACATGATATCAACTTGGTACAAGGTACCAGTGCAATGTTGAAAGCGTTCCCCATGACATCATGGTTCTGCTAATTCACAACTCACAAAGCGCAAGCATATACGCAACATAGATGAGCACAATGGTTCAAGTTTATTAAGTGTAAGAAAGTAAAGTGTGCCATCAAGTTAGTGAGAGCTTTAATCACTAATTTTCACATAACAAGTTTAATTTGGGAGGTAGATAAAACAAGAATTTACTTGGAATAGCAATAATGCTAATAGGTAGGTATGGTGGACACAAATGGCATGGGTTTTGGTTTAAAGGAGTGGATGCTCGAGAAGAATTCCCTCACAGTACAGGTTTTTGGATAGCAAGGCTGGGAAGCAAGTATAAGTGTTGAAGGAAACAAACAAACAGACAAGTGATAAAGACAAACATGCAATCTTCCTTGGAAGCACAAAAGATCTTAACTAGAGAATACTAGACTTATGAGCAAATCAAGAAAGAAGGATGATGAAATTATATTTCTTTAGAGGTACTTTTATCTTTTCTTTCAACTCTCAAAAATAGTGTTGCTACTGACCAAACCAGGTTTGCCAAAACCAACTAAATTAACTCAATGATCCCAAAGTGATACCAATACTAACAACAAGATCAATCATACAACCACGAATTGAAAACTAATATAAGCTATGAAAAAGAGTGAATGATAGAAATTCTCATTAATATTCCATAACGGCAACTCACACCAAGGGATACATATCGAACGAGAGAGGGGATACTTCCATAATGCAAACCATCCTACACAATAACTTCTCTATTCATGATATGACTCTACAAAAAGGTAAAAAGATAGAAGATAGTGATGTGATACCGCGGTACTCCCCCAAGCTTGGAACAAACCAAGGGGATGCCAAACCTGATGACAAATTCCTCCTTCGGTGGTGGTGGTATCCTCTCGATGAGCCCTCTGATAAGTTTCCCCAAGTCCTCAATCTCGAAGGTGAGATTACGAATCAGCTATGAGTTTTGCTCAATGCGGCTCATGATCATGTCAGGTTGAGAATTCCAGCTCTTTCTATTCTTTCCCCACTCTTCCTCCTTGAAGTCTTCTTTTCCTACATGGCTAGAACGAGGCAAATCCCAATTGGAGGGTAATTTCCCTTTGGGCATATTCTGGTATTGATGCTCATGGATAAGGGTATGGAAAGGGTTCTTGGTGCGCGGAAGAAGTGACCGTGGAGCCAAACAGTGACGAGGAGCTTCCCCCCAGTCTGCATCCATGCATTCCTTCTAACCCTGGTAGGTTTTGTCACCACTCCAATGCTTGCAATGGTAGTGCCGGTGTGCGAATGTTGGCCTTGCTCCTCTTCACCTTCGCTCTTGATCTCCTTCTCCTTCCTGGGGTCTTGGAGGTCTTCCTCAATAGGCTCCTTCCCTTTATCCTTGGCGGACACCATTGTGCTTCTAAGATTCAAGAATAGTTCCTGGCAGAAACAGATCGAAATATAAACACGAAGAAAACACGATATACGAACCTCGGAGGATCCGGGGGATTATATATTACGAAGTTTCATAACAAAAGGAAGGTACTAGGAGAAAACGAGTCGGAGGCAGAGTCCGGGGTGGACTCACCACCAGGTGGCGCGGCCAGGGGTGGGCCCGCACCACAGGGTGGTGTGAGACACCCTGGCTCCATTTCCGTCCCTTTTTTCGCTTCGTAGCTTTCCTTGTTGACTGAAAATTGCAAAAATATAGTTGGATAGTATTTTCGTGGAACTTTTCTTACCAGAATTGTTACCTATTTGAAAACGGACTCTGCAGGTCTCTGAATTTGGTATCTAGTAGATTCTTCTGGAGTCATGACTTGAATAACATCAATATGCTCATCTTCATGCACTTATTACTTGAGTCATAAAACCCTTCTCTTCCTTATTACACCATTATCTCCACTTCCTGGAAATTTCTTTCACACAAAACTTCACATAGTTCTCATTAGCAACATTAGTATAAGTGAAGTGATAAAACCTTTTGTGTCCAACTTCAACTGAAAACCATCAAAACATAATCTACTGTAGCAACTCCTTCTGAAAACCCAAAAAGAATCCAAAAAGGAAATCGAATAAAGAAGCAAATGCAAGAGTGGAAAAATCTGTCAAAACAGACCATCAGGTAAAGATCAATTTTTTAGAAACTCTTCTGTTGCTCAACTCAAAAAGTGCAGTACTAACGAAAGTTAAATAACAACCTGGGTCAGAAGCACAAACAATTACAGCTCAATCCGACATACAGAGATCTCTCACGAATTTTTACGGTGAAGCATAAAAATCTGTTTCGGGACAGCAACCTCCCCAAATCTTACTTCTCTCTCATTAGAGGTTGATCTTGACACAAAAACCAAAAAAAAACGGATAAGGAGCATTTATTACCGAAGTAATAACTTCCAAGACACAAAGAAACAAAAACAAACTGAAAAAAAAATTGGGTTGTCTCCCAAAAAGCTCTTTCTTTATAGCCATTATGATGGGCATGATAATTTTGAAGATGCTCACATAGGAATATGAATTGAGGTGAAAGAGAGCATTAAGAACCAAAAACACACACACATTTAAGTCTAACCCACTTCCTATGCAAGGGGATTTTGTAAACAAACAAGTTTTTGAAACCAGAGGCTACTTGCATAAGAAGGCAAAACAAGTGCAACATAAAGACTTTCAGCATAAAACGAGGAAACTTGATATTATTGAGATGCATAAGAACACTTTCACCTCTCTCATAGTATCTTTTAGTATCATGCATAAACTTAACAATATAACTATCACAAGGACCATCGTAGCAATGATCGCTTATTCTAACAGAAAACACAGGAATACTAGCTCTCATAACACTACTTTGTGAAACAATATTAGAGGTATCCTTACAAAGGATAGTGTGTCGCTCTTCTTCATATTTAGTAACAAAGTCTTTCACATTTGCTATAATAGGTTCATCAACCTTTTGTTTATCAGGTTCAACAGCTTCATTCGTACTTTCATTAACCATACTAGCTATCATAGAGTGTTCCTTTATCTTAACTAGGAAAGGCATTTTCTCAATGTAAGGTTCAGGTAAAACATGATTAGCAGTATAAACTTCAGTATTTCTTGCAGGAATACTCCTAGCAACATCTTTATAAGGTTCATGATACTTATTCCACTTCTTTTTAGGCACTTCAATATAGGAAGCAAAACCCTTAAAATAAGAAGCAATAGCTTGAGAGTCTAGACCATAAGCATTTTTAATATTTTGAAAGTCATCAGTTCCCATAAAAGATTCAATGCATTCATAATCATAATTTATACCTGACTTTCTACCTTTGTCAGTCTCTCAAGCTTCAGCATTGTCTTGAATACGGTCCATAAGATCCCATGTAGCTTCTTCTTCCATGCGAGAGAATGATCCAGCACAAGAAGCATCCAATAAATCTTTATCATGTAGGGGAAGCCTTGCATAAAAGTTATTGATAATAATATTGTGGGGGAGCTCATGAATGGGACATTTGAGCATTGGTAACTTCAATCTCCCCCAAGCTTGAGCTGTACTCTCTCCATCAAGAGGCCAAAAGTTGTATATTTGATTCCGATCTTTATGGATCTCACTAGGAGGATAAAATTTTGAATAGAAGAGAGGCACTATTTCCTCCCATTCCAGAGCTTGACCATTCTTTAGCAGCTTATACCATTCCTCAGCTCTTCCTTTCAACGATAAAGAGAATAACTTCTTCTTAACTTGATCTATAGTAATACATGCACACTAGAACAACCCGCATAATTTGTGTATAAAGAGTAAATGATCACCGGGATGGACAGTTCCATCCCCAACATAGTAGTTATCCATAACACGACTAATAATTCTTGTAGGTATTTTAAAAGCATCATTCTCAGCAGGTGGTGGTTCATCTACTACCTTAGCAGTGGTAGTAGCATTACCAAATAAGAAACTCAGCGAATTATCCATAACGAAAATAAAGCAACTAACAGAAGTAAACAATACTCACAGTAGAAGTTTCCTTTAGCAGTTCCTCTCTCCAATAGTGCTTCACTCCCCGGAAACGGCGCAAGAAAATAGTCTTGTTGACCCACAAGTATAAGGCGTGTATCGCAGTATTTTCGATAAGTAAGAGTGTTGAACCCAACGAGGAGCAGAAGGTGCAGGCTAGTGGTATGGATTAGGAATTCTCTTCAAATACTTAGGAAATGGATTTTTAGGGGTTTTTGATAAAGCAAGTAAACAAAGTACGAGTAAACAAAAGATAGTAGGAATAAATGCAGCAAGTGGCCCAATCCTTTATGTAGCAAAGGACAAGCCGGTTGTATTACTTAAGATGACCAAACGTTCTCGAGGACACATGGGAAGACTGTCAAGTGCTTTCGCTTCATATAGTTGATTAATCTTCTTTAGCTTGCTAAGTGTTGTGTGGGTGAACGTGTGCTAATGTACCGACCTTCCTAGGACTAATACATACTTGTGATTATACCCCTTGCAAACATGCGTAAGTACAAGAATGTAATTAAGGTCGAAACCTAAGCATACCTTTAAACTCTAAAACCCTTACGTCCCTTGTGCAATGGTTTCCTAATGGGGGTTCAGGTTTCTGTCACTCTGGCAACCCCTACGATTAGTAGCCAAATACACAATGCATTCCCCTATGCCCATATAGGTGAAGTGTCATGTAGTCGACGTTCAGAAGACACCACTAGAAGAAGTACACCATAACTTAAATATCAAACTATTGAATCTTTCTCAACACAACTCCACTACTAACAACATGACTTCTCCCATGTCCTCAAGAACAAAACGAACTACTCACAAGACATCATATGGATCATGATCAGAGATGGAATACTGATGTATAACAATCCGAACATAAACAATAATTCAGTGGTTCACTCAATAGCATCAACTACAAAGAGTAATCAACACCGGGAAAGTTTCCCCTATGAACTATACAAGATTCAACGCAACTGTTACAGCAATATGGAGATAGTGATGAGGGTGCTGATGGTGATGGTGGTGGTGATGATGATGATGATGATCCCGATGAAGTCCAGCTTGATGGTGGTGTTGATGGCGACAATCTCCCCTCTCCGGGAAGGAATTTCCCCGACAGAAATCTGTCTACCGGAGAGATCTTTCTCTCTCGGTGTTTTCCGCTCCGCAGAGGCAGCGGAATCTTTCTGTGGTCGCTCCCCGAGTCTTAGGGTTTCGGGAGGATAATTTACGCCAGAGGGGAGTGCTAGGGGTGGACCAGGGCGGCCACACCACCCAGTAGCGCGACCCAGGTTGGCCCGCGCCAGGGGGTGGTGTGGGCCCCCTGTGGACCATCTCCAGCTCCCCTTCTAGCTTCCTTCGTCTTCTGGAAAAATAGGATTTTCCATATATTTTCCCGAATTTTCTGATCTTCGCGAATTTTGCCTCCAAACAGCACCTTTTCCATCAGAATCCTGACTGTAGAGGTCTATGCTCCAAAAGTCATCAACCATGCAAAAACAGATGAAATAACATAAGTATCACCTCTCAATACGAAATATATCAATGAATAACAGTGAATTATGACATAGAATACTGATGCAAAATGGACATATTAGACACCAAAGCAATTCCGCTGAAAACAGGGTTAGTCCGCATTAGTTGTATCCAAATCACACAAATTAGAGAAGAAACAATAGCAAAAGTGTTCAGGAAAGTAGATACATTTTGGACATATCCACTCCCCCCCCCAAGCTTAGCTTATTGCTTGTCCTCAGGCAATTCAGTTGAAAACTGAGTGCGATAAACGAAACTTTCACGGACACATTTGCTTCATAAGATGTATATATTCCCAGCATATGATCAAGTACTTAGGCAATTCATAACAAAGAGTATGCAAATAAGTTTACCCAGTAGTCATGCAAACTATGAAGAAATTCCAACCCATTAATTAATAAGCAACATGACACATAAGCATATGTAGGATTGTAGTGCTCATAAGAATATATGATAAAGTGGTGTCTCTCTTGCCTTTATTTGGAGAAAAACATAAATGCCAAGGAACCTCTGAAGTTTAAGTGAAGACTAGAAATAAAAATATCAAAGATACAAGCGTCAAAGTTATGTCATAATTAACCGTGTTCTGGGACAAGCACATTACACTAAGAATGACAACTATGCTCTCAGGAAAGTGCTCAAAGGATAAATGGTGACTCAAAGTGAAAAAAAAGATTTAAAAAGTTTGAAAGGCTTCCAAATTTTGAAAGTATGGTACTCATTAGCTTTGAGCTCTCATTGCCCCTATCATAAGCATCTTTAGGTGATTAAGGTTAAAGTGAAAAAATATGAGGATATGCTTGACAAGTTATAAGTTGAAAATCTCATGCCCCTTACTTACGAGTACCGGACCTCATGCTACTTAACTTCAATCACGAGTAAGTTCTTGTCATTGTAAGTACATGTGTATCATAGAGAACCGCCAATGGGGTACCCCTTGCCCCATTATACAGGAGTTTTCCCATATCACAATGACAAGGAAACAGACAATGAGCATCTCAGCGATCCTTTTATTTGCTATTTACTTAGGCTTTGCCCCTTTTTTATTTTTTCTTCTCTTTTTTTCTTTTTTTCTTTTTATTGTGGATGCTTCACAGATTGCTCACTATGGTTATGCTACAAGTTTCCACCATGATTAGGCATGGCTTAGGCTAGCCACCCAGGCGTTTCTCTAACACATATACAAACTCCATGAGCTTACAAGCTCCCCTTTTATTTCACACCGTCGGGATCCATCAGAAAAAGAACATGATATCAACTAAATAAAGTGCAATGCCGAAAGCGTTCCCCATTAATGGTTACATGGTTCTGCTAATCCACAACTTACAAAGCGCAAGCATATACGCAACATAGATGGGCACAATGGTTCAAGTTTATTAAGTGCAAGAAAGTAAAGTGTGCAATCAAGTTTGCGAGAGATTTACTAACTAATTTTCACATAACTAGCAAACATTTTTATTGGAAGAAAATAAAGCATAATAAATATGCAAGGAATAGCAATAATACTAATAGGTAGATATGGTGGACTCTTTTTGACAACTTTGGTTTTGGGGAGTTGGATGCACGAGTAAAACTTATCCTCAGCACAAGTGAAGGCTAGCAATAGAAAGGGAGCGACAACCGAGAGAGGAGTAACTGTCATAATCATGCTTGTGACAAAACAAAATTAATAGTGGCATAAAAGTGACACGAGAACTCTGAGGTAGAATAAATCATCGAGGCTTAACTGACTTTTTGTTTAGTCATATGCATGCGTGAGCATGTGCCAAGTCGATTCAAATAGAACATTCAGAAGAGGACACCACAATGTCATACCAAGTTATGAATAGAACAATACGAGCAAACATTTATATGACATATTACAAACAAATAATGGATTGGAACTAATCATAAGAAGGCAAGGACTACTCAGCATCCATTAAATAACATACACCTTAAATAAATAGACTAAGCATGCTCACAATGATGGGTATATGTACAAAAATAAAAACAAATAGAGTTCATACCAGCCTCTTACCACACCTCGAGTTGTTATAAATCATCATTGCCTTTCACTTGTGTGACTTGAATAATAAGATAAAACAAAACTCCAAGGAGTCACTGAGGACCGTTGAACCCTGCAACAAACTTTACAAAACTAGAGAAGAACAACAAATATTTTTGGGTTTTCGATTTTTTTTAAAGGAAAGAACCGAAGGGAAGAGCAACCAAAGCAAAATCTTTTTGGGTTTTTCGAATAATCAAAACAAAGCTGAAACGGATGAAGAAAACCAAGGCTAAAAGATAAAGACACAAAAAAAGAGAAATAACAAAAATATTTTTGGTCTTTTTGTGTTTTGGAAAGCAGAAATAAAGCAAGAATAAAAAACTAAAAAGAAAGTGAAACATGGATGTGCAAAGTACCAATAGAACATGATATGTAGATGAGTGTGATGTCGGTATACCTCCCCAAAAGCTTAGGATTTTGGCCTAAGTGGGGATCAATCCCAAGCTGGCCAAGACAGAGCGCCTCCATAGTATGATGAAGAAGTGCTTTCATCTAGATATGAACTCAAGGGTGCCCCAGCATAGTGCGTAGAGTAGTCGTAAGAGGGCGCGTCCCCCTGGTGGTATCCGTGGAAACCAAGCAAGCGGAGCTGCTCGTCCACCTCTTCCTCGGAGCGCGACCATGGCATCCTGCAAGTACTGAACAAATTGGGTTGTGGCAAGGGAATTTCCCTCTCATCTCCGTTAGTAAACAACATCCTGTAAACTAAACTTTCCATACTAGAGTTAGCAGTAACAAAGTGATGTGTTTTCATAGCAGCAAGATCAAGCCTTTGTGGGATCAACACAGTATCATTAGGATCAACAGAAAGTTCCAAGGCAGCAACCATGTGTGTAGCAATAATGCCCCCATAAATGGGTCCTCTAGCAGCTAAGCGGCGAGAAATGAGAGAGCCAAGATTATATTTGGTTTCATTATTAAGAGCAGTAGTAAGAAAAGCTAAATGATAATTAGAAATATTGCTAGTGTTCTCCCTACCAAGAATGCTAGTGGCAAGATTGTATGCAAAATATCTAAGAGCTGGGAGTTGAATGTTCCTTATCTTCCAGCGCTGAGCTGTGCAGTCATCGTCATTTGTCACACTTCGTTAGATCTCCAGCAAATCAGCGGGTCGACCCTGGATCTTCTTCACTGTCCCAGTCATGCCTATGCCTATAATGCTGCAAAATCTTTCCAATGTCATGGTAATAGGATATTATAAATTTTGAATGAAACAGTTGATCGATAAGGGGTGTTAGTGAAGTGAAGCTTTCAACAAAAGTTTTGGTGAGTGTGGCATATTGCTCACTTTCATCCTGCATGTAAGTGGTTAGACCAACCCTCTGAACAAGAAGTAGGAAATCATCAAGGATCCCTACAGCTTGCAAAAAGGCAAAGCAAGGGAAGTTGGATGGATGAGCATCTCCATCATCTCCCTCATTGCCAAAGCGTGATGCAATAAGATCTTCATTAAATGACATCCTAAATTGCGATGCTGATCTCGAAGGCCTTGCCCTCCTGGGTGTGTCCCTCTCAAATACTTCTCCAAAAGTGTGATTGTTCATCTCCCTTTTTTCTGAAATTTTAGACAACCATCATACAAGTGATTGCAAAGTGATTACATAATGAAAGGAACTACTTATAGGGACTTGCAAGAGGGCTAAACATGCATCAAAATAACATCTCTATGCATTGGACAAGCATGCAATCTCACATAACATGTCACCTACAGTAGAAAAATACTCAAGATATAATCCACTAATCACAAATCTACTTGGACAAGCGAAGGAGTCACATACCGGAGAACAAATGCTCAAAATCTCAGTAGCAAAGATGGGCTGAGCAAGGAGATCGAAAATCACGAGCAAGAACACGGGTTTGAGAAATGAACTGGTGTTTTCTCGGGAGAGAGAGAGAAGTGGAATGAAGGAGAATAAGTGGAGGGCCAGGGGTGGCCCACACCATGGCCAGGTGCCCCTGGTGTGGCCGCGCCACCAGGTTGTGTGCCTACCTAGTGGGCCTCCCTAGGTCACTCTAGGTACTTCTCTGTCCCTCTTTTGACGAAAAAAATTAATATGAATTTTCTGGAATATTTCGAGAAACTTTATTTTTGAGAAATTTTTAGGTATTGATGAATGATTTTCTGGCAGAAAGATAATATTGGAATGATGCAATAACAAAACAAAACCTAAACTTCAGAAGTTCTAAGACACTCTAATATGCAAGCAACTAACAAAATAGAAAAGTAAACTAAGTGAAAGCAAAAATTAAAAAGGATAAAATAAAAGTAAGCAAGGATAATCATGGTGAAAACATTGTTTTGTTCATTAAAATACCTTTGTTAATAAGGTTGATCAGGTCTTGTTACCAAAACAATTTTATATGAAACAAAACTTTGTATTCCACTAAATGATTATTTTACCTCAACCTTGATAGCAATGGTCCCAATCATAATAATTTCATAGTTTTCTCGTGGTATGGGACAATATATTTCTCCAACTTGGATGCCCTCAATATTTTCCATTGAATTTAGGCCATAAGTCCTATCAATCTTCTTGGGGAAGTAGATAGTATGCTCCTTGTCATTAACATTAAAAGTTTCCTTTCCTTGATTACAGTTAATGACAGCACCTACAATATTAAGAAAAGGTCTCCCAAGAATAATAGACATATTATCATCTTCAGGCATTTCAAGCACAACAAAGTCAGTTAATATCAAGCAATTATGGGCCACTTGAACAGGAACATCCTCACATATACCAACAGGAATAGTAGTAGATTTATCAGCCATTTGCAAAGATATGTTGGTATTAATTTCTCCAATTGAAGTCTTTTGTAGAGAGAAAAAGGCATAACACTGACTCCTGCTCCCAAATCACACAAATCAGTGCTAACATAACTATTTTTAATAGAACATGGAATAGTTGGAATCCCCAGGTCTCCAAGTTTCTTTGGAACCATACCATTAAACGAATAATTAGCAAGCAAAGTATAAATTTCTTCATTAGGGATCTTCCTTTTATTAGAGACAATTTCCTTCATGTACTTTGAATAAGGAGGCAGTTTAATAGCATCAGTCAAAGGAATTTGCAAAAATAAATGTTTCATCCACTCACAAAACTTATTGTAGTGTTCGCCTTCCTTTGAATTGTGTTTCTTATCAGGGAAAGGCATTGGTTTTTGGACCCAAGGCTCTCTTTCCCTACCATGTTTTTTAGCAACAAAATCTTCCTTAGTGTACTTAGTATTGGTAGTGTGCCTTTCAGGTTCTTCTTTGATTTCTTCTTTATCAGGAGCATCATTTTTCTCATTACCACTCTCAGTTTCAACATTAGAGACAGATATATTATTAGGATCTTTAGCAGTTTCAGAAGATTCTACAAATGTTTTATGTTTCTTTTTATTTCTCTTAGAAGAAGTACCACTATTTTCAATTTGTTGGGAATCCTGCTCAATTCATTTAGGTTGCCCCTAAGGATATAGAGGATCCTGACTGGTAGCACCACTTCTAGTTCTAATTTCATAAGCATGTTTTTCTTTATAAGCATTAACAAATCTTTTTGTATTTTAATAAGCTGATCAATTTGAGTTTGAACCATTTGGAAATGTTTAACAAGAATTTTAACATCATTGAAGGTTATTTCCACAATATCCCTCAACTCAATAATAGCTCTAGAGTTTTCCATCAAATGATTCTGCACTCTTTTATTAAAATTATCTTGCTTAACAACAAAGATATAAAATTCTTCTAAGCATTGATCAGGAGGTTTAGAATAAGGAATATCACCTTCATCAAAATGTTGGAGAGAGTGTACCTCAATAGTGGATCAGTGGGAGATTGGCTTACATAACTCTTCTATAGGAGGTAGATTCTTCACATCTTTAGATTTAATACCCTTCTCCTTGATACATTTCTTAGCTTCCTTCATCACTTCATCATTTAGTTCAATAACTCCCCTCTTATTTTGTGTTGGTGTTGGCTCAAGCATAGTTGACTCAGGTGTAGTTAACTTAGGTGAAGTCCAGTCATCATAATTTTTGCTTATTTTAGCCATTAATTCCTCAGCTTCTTTCGGAGTTCTCTTCCTGAAAACACAATCAACACAACTATCCAGGTATGTCCTAGATTCTTCAGTTAGTCCATTATAATATATATCAAGAAGCTCATTTTTAGATATTGGACATACAGGTTGTGCGTGAATTAAAGCACAAAACCTTGCCCATGATTCAGGCAATATCTCCTTTTCTCCCTGTTTAAAATCAAAAAGTTCCTATAAAATGGCATGTCGAGTACTAGGAGGGAAATATTTCTGAAAGAAAGTATCAATCAAGCAATCAAGGCTATTAATAGATCCAGGAGGTAAATTTTTAAACCAAACTTTAGCCTCTCCTTTCAATGAAAAGGGAAATTTTAGCAACAAAGTAGGTGTGCATCTTAATATCATCAGAAAATAGGCCACTTATGGTAGAAAGATCAGTCATATGTGCTACAGCACTTTCATTTTTAGTCCCACAAAAAGGTTCTTTCTTAACAATGGTTATGTAAGATAAATCAAGAGAGAAATCATAATCCTTATCTTTAATGTTTATGGGCGATGTAGCAAACTTAGCATTAGGAGATAATTTTGGTCCAACAGTATGTTTCTCAAGAAGACTCTTAATAGCACTTCTACCATGAGTGTTTTGGCATTCTTTAATAAATTCATCAGTCATTTCTATATATCCTTCTTCAATATCATAGGTCTCTCTTGACTTAGGTGAACTGATAGGTGTAGTAGTATCTTCATTAGGAGTTTTAGTATTTCTAGCTATAGTTATAGCAATCGTAGCATCTAGGAAAGGACCTAATGAACCACTCTTATCAAGCATAGTAGAAGCAGCATCATAAGTATCAGAAGTTTCAGATTCAACAGAAGTAGCAGTATGTGTAGCATGTGTATGTGGTGGTGGTGTAAGGAGCTTACTCATCATAGATGGTGAATCAAGAGAAATAGAGGTGTTCAGAACTGTACCTCTCCTTGTAGTGGATGGTAATATAGGAACATTTACATCACGAGATTCACCCATGATGAATGGATAGCAGCGAACAATAGTGAATCCAAGTGAAATTGATAAATAGAGCTATGCTCCCTGACAAAGGTGCTAGAAAATAGTCTTGATGATGCACAAGTATAGGGGATCGCAACAGTCTTCGAAGGAAGTAAAATCCAATTTATTGATTCGACACAAGGGGAGCCAAAGAATATTTATATGCCTTAACAACTAAGTTGTCAATTCAGCTGCACCTGGAAACAGTCTTGCTCGCAGTAGTTTATCAGTAGCAATGGTTTTGTAGTAGCAATATCAAAGTAATAGCAGTAGTAAAATAAAGACAGTAGTAACAATTGCAGTAAATAGTAGGATTAAAGCGCGATAGGCATAGGTATGGATGGACGGGCATTGCATGGACAAGACAATTCATGTACCAATCAAGATATAGGGCATTTGCATATAAATAAGATAAAGCATCTAAGTACTAAATAATCATAGGCATGTGTTCCATATATAGTCATACATGCTCGTAATGAGAACTTGCACAACATCTTTTGTCCTGCCTGCCCGTTGTAGCAGGTCCTCTAGGGAATCTACTGGCAAATTAAGGTGCTCCTTTTAATAGAGCACCTGAGCAAAGCATTAACACTCCATGAACACACGTGATCCTCATATCGTAGCCATCCCCTCCAGTTATCCCGATTCTTGTCACTTTGGGGCCTCGAGTTCCAGACAACACTATGTGTATACAACTTACAGGTAAGATCATAAGCAATTCTATCATCATGATTCAATGACATGTTCAGATCTGAAATCATGGCACTCAGGACCTAGTGACAATCATTAAGCATAACAAGTTGCAACAATGTCAAAAATCACTAATAATATATACTAGGCACAATGCCCTAACAATCTAATGCAATTACATGAACAATCTCATCCAATCCCTACCATCCACATAGCCTACTGTGGGGGATTACTCACTCATGGATGGTGGATGGAGAAGCGATGGTGATGATGATGGCGATGATCTTCTCCAATTCCCCGTCCCGGTAGGGTGCCAGAATGGAGTTTCTGGTTCCGAATCGCAGAATCTAGTGGTGGCGGCGTAGAGGAACTCTCTCTGGAAAAACACCGAACCCCCCTCTGTTTATGTTAGAGGACTTATATAGGCGAAAGGAGAGGTCGAGGCGGAGTCCAAGGCGGCCACACCACCTCCTGGCGCGGCCTGGCCTAGCCCAGGCGACCAGGTGGTGTGCGCCCCTCGTGGCCCTTCTTCGTCTTGTCTTCAGGCTCCGTGAGTCCTCTGGTAAAATAGGAGTTTTGCGATATTTTCTGGGATTTTTCCTGAAAGTTGATTTCCTGCACAAAAACGAGACACCAAAGCAATTCTACTGAAAATAGCGTTAGTCCGCATTAGTTGTATCCAAATCATACAAATTAGAGAAGAAGCAATAGCAAAAGTGTGTTCGGGAAAGTAGATACGTTTTGGATGTATCAGCGAGCCCGTCAAGCCCGCCCCCGAGCAGAACGCTGCTGCCTCGCCCTTTGCATCACCGGCCACCCCGCAAGAGAGTATTGCGCTTGGCCGCGTCCCCTGCGAGCCCCTGCTTGCGCGTCCGCATAGTCCGAGCTTGACCTCCATCTTCATCATGTGTACCTCGTCGCCACCATCAGGTTTCCTTTGTGTCGTGCATGCCTGTCCATACCAACATGTTCCTGCTTGACTTCCTAGTGGTGTTTGATGTTACAGATGGGCTACTTTTGTTCTTTTAGATGTGACGGTGTGACCTGCAAACTTGTGGTGAAGATGGTGTGTGGTGGCGTGTGACAATGTTGAGGATGCGACTACTCTAGCACTGCGAAGCCCTGCCGTCTACTTCCCAGAAACTATGCACTCATGCATCCAGGAAGGCCTCCATGGAACCAGCATCCGGATCCTGAAGACCGGACCCGAACCCCTCTAAACCCCAAGTTCGATGAGTCCTCAATGTGTGACCTATGTCCGAGACCTCTATTTTATAAATTTCTATCCATATACTTGTTGCATATAAATTATTCATGGTCACATACATATTCATTTGTTTGGGGGTATTTTGCTGATTCACCTGATAATTAAATATGGAGACTATATGCAGGCTATTCTAGTCTTACATTGGCTCCATTTAAATTTGTGTAGCGAATCAATGCCATGTTTTGACTTGATAAGTCACCATTTAAATTGCAGGGTATGTAAACAACTTGAACCGCCTAATTAATTATTGGAACCCCGTTTCCGCTTAATACTACCTAGTTGCATCACATCTTTGCCATGTCGTGTATCATATTATTAATATGCCTGGTTTGCTGCCATAGTATTAAATAGTACATCCGATGTTTCTTTTAGTGCTTTGCTTCTTCACGGATTAGGCCGTTGACTTGATGCGAGTCTCGACAAGTTCTTCGGATGTGTATCTTTGGAAGTGTTTCCAGGCGAGCATTCTCCCCTTTTCTACATATTTTGCATTTATAGTCTTTACTTCCTCTTGTTGATCTATTGTTATCCGTGTCGTGATGCTTTAGTTTTCCGTACCATTTATATTCCGTACAGCCTCTATATTGCCTTGGACACCTCCTATTGTCGGTTGTTTGGTAGACTGTTGGCCTTGCAAGTCGTAGTTGCTTACTTAGGTGTTGGTTCGAGTCGTCAAGTTCCACCGTTGTTGGGAGGTTGGAAGATGCTTAATTCTGGATATGATCATGGCTTTCATTATAACTTGTCAACTAAAACGCTGGAAATAGATATAATGCAGAGGCACTGGTGGGTACTAGATGTTATTTGGTGTTTACCCACCCACTTGTGTCCACCTAGGACCCTGAGTTCTTGACACCTATTCCGAGATCGAGTGTGCTAACCACATGTGAGGTGTGTGGGCACCCCTATCGACTTACTACCTGATTTCAATGTACTATAGTGGGTGCCACAAAACTAGTTCGGGCTTTATACGTTACCTACTGTACCTATGCCATGTATGCCATGTTATTACATGTTGCTCGATGAGCGTTTATTACTGTTGCGTAGGTGTCGCACTCTGTCATGGGAATATATTGTATATAGCCTCTACTCGCGTGACAACTGCACACAACCTCAGGGTCTCTACGAGGATTAGGTATGCCTCGTGTGGGTAGCTCTTTTGGGTGGCCCCCATGTACTTGCTTTGGGTCTTGGAAAGCGTCGTGTCCAAAGCCCCACCAACATACCGATGGGTTTATGTTAATTGATCCGGCAAAAAGGCGGAAGTGCGTGTGGAAACTTTGGTGCACCCCTGTAGGGTTAAATCTTTTTGAAAAGTCGTGCCCGCGGTTATTGACGACTTGGAGCACAGTTTCTCGATCATAGACAAATATAACTAAAGAATTACTGTTATAATTTGACGTGGATCTGATATGACTAGTAAGTTGGATAACTAGCATGGAATGAATGAATAAAACTGCCAACTGTGTGAGTTCCTCGGGGTGACTTCCTCGTTTGGTCTCGAAGAGGAAATACCAGGATGGGTATGTTTGGTGTTAGTATCAGGTTGCTTCTGAATAGGTCTTTCTTATCCCTCTTTGATAGCCGACATGTGTATCGAGTCTCTATAGGTTGTTTAGTGCCTGCTTTGCTACCGCTTCAGTCCACCATACCTATGTAGGAGAGAGTGATATGTTGCTAACGTATCTATAGTTTTTGATGTTCCATGCTTGGTTTATATTTACTTTCTTATGTTTTGTCCACACTTTGGAGTACTTTTTATACACTTTCTTGGACTAACCTATTAACAAGATGCCACAGTGCCAACTGCCTGTTTTCTGCTATTTTTGGTTCCAGGAAAGTCAGAAAATGTATATTCTTGGAATTGGACAGGACAAAAGCCGAAGTCAATATTGCACCAAGGGGGACACGGAACCAGAATACGAGACGGAGAGGGTCCAGGGGCCGCCCACACCACCTGGCCGCGCAGGGGTGGTGTGGCCGCCTAGGGAACCCCCTCGGCCTCCCCTTTCGCCTATAAGATGCCTCTGATACAGAAACCCTAAGTACCCGATCAAAAATCCACGAAAGAGTCTATAGTCGCTGTCATATCCATTCCTAGATCGGGATGGATCTGAAGCTCTTCCCGGCACCCTGCCGAAGGGGAGAATTCACCCTGGAGGCCTTATTCATCACCATGCAACCCTTTAGTGTGATGTGTGAGTAGTTCATCCTTGGACTACGGGTCCATGTAGTAGCTAGATGGTTGGTTCTTCTCCTTTGTGTTATCATGTTTAGATCTTGTGAGCTCCGTTCATGATCAAGATCATCTATTTGTAATCATACATGTTGTGTTTGTAGGGATCCGATGGATATTGAGATGCTATTTCAGATTGATTATCGATTCTATCATGTCTTTGTTATTTGTGATCTTTCATGCTCTCCATTGTTAGTAGATATCTTGGCCGAGTACATGCTAGCAACTCCAAGAGGGAGTATTTATGCTCGATAGTGGGTTCATGAATCTAGTAATCTGGGGAAGTGACAGAAATCTCTGAGGTACTAGATATGTTGTTTCTACTAGGGAGAAAACAACAATCCTTTGTTCATAGAACAATTGTATTGTTTACTTTACACGCAATGTGTAATGCAATTATCTGTTGCTTGCAACTTAATACTGGAGAGGGTTCGGATGATAACGTGAAGGTGGATTATTAGACATAGATGCAGTTGGATTACGGTCTATGTATAATGTTGTAATGCCCAATCAAATCTCATAGGAGTTAAGATGATTAGTATATGCATGTATGCTTTCTCGATGTTTGTCAATTGCCCCGCTGTAATTTGTTCACCGAACATGTCATCTATCTTAAGGAGAATCACCACTAGTGAACAATGGACCCCGGTCCTTTCTTTTAGCATCAATCTACAACTATTTACTGTTTTCATTTTACTTTCTACAAGCTATTACTTTCTTCCACACAGTATGATTAATCCTTTGTTTTCAGCAAAACCGGTGAGATTGACAACCTCACAGTAAGTTGGGGGCAAAGTTTTGTGGTTGTGTTGTGCAGGATTCCAAGTTGGAAACAACACCTTGGAGATGTTTCCTTGCTCCTACTGGTTCGATAACCTTGGTTTCATAACTGAGGGAAACTTACTGATGTGCTCATCATACCTTCCTCTTGGGGTTCCCCAACGAGCTCGACATCAACCACGAGCCAGCAAATATTTTTCTGGCGCCGTTGCTAGGGAGTCAAGGACATCTTCACAAGGGGAGTCCCTCATAACCAATCTCCTTACTTTGTTATTTTTGTTTTTCTTAGTTTATTTTTGCTTTGTTTGCTTGTTTCTTTATCAAAAACACAAAAAATTAGTTGTACTAGTTTGCTTTCTTTATTAAAAACACAAAAAATGAATACTCTTGGGAACACTAAGTTGTGTGACTTAACTAGCACCAACAACAATGATTCCATGTGCACACCTATTACTCCACCTGTTCCTGAAGCTACTTTCTTTGAAATTAAACCTAGTTTACTCAATCTTGTTATGAGAGAACAATTTTCTGGAATTGGTACTGAAGATGCTTCTGCTCATCTAAATAACTTTGTTGAACTTTGTGAGATGCAAAAGTATAGGGATATAGATGGAGATATTATTAAGCTTAAATTGTTTCCTTTATCTTTGAGAGGAAAATCTAAAGAATGGTTGCAATCCGTAACTAGAAATACTGTTGATCCTTGGACTAAAAGCAAAGATGCTTTCATTGGAAAATACTATCCTCCTGCTAAGATTATATCTATGAGAAGTGAAATAATGAAATTTAAATAATCTAATAATGAACATGTTTCTCAAGCTTGGGAAAGAATGGAATCTTTGGTAAAGAATTGTCCCACTCATGGACTGACTGCTTGGATGATTATCCAAACCTTTTATGCAGGATTGAACTATTTTTCAAGAAATCTACTGGATTCTGCTGCTGGAGGTACCTTTATGACCATTACTTTGGGTGTTGCAACAAAGCTTCTAGATAATATGATGGTTAACTATTCTGAATGGCACACTGAGAGAGCTCCACAAGGTAGAAGGTAAATTCTATTGAAGAGACCTCTTCCTTGAGTGATAAAATTGATGTTATTATGTCTATGCTTGTTAATGGGAAAGCTCATATTGATCCAAATCATGTTCCCTTAGATTCTTTGGTTGCTCAAGAAGAGCAAGTTGATGTGAACTTTATAAGAATTAATAATTTTGGTAACAATGCTTATGGTAATAACCATTATAGGCCATACCCTCCTAATAATACATATGGTTATCATGGCAAACCTGGAATACCTAGTGAAGGAAGAATTTCAGAAGTTGAAAGAGCCACTAAAAACTTCATGCAAATGAAATATGAGCAAAATAAGTTATTTACTAAAACCATGGATGAACAATCTACTATTTTGAAAAATATTAGTCATCAACTTGAGAGTTTAAATAGGGAAATTCCTAGTTTGCAACTGAAACTTTCTAATGCTGAAAGAAATATATCATCTTTGTCTGAAGCACAATCCTCTTTGATTAATAAAATGGCTGCTAAACCTGAAACTATTGAAAATCCCTTTGCTACTACTAATTACATACAAGTTAGCATTGATGAGAATGTTTGACTATTAGCTGAATTGCATTCTAAGTGGGAAAGAGAAGATGAAATTTCTAGAAATATTAGTGTTTCTACTATCACTACCACTAGTGTTGAAGCTAGTAATAGCTCTACTACTTTAGATGATAATTATTATTTTGATCTTCATGGTTGCAATATCTCTGAAGTAATTAAGTTCCTACAAAATCTTGCTAAAAGCCCTAATGCTAGTGCGATGAATATGGCCTTTATAAAACACATCATTGATGCTCTCATAAAAATTAAAGAAGAAAAGATGAAACATAAAGCTTATATTCCTATGTAATTAGAAGATGGTTGGGAACCCATCATTAATATGAAAGTGAATGATTTTGATCTTAAAGCTTTATGTGATCTTGATAGTAGTGTTTTAATTATGCCTAGAAAGATGTATGAAATGCTTGATTTGCCACCATTGGAAGATTGCTATTTAAATGTCCCACTCGATGATAATGCTAAAAAGAAACTCATGGGCAGTATTAATGATGTTCTTATTATGGTTAATAATTCCTATGGCCCCATTGATTTCTATGTTTTGGATGTTGAATGCAATGCTTCTTGTCCTATTACTTTGGGAAGACCTTTTCTTAGAACTGTTGGTGCCATTATAGATTTGAAAGAAGGCACCATGAAATATCAATTTCCACTCAAGAAAGGTATAGAACACTTCCCTAATAATAGAGAGAATATTCCTTTTGCTTCTCCTATGAAAACAAAATTTGCTCTTAATGCTTCTTCATTTGAGAACACTTGATTCTTTTTCTTGCTTCTTATGCCTAACTTAAAGGCGTTAAATAAAAGTACTTATTGGGAGATAACCCAAAAGTTTTAGATGAGTCTTCGAAGTTATTACCTATGTAATAACCGCTCCTTATCCTTTTTATTTGCTTTTTGTGCCAAGAGTAACCTCTAATGAGAGAGAAGTAATGCTTGGGAAAGTTGCTGGCCCGAATCAGATTTTTGTGCTTCACTGTAAATAAAAGTGTAAAATCTTTGTACATCGTTTTGAGGCGTGAATTTTTGTACTTCTGCCACAGGTTGTTATCTAACTTTTGTTAGTTCAACACTTTTCGATTTGAGCAACAGAAGGTATTCTAAAAAATTGGTTTTTACCTACTGGTCTGTTTTGACAGATTTCTGCCATTATTTGCGTTTGCTTCTTGTTGATTCCTTTTTGGGTTCTCTTTGGGGAATTGAGCTTTTTGAGGGAAGTGCTTCAGTAGCTTGTGTTTTAATGGAAGTTTTATTGGTGTTGAAACTGAACCCAAAGACTTATTATCTTGAGTGCACTAATGTTGCTAATAAAGATTGTGTGAAGTTTTATATGAAGGAAAAATTTCAGGTGTATGGAGAGAATGATGTAATGAGATGAAGAATGGACAAAAGCTCAAGCTTGGGGATGCCACACGTGTTACCCCAAGAAATATCAAAGAAGTACAAGCGTCAAAACTTGGGGATGCCCAAGGCATCCCCTTCTTCATCAATAAAAATCTCAGGTTCTTCCAAACACTTCCTTTTTATTGTTTCATGCACAGTTGTGTTGTTCTTGGAGCGTCTTCGTTTTTCATTTTTAGTTTGCTTGGTTTGCTTAGTTTGCTGGAATAAATTGGTTGGACCCCCTCTTTTATACATTAGTTTTCAAATAGTTTGGTTTGGTTTGGAAAAGAGTAGGAAAAGTTCATGCTTAAGTGGTAAGAGGAGCTTGTTTTTGACCGTGGCCTATGTTTTGTCATGTCATGCTTGATATTGTTTTGGCTTTATGCTTAGTGATTTTTTCTGTAGCATGACATGTTATAAACAATTGAGATTGCTTAATGTGCCTTGAAAGAATCATGCGTTGTTTTAGCATATAAAAGCATAATATAGTGGTATTCTCCTTTGATGCTTTATTTGGGTCGACTTGGCGCATGCTTGCACAATGTTATGACTATCCCAAGTCACCATAGCCTTTATGATCCTTTAGTTTTCAACTTGTAATATCACTTTATGCTTTAATTATTGATGTTTTGTCGCTTTGCATGATTATGGCCATTATTGCTCTCTTAGTTGGTCGCTCCCAGTCTTTTGCTAGCCTCCATAACCAAGTATGAGTTCCACTCATGCATCCAACTCCAAATAAAACCAAGTTGTTCCAAAGAGTATACCATACCACTACTAGAAAATAGCTAATCCGTGGCGCACCTATTTTGATCATCCGTGGCGCACTAGGGGTGCGCCACGAGGCGCG
The DNA here is from genome assembly GCA_910589775.1 of Avena eriantha. NCBI lineage: Eukaryota > Viridiplantae > Streptophyta > Magnoliopsida > Poales > Poaceae > Avena > Avena eriantha. The sequence continues at coordinate 259,002,632 of OU342744.1, read as the reverse complement.
CGCTACGGGTAATAGTTAGCCGTGACGCACTAGGTGGTGCGCCACGAGTATGAAAAGTTAGCCGTGGCGCACTAGGTGCTATGCGCCACAAAAGTTAGCTGTGGCTCACTAGGTGCTGTGCGCCATGGGTACGATTTCAAATTTTAAAAAATAAGCAGGATTTGATCTAGATCGAGATGTAGATCTAGATCGAGCCTCCGGTGGTCGTCATCGTCGGTGTTGTAGCCTCGTCGAAGGAGGTCGCTGCTGGAGTTGGTCAGAGGTCGTGTCCGAAGGTGCACGGGGCAGGGCGCCGTCGGAGGATGGTCGGGGAGGGTGTAGCCGGAGGTGGTCGGAGGAGGGCGCCGTTGGAGGATGGTCGGAGGGTGCAGCCATAGGTTGTCAGAGGAGGGCGCCGTCGAAGGTGGGTGCAGCCGGAGAGAGGAGAAGGAGAAGTGAGGAGAAGAAGAAGGCAGGAGAGGTGGAGGAGAAGTTGGAGAAGGGAGGAGAAGTGGAGAAGGAGAAGTGGAAGTGGAGGAGATAAGGGGTGGGTGGGAAAGATATATATGGAGGGTTAGGTGGTTTTGTGGTGATTCGAATTTTGAATCCGGCCCAACTTACTCGTGGCGCACTAGAGGTGGTGCTCCACGGGTAAGTGGCCTCTATTTTTTATTTTTGCAGGAAAAATGATCTTTTGACCATAATGTTTTACTCTTTTCGAATTTTTAAAATCTAAAAAATAGCTAAATGACCAAAGGTCCTTGCGAGCGGATGCGGAATCTCGTTCTCGTCATTTTGGTATATTAAACGTTTTTTTTCGAATTCGTACGCAAAAGTTACGACTATTTTTTACCGTGGCATGATCTTTTTTTGCAGAAAAAGTCGAAATGCATGTTTGTTAATTTTCCTACACACTAGACCACATTACCTACATACATGTGAAAGGATTTTATTTTTTGAATTGTTTATCATTTTCTTTTATTTTTTGCAAGGCTAAAAAGGCGATCCACGCGGGGGGCGGGAGGTGGGGTGGGGTTGGTGCAGAAAACATACCTATGGCGCACTAGGCTAGGGTGCCCTAGGGTAAGTTCGCCCAGCTGCACAGCAGGCCGCAACCCACATACCCGTAGCGCACTATGTCAGAGTGTGCTAGGACTAAGTTTCACACCCGTAGCGCATCGCGCACATGTGCGCTACGACTAGGTTGTCTGCGGCCACCTATGCCCTGGCCCACAAGTAGCCGTGACGTACCACCCCATGTGCGCCATGCTTACGGTAGTTAGCCGTAGGGCACCTGTGGGCAGCGCGCCACGCCTATTTTACCCATGGGGCACCAGTAGCACGTGCGCCATGGATGTGTGGATTAACTATAGCCGTTTTCCTAGTAGTGTACCTACCTATTAGCATATTCTATTCCAAGTATATTCATGTTTTTATCTACCTTCCGAATTAAACTTGTTATGTGAAAACTAGTGATTAAAGCTCTCACGAACTTGATGGCACACTTTACTTTCTTGCACTTAATAAACTTGAACCATTGTGTCCATCTTTGTTGCGTATATGCTTGCGCTTTATAACTTGAAGTTAGCAGAACCATGTATCATGGGGAACGCTTTCAACATTGCACTTATTATTCCGTTGATATCATGATTCTTTTGCTTATGGATCCCGGTGGTGTGAAATAAAAGGGGAACTTGTAAGATCATGGAGTTTGTATGTGTGTTAGAGAAACGCCTGGGCCGCTAGCCTAAGCCATGCCTAATCATGGTGGAAACTTGCAGCATAACCATAATGAGCACTCTATGAAGCATCCTCAATAAAACCTATGCAAATAGCAAATAAAAAGATCGCTGAGATGCTCATTGTCTGCTTGCCTTGTAATTTTGATTATGGGATAGCTCTTGTATCATGTGCAAGGGGTACCCCGTTGGCGGTTCTCAATGATACATATGTACTTACAATGACAAGAGCTTACTTGTGACTGAAGTTGAGTAGCATGAGGTTTGGTATTCGTAAGTAAGGGGCATGAGATTTCAACTTATAACTTGTCAAGCATATCCTCTTAGTTGTGTCACTTTAACCTTAATGACCTAAAGATGCTTATGATAGGGGCAATGAGAGCTGAAAGCTAATAAGTACCATAATTTTTGGAAGCTCTTTATGAAACTTGAGTCCCTGCTTCTTTCTATGAAGGCCTTTCTTTTACTTTTATGTTGAGTCTCCACCTTCTATCTTTATTCACCTATTGAGAGAGCATAGTGCTCATTCTTAGTTTAATGTGCATTTTCCCAAGCCTTGTTAATTGATGCATAACTTTGATATTGCTTGTTCTTAAACTATTTGTATCTAGTCACCCTTATGAACTTTGAAGGTGTCCTATGCAATTATGATTTGCTACTCTATGAGGGATAAGCTGAATGCCACTATGCTATGTTTTCTTTATGTGAAACAAACAAATGTCTTGCAAAGCATTGTTATTCATGAATCTTTTGTTTGTGCCTTTTCATTTTACAACATAGTTGCTATGTCTTATTGTTAGAACTTTATCTTTCATGCTATGTTGAAGTACTATGATCCCAGCTATCAATGTTTTACAAATACTTTGATCAAGTTTATGATGGTGCATGTCACCTCAAAAATTATTCTTTCTTTTTATCACTTACCTACTTGAGGATGAGCAGGAGTAAAGCTTGGGGATGTTGATACGTTGCTAACGTATCTATCATTTTTGATGTTCCATGCTTGGTTTATATCTACTTTCTTATGTTTTTTCCACACTTTCGAGTACTTTTTATACACTTTCTTGGACAAACCTATTAACAAGATGCCACAGTGCCAGCTGCCTGTTTTCTGCTATTTTTGGTTCCAGGAAAGTCAGAAAATTAATATTCTCGGAATTGGATGGGACAAAAGCCGAAGTCAATATTTCATCGAGGGGGACATGGAGCTAGAATACGAGACGGAGAGGGGCCAGGGGCCACCCACACCACCTGGACGCGCGGCCAGGTCTGGCCCGCGCCAGGGGGTGGTGTGGCCGCCTAGGGCACCCCCTCAGACTCCCCTTTCGCCTATAAGATGCCTCCAATACAGAAACCCTAAGTACCCGATCAAAAATCCATGAAAGAGTCTATAGTCGCCGTCATCTCCATCCCTAGATCGGGAGGGATCTGAAGCTCTTCCCGGCACCCTACCGAAGGGGGGAATTCACCCTGGAGGCTATCTTTATCACAATGCAAGCCTTCGGTGTGATGCGTGAGTAATTCATCCTTGGACTACATGTCCATGTAGTAGCTAGATGGTTGGTTCTTCTCCTTTGTGCTATCATGTTTAGATCTTGTGAGCTCCGTTCATGATCAAGATCATTTATTTGTAATCATACATGTTGTGTTTGCGGGGATCCGATGGATATTGAGATGCTATTTCAGATTGATTATTGATTCTACAATGTCTTTGTTATTTGTGATCTTGCTTGCTCTCTGTTGTTAGTAGATATCTTGGCCGAGTAGATGCTAGCAACTCCAAGAGGGAGTATTTATGCTCGATAGTGGGTTCATGCCTCTAGTAATCTAGGGAAGTGGCAGAAATCTCTAAGGTACTAGATGTGTTGTTGCAACTAGGGAGAAAACAACAATCCTTTGTTCATAGAACAATCGTATTGTTTACTTTACGCGCAATGCTTAATGCAATTATCTATTGCTTGCAACTTAATACTGGAGGGGGTTCGGATGATAACCTGAAGGTGGATTGTTAGTCATAGATGCAGTTGGATTACGGTATATGTATAATGTTGTAATGCCCAATCAAATCTCATTGGAGTCAAGATGATTAGTATATGCATGTATGCTTTCTCGATGTTTGTCAATTGCCCCGCTGTAATTTGTTCACCCAACATGTCATCTATCTTAAGGAGAATCACCACTAGTGAACTATGGACCCCGGTCCTTTCTTTTACCATAAATCTACAACTATTTTTTGTTTTCTGTTTACTTTCTGCAAGATATTACTATCTTCCACACAATACGTTTAATCCTTTGTTTTCAGCAAAACTGGTGAGATTGACAACCTCACTATAAGTTGGGGCAAAGTTTTGTGCTTGTGTTGTGCATGATTCCACGTTGGAAACAACACCTCGAAGGTGTTTGCTTGCTCCTACTGGTTCGATAACCTTGGTTTCATAACTGAGGGAAACTTACTGCTGTGCTCATCATACCTTCCTCTTGGGGTTCCCCAATGAGCCTGACATCAACCACGATCCAGCAGAGAGCCGTCAAATTCTAGACTCGTTGTGTACTGGCATAAGTACTGACCTCTCCTTTTTCCTTTGCCTTTTGTCGGCACCCATTTTTTGTTTTAACAGGTATAAGTTCAACATTGTTAGTAGGGTTACCCTTCCGGGTCGGCCTGGGCAGGGTTATGGACGCCATTGGTTATTCTTCAGGACTCTTAGTACAATTTGCATCTTATCTATACTCGGATGTTGTATCGTTTTCAAGGTGATTTGGATATTTGTACTGTTTACCTGTATTCTTGACTCATTGAGTCATTGTTGTATATATGTTCTGTGGGTTCCATCATGAACAATTGTGTAATGATATTACTTCGTTTCTATGCGGGTTTGACAGAAATCACTAAAACCTGCACAAGGCCGACTCTAGGATGTTACAAAGTTGTATCAGTGCTCAGTAGTTGTAATACCCCATGATGGCTGTGAAATACCACCTCTTTTAGCCATATAAAATGAGCCATTTATCTCTCATATCATGTTTCTTACAGCTACAGCTATGCCTTATATGCATGACTTGTAGTTCTCATTTACTTTCATATGAGCTTTGCACATTTAGTAGTTTAAGTAGAATTTTATTACTTTTCCTTGTCTATGACATGTGTAGAGGTGTTGATGATGATTATGGATAAAACAAAAGCAAAAGGAACAAAGAGAGCATAGTATGGTGGAGCTGCAGGGACCAGACTTCGCCATTTGAGGTGTTGGAAAAGTGAATTTTTGCAACTTCTCAAAATAAAGATCTAAGACGTAGGGTTGTATCCCTCGACAATAAGAACTCAACAAGCCCAAGAACACCCAAAATGGAGTTTGTATGTAGAAATGGTGGCCAAAATACTAAAGGGGAGAGACGGTTTGACGAGCAACTATACGGCCGGAGCTATTTTTCTGCTCGTATAGCTCCGCCCGTATAGTTGCCAAAAAGGTCGCAAACGATGGGATTTTGCCCCACAAAAGCTCTAGAACCTTCCCTAAGTCATATGATGGTATTGGGGGAACCCTAGGGCACCCCAAGGCCTATATAAAGGAGAGAGTACCCAAGAGAGAGCCACCAAGCCATAGCACTTCAGGGGCGGAGCTCTACCGCCGCCGCCACCCATCCGATCTGCATTGCGGTAGAGCTCTGTCTCAACCACACCTCCGAGATCTAGATATCCCTCAACACCATCACCATCAAGGAATCCAAGCAAGAAGAAGGGGAGGAGAAGGAAGACATCACCACCACCACGCATCGATCTCCATCTCCCTCTCTCTCTTGTGTTTAGTAATTGTAAGATTGAACACGGTTGTGATATCGTTATATATTTATATATGTTTCGTTGTTCATCCATGTGTGATTGATTGATTCAATTCTAGGTTGAGGTATGATCTAGTGCGCTAAGCTAAAATTTATTGTGATCTAAGATGAGTTCCTTTGGTCCGTAAGTGCCTTTTGCCTTGAAGTGATGCGCGAGAACCATGCATGGTGCACACAGCGTGATAGCCCGGTAATCAATTGGGGAACGTTTCTTTGTCTGAAAAATCTCTTATAGATCACACATATATTTTCCCATCTAGAAGTCCTCTCTCATTCCATTCAATCCTACAACTACAATCTCTTTTATTCAGTTCATATTCCTGTTTACTTTCCTTCTTAGTTTATTTTGTTCTTGTTAAAAGTTCTTTGTTATTAGATATTTTAAACCTCTCTCAATTATCGCTATTCTAATAACTTATAGAATAGTCTATTTCCAAACCACGGTTTGGGTGCGAAACATGACCGCATTGACAACGTGGTTGCAGGGTAGTGTTGTTTCCGTTCGCCGATCTCCCATCGGGACAAACTCTTAAATATTTGCTGCTACAGTACTGCAATAACCCTATTGTGGGTGCAGGAATCCAGTCATCAAATTGGTCTCGTTGCCAGGGAGATAAGCGTCTGGTTATTACCTTCCTACTCGCACATAGTTTATTTCCATTTGTTGCTATTATCTTACTGCTTTCTTTTAAAACAAAAAATTACAAAACCAAAAATTTATAAAAAACTGTTGCTACTAACCATGTCTTCCGAGAAATTTTTTGTTCAAGAGATAATACAAGCATTGTAGGAGATAAAGGGTTCAAGTTCATCAAGCCTGGTTGCTAGATATGAGCTGATAAAGAAATTGGTGGACCGACTGGAAATGCATTCATTATGGTTGCGTGCTAATGATGGATCTTATTGCACAATTTGTATTACATATGACCACCTTAATTTTCAATCTAAGTATTCCAACAATCCTACTCTAGCAAATTAAAATAGAGATAAATCCTATGCTATTTAGAATACTTTCTTTTCAAAGGTACATCTGAAATGGTATTTAGACTAGGAAGTATTGATGTTGAAAGTGAAGCACTTGATGTAGTTTTTAATTTAGTATACCTCATATTCCTATTTTGCAAAAATAATTTAAGTGGAGAGAAAAAGGAGCATGAGGAAGAGGAGGAAGAACGGATTGATCACCTGCTCACGCCTTCAACTTCTACTTTTGATTCTATCATTGCTATTAAAACACTAGTCGATGAAAAGGAGGAACAAAAAGGTGAGGTTGACAAAGAGAATCACACTACAAGTTTTGTTTGTGATGCCTCTCACTCTAGTAATGATTTTTATGATGCTAAAACTGTTGATAATTGTTCTACTGAGGCCTTGTGCCTAGAGACTTATATGTAGAGCACTAATAATAATGAACTAGAGATAGAACCTTGCTATACTAACATGCAGGGTCCTGAACTCCCTGCTATGAAGGAAGAATACTATGAAGTGTTCCCCTACACAGGTAACCAAGGTAAAGATTTAAGAATTTTATACAAATCTCAAATCCTCTCATTGCAGCTATACACGGAGGAATGTTCACCAAGCTTGGTGCATCAACACTCGCTTGAAAGCGAGAATTTGTTCATCTACATGATGCCGATGCTGATGGGTTCGTAGCATGGAAAACAAAAAAATTCTACCGCAAGAACAAACAAAACCCAGATCTAATCTAGATAAAAGCCAAGATCTAATCTACTAGACATGTGCAACGAGATAGATAAGAACTAACCCTCGTAGATCCGAAAGCGTTAACAAGATTAGATCTCGTGGTTGATGTAGTCGATCACTTGCCGATCTCAAGATCGTGTGGACGATCCTTCTGGCGTCGCGTTCCGGCAGCGCTTCTGCAGTCGGTCGAGTGGACGATCCTTCTGGCGCCGCGTTTCGGCAACGCTTCCGCAGTCGGTCACACGTGCGGAGTCGAAGCAGACCTTCCTCTCCTCGTTCCAGCGAGCAGCGGAGGTAGTAGATCTTCTCCATGGAATCCCAGGAGCACGACGGCGTGGTGGTGGTGGTGGAGTAGAGCATTCTGCAGCGCTTCGCCTATGCCTGTGCAGAAGAAAGGAAGAGGAGAGAGGCGGCGGAGATTTGGAGTTGTGGAGAAGGGCTTGGAGGGGGCGCCCCTGCCCTTCTATTTAAGGGGGGCGCCTTGGGGAGGGGGAGTCCTTGTAGGACTCCCCTCCTCTAGGGTCGGCGGATTGGGGAGTGGGGGAGGAGTCCTCCTCCCCCACGACTCCTAGTCTTGACCCACCAGGACTCCTTTGATCCCTTCCTTGGTTTTCAAGCAAACTCCAAGAAACCTTCCAGAACCTTCCGGAACATTCCGAAACCTTCTAGAACCCTCATACAAATACTCCGGAACATTTCTTAACTCAGAAAATGATCCCCAATATATGAATCTTATTCTTCGGAGAATTCCGGATCTCCTCGTGATGTCCCGGATCCAATCCAAGACTCCGAACAACATTCGGTCTCCAACGCACATTCCATATCTACTTAAAACAACTTCGAACCTTAAGTGTGTCACCCTACGGTTCGTGAATATGTAGACATGACAGAGACACATCTCCTATCAATAACCATTAGCGGGACCTGGAGATCCATAATGGCTCCCACATACTCAACGATGACTTCGTGATCGATTGAACCATTTACATACGAAACCAATTCCCTTTGTCACGCGATACTATACTTATCCGAGGTTTGATCGTCAGCATCTCCATACCTAGTTCTACCTTGTTACTGATAAGTACTCTTTACTCGTTCCGTGATATGTCACCCCTTGTGACCTAGTCACATGCTTGCAAGCTAACTAGATGACATTCCACCGAGAGGGCCCAGAGCATATCTATCCGTCATATGGATGGACAAATCCCAATCTTGGTCCATGCGCTTCAACACATACTTTCAGAATACCCAATGCCACCTTTATGACCAGCCAGTTACGAAGCGGTGTTTGATGTCATCAAAGTACCCATCCGGTGATGGTGATTAACACAACCTCATGGTCGAAGGATTAGGTTACTATGCATTTAAAAGCTTACAGCAATACGAACTTAATGACTTGATCTTATGCTACGCTTACTACGGGTGTTTGTCCATCACATCATTCTCCTAATGATATGATCTTGTTATTAACGACATCCAATGTCCATGATCAGGAAACCATGATCATCCATTAATCAACAAGCTAGTTTAACAAGAGGCTTACTAGGGACTCTTTTATGTTTACAAAACACACAAGTATTAATGTTTCCGGTTAATACAATTATAGCATGGGATGTAAACATTTATCATAAACATAAAGATATAATAATAACCACTTTATTAGTGCCTCTTGGGCATATGTCCAACAGTCTCCCACTTGCACTAGAGTCAATAATCTAGTTAAAAAACTTGTGCATTCAACACCTATGGCTTTCTGGTGTTGTACAGACACTATTGCTAGTGGTAAACATAATCTTCGGATCTGACACTTCTAGGTCTGTGTGTATTTGTATGTCCTTGCGTCCCTACGCATTACTCATTCTCTAATGAGATGGCATTGTATAAATTTGGTCCTTTGGTGAGACCTTCAGTTCCTTGGGATTAAATCATGTTGATACAATTGTCATACAATGTATCTTCATAGTATTATCCCGCTAGGAACCACACCTAGTTTGATAGCAAACTACTTGACGCAAATGCCCTCACTTACTGCTACAATAGTAGTCATATAGTTAGCCTTTTTGTTGTAGTATCTGTCACAATGTTTTAACTTTGGTACTCAACCAAATCCGTTATGGAACATCCTTTCCATTATATTGTGCCACCCATAGTCTAAATTGAGATAAATTTAATTTGTATCTTGTGACAAAACTAGTATCAATGTAACACTTTACAATGAACTACCTTTAATTATTTGTCACTTATACATGATATATTCTTAGTTCTTCCAAAGCTCATAAAAATATCTTTACTATTGTCCAATGATCATCTTATGAATCATTCTGGTATATGCTCATAACATTTAGAGCATAGGACATATCTGGATGTGTACATCTCAAAGAATGATTGATCAAAATATTCTTGTGATTTCACCAAGTGTCAAAACACTTGAATCTCGTGTCAACACACTTGAATCTTGATTTAGTCCTTTCCGTGCGTCAAGAACCTTTCTTGTAGTTTCCATATTGAACTCATTCAACATCTTATCTATGTACATTTGGCAAAACCATATTAGCGCCTCAATCTATTCATATAGACATTGATGCCTAATTCTTGAGTTATGCCTAAGTCTTTCATCGAAATGAAATTCTTAACCTGTGTCAATAAAAGATACATTATTTCTAATTAACAATATGTCTTTCACATAATGTATTAGAAATATGTCTTAGCGCTCCCACTTAATTTCTTGCAAATGCAAGCATCTTCATCATCTCCGATGAATTTAAACTCTTTTAACGGTTTCATCATGGTGAAGATTCCAACTCCGCTATGCTTACTTCAACCATTGAAGTTTTGCATACTCTTTTAGCATCCTTTGAATTTAACAAAACCCTTTGGATCATGTCATGTACATGTCCTAGGTAACCATTCTATTAGAAGAACTTGTTTTGTGTGTTCAACTACCATATACCAAAATATATGTTGTGGTTGCTACATTAATCCGTCCAGACAAAATATCGCTATGAAAGATCAAATCTTATCATAGTCAATTCCTTGAACATTGTCGTAAACTCTTTCCAACATGTCGACTATTTCATAGATTTGAAACATCCATGTCTATTTCTTTATAGATCCAAACACGACCTATAGGCTTCACACCTTTCCGGAGGGTCTTCTAAGTTCAGAAACTTGATTTCTCGTGTATGGCTACTATCACAGATTCCATGACTTCTAGTCATTTTATGGAGTCAGGGCCCATCATCGCTTCTTTGCATGTAGTCAGTTCATCATTGTCAAAACAATAACGACTTGCTTATCAAATCTAACTATTTGATTCTTACCGACCCACGGTTCTATAGGAACTCTAATCTTCGAGATCACACCTTTTGTAATCACGAGAGCCATGAGCATTGTGGCCATCACCGGGACACTTTCCGGCGCTGCGCTACTTAGCACATATAGCTAAGGTTCAACAACCTTATCAAAGTTCTATTGTCCTCCCACTTAACTTTTCACGAAAAATTCCTTCTCAAGAAACTTGATGTTCCAAGCGACAAACTCTTTTGTCCTCGGTGTTATGGAGAAATTCCCAACAAATTCTTTGGGATAACCTACAAAGACGTGCTTATCCGACTTTGGTTGTAAATATTTTACTTATGCCTAGCATACCAAAAATTTGAGAAAGGACAACCTGGGTTTTATCCCAAACCATGACTCATATGGTGTCATTTCAACGGATCACGATGGAGCTCTTTTCAGTGTAAAAGCGGGTAGTCACTAAAGCTTTAATCTTTAATATATAATGGCAGTTTTATTAATGACACCTTTGATCTTACCATGTCAAACAAGGTTTCATTACATATCTTGAACACTCCATACTCCTATGGTGTTTTGGGAAATGCAAATCCATGGAACGATTCCTCAAATCTTAGGTGTTTTGCTAAACTTGTAACTCAAATATCTTTCTTTATGATCCAATCATAAACTCTTTTATTTTCTTGTTACAATGATTTTCCACTTCATCTTGAAAGTCTTTGAACATTTTTCAAATGTTTCATACTTCTTCCTTATTGAGTAAGTATATACATATACTCACTCAAATCTTCGGAGAAAGCATATGAAGTTGAAATCCATCGCCCACGACTACACATAATGGACTATATACATCAATATGTACAAATTCCAATCAGTTAGTCGTCCGTTCCTCTTTTGGCCTACGAACGGAGTTTTAATTATCTCCTGGAAAGTATCATAAACGTCATTTGATCCAAATCAAAGACTCCAAAAATCCATCAATATAGAGTTTCTTCATATATCCTTTCAATATAATTTAAACCGCGATGTCACTTCGCAAGTGATCTTTCAATCATTTGTCTTGCGACATTTTAGCATTAGTTTTAAGGTCGTTATTTCTCCAACCAGATTTGTATATCATCCATCTATTATGGAATACGGTAATTATTTGAACAAACTTTTGTCATCATAATACCTGATCAAAATAACAATTATTGAAACAAATCTTGAAGGCAAGCTTTGATGTTAACGAGCAACACAACAACCCTTTGTTTGTTTTCGATGAACATCATCACATATTCTCTTGCTAGTTACTTAGGCCATTGCAGCTCATGAATTGTGTTGTCCTGTATGACACTTCATACCAACCAATTCGGTATCCAATACCTAAGAACCACATTGTTTAACAAGCAAGGAATACAACCATAACATGTATATCTTCTATATGCCTAAGTTGGACATCTCCAACCTTTTATTTTCTGCCAAATATTTTATAGATTCTCTTTCAGCAATTCCTTTTCTTTTAAAAGAATCTATCAACATCAATAGTGATGTCATTCACATGATACATAGTACAAAGTGTGTATAGTCAAATACCAATACCTTTGGACTTGCACTTTGAAGTGGATCACCATCATCAAATGTTTGGTGTTCTTTCAAAAACCCATTCTTTAGTAATCTTTTAGTGTAGTAAACATTTTACTTACATCTTCTATTCATCCTTATCATGACAACTTTCATGATCAAGCTGTTATAGCTTATAAAGGTGAATTGCGAGTATAATGTTTCTTTTTCAAAACCTTTTGGAGGATTAGGACGACTAGCGTCTCCAACCTTCACAAATTCTCATCAAATATGAGGACGTATACTCTATCATGTTGTAACCAACACATTGTTTTAGATATCGCAATACCTTTCACATATGATGGTTTCTGAAACATTGCTTTTAGCTCTTAGATAAACTTGATATTAAAAACAATCTTTTGAGTATCAAGAATCATGGAGGCAAACATGATACATTAGATACTAACACTGGAATTGTTACTCTTGATTTAATACTACTTATTAAACTTCATGGAGCAAATAGAGTTTGCTGAAAGTTTGCAATAGGACTTATAAACTTTAAATTGACATTCAAAACAATACGATACCAGTTCGTAAAGTAAATATCCAGAATTTCTATAGTTCCACTATCTCAACTATAACTAAGCGTAAGGTGGTGAACGGATGCCAATGACTACAACAAACTATGCAAATTCACTTTGATTGTGTTTATGATAAATTGAGTTCGACTGATCCAAATTACAAATGAAGTCCCACTCAAAACAACATCCCTCAAGTTGTTTTAGTGATTACATGAACCAAATCCACTACATCAAGTCCGATCATCACGTGAGATGATGTAGCTTTAAAGGCGAACAATCAACATGTTCATCATATCATCCGTATGACTCATGCTTTACCTTTCGGTATTCCATGTTCTGAGACCATGTCTGTACATGCTAGGCTCATCAAGATTAACCTTAGTTTCCGCATGTGCAAATCTGGCTTGCACCCGTTGTATGCACACGTAGAGTCTATCACACCCGATCATCAAGAGATGCTTCGAAACGACGAGCCTTAGCAACGGTGCCAACTAAGGACGAACACTTTATTACTTGATATTTAGTGAGAGGGATCATCTTATAATGCTACCGTCGTGATCTAAGCAATACAAGATGCATAAAGGATTAACATCACAGGCAATTCATAATTAGTGTGATATGATATGGCCCTTTCTTCTTATGCCTTTGATCTCCATATCCAAAGCACGGACATGATCTCCATCATCACCAGCATTGCGTCAAGATCTGTGGCACCGCTTCATGGTTGTCCATCATCACTAGCAACTATTACAACTACTTGGAATAAAGCTATTACAAGATGAATAGACACGCAGGTCTTAACAGAATTAAAGACAACCATTAGGCTCCTGCCGGTTGCCATATTACAACAAGGATCATTGCATACATCAAATACAATCACAATCACATGATGGCCATATCACATCACAAAACCCCTGCAAAAACAAGTTAGACGCCTCTAATTTTCTTTGCATGTTTTACGTGGTTTGGGGCTTTCGTATAAGACCGATCTTACCTACGAACAAGAACCACAACGTTGATACAAGTGTTGTCAAGATGCTCATTGTAAATTGAATCTTAAATATGGTGGGAGAGACAGACACCCGCAAAGCCACTTGTGCAAAGCAAGTTGCACGTCAAGCGTGGAGCAAGTCTCATGTGCGATTACATGTAATGTTAGCCCGAGCCGCTTCATCCCATCATGCCGCAAGATGCAAAGTACACGCTAAGACACCGACAACAAAAGCATCAACGCCCACAAAAACATTGTGTTCTACTCGTGCAACAGATCTATGCATAGATACGGCTCTGATACCACTGATGGGTTCGTAGCATGGAAAACAAAAAAATTCTACCGCAAGAACAAACAAAACCCAGATCTAATCTAGATAAAAGCCAAGATCTAATCGATTAGACATGTGCAACGAGATAGATAAGAACTAACCCTCGTAGATCCGAAAGCGTTAACGAGATTAGATCTCGTGGTTGATGTAGTCGATCACTTGCCGATCTCAAGATCGTGTGGACGATCCTTCCGGCGTCGCGTTCCGGCAGCGCTTCTGCAGTCGGTCAAGTGGACGATCCTTCCGGCGCCGCGTTTCAGCAACGCTTCCGCAGTCGGTCACACGTGCGGAGTCGAAGCAGACCTTCCTCTCCTCGTTCAAGCGAGCAGCGGAGGTAGTAGATCTTCTCCATGGAATCCCAGCAGCACGACGGCGTGGTGGTGGTGGTGGAGTAGAGAATTCTACAGGGCTTCACCTATGCCTATGCAGAAGAAAGGAGGAGGAGAGAGGCGGCGGAGATTTGGAGTTGTGGAGAAGGGCTTGGAGGGGGCGCCCCTGCCCTTCTATTTAAGGGGGGGCGCCTTGGGGAGGGGGAGTCCTTGTAGGACTCCCCTCCTCTAGGGCCGGCGGATTGGGGAGTGGGGGGAGGAGTCCTCCTCCCCCACGACTCCTAGTCTTGACCCACCAGGACTCCTTTGATCCCTTCCTTGGTTTTCAAGCAAACTCCAAGAAACCTTCCAGAACCTTCCGGAACATTCCGAAACCTTCTAGAACCCTCATACAAATACTCCGGAACATTTCTTAACTCAGAAAATGATCCCCAATATATGAATCTTATTCTCCGGACAATTCCGGATCTCCTCGTGATGTCTCGGATCCAATCCGAGACTCCGAACAACATTCGGTCTCCAACGCACATTCCATATCTACTTAAAACAACTTCGAACCTTAAGTGTGTCACCCTACGGTTCGTGAATATGTAGACATGACAGAGACACATCTCCTATCAATAACCATCAGCGGGACCTGGAGATCCATAATGGCTCCCACATACTCAACGATGACTTCGTGATCGATTGAACCATTTACATACGAAACCAATTCCCTTTGTCACGCGATACTATACTTATCCGAGGTTTGATCGTCAGCATCTCCATACCTAGTTCTACCTTGTTACTGATAAGTACTCTTTACTCGTTCCGTGATATGTCATCCCTTGTGACCCAGTCACATGCTTGCAAGCTAACTGGATGACATTCCACCGAGAGGGCCCAGAGCATATCTATCCGTCATATGGATGGACAAATCCCAATCTTGGTCCATGCGCTTCAACACATACTTTCCGAATACCCAATGACACCTTTATGACCACCCAGTTACGAAGCGGTGTTTGATGTCATCAAAGTACCCATCCGGTGATGGTGATTAACACAACCTCATGGTCGAAGGATTAGGTTACTATGCATTTAAAAGCTTACAACAATATGAACTTAATGACTTGATCTTATGCTACGCTTACTACGGGTGTTTGTCCATCACATCATTCTCCTAATGATATGATCTTGTTATTAATGACATCCAATGTCCATGATCAGGAAACCATGATCATCCATTAATCAACAAGCTAGTTTAACAAGAGGCTTACTAGGGACTCTTTTATGTTTACAAAACACACAAGTATTAATGTTTTCGGTTAATACAATTATAGCATGGGATGTAAACATTTATCATAAACATAAAGATATAATAATAACCACTTTATTAGTGCCTCTTGGGCATATCTCCAACAGATGCACCATAAGTGGGTAAAACTCCGACCGAACTCTACTTCAAGATGCTCCAAGCCGGTATGTACAACCTCACCTCGAGTCAATATCCCTTGGGATCCAGATGGGTAATGTATGGAGCATCCTAGCCTAGCTTTATGGCTTTAAAGAGAGCGCTTCCCGGGAGGCAACCCGGAAGTCAATAGGCATCTTTCTTTGTTTTGCTTCTTGAGTCTAGTTGCATTGGCACTTTTATTCTTCGCATGTCTTGCTATTAGAGTAATCTTGTTGAAAAATTCAAAAGGTAGAATTTATTGTTACTATGTGTTGCATAAACTCGATTGTACCTAAATCCCGTTTTATACATGCTAAATGTTGGTCGAAAAATTAATCTGTCATTTTACTGTCAAAACATGGTGTTTCACTAAGATTTAGAATAAGAAATAATCCTCGAAGAAACATAATTTTTTTGATGCATACACAGAGTTTAATGACCAACTATACGGCGGGAATAACAATTCCAGCTGTATAGCTCCGGTCGTATAGATATCTTTGCCATCGACAATTTTTATTTCATATGTACTAAGATTTTAACGACCAACTATACGGCGGGAATAAAAATTCTGGCCGTATAGCTCCGGTTGTATAGATATCGATGTCTTTGTATTTTTTCTTTCCTAGGGACAGACAGTTTGACGACCAACTATATGGTGGGAACATATTGTTCCGGCCGTATAGTTACGGCCGTATAGCTGCGCCGCCAGGGGAAACCCTAAAATTTTGACAGAAGGCCAACTATACGGCGTGAACGCATTGTTCCGGCCGTATAGTTGCACCCGTATAGTTGAGAAAACCCCTCAAATGTCAACTAGAAGGTAACCATTGCTCAAAATTTTATTCTTTATTCTTCTTTCTTCTTCTAAAAACCTCGAAACACCACCTGGGAGCTTCTCCCATGATCTAGAGAAGCCGAGCATATATAAACAATAAATTTCTACCTCAGAAACCTCCTAGACTATAATTCTCTATAGAAGTTCACGTTTTGTTTTTTACTTTCCTTTTATCGGTGGGGTAAACAAACTATGTTTGTATACCAAACCGATGCATTTTATTTTTTGTGTTATTTTTGCAGGGACTTGAACCTTGTGTGACGATGTGTACAGTAGTGCCAACCGTGCAAACACTCACATGAGCCACTTGGTTAGTTCAATTCAGTGCTTCGACAATCAGTTTCTGGTAAAGCCTTCCAACTCGAACCTCTTTTATTAAGCACATTGGGGATGCACACTTGTGTTTCATATTTTGTCTCACTTGCACTTCATCAAAATCTAGGAGAGGCATCATCTAGAACTAGTTTGTTGACTTAAGCGTGGTGCTTAGGTTGATGAAACTGACTCAGTGGGACTTGTATTTTTATCACTTGAGAGCTAAACCCGTGTCTTCAGAAACACAAAAATATTTCGTTTTCTTTTAGTTTTTAAGCAGGTCCTCAAGGAAGGCACACCGGGCCATATCAAGAAACATGTTGAAGAAAAGGTTCTTTGTCCATCAAAAGAGAGGTTACTTGTACCTCAACGGTAAAGTGTGTCACCCTTGTTTTCAACTAAGCTTGAGGAGGTAACCACTTACCACACTCTCTTTTGGAAACTGTATTTTCTCTTTTCTTTTGCTGATATACCCAAGTTTGGTTCTTGCAAAGTTCTAAGCTTGGGGAGGTTACTTTTGCATGTGTAGAGTCTTGTGCAATGTTCGTATTTGATGAAGGTTTAATGCAATCACGTATCCCTCTGTTTTCAAATGCTTGTTTAAGGGAGTCTAGTTCTGTATTCATATGGGGATACACTTGCTCATGATAGGCACCATAGGAGTTGAATTAGAGCTTGTATGCATCTTGCCAAATTGTTTATCAAGCTTGTGACACTATTTGTTATCCTCTAGAAAACATTGCCACAATCTCTACACTTGGAAAGAATGAATACTTGATCAAGATCTTTTGAAATTTGTTGGTTGTCACTAAATAGCTTTGTCTTAAATGAATAGGTCATGCTCGACCCCGTAATGTCAAAACAATAGACTTGATAGTTTGCTTACGGAAGGAGTTGTCAATTGGAAATGATATTTCGAAGTTTTGAGTTCTATGCTAAATAAGGTGTTGATTAATTGTCTTAAGAGTTTAGCCTTAAAGATACTCAACACCATAGATGTGATGATCGACTTGATAGTACTCTTTGAAAGGATTTGTTTGAAGAAACTAATATTTAGCGGTAATTGAGATGCATGCCAAATCTTGACCTGTTGATTAAAGTATGATATTGCTTTATGCGTGTCTGCACCACTATCGCACAACATGGGATGCTAACAACTCTGCTGGCCTTTGAACAGTCCAAAAAGAGGAAACTCTTGGGATTTTGCTATGAGTTCCCCAACATATGTAGCATAAATGATATATTTGGGTATGCATTGGTATTCTCATGGACCTGCGTTCAAAGCGAAAGAGGGAATACTCCTCTGACCGTTATGAGAAATCATTATACCGAAAAGGGAAAACTTGGTAATGGTCACGAGTATCCATTCTTAGCATGCACAGTCTGATTAAACACACTAAGTTTTGGCATGATCTCATTACTGATGAACTGAAATTTTAGAAAGACAAAGAATAGAAAATGAGTGTTTGATCGCCATGATTCATTGATGTGGATGACCAAATGAGACACTATAATGCTATGCTTCTTTTGACATGTTCTCGCATTTCCTTTTGGCATAAATCTCTTTACTAAGAGATAAACTTTCTGAAAGCTCAATAACTGATGTTTGCACTTGAGAGCCTTAACTAGATGACATGATTGGGGAGAATCGATTCCTATTTATTCTTGACATATATTTGTGACTAAGTTTTGCCTCATAAAAAATAATTATATGAAAAGTTATACAAAAGGTGCAATAAGAGGATCACAAGTTTGTCTGCAAGTAGATTCACTAATGACATGGAGCATATAGGTTTTGACGAATCTTTAGTAGTCTTTATAACTGAGCTTGTGTTGCCTTGTATGAGTACATGTTTTCTCTATTCAGGCTTGTAGAAGAAATAAGGATGCAAGGCATTGATTTCCAATGATAAGCTATTTCACAACCATTAATTTATTACCGACCCTTCCTGCTCGAGGACGAGCAAGGTCTAGCTTGGGGAAGTTGATGGCTGTGAAATACCACCGCTTTTAGCCATATAAAATGAGCCATTTATCTCTCATATCATGTTGCTTTCAGCTATAGTTATGCCTTATATGCATGACTTCTAGTTCTCATTTACTTTCATATGAGCTTTGCACATTTAGTAGTTTAGGTATAATTTTATCACTTTTCCTTGTCCATGACATGTGTGTAGGTGTTGATGATTATTATGGATAAAACAAAGGCAAAAGGAACAAAGAAATGATAGTATGGAGGAGTTGTAGGGACTAGACTTAGCCATTTGAGGTGTTGGAAAAGTGAATTTTTCCAACTTGTCAAAAGAAATATCCAACACCACAGGGTTGTATCCCTCGACGATACGAACTCAACGAGGCCAAGAACACCCAAAACGGAGTTCGTATGAAGAAATGGCGGCCAAAATACTAAAGGGGACAGACGGTTTGACGAGCAACTATACGGCCGGAGCTATTTTTCTGGTCGTATAGCTCCACCGTATAGTTGCCAAAAAGGTCACAAATGACGGGATTTCGCCCTAGAAAATCTCCAGAACCTTCCCTAAGTAATATGAAGGTATTGGGGGAACCCTAGGGCACCCCTAAGGCCTCTATAAAAGAGGGAGGACCCAAGAGAGAGCCACCAAGCCATAGCCCTTCAGGGGCGGAGCTCTGCCCCCACCGCCACCCATCCGATCTCCATTGCGGCGGAGCTCTGTCTAGAACACACCTCCGAGATCTAAATCTCCCTTGACACCATCACCATCAAGGCATCCTAGAAATAAGAAGGGGAGGAGAAGGAAGACATCACCACCACCATGCATCGATCTCCATCTCCATCTTCATCTCCATCTCCCTCTCTCTTGTGTTTAGTAGTTGTAAGATTGAACACGGTTGTGATATCATTATATATTTATATATGTTTCGCTATTGATCCATGTGTGAGTGATTAATTTAATTCTAGGTTCAGGTATGATCTACTGTGCTAAGCTAGAATTTATTGTGATCTAAGATGAGTTTTTGTGATCCTTTGGTCTAGAAGTGCCTTTTGCCTTGCGGTGACGCACGAGAACCATGCATAGTGCACAGAGTGTGACAGCCCGGTAATCAATTGGGGAACGTTTATTTGTCTGAGAAATCTCTTATAGATCACACATATATTTGCCCATCTAGTACTAGTAGACCGAAACCTAGAAGCCCTCTCTCATTCCATTCAATCCTACAACTACAATCTCTTTAATTCAGTTCATATTCCTGTTTACTTTCCGTCTAAGTTTATTTTGTTCTTGTTAAAAGTTCTTTGTTATTAGATATTTTAAAACTCTCTCAATTATCGTTGTTCTAGTAACTTATAGAATAGGCTATTTCCAAACCATGGTTTGGGTGCGAAACGTGGCCGCAATTACAACGTGGCTGCGGGGTAGTGTTGTTTCCGTTCGCCGATCTCCCCTCGGGACAAACTCTTAAATATTTGCTGCTAAAGATACTGCAATAACCCTGTTGTTGGTGCAGGAATCCAGTTATCACCCCACTGGTCCAGCTTGTAGGATAACCTAGCTAACGGCCGATGTAGTGTGTCAAAACTATTTTGCAAAATTGGTTGGATAGATCTAATTAGGTCTGCTTTTACTCCTTATCCCTATGTTATTCTCTTCTTATCTTTGCATGTTTTGAATTTGTTCTCTTACCTTTTTTGAGTCCAGGATTTCTCGTGGTTGGGTTTCCGTCGTACCTTTAGGGTTTCGCTTCCTTCTTCTTGCAACGGTGTTTCTTCATCCAATCATCATGCTATCTGAGGAATCTCCCTCCGCGTACCTTCCAAGTGAACCAAAATTCACAAAAAAATCTTTGTATCTTCTGGTGTTTACCAACGCGACGACATCATCTATGCCAGATCCAATGAAGAGCATGCATCAGTCCTTCGTATTCGAACATATCTTGTGAAGATCTTCAGTTTGAATTTGAGAGTGGGATGCACAAATCTCCTCTTCATGTGCAGAGTAATTCTTTGGGTGTGTGATGGACTGATCCCCATACGACTACTCTTATCATTCGCATTGTACATTGAATTGGTGGATCAATGCAATTTTACTCCTTCCACGGAAGTTAGAGGTGGCCTTACCTTTTGAGACCTTCACCTTCGTCCTTTGTTTATCCAAGGTGTTATCTCAACGAACATGCACAACGCCCCTTGTTGGTGGTGTCGCTGATTTCAAGACAGAGGAAGAAACTTTGTTAGTGGTGTCGTGCGGATCCCCATACTAGGAAGCGGATCTCGATGGCGAGATCAATTATTAGTGGTGTCAAATTGTAGCACCCCAAGTAAAACCACTACTAGACAATCGCGTGTTGTTTTTATTTTGTGCATCATCATGACTGCATGCTCATGTCATCATACCACATTGCATTTGAACATCTTCATGTCTACATTCATATTATTTTCCTAAAACTATTTTCTAAAAGCCTATCTTTATTTTCTAATTAACCCCTTCTTTATTTCAAATCAAAACCCCGGTCCTCTCGGATCTTTTATTTGTCTAAAACCTATTTGCTAAAATGTTTAGTTTTAAAAACAAATAAAATAAAAGTGTCTAGGGAGGCAGCCCAGCCTTTCAAGCTAGACCACCTACTACCCGGTCCAAGCCAAACCCTAACCTAACCTACCCCAAACCCTAACCCTAGATCACCTACTAACCCTACCAACACCCGTTGCCACCTAACCTACCACGCGCACACCGACCGCACCCGCACAACGCGTACAAATAACACACACGCCATGGCAGCGCACGCAGTAGTGACGCGCGCCACACACCACATTGACCCACCTAATGCTACCTCGACACGCAAACCCGCCCCACGTGCCGCATGAAGCAACCACGGACACAACCACATGCCCTTGAACCCTGCACCCAGCCCTGACACGACCCGACCAACCCACCACAGAGCACCAACGCGACACGCACGTGACCGAAAAACCCTGTCCTGCTACCACACCCCCGGCCCCACCTCGGTTCCACCCCGCGAGGCCACGACGCACCTTGCACGCCTCGCTCGCCACCCTACGACTTCACCCCGAACACCCGCAAACCAGCCCCACCACCTCGCCTCGATGTGGTGACCCCGTTCCCTCTCTCTCGCGTCCCATGATTCCCCTACCCCTGCCTCTCCTCGATCCTGACCCCACCACCGTGGCCACCTGCACCGCTGTGCTTGCCCCTCTATGTTGTCCCGCTGCCGTCTAGCTTGCCCCGCACCCTCAAGTCGCCCTCCCCGCATCACCATCACTTGTTCTCAAGTGTCGCACCGCGTCCTCCACCACACCCACCCTATGCTCGCACTGGACGCCACCACCGAGCCCGAGCTCCCTCGCCTTGAGCGTGTTCCACCTCCTGCAGGTCCGAGCTTACCCTGCCACGCTAGAGCCTAGCATGGCCCGCGCGCAAGCCTGTCAAGACCGACCCTGAGCAGAGCACCGCCGCCTCGCCCTCTGCATCACCAGCCGCCCCGCGAGTGAGTCATGTGCACGACCACATCCCATGCGAGCTCCTGCGCACATGTCCATTGGTCAGCCGAGCCGCCCCTACACAACCCGAGCTTGACCTTCGTCATCATCCTGTGTACCTGTCGCCACCATCGGGTAGCCTCTGCGTCATGCATGCATGTCCGTACCAACATGTTTCTGGTTGACTTCTTGGTGATGTTGCCAATGGGCTACTTTTTTTGTTTTAGAGGTGACGGTGTGGTGTGCAAACTTGTGGTGAAGATGGTGTTTGGTGGAGTGTGACAATGTTGAGGATGCAACTACTCTAGCACCACGAAGCTGCGCTGTCTACTTCCCAGAAACTATGCACTTGTGCATCCGACAAGGCCTCTACTGAACTAGAGTCTGGATCCTGAAGACCGGACCCGAACCCCTCTGAACCCCAAGTTCGATGAGTCCCCAACATGTGACCTATATCCGAGACCTCTATTTTATAAATTTCCATCAATATACTTGTTGCATATAAATTATTCATGATCGCATACATATTCATTTCTTTGGGGGGTATTTTGTTGACTCACCTCATAATTAAATATGGAGACTATATGTAGGCTATTCTAGTCTTACATTGTCTCCATTTAAATTTGTGTAGCGAACCGATGCCATATAAATTTGGTATCTAAACAACTTGAACTGCCTAATTAATTGTCAAGACCCCGTTTCCACTTAATATTGCCTAGTTGTATCGCATCTTTGCCATGTCATGCATCATGTTACGAAAATGCCTAGTAGTCTACCATAGTATTAAATAGTGCATCGTGTGTTTCTTTTAGTGCTTTGCTTCTTCGCGGATTAGGCCATTGAGTTGATGCGAGTCTCGACAAGTTCTTTGGATGTGTATCTTTGGCAGTGTTTCTAGGCAAGCATTCTCCCCCTATCTATATATTTTGCATTTATAGTCTTTACTTCCTCCTATTGATCTATTGATATCCGTGTCGTGATGCTTTAGTTTTCCATACCATTTATATTCCGTGCAGCCTCTATATTGCCTTGGACACCTCCTATTGCATGTTATTTGGTAGATAGTTGGCCTTGCGACTCGTAGTTTCTTCCTCAGGTGTTGGTTCGAGTCGTGGAGTTCCACCATTGTTGGGAGGTAGGCAGATGCTTAATGGTGGAGATGATCATGGCTGTCATTATAACTTGTCAATTAAAATGCTGGAAATAGATATAATGTAGAGGCACTGGTGGGTAATAGATGTTATTTGGTTTTTACCCGCCCACTTGTGTCCACCTAGGACCTCGAGTTCTCGACACCTATTCCGAGATCGAGCGCGCTAACCACATGTGGGGTGTGTGGGCACCCCTATCGACTTGCTGCTTGATTTCAAAGTATTGTACTAGGGGCCACAAAACTAGTTCGGGCTTTATACTTTACCTATTGTACCTATGCCATGTATGGCATGTTTAGTACATGTTGCTCGATGAGCATTTATTACTGTTGTGTAGGTGTCGCACTCTGTCACGGGCATATATTGTCTATGGCATTTGCTCGTGTGACAAGTGCATGCAACCTCAGGATCCGTACGAGGATTAGCTATACCTCATACCGGTAGCTCTTTCAGGTGGCCCCCATGTACTTGCTTTGGGTATTGGAAAGAGTAGTGTCCGAAGTTCCACCGACATAATGATGGGTGTATGTTAATTGATCTGGAAAAATGGGCGGAAGTGCGTGTGGAAACTTTGGTGCACCCTGTAGGGTTAAATCTTCTCAAAAAGCAATGTCTGCGGTTATGGACAACTTGGAGCACAGTTTCTCGATCATAGACAACTATAACTAAAGAATTACTATTATAATTTGACGTAGATCTGATATGACTAGTAAGTTGGATAACTACCATGGAATGAATGAATAAAACTGCCAATTGTGTGAGTTCCTTGAGGTGACTTCCTAGTTTGGTCTCAAGGGGGAAATATCAGGATGGGTATGTTTGGTGTTAGTATCAGATTGGTTCCGAATAGGTCTTTCTTATTCCTCTCTGATAGCCGACAGTTATATCGAGTATCTATAAGCTGTTTAGTGCATACTTCGCTGCCTCTTTAGTCCACCATACCTATGTAGGCGAGAGCTGCCGAATTCTAGACTCGTTGTGTACTGGTCTCAATATTGACCGCTTCCTTTTTTCTTTGCCCTTTGTCGACACCCCTTTTTTGTTTTAACAGGTATAAGTTCAACATTGTTAGCAGGGTTACCCTTCTGGCCCAGCCTGGGCAGGGTTATGGACGCCATTGGTTATCCTTCAGGACTCCTAGTCCAATTTGCATCTTATCTGTACTCGGATGTTGTATTGTTTTCAAGGTGATTTGGATCTTTGTGCTGTATATCTTTATTCTTGACTCATTGAGTCGTTGTTGTATATATGTTCTGTGGGTTCCACCGTGAACAATTTGTAATGATATTACTTCGTTTTCCACCTGCACGCAAGTAGCTAGTGGGCATACTTGAAGGCTGATTCGAGGGTGTTACTGTCCTGCTGCCTTCCGTCTTCACTCCATCAGTGCAGATGCCGCTCCTTCTGCCTTCCGCCTTCACTCCACCGGTGCCGGCAACAAGATTGGTTATGGAGACGATCTCCTTGCTCCTGACTTCCGCGTGCTAGTGGGTCGTTCTTCTAGGCGCCCTTACGCAGCAAGAGAGAGTCATCTTATCCATGTTCGAGTCGGCATGTTCTTTGTATGAGGATGAAAAGCTTCGCATGGCCGAGTATTGAAAAGACGAAGAGTCTAAGAGGACAGAGTCGAACAGAGAGGGAGATGAGGGTAACGCAAGCAAGGGTGATAGTGGGAAGGAGGAGAAATATTAGAGCTAAACGGAGCACTGTTAGAGACACAGAGAGAAGACATGCTGGAGAATAGAAAAGGGCGAGGGAAAACCTCGTAAAAGAAGAGAGGCCATTCGTGGTCGGGCACAACGGGTGCACGCTTAGGAGGGAGCACGACAGAGGGGAGTGCACCCTTGTGGTTTACCCGAGGGCAGAAAACATACTCGATCGGCCTCACATACGCACGTAGAGGCATCGCAGAAAGAGTAGCCTCACCATCATCGTTCATGGCAGGAGTCTCGAGGTTGGGTCCAGTGTACTCAAATAAGTTCATCCCGAGATGAAGTGAAAGCACCAGTAGCGAACCTTCCCTATTTACGCAA
The DNA here is from genome assembly GCA_910589775.1 of Avena eriantha. Taxonomy (NCBI): domain Eukaryota; kingdom Viridiplantae; phylum Streptophyta; class Magnoliopsida; order Poales; family Poaceae; genus Avena; species Avena eriantha. The sequence goes on along the minus strand of OU342744.1, from coordinate 258,977,054 downwards.
GAGTAGTAAACATAGGGAGTCGCCTTCCTAGCATCACCGAGGACAAAGATGTCGGGTTGAATGATGAATGGTTGCGCCAGCAGAGGCCTCGTATTCATGGGGTCACTTGGGATGGCGACGTCATGTTGCACGATGAATGGTGGCGCCGGCACAGGGCTCATATTCGTGGCATCGCCGGGGACGTAGATGTCGTGTTACGAGACATACGGTTACGCTGGAAGAGGGAGTGTCTCATCCGGCACATCATACTGCGCAATGAACGGTTGTAGTGGCAGAGGGCGTGCCTCATCCGGCCAAGGGTGCATTTCTATAGGTATCGCAGTAGGGCCCTCCTCGCCGCCTGCAATAGAGTGAGGAATGCTACAGTTGACCCAAGTGCAGCCAAATAAATCCATCTGGAGATAAAACAAAAGCAACACCAATACCTAAAAAATAAGCAAAGAAATGTCAGTAAAACACGGGAAAATAGCAACAAAGAAAAGAAGATCAAACCTAACGAAATAGAAGCAAAATAGTAGAAAAGAAGAGCAGAATGCTTACCTTAAAACGATGAAGAATGGAACCAAACACGAGGATGACCGAGATACCGATGACACAAAGAGTAACACGTTAGATAGAACCATAAAATAAGATAAGCAGAATACATAAAGAACCGTGAAACGTGTACCTTAAAACATTGAATAAGCAAAGAGGGCGCTCCGATTAGGAAGATGTGGATGAACTCACTGCAAGACATCTTCGATCGTTTCCAAAAGCGAGCAATGCAGATAAAAAGAGAAAAGGCCTTACATAAGAGCAGTAAACTGAGAGAAGTGGAAGGGCTCAGAAAACTTATCGTACACCACGCGAGATGAATGTGGAGAATGTTTGTTATGTAGAGGAAGTGTTTGGGATATGCTAAATGGGTATCACCATTGCATGTCTCTAATCCAGCTAACTCAGGTGGCCCACAATTGGTAGCACGGCCCAGTTAGACGGATCCAGAAGGGAGGCCCATGCCAGATAAAGGAAGGGTACATCGCAGTCACCGACCTATGCGGAGCCTTGGAGTACAAGACACAAAGACTAGTTAGTATTAGTGTAGGACTCTATAACTAGTTCGGAAAGGTCTTTTCCCTGTAACCCTAGGTTCTAGTGCCTTTATAAGCTGGGCCTATGGGAGCCTTTAGGGCACGATTCATAACACCTCGCACAGCGAACCAATCCCTGTAACTCAGCGTATTGCCATTATAGGGATTTATAGCAGGAGTAGAGTTCCACCACCATTGTGGGACTTGAACCTAGGTAAGTTGTGTTACATCGTACCCTCCAACTCACCGCCTTCCCCCACCTCTCTAAACACGCTCTATGAGGACCCCTCCATTGCATAATCGTCAGCAATACCACGAGACTTGGTGCCCACCGTGGGGCAAGAGGCGCCTCGAGCTCTACACCGGGCGAGGTCCAATATCTTCACGGGAATCAGCGACACCATAGACATTGGGCGTGTTCTATCCTCTAGCAACGTTTTGATCGTCCCTCCGGACAAGTTCTAGATCCCAGCGAAGACAAACCCCACCCGCTGATCCGTTGTCGCAGTTGTGGACATACACATCTTCATCGGCGAAACCGACTCGGGTCCTAGATCCTAGGAAGTCAGAAACTTGTTAAGGCCCGCACAGACCACCTTCCGGTAGGATATGTTCGTGGAAGGATCTGGCCCAGATCTCTCTTTAGAGTTTGTCAGCTTAGATCAGAAAAATTCAAATCCCACCCGAATCATCGCTATGCAAGATATAATGGTGGAAGGACCCTATAGATCCACTTGGCTTCCCCGAGCGTTCGAGAAATGGAGATCACACTTTATCGGCATCGTCACCATCTTTGATCTACCCAGATGTGTGTAGAGGGACGGAGAAACCCCTCGTGAATAACTTGCTAGAAGGTTAAGGGTGAGAGAAACCCTAGATGATGACCGCATTGATGAACTCATATACCACTTCATGGAAGGGCTCATGCTTGGAACACTCCTGCGACATTCGCTTAGAAGGCGACAGGCCAACAGCTTACTTACCCTCAATGAGATGATCGCAACTGTTAATAGTTTCGCTGATGCCAACAAGGAAGCTAAGTCTAACATCACCATCGCCACCAGAGGAGGCAATAACAACAACAGCCTTGCACCGTCCCCTCCAGCTCTGCCATTGAAAACACCAAAATAAACTCTGACTCAGTGCTTGACGCACTTTACATTGACATCAACATGGATGGAGGTGGCTCTGATGCCAACTCGGAGGAATACGATGCTGCTATGAGGGAGATCGAGAAGGAGATCGAGAGGGAGGAGCGCACCGAGAAGGCTGTCGCTTCCCACCTGGTACTGGTGGCCATTGATACGTCGTAAACGTATCTATAATTGTTGATGTTCCATGCTTGTTTTATATCTGCTTTCTTATGTTTTGTTCACACTTTGAGGTATTTTTATACATTTTCTAGGACTAACCTATTAACAAGATGCCATAGTGCCAGTTGCCTATTTTCTGCAATTTTTGGTTTTAGAAAAGCTAGTAAGGAAATATTCTCGGAATTGGACGGGACAAAAGCCAAAGTTAGTATTTTACCCGAAGCAACACGGAGTCCTGAGGGGAGACGAAGTGGCGCACCAGGGCGACCACACCTAGTGGTGGTGCCGACAGCCCTAGGGCGCGCCACCAGGGGGTGTGGGCCCCTAGTGCTCCACTGACCTTGCCCCTTCGCCTATAAAAGCCTCCCGGGACAAAAACCATAAGTACCAGATCAGAATTCCATGAAAAGTTCCACAGCGCCGCCGCCACCGAATAGGATATTTGGGGGACAGAAGTCTCTGTTCCAGCACCCTACCAGGATGGGGAAGTGCCCTCGGATCCATCTCCATCGACTCCACCACCATCTCCATCGCCGTTGTCGACTCCCATGATAAGGAGGGAGTAGTTCTCTCTCGAGGCTAAGGGTTCTACAAGCATCTGTGTGTTCATCTCTCTCTCTCTATGCGTGATCTTATTGAGATCATGAGCTTTGTAATCTATAGATCTATTTTGCTACTCAAGTGCTTTAATTAATCTCTGCTTATCCCCACGCGTGTGAAGTTGACAGTATGCACAACGTGTGGCACTTTGTCTAAGGTTACATAAATACTTATCATGAGTATAATTTGAGTTAGATGTCTCTATGAGATTGTGGTGTTTGTTGGAACCATCTAGCGCTCAAGGTGATAGTGAGGGGTTATCTAGATGGGGAATGCAAACTTTAAGGTGTGTGTTTATAGCCCTACATCGTCCAACCGGAGAGTAGTTCAGGATAGAATAATGAAGAGAGGATATTTATATGAGAGTGTCCACTAGAGAAAGTATGATCCCTAGGCCTTGTTTCTAAGCATTTAAACACCATTTACAATCAGTCATGTTACATGTTTGCTTGCTACCACTATTATTTCATATTGCAATTACCACTCATAATCATCCATATTACTTGTATTTCACTATCTCTTCACCGAACTAGTGCACCTATACACCTGACAAGTGTATTGGGTGTGTTGGGGTCACAAGAGACTTCTTGTATCTTGATTGCAAGGTTGCTTGAGAGGGATACCTTTGACCACTTCCTCCCTGAGTTCAATAAACCTTGGGTGGTCCACTTAAGGGAAACTTATTGTTGTTCTACAAACCTCTGCACTTGGAGGCCCAACATTGTCTACAAGAATAGAAGTGTGCATAGACATCAAGCTATTTTATGGCGCCGTTGTCGGGGACGTAAGGTAAAAGGTACTCACATCCTCTGTCTACTAAGCTATCTTATAGTATTGTTGCTGGTGTGTGAGTCCTCGAAGTTATTTCCTTTAGATTCTGCAATTATATCTTTTTGTTTCTTGTTTTAATTTTCACTAGTTAGGCTTAATGGAAAACAACAACAAAATCAGAGAGCTTTATAATATTTATCTTGAGTTTGGACATGAAGTGTTCGAAGAGAAAATTAACAAACTTATGGAACTTTATTTGCATGCTAATAGCAATGTTATTAGTATGAATTCTTTGAACACCATTATTGCTAATGCTATGGAAAAGTATAAGATTGGGGAAGCTAGTTTTTATGAAAATGATCTTTTTAGTCCCCCTAGCACGGAGGAGAAAATTTACTTTGATGATACTATACCTCCAATATATGATGATTACAATGATGAATATGATATTTTCAGTCCACCTACTATTGAGGAGAAAATTAATTATGATTACAATATGCCTCCTATATATGATGATTATGGTGAAGAGAATAATAATGATAGCTATTTTGTTGAATTTCTCCCACTATGATTAATAAGAATGACTATGCTTATAGGGAGAGTAATAATTATTTTATGCGTGTGGCTCATGATAAGAATGTTTTATGTGATATTTATATTGTTAATTTTATTCATGATGCTACTGAAAGTTATTATGATAGAGGGAAACATGGTTTTTTGTATCTCAATAGTATTAAGTTTCCCCTCTTTATGTTGAAATTTTTGAAGTTGCACTTGTTTTTCTTTCCTATGCTTGTTGCTTTGTGCTTACATGACTTGTTTCTTTACGAGATTAATTTTCATAGGAAGTGTGTTACACTTAAATTTGTTCCATATTTTCTTCTTGATGCTCTCTTTTACTTCAATTCAAATTTCTTATGTGAGCATCATCGAAATTATCATGCCTATCTTAATGACTATAAAGAAAAAGCTATTGGGAGACATCCCATTATATTTTTACTTTCAGTTTATTTTTGTTTTGTCGAGTCTTGGAAGTTATTGCCTTAGTAATAACCTCTCCTTATCCTTTTTGTGTGGTTCTTGTGCCAGGAATAACCTCTAATGAGAGAAAAGTAAGACTTGGGAAAGTTGCTGTCCTGAAATAGATTTCTGTGCGTCACTGTAAAAAATCATGAAAAATCTCAGTACGTCAGATTGAGCTGTAATTTGTTATTATTATGCCCCAGGTTATTACCCAACTTTTTTTAGTTTTTCACTATTCGATTTGAGCAACAGAAGATTTTTGAAAAAATCGGTCTTTACCAGCTAGTCTGTTTTGACGGCTTTTTGCCATTATTTGCATTTGCCTCTTGATCTCTTTCTCTTTGAGTTCTCTTTGATCACTTGAGCTTTTAGAAGGAATTGCTACAGTATCTTGTGTTTTAATGGAAGTTTTACTTGTGTTGAAACTAAACCCAAAGACTTATTATCTTGAATACACTAATGTTGCTAATGAAGATTGTGTGAAGTTTTGTATGAAGGAAATTTTCAAGTGTAGGGAAGAATAATGTGATGGTATGAAGTATGGACAAAAGCTCAAGCTTGAGGATGCCACCCGTGTCACCCCAAGAAATATTTAAGAAGTACAAGCGTCAAATCTTGGGGATGCCCAAGGCATCCCCTTCTTCATCAATAATCTCATGTCTTCTTTCAAGACATTTTATTTTTATTACCTTATGCACTATGTGTTTTTCTTGGAGCGTCTTTGTTTTTAGTTTTCTTTTGCTTTCTTTGCCGCATTAAGTTGGTTGGATCCCAACACACTTCTTTTGGAGGGAGACACACTCCGTTATTCATTGCCTAGAACACTCTAGTTTTCACTCTTATTGTTCTGTGAGTGTTCTCCTTTGCTAGCACTTTGTTTAGGTTTGGTTTTCAATTGGTGTTGGAAAAGAGTAGGAAGTTTCATGTTTATAGTGGTACAAAAGGAAGCTTGTTTGGACTATGACTTAGACTATATCATGTCATGCTAGATTTTGCTTTGACCATATGCTTAGTGATTATTGTTCTAGCATACAAAAGCATAATATTGTGGTATTCTCCTTCGATGCTTTATTTGGGTTGACTTGGAACATACTTACACCATGTTAAGACTATGAACCAGTCACCTTAGCCTCTATGATCATTTAGTTTTTTTGACTTGTAATATCACTTTATGCTTTAATTAATAATGTTTTGTCGCTTTGCATGATTATTGCCATTAGTGTTGCGGATATACTTTCCGGGTATCCTCACTGTACCTCATTCACGAGGGTGGCCCACTTCGGGTTAGAGCTTTGCTACGCGGGCAGCCTAGTCAGAGAGAAGAGACAGAGTCCAGTCCGGCTATGGGAAGGCCCAGAAGACTTACCGACAAAGACCCATAGTGTTACTTGTAGTTCAAGATGTACTCTGTAACCGACTCTTAGTCGTAGCCGGATGGATCTCTCCTATAAACCCTAGGCCGGATATCTATATAATCCGACCTAGTGAGAGCCTTTAGGGCACACCTTAATAGTCTACAATCTCAACTCGCACAGGCGAAACCCTTGTAACCCATATTCCGGCTCTGCCATATTATTGGATTGCTAGAAGGAGTAGGAGCAGTCCAAAGCCGGCAGATTTGAACCTAGGTAAACTTGTGTGCTCACCGTCCCGGAGTACCGTACCTCTCACACCCCTCTCTTCCACACGCCTCGAGGACCCCCTCATGGCGTACTTCTCATCAAGCCGACGACAGTTGACGCCCACCATGAGGCAAGTGAGCTTCGGATTTGCGTTCCGAGCAGAAATCTGCAAGAATCAGAATCGGCGAGACCATCGCCGTCGGTCGCATCCTCTACGCCAGCGACGTCCCTCTCATCATTCTTGATGAGACCTGGATTCCGGCTAGGGAGGTTGTGACTGCTTACACCATCATGTCTTTCGATGAAATCGATGTGTACATCGGATTCGTTGAACCTGTCCCACCCACCCCAGTGGTGATGATAGAGGGAGAAGAAACTTCTGGGTCCCCTTTGACCGTGGAGGCGGCAGAGTTCCGGATCTCAGAAAACCCTAATCCTACCCAGCCCGCACCTATTGCGGAGATAGTGGAGAAATCCAAGCTTGAAGCAGACCTTGCGGTTCAAATCGAATCTAGAGTGGATCTCTTTAGCGAGGCCGAATCCCAGATCGATCAACCCACTGAGGTCGAAATCCTGGAGGATCACAGCAACAACCTTGGTTCCGGCTCTGCCAACGCTGGAACAGATCAACCATTCCTGAGGCACACGTTGAGGCGCATGATGATGCAAGATGCAAGCATGGATGAGGTCCTCGAAACCATCAAGATCTTCTAGGAAGCCCACGAGGAAAGCCGCAACTACCTCAAGACCCACACATCGCACTTCGTCGGATACGTTGGATCTGGATCTAGCGCTGCCGATGCTGGAGACAACACCGACTCGGTGCTGGAGGCGATCGGAACAAACACCGACTTACCCACATCCTCGGATGACTCGATGATGTCGGCGGATTTCCGAAAGTTCTCTACGAAGTATGAAGAGGAGTACAACTCCAAAGCTGTAGAAGAAGGAGAAGCCATGGATGAAGGATCCGGGGAAAACTCTCCCAAAGCGCAGGATGACATGGATATCGGAGATAACCCCGAGCTCCAGATGTCCGAAAATACCGATCAGAGCTTGACTCCGGGAAATGGACCCAAAGCCTTCTTTGCTACCGGCACTGCCAAGAAGGCAAAGAAGAGGAACAAGAAGAACAAGACCCGGGAAAAAGAACTTCCAACAGAGGAGGTGATTGCCAAGGAATATGAGGAAGACTCGAATGGAGCACTTATCCCAGAAGATCCCAAATAAGAATCGGTGGATGGACACGTGGTCACCGCAGGCACGCGTAAACTCATCGATGCTGCACTAACCACACCTATCCCTACTGCAGCAGAACTAACTGCTGCGGAATTGGACGAAAGGTCCCAAGCCCTCGAAGCGTGTCACCAAGTACTCCTGGATGAAGCCAAGAACATCGAGGAAGAAAAGAAACGCATGGCCAAAAAGGAGAAGCTCATCTCTCTACAACATCAGAAGAATCGGAAATGACATACACATGACAGTCAATTTCCGGAAGTACGTAAGGTTCTCTTTGAGGGAGATCTGGGGATGCCTCGGCTCGACAGCAAGGGAGATCTGGTGTACCCAACACCGGTGCCGAACACTGCCGCTGCTCGAGACATCCTGGCAAATAATCCAGGTCCAGAACAGGTTTGATTGGGCATTAAGCTACTCACCAAGGGCCTGGAGCAGCAGCAGGCCGTGAAGTCCGAGAGCGGAAAACTGGTCTCCCAATCCAACCAATGTCGCACGGATCTGGACTGGAATGACGTAAGACCCCAACGTGCTTCGGAACAGCATCACCGTTCTGACCATCGGGAAGACAACTACTCAAGAACCGGATCTTCAGGACGGCATCACAAAACTGCACGTGACTAGTGCAATGTTACCCTAGCTACCGAGCAAGTGGCAATTTCTGCACTTTATCTGAAGAATCCTCTTCGGCGAGAGTCGAACGATTGCAGGGAAGAAGACAAAGAGAAACGTCGGGAGGAGGACCGTCAAGAATGCCACCTCCTAGACATACAAGTCGTCCTGCTGACGGGCGAAGGAACGACGAACACCGTGCTGAGTCAAGCCGGCAGGGGGCTCGTCGTAATGAAGACCCTCCCCGCAACCAGAATAATGACGCTCCAGATGGAGGCCGGTGATCAGTCGGAAACAATCCAGCTGCTCCACCGGAAACAATCCAGCTGCTCCAGCCTCTCCACTGAGCAGCCATCACAATGGCTCCCAAGGAGGCCAAGGAGGGCGTCGTGGCGGAGGAGGTGGTGGCAGAAACCGAAGTCCGGCTCCAAGGCACCGCAGCCATAGTCGTCATTCGGGGTGATCTCTGTCCCCAAGTGACGCGAGGCACGGGATTAACTCCAACATAGAGGTGCGACGCTATGAAAACGATGATATATACGTGGGCCCAAAATGCTTCGGACCACGCATAAGTGCGACAAAATTCTCGGAAGGATTTGCTATCTCAAGACACATTCAAGCCTACGACGGTATAGCTCGGCCAGATACTTGGCTCCAGGATTTTTTCCAGGCTTGCTATATCACCAAAGGCAGAAACATCCTGGTCGCGACTCGATATCTCCCACTCATGTTGTGGAAGACGGCACGATCATGGCTCAATGAACTTCCGGAGAACACTATTAACAACTGCTATGACATGCAAAGCGCGTTGTTTCAGAATTTCGAAGGAACATATCGGAGGCCCTGTACAGTAGGAGACCTACAGCGTTGCACCCAGAAAGCCGAAGAAACTTGCCGAGATTATCTCGGACGATGGATCGACACTAAAAACTCATGTGAAGGGGTAAATGACCAAACTATGATTGAAGCTTTCATTGCAGGACTTCCAATTGCTTTACTGCGTCATCGCTTGAAGTGCGACAAAGTAACCGATTTAGGAGAGATGATAGAAACAGCGAGCAAGTATGCAGATGCGGACGACGACGCAGATGGACTACTTAACGCCCTAGTTTTGCCACAGTCGGAAAAACAACCAAAGCAACAAGCTTAGAAGCACAACAACACCTCGGAAGAAAAGCCCAACGTAGAAACGGCAGTGGTCACTGCTACTTTCGAGTCTGGAGGACGAGGAGGGTGCAGCGGAGGCCATGGGCGCGGTCGTGGGACATCAAGAATCCAGGGTAGAGGAGACCAGCAACCTGGCAAAACCTACTCTTGGGTCGACATTGCCAATAACCCATGTGTGCATCACTTAGATGCCAATGGGGGCTCGTCTCACACAAATGCCGAGTGTCATTTTAATGACGACATCAAGAAAGATGATACTGCTGGCTATAGGGATAAGCGGAAGAAGGGAAAGAAGAATCCCGAAAAGGATAAAGAGACCAAGGAAGATTCCGAAATGGAGGAAGCTGATGCTTCAAATCCCAAGCCAGAAGGGAAGAAGAACTTCCCAACAAAGAAGGACACTTACGTCACCTTCCTCGGATATCAACCAGCTAAGGTCAAGAAAGAAGTTCTACATAAGCTCAACGCAATAGTTCCGGCTGTCCCTCAATTCTTGGACTAGTCGGAAGTGGCAATCACCTCTGACTGCGCTGATCATCTGCCTAAGTTGCACAGGCAAGGAAAATACGCCTTAGTCGTCAATCCATTTATTGATGGCTATGGTTTCTCCGAGACTCTCATGGATGGTGGCAGCAACATTAACATCCCGTATGTCGAAATGCTACGTCGGATGAAGATCTCGGAGACCCAGCTGGATTACACCTCTATGATCTTTCACGGAGTCGTCCCAGGAAGACAAGCAAATTCCCTGGGAGAAATCACTTTGGATGTGACCTTTGGAACTCCAAAGAACTATCAGACAGAAGCACTTTCCTTCGAAGTGGTCCCGTTCAAGAGCGCGTACCACGCTATATTCGGACGTCTAGCTTATTGGGATTTTATGGCTCGTACGTGTTACATTTACAATATGATGAAAATTCCAGGTACCAACAGCGTGATCACCATCAGGGGAGACCCGAAGAAGGCGCGAGAGTGCGAGGATGGAAATGCCACCTTTGCTGAAGCCGTGCTGCATGCCCAGGAGTACTAGGAGATACAGAAGACCATAGATCCGTCCGAGATGCCCGTGACAAATAAGGAGGTGACAAAGATGAATCTAGAGTTCAAGGCATCGGAAGAGACGAAGAAGACGCTGTTGAAGGATGATGACCCCTCCAAGGTGACCCAGATAGGCGTAGGCCTAGATGGCGCATAGGAAAGCGCGCTCGTCAAGTTCCTCCAAGCAAATCAAGATATCTTCGCATGGCAGCCATCTGACATGACTGGAGTACCTAGGGAACTTGCCGAGCACTCTTTAAATGTACACCCGAACACTAAACCCGTCAAATAGTCCCGATGATGTTTTGGCGATGAAAAGCGTAAGGCAATAGCTAAGGAACTAGCCCGGTTCGAGTTAGCCGGATTCATAGAAGAGGTCATCCACACTGAGTGGTCAGCCAATCCTGTAATGGTCCCTAAAAAGGACAGCACTGATTTAAGGATGTGTGTTGATTATACTGCCTTAAACAAGGCTTGTCCCAAAGATCCGTTCGCTCTGCCTAGGATTGATCAAGTTATTGATTCTATGGCAGGCTCAGAACTCCTATGTTATCTCGACGCATATTCCGGTTATCACCAAATTCGGATGAAGGAATCTGACAAAGTCAAAACTTCATTCATAACCCCCTTCGGAACCTTCCGTTTCGTTACGAAGCCCTTTGGGCTCAAGAACGCAGGAGCTACGTACCAGGGCACTATGCAGCATTGCCTCCACGATCAAATCGGACGCAATGTACATGCATATGTGGATGATATTGCGGTGATGTCCAAAAAGAAGGAAACCTTGATTTCCGACTTGGAGGAAATGTTCGCCAATTTACGAAAATACAACATAATGCTTAACCCGAAGAAATGTTTCTTTAGGATCCTAGCCGGAAAATTGTTAGGTTTTATCGTGTCTCTAAGAGGCATAGAGGTAAACCGAGAAAAAATCAAGGCTATACTCAATATTTACAGGCCAAATCGCCTGAAGGACGTTCAAAGACTAACTGGTTGCATTGCTGCAGTTAGTCGGTTTGTAAGCCGGCTCGGCGAAAGAGCCGCACCACTATACAAGCTCCTAAAAAGACCAAAAAATTTGTTTGGACCGACGAAGCTGAAGCTGCGCTACAAGACCTAAAGTAGTACTCTCATCTGCTCCCATCCTTGTAGCACCGGAACCACTGGAACCGATGTTGCTCTACCTCGATGTGACAAACAAGGTCGTCAGTATCGTCATGGTGGTGGAGAGACTGGAGGAAATTCAGGAACACATGGTGCAGCGTTCGACTTACTATCTCAGTGAGGTCTTAACTGAATCAAAACAGCGGTATCCGCACTATCAAAAGCTGGCTTACGGTGTGTTCTTAGCATCTCTTAAGTTACGGCATTATTTTTAGGAACATCAAATTATCATGGTGAGCACAGCTCCCATGAGAGATCTAGTCAACAATAGTGACGCCACAGGACGCATCGCTAAATGGGGCACAGAGCTTTCATCTTTCAACATTGAGTATAAACCTCGTACAACAATCAAATCCCAAATCCTCGCTGACTTTGTCACTGATTGGACAGAGACAATGGAGAATATGACCCTGCCAGAGTCAGAATACTAGACCTTGCACTTTGATGGATCTAAAGTGCTCGGGGGCTCGGGGCTGGCGTGGTGCTCAAATCACCTCAAGGAGATAAACTTTTCTATGTATTGCAGATACACTTCATGGTGACAAATAACATTGCTGAGTATGAAGCGTTACTGCATGGAATCCGGATTGCTAAGGATATCGGTATCCGACGTTTAATGTGTTATGGAGATTCGGATCTTGTTGCCCAACAAGTGTCGGATATCTGTAAGGAAAACAAGCACATGGCGGCATATAGGGCTGTCATGGATGAACTATCTAAATCGTTTGAAGGATTCAACACATCCCTCGAACAGAAAATGAGGAAGCAAATGCACTATCTCGAATAGGCTCTGCCTGGAAAAAGGTCCCGGATGGCGCTTTTTTAGAGCACCTCAAAGTTCCCTCTATAAAAGGAGTGGACGAGGAATATCTGACTCGCCTTTAGTAGCAGTTATGGCTGTGATTCCCAGCTGGACACAACCCTACCTTGATTACTTGGTAGACGGAAAATTACCCGAAGACAAAGTTCTGAGCCAACAGATCGTCCGACGAGCAAAAGCCTACACTATAATTAGTGGTGAGCTGTATAAGCGGAGTGCATCTGGGGTTTTTCAGCGCTGTGTATCTCTGGAAGAAGGAGTGGAAATCTTACGAGAGATGCACGAAGGTGAGTGTGGTCACCATGCTGCAGTCAAATCTCTAGTGGCAAAAGCTTTCCAGCACAGTTTTTTCTAGCTTACAGCCAAGGCTGATGCCGAATGGCTGGTCAAGACGTGCAAGGGCTGTCAAAAATATGCCAAACAAGATCATGTTCCGGCTGATCAACTGTGAACAATACCTACAACATGGCCTTTTGCGGTCTGGGGGCTTGACATGGTAGGACCGTTTAAACGGGCTCCAAGTGGATTTACTCACCTCTTAGTGATGGTGGATAAATTCACAAAATGGATTGAGGCTAAACCCGTCGCTAGTTGTGATTGAGCAACAGCCAGAAGATTTGTCGAGGATGTAATAATCCAATACGGTTATCCGCATAGCATTATCACGGACAACGGGAGTAACTTCTCTATGGGAGAACTTGCCGAATTCTGCAATGAACAAAATATCCGTCTTGACATTGCGCCAGTTGCACATCCACAGGCTAATGGACAAGTCCAAAGAGTAAATGGTTTAATCCTACAAGGCCTAAAACCAAGACTCGAAGCGCCACTACGACGTGCTGCGGGGGCTTGGGCAGAGGAATTACCTTCTGTAATTTGGAGTTTGCGAACAACTCCAAATAGGTCAACCGGATACACACCTTTCTTCTTGGTCTATGGCGCAGGAGCAGTTATTCCTAGTGATTTGATTCACACTTCTCCTAGAGTGGCCACGTATATTGAAAAGGATGCCGAAATTTCTCGACAAAATGATCTCTACTTAGCCAAAGAAGTTCGTGTCATTGCTGAAATGAGATCAATAGCCTATTAGCAGAAGTTTGGCAAGTACCATAGCCAGAGAGTCAGAAACCGGTCTTTCGGTAAGGGCGATTTGGTTCTCCGTCTTGTGCAGCAAAGAAAGCACAAACTTTACCCAATATGGGAAGGGCCATTTTTAGTTAGTCGAGTATTGCACAATGGTTCATACTACCTAACTGATATGCGGCCAGTCAAAGAAAGACCTGCTACTAAGAAGAGAAAGAGAGCTGAAGGCAGTACAAACCCGGATGAATTAGACAGACCATGGAATATTGCTCAGCTACGTCCCTTTTATTCTTAGTTTACTTTTCTTTGTAATCATATATGTGTACATGTTCAATGAGAAATAAAGTCTTAGTTGTCTCAAATTTTTTCTAAGAAGTTTTTACCATCTTATTTCTGAATGACCATGTCACAGTCGAAAATCCTAGAATACTTGAAAGTACTTTATGCTCAGGTCTGTTCTGGTTTAGATTTCCGATTCTAAAATTTCTACCTTCGGGTATAAATCTAAATTTTCTAGTCTATACTTTGGTTATTTGTCTGATTACTGGATGCGGGCATTTTCCGAGTAGTGAATTGTTGGTACTAGAGGTCGGCTTGTTTCTGAGTTTAAACTGGTTTAGCAATTGAGCTCCGTTGCTCGGCAAAGTTTCCATGCTAAAAGTTGGTCGGCTCACGAAAGGGACGAGGCGGAAAGCCAGATAAACAAAAAGTGCAGACAAAAAATACAAGTGCTTATGCAAACATTTCAGGCACATAATGTTCAAGACAAAAGTGTTGAATACATAAAATAAAGCTTAACACTAGCAAAAGTATTATACTACATATTTACATACCCAAATTGTTTTCAGAATAACACATTTTTATTTCTGATACTCTATAATGCAGGGGGAGAGGTACGAGCTATCGGCTCGTTGGACACATCAACCTCGTTTTGATAACGTTCCGAGATGTTCAAATCCAATATGGTTTGATTATCGTAGCTGGTCAAATCAGCTACGTGGCACCCATATCCGATGCAGGAGTCCATGATAGCCTTGATGTCTTGCTCCTGTCCATCTTCGTCCACCTTGCAGTACCCTCTTGTTACTTGCCAGATTTCCATGTTTCCATGGTCGCTCATAACCATGGTGAGAGCATTTTGCGCTGCGGTTTGCGCGTAGGACATGTTCCAGTCCTGGACAAGATGTGGCATATCCTTGGCCTTATCTCGCACCTCAAAGCCGGGCATGCTATGCATGTCTAGAACCTTGAGAACTTTGTCAATATCTTCGAGGTATTGGCGGAAGTCATGCAGCAAATCACCGGCTTGGGTAAGCCAGTTGGTGCGAGATTCGGTAGAGGATGAGTCAATTAAGTTCAGAGGACCTGCGCATATAATGCAAAGGGTAAGTCAAATAAACCCAGACTCCAAAGAGTCGGAAGATGCAGATAAGTCATAAAAAGGGAAACATACCAAAGATGACATCGTCGACTTTGGCCTTCTCTTCCCGAAGACTCTAGACTTCAGCCCGAAGTGCCTCGGTAATGTCCCTCTCTCTGAAAAGATCATTGCTGAGATCCTAGATTTTCGTATATTGAAGCGTAATCTTATGATCACACTCCTAGGTGGCCATGGAGGTGGATTCGAGAATTTGAACAATGATCTTCTCATAATCCGCCTTAAGCTTATCCAGCTCTTGGCGGAGTTCCTTATTTTCCACCACCAGGGTTTTAAGATTCTCGTCCTCTTCAATCATAGCACATGACTGCTTTACTGGTGCTATAGTCAAAAGAACAACAGTTGAACAAAAAAATCGACTATGAAATACAAGACAAGGTTTGAGTTTCAGAATGTTTACCTTCAGCCTCATCCGTGGAAACCTTCAATTGAGCATTTTCAAGTCGGAGAGCTCTGATTTCTTTCCACTTGTTGCAATCATTCTTCAATAAATCATGGTTATAGGAATATACTTTCTGTAAGTCAGAATACCCAGAGTCAGAAGTGTACTAAAGACTCGGGCTAATATTTTTACTAATATCAGCACGAGCCTTCGGGGCTACACTAGTTCATTCTTTGGCATTCTAGGGAAGCATAAAACCGGAATTGACTATCCAGCTTCATGCTTGGGGGATAGAGAATATGATATGAAATAAGGAAACATGAGAAGCTGGAATTCTGACTTACATATTGTTCACGAATGAGTTTGTCCAAACTCGCATTCACTTCGGTGGCAACCTTCTCAGCGAAGGTTAGGGGGACCACTGGCGCAGTTGGAAGCTCGCCGGTCCTCAGCTTCTCGTCGCGAAGACGAACTTGTTCAAGAAGATCAGAGTGCTTGATATCCTCTGCTTCTTGCGCTTCTTCTTCGGCAGAGATAGTCTGGCTTTCCAGGCATTGCTGGGCTAGCCATTGGATTCCCTCCACAGACTTTCGAGATAAGCCAAGTTTGGCAAGTCCCGGATTGTCCAGGAGATTGTCGGCGAAGGTCTCTGCTGAGGGATCATTACCCGAAGAGGGTTCACCCTTATCAAAACTTGAGTCACCCATGGTGACGTTAGTTTCCACTTAATATTGCCTAGTTGTATCGCATCTTTGCCATGTCATGCATCATGTTATGAAAATGCCTAGTAGTCTACCATAGTATTAAATAGTGCATCGTGTGTTTCTTTTAGTGCTTTGCTTCTTCGCGGATTAGGCCATTGAGTTTATGCGAGTCTCGACAAGTTCTTTGGATGTGTATCTTTGGCAGTGTTTCTAGGCGAGCATTCTCCCCCTATCTATATATTTTGCATTTATAGTCTTTACTTCCTCCTATTGATGTACTGATATCCGTGTCGTGATGCTTTAGTTTTCCATACCATTTATATTCCGTGCAGCCTCTATATTGCCTTGGACACCTCCTATTGCATGTTATTTGGTAGACAGTTGGCCTTGCGACTCGTAGTTGCTTCCTCAGGTGTTGGTTCGAGTCGTGGAGTTCCACCATTGTTGGGAGGTTGGCAGATGCTTAATGGGGGAGATGATCATGGCTGTCATTATAACTTGACAATTAAAATGCTGGAAATAGATATAATGTAGAGGCACTGGTGGGTAATAGATGTTATTTGGTTTTTACCCGCCCACTTGTGTCCACCTAGGACCTCGAGTTCTCGACACCTATTCCGAGATCGAGCGTGCTAACCACATGTGGGGTGTGTGGGCACCCCTATCGACTTACTACTTGATTTCAAAGTATTGTACTAGGGGCCACAAAACTAGTTCAGGCCTTATACTTTACCTATTGTACCTATGCCATGTATGGCATGTTTAGTACATGTTGCTCGATGAACATTTATTACTGTTGTGTAGGTGTCGCACTCTGTCACGGGAATATATTTTCTATGGCATTTGCTCGTGTGACAAGTGCATGCAACCTCAGGGTCCGTACGAGGATTAGCTATACCTCGTACAGGTAGCTCTTTCAGGTGGCCCCCATGTCCTTGCTTTGGGTATTGGAAAGAGTCGTGTCCGAAGTTCCACCGACATAATGATGGGTGTATGTTAATTGATCTGGCAAAAAGGGTGGAAGTGCGTGTGGAAACTTTGGTGCACCCCTGTAGGGTTAAATCTTCTCAAAAAGTAATGTCTGCGGTTATGGACAACTTGGAGCACAGTTTCTCGATCATAGACAACTATAACTAAAGAATTACTATTATAATTTGACGTGGATCTGATATGACTAGTAAGTTGGATAACTACCATGGAATGAATGAATAAAACTGCCAATTGTGTGAGTTCCTTGAGGTGACTTCCTCGTTTGGTCTCAAGGGGGAAATATCAGGATGGGTATGTTTGGTGTTAGTATCAGATTGGTTCCGAATAGGTCTTTCTTATTCCTCTCTGATAGCCGACAGTTATATCGAGTATCTATAAGCTGTTTAGTGCATACTTCGCTGCCTCTTTAGTCCACCATACCTATGTAGGCGAGAGCTGCCGAATTCTAGACTCGTTGTGTACTAGTCTCAGTATTGACCGCTTCCTTTTTTCTTTTCCCATTGTCGACACCCCTTTTTTATTTTAACAGGTATAAGTTCGACTTTGTTAGCAGGGTTACCCTTCTGGCCCAGCCTGGGCAGGGTTATGGACGCCATTGGTTATCCTTCCGGACTCCTAGTCCAATTTGCATCTTATCCATACTCGGATGTTGTATTGTTTTCAAGGTGATTTGGATCTTTGTGCTGTATATCTTTATTCTTGACCCGTTGAGTCGTTGTTGTATATATGTTCTGTGGGTTCCATCGTGAACAATTGTGTAATGATATTACTTTGTTTTCCACCTGCACGCAATTAGCTAGTGGGCATACTTGAAGGCTGATTCGAGGGTGTTACAGTCCTGCTGCCTTCCGTCTTCACTCCATCAGTGCAGATGCCGCTCCTTCTGCCTTCCGCCTTCACTCCACCGGTGCCGGCAACAAGATTGGTTATGGAGACGATCTCCTTGCTCCTGACTTCCGCGTGCTAGTGGGTCATTCTTCTAGGCGCCCTTACGCAGTAAGAGAGAGTCATCCTATCCATGCTCGAGTTGGCATGTTCTTCGTATGAGGATGAAAAGGTTCGCATGGCCGAGTATTGAAAAGACGAAGAGTCTAAGAGGACAGAGTCGAACAAAGAGGGAGATGAGGGTAACGCAAGAAAGGGTGATAGTGGGAAGGAGGAGAAATATTAGAGCTAAACGGAGCACTGTTAGAGACACAGAGAGAAGACATGCTGGATAATAGAAAAGGGCGAGGCAAAACCTCGTAAAAGAAGAGAGGTCATTCGCGGCCGGGCACAACGAGTGCATGCTTAGGAGGGAGCACGACAGAGGGGAGTGCACCCTTGTGGTTTACCCGAGGGCAGAAAACATACTCGATGGGCCTCACATACGCACGTAGAGGCATCGCAGAAAGAGTAGCCTCACCATCATTGTTCATGGCAGGAGTCTCGAGGTTGGGTCCAGTGTACTCAAATAAGTCCATCCCAAGATGAAGTGAAAGCACCAGTAGCGAACCTTCCCTATTTACGCAAGAGTAGTAAACATAGGGAGTCGCCTTCCTAGCATAACCGGGGACAAAGATGTCGGGTTGAATGATGAATGGTTGTGCCAGCAGAGGCCTTGTATTCGTGGGGTCACTTGGGATGGCGACGTCATGTTGCACGATGAATGGTGGCGCCGGCACAGGGCTCATATTCGTGGCATCGCCGGGGACGTAGATGTCGTGTTACGAGACATACGGTTACGCTGGTAGAGGGAGTGTCTCATCCGGCACATCATACTGCGCAATGAACGGTTGTAGTGGCAGAGGGCGTGCCTCATCCGGCCAAGGGTGCATTTCTATAGGTATCCTAGTAGGGCCCTCCTCGCCGCCTGCAATAGAGTGAGGAATGCTACAGTTGACCCAAGTGCAGCCAAAGAAATCCATCATGAGATAAAACAGAAGCAACACCAATACCTAAAAAATAAGCAAAGAAATGTCAGTAAAACACGGGAAAATAGCAACAAAGAAAATAAGATCAAACCTAACGAAATAGAAGCAAAATAGTAGAAAAGAAGAGCAGAATGCTTACCTTAAAACGATGAAGAATGGAACCAAACACGAGGATGACCTATAATGCAGGGGGAGAGGTACGAGCTGCCGGCTCGTTGGACACATCAACCTCGTTTTGATAACGTTCCGAGATGTTCAAATCCAATATGGTTTGATTATCGTCGGAAACTTCAGTTGTTTCTTCGGAAGGCGGAGGTGGCGTGTCCACGCGGGTGAAGAAGGGAGTGTCGTAGCAGGTCAAATCAGCTACGTGGCACCCATATCCGATGCAGGAGTCCATGATAGCCTTGATGTCTTGCTCCTGTCCATCTTCGTCCACCTTGCAGTACACTCTTGTTACTTGCCAGATTTCCATGTTTCCATGGTCGCTCATAACCATGGTGAGAGTGTTTTGCGCTACGGTTCGCGCGTAGGACATGTTCCAGTCCTGGACAAGATGTGGCATATCCTTGGCCTTATCTTGCACCTCAAAGTCGGGCATGCTATGCATGTCCGGAACCTTGAGAACTTTGCCAATATCTTCGAGGGATTGGCGGAAGTCATGCAGCAAATCACCGACTTGGGTAAGCCAGTTGGTGCGAGATTCCGTAGAGGATGAGTCAATTAAGTTTAGAGGACCTACGCATATAATGCAAAGGGTAAGTCAAATAAACCCAGACTCCAAAGAGTCGGAAGATGCAGATAAGTCATAAAAAGGGAAACATACCAAAGATTACATCGTCGACTTTGGCCTTCTCTTCCCGAAGACTCTAGAGTTCAGCCCGAAGTGCCTCGGTAATGTCCCTCTCTCTAAAAAGATCATTGTTGAGATCCGAGATTTTCGTATATTGAAGCGTAATCTTATGATCACGCTCCTCGTTGGCCATGGAGGTGTATTCGAGAATTTGAGCAATGATCTTCTCATAATCCGCCTTAAGCTTATCCAGCTCTTGGAGGAGTTCCTTATTTTCCACCACCAGGGTTTTAAGATTCTCGGCCTCTTCAATCATAACACATGACTGCTTTACTAGTGCTATAGTCAAAAGAACAACAGTTGACCAAAAAAATCGACTATGAAATACAAGACAAGGTTTGAGTTTCAGAATGTTTACCTTCAGCCTCATCCGTGGAAACCTTCAATTGAGCATTTCCAAGTCGGAGAGCTCCGATTTCTTTCCACTTGTTGCAAACATTCTTCAATAAATCATGGTTATAGGAATATACTTTCTGTAAGTCAGAATACCTAGAGTCAGAAGTCTACTAAAGACTCGGGCTAATATTTTTACTAATATCAGCACAAGCCTTCGGGGCTACACTAGTTCATTCTTTGGCATCCTAGGGAAGCATAAAACCGGAATTGACTATCCAACTTCATGCTTGGGGGCTAGAGGATATGATATGAAATAAGGAAACATGAGAAGCTGGAATTCTTACTTACATATTGTTCACTAATGAGTTTGTCCAAACTCACATTCACTTCGGTGGCAACCTTCTCAGCGAAGGTTAGGGGGACCACTGGTGCAGTTGGAAGCTCGCCGATCCTCAGCTTCTTGTCGCAAAGACGAACTTGTTCAAGAAGATCAGAGTGCTTGATATCCTCTGCTTCTTGCGCTTCTTCTTCGGCAGAGATAGTCCGGCTTTCCAGGCATTGCTGGGCTAGCCGTTGGATTTCCTCCACAAACTTTCGAGATAAGCCAAGTTTGGCAAGTCCCGGATTGTCCAGGAGATTGTCGACGAAGGTCTCTGCTGAGGGATCATTACCTGAAGAGGGTTCACCCTTATCAAAACCTGAGTCACCCATGGTGATGTTAGTTTGCGATTCAAGGATCGCTGGCTCTGCTGGTTGAGCCGGATCTTCTACAACGGCCGGAGATGGAGTAATCTCCGGTGTTGCAGAAGGCTGAGGGGCAGGAGTTGGAGGAGCCACGATCGGAGAAGCTAATTTTAGCTTCAACTGGCGTAGAGGCTTCGAGATAACCCCTTTCCCATTGCCCTTGATGAGCTGTTTAACTCTGAGAAGGTAATAGAACATAGAACATTACATCTCGGAAGGAATTACGAATAAAATACAAAGACCTTGTGAGGAAAGATTACCTCTTCACAACGGGCACTTCCTTTGTGCCAATGGCCAATGTTGGTGCTTTGCATTTCTGAGGAACGACATCCGGCATTGGAACCAATTCACCCTTATCCTGGGAAAACTCAGGAGGATATCCCTCGATAGAAGCAAACTCCGACTCAGGGAGGTCGGCAAGCTGAAAAGAAGAAGTATATCGGTATTGTGAAATAATATAAAGTTGAGCACATAAAAAGAGTTGCTGCTGAAGCTTACCGGCACAACCGGATCTTCCGCTGTGCATGTCCAGGGACAGCTCTGGAATCTTCCTCTCAATCCGCTCCCTTATCAGCCATTTGATTTGGCTTACATAATCTTTTGGCTCGTAGGTTTTGGGGCTGATGCAGAGGGAATCCTTCTTTGACGACGTGATGGAATGCATCAGTCGATCTCCATTATGTTGAAGAGGTTGGATCCGGCGTGCCACCCAGCATTGAACTAAGTCGGACCCTATCAGGCCCTTGTGTTTCATCAGGTACTCGATCTGCCTCTTGGCGAGGAGGAGATCGTTGCTGAGAGCCAGAGCAACCTCATCCCAGGATTCTTGAGGCGTGGCGGCTCCATCGATGAAACTCGGCAAAGCAGTATCTTTGCTGGGAGCGGGAATATCCTTGTGATAGAAAAAAGTGGATGGCCATTTCTTGACCGACTCACTAGCCATGATCCGAGGATAGACGCGTTCTCGTCTAACCAAAAACTAATAGTACCGGTAATATAAGGATTACCGGCAGTAATGGAATTTCTCCGGACATGAAAGTAGTACCAGAAGAGAGTAAGGCTCGGCCTAATGCCGAGATACCCCTCGCAAAAAGAGGCGTACGCACTCATCTCTAAGATGGAGTTCGGGGGGAGATGATGGAGATGAACTTCGTAATGACCTATGACCTCAGAAAAGAAATCTGAGGGAGGAAAACTCAAACCTCTGTCAAGGTGAGTGCTGAAGTGCACTCGCTCGTTGTCGCGGAGGTTGGGGATGGTTTCGCCGAAGCCGCTCTGCCAGTCGCTGGTGTGGAGGAGCCCTTCTTCTTCCACGACACAGAGCTTGGGATCGTCGAGGACGCATGGGATCCAAACCCTGCGGTTGCTCTCCTTCTCCACCACTGCTGCCGTGTCGGAGGATGATGCAGAAGCCATTTTTCTGGTGCGCCGGTGACCTTGGATGGGTGACGCTAGAGATTGTTAGGGAGAAGAGGAGCTCTTGGATTGTGGGAGGCGTTAGGGAGAAGGAAACAGCGCAAAGTGCTGGTGAGGAGAGATGAGGAATAGGATCTTCACCGCTTATATCCACCGGCTGCGTCAAGATTCGTGTAAACGCTACAGTGAACGTGCCATGTGTCGTGGAAAGGACTGGGAAACCCCCACACGATGATTGCGTCGCCTCGATCTCCACGCACGCATTGAAATGGCACCTTGGTTCTGCAAAAGGCAGACCCACCAACGGTCGTGCTAACAGGAAATGTCTGTTAGTAACGTGACTTGACCATGGCTAGTGTTAGGTTACGTTAGAAAACAAGTTCCGGCTTAGTTTGAATTTCAAGCTGGAAACACGAATAACGTATTTATAGGTCCGACTCATTTTTGAGACCCGGATCGTATCTTTTCTGTTGAAGTTTCAGGAACCCTTCAAGATTCTGCAAGCAAAAGATCAAGCTAAGATGATGATGAATCCGACTTTGGATCTTGGAGGCCTCCGGGGCTGCTGTTGGGGATATACTTTCTGGTTATCCTCACTGTACCTCATTGACCATGGTGGCCCATTTCGGTTTAGAGCTTTGCTTCACGGGCGGACCAGTCAGGAAGAAGAGACGGAGTCCAGTCTGGCTACGGGAAGGCCTAGAAGACTTACCGGCATAGGCCCATAGTGTTACTTGTAGTTCAAGATGTACTCTGTAACCGACTCTTAGTCGTAGCCGGATGGATCTCTCTTGTAAACCCTAGGCCGAATATCTATATAAGCCAACCTAGGGACAGCCTTTAGGGCACACCTCAATAGTCTACAATCTCAACTCGCACAGGCAAAACCCTTGTAACCCATATTCCGCCTCTGCCGTATTATTGGATTGCTAGCAGGAGTAGGATCCGTCCAAAGCTGGCGGATTTGAACCTGGGTAAACTTGTGTGCTCACCATCCCGGAATACCGTACGTCTCACACCCCTCTCTTCCACACGCCTCGAGGACCCCCTCGGCGTACTTGTCATCAATCCGACGACAATTAGTGTTCTCTTAGTTGGTCGCTCCCAGTATTTTGCTAAGCCTCCACATGTACCACGTATGAGTTCCACTCATGCATCCAACCCCCAAGAAAACCAAGTTGTACCATAGAGTCCACTATAAATTCCTATGCATGGTGTGTTACACCATTCCAAGTATATTCATGCTTTTATCTACCTTCCGAATTGTCATGTGAACACTAGTGATTAATGATCTCACGAACTTGATGGCACACTTTACTTTCTTGCACTTAATAAACTTGAACCATTGTGTCCATCTATGTTGCGTATATGCTTGCACTTTATAAGTTGAAAATTAGCAGAACCATTCTATCATGCGGAACGCTTTCGACATTGCACTTATTATTCAGTTGATATCATATTGATACATTGCAAATGTATCTATAATTTTTGATGTTCCATGCTTGGTTCTATCTACTTTCTTGTGTTTTGTTCCAAGTTTGGAGTACTTTTCATATGATTTCTTGGACTAACCTATTAACAAGATGCCAAAGTGCTAGTTGCCTGTTTTCTGCTGTTTTTGGTTCCAGGAAGTCAGAAAATGAATATTCTCGGAATTGGACGGGACAAAAGCCAAAGTTACTAATTTCCCGGAAGACTCATGGAGCCAGAAGGAGAGTCGGTGAGGGGCCATAGGGTGGCCACACCACCCCTAGGCGCGGGTCCACCTAGGCCGCGCCAGGGCATGGTGTGGGCCCCCTGGCCGCCCACCGACCTTGCCCTCTAGCCTATAAGAAGCCTCCTAAAGCCAAAACCCTAGGTCATCAATCAGAAATCCACGAAAAGTTCCGCAGTGCCACCGCCACCGAAGGGAGATTCGGGGGACAAAAAGTCTCTGTTCCGGCACCCTGCCGGGACAGGGAAGTGCCCCGGAGCCATCTCCATCGATCTCCACCGCCATCTCCATCACCATTGCTGATTCCCATGATGAGGAGGGAGTAGTTCTCTCTTGAGGCTAAGGGTTCTACCAGTAGCTATGTGTTCATCTCTGTCTCTATGCATGACCATATTGTGATCATGAGCTTGTAATCTATAGATCTACCTTGCTACTCAAGTGCTTTAATGAATCTCTGCTCTCCCCATGTGTGTGAAAGTGACAGCGTGCTCACCATGGTGGCACTTAGGCTAGAGATTACAAATACTTGTTATGAGTTATATTTGGAGTTGGATGTCTTTATGAAATTTTGGTGTTTGTTGGAACCATCTAGAGCTCAAGGTGATAGTGTGGGGTTATCTAGATGGGAAAGACTTACTTTGAGGTGTGTTGTTATAGCCCTACCATCGATTAGAGTGTTCAACCGGAGAGTAGTTAAGAGTAGTATCATAAAGAGAAGATATTTATATGAGAGAGTGTTCACTAGTGAAAGTATGATCCCTAGGCCTTGTTTCTAAGCTTTGATACACCGTTTGCAATTAGATCTGTTACATGTTTGCTTGCTTCCATCTTTATTTCAGTTTTCCTTTACTCTCTTCCACGCCATTATTTTCTAGCACTGTTGTCTTTTATCCATACCACTTGTATTTCACTATCTCTTCGCCGAACTAGTGCACCTATACACCTGACAAGTGTATTGGGTGTGTTGGGGACACAAGAGACTTCTTGTATCTTTATTGCAGGGTTGCTTGAGAGGGAATACCTTTGACCACTTCCTCCCTGAGTTCGATAAACCTTGGGTGATCCACTTAAGGGAAAACTTGCTGCTGTTCTACAAACCTCTGCACTTGGAGGCCCAACAACTATCTACAAGAATAGAAGTGCGTAGACATCAAGCTATTTTCTGGCGCCGTTGTCGGGGAGGTAAGGTAAAGGGTATTCACAACGGACGATTAAAGAAGAAGAACCTCCCATGGCAAACGCCTATTTTCTGGCACCGTTGCCGGGGAGGTAAGGTAAAAGGTACTCACATCCTCCGGTGTGAGTGCTCGAAGTTATTTCCTTTAGATTCTGCAATTTTGTATTTTTGTTTCTTGTTTTCACTAGTTAGGCTTAATGGAAAACAACAACAAAATTAGAGAGCTTTATAGTATTTATCTTGAGTTTGGACATGAAGTGTTTGAAGAGAAAATTAAAAACCTATGGAACTTTATTTGCATGCTAATAGCAATGTTGTTTGTATGAATTCTTTGGACATCATTATTTTTAATGCTATGGAAAAGTCTAAGCTTGGGGAAGCTAGTTTTTATGAAAATGATCTTTTTGAGTTCCCCAACTTTAGAAGATAGCTATTCTATTGCTTATGATGATACCAGACCTCCAATATATCATGATTACAATGATGAATATGATATTTTCAGTCCACCTACTATTGAGGTTGAAATTAATTATGACTACAATATGCCTCCTATATTTGATGATTATGGTGATGAGAATAATAATGATAGCTATTTTGTTGAATTTGCTCCCACTATGATTAATAAGAATGACTATGCTTATGTGGAGAGTAATAATTATATGCATGTGGCTCATGATAAGAATGTTTTATGTGATAGTTATATTGTTAATTTTATTCATGATGCCACTGAAAGTTATTATGAGAGAGGGAAACATGGTTTTATGTATCTCAACAATATTAAGTTTCCCCCCTTTATGTTGAATTTTTTGAAGTTGCACTTGTTTTGCTTTCCTATGCTTGTTGCTTTCTGCTTTCATGACTTGTTTCTTTACAAGATTTCTATGCATAGGAATTGGGTTAGACTTAAATGTGTTTTAAATTTGCTTCTTGATGCTCTCTTTTACTTCAATTCATATTTCTTATGTGAGCATCTCCTCAAACTATCATGCCTAACTTAAAGGCGTTAAAGAAAAGTACTTATTGGGAGATAACCCAAAAGTTTTAGATGAGTCTTGGAAGTTATTACCTCTGTAATAACCGCTACTTATCCTTTTTATTTGCTTTTTGTGCCAAGAGTAACCTCTAATGAGACAGAAGTAATGATTGGGAAAGTTGCTGTCCCGAAACAGATTTCTATACTTCACCGTAAAAATTCGTGTTCAATCTCTGTACATCCTTTTGAGGCATGAATTTTTGTGCTTCTGACCCAGGTTGTTATCTAACTTTCTTTAGTTTAACACTTTTCGAGAAGGGCTTCAAAATAAATCGTCTTTACCTGCTGTTCTGTTTTGACAGATTTCTGCCATTATTTGCATTTGCTTCTTGTTGGTTCCTTTTTGAGTTCTTTTGGGGAATTGAGCTTTTTGAGAGAAGTGATACAGTAGCTAGTGTTTTATTGTAAGTTTATTTGGTGTTGAACTGAACCTTAAGACTTATTTATCTTGAGTGCACTAATGTTGCTAATAAAGATTGTGTGAAGTTTTGTATGAAGGAAAATTTTCAGGTGTATGGAAGGAATGAGTAATGAGATGAAGAATGGACTAAAGCTCAAGCTTAGGGATGCCACACGTGTCACCCCCTATAAATATCCAAGAAGTACAAGCGTCAAAGCTTGGGGATGCCCAAGGCATCCTCTTCTTCATCAATAAAAATCCAGGTTTCTTCCAAACGCTTCATTTTTATTGTTTCATGCACAGTTGTGTTTTTCTTGGAGCGTCTTCTTTTTCATTTTCATTTTGGTTTTAGTTTGCTTTGCTTTCCTTAGTTTTATGAATAAATTGGTTGGACCCCCTCTTTCATACATTGGTTTGCAAATAGTTTGGTTTGGTTTGTAAAAGAGTAGCAAAGTTCATGCTTATGTGGTAAAAAGAGCTTGTTTTTGACTGTGTCCTATGCTTTGTCATGCCATGCTTGATATTGTTTTGGCTTTATGCTTAGTATTCTTTGTTGTAGCATGACTTGTTATAAACAATTGATATTTCTTAATGTGCCTTGGATGAATCATGCGTTGTTTTAGCATATTAAAGCATAGTATAGTGGTATTCTCCTTTGATGCTTTATTTGCATTGACTTGGCGCATGCTCACACCATGTTATGACTATCTCAAGTCACCATAGCCTTTATGATCATTTAGTTTTCAACTTGTAGTATCACTTTATGCTTTGATCAATGATGTTTTGTCGCTCTGCATGATTATGGCCATTATTGCTCTCTTAGTTTGTCGCTCCCAGTCTTTTGCTAGCCTCCACAACAAAGTATGAGTTCCACTCATGCATCCAACTCCCTAAACCATGTTATTCCAAAGAGTCCACCATACCTACCTATTAGCTTATGCTATTCCAAGTATATTCATGCTTTTGTTTACCTTCCAAATTAAACTTGTTATGAGAAAACTAGTGATTAAAGCTCTCACGAACTTGATGGCAGACTTTACTTTTCTTGCCCTTAATAAACTTGAACCATTGTGTCTTCTATGTTGTATATGCTTGCACTTATTTGTCGGGAATTAGCAGAACCATGCTTTCATGGGGAACGCTTTCAACATTGCACTTGGTACTTGTACCTAGTTGATATCATGCTCTTTTGTATATGGATGTCGTCGGTGTGAAATGAAAGGGGAGCTTGTAAGTCCATGGAGTTATGTATATGTGTTAGAGAAACGCCTGGGCCGCTGGTCTAATCCATGATGACATGGTGGAAACCTGCAGCATAACCATAATGAGATGTCTATGAAGCATTCTTCTTATAAAAAAGAGTCCTATATTGAGAAAAAAAGAGAAAAAGAGAAAAAAAAAGAGATACTATGAAAAGAGGAAAGAGAGAAAAAAGCACCATATTCCCATGGTAAATAAGAAAAATGCTGAGATGCTCCTTGTCTTCTTACCTTGTCATTTTGATATGGGGATTCTTCCGTATCATCGGGCAAGGGGTACCCCGTTGGCGGTTCTCGATGATACACATATAATTACAATGACAAGAACTTACCGGTGACTAAACTTGAGTAGCATGAGGAGCGGCCCTCGTATACAAGGGACATGAGATTTCTGACTTATACTTCGTGAAGCATGTACACCATAGTTTGTTCACTTTAACCTTAATCACTTCAAGATGCTTATGATAGGGGCAATGAGAGCTGAAAGCTATAAGTACCATAATTTTTGGAAGCTCTTTATGAGACTTGAATCCCTACTTCCTTTTACAAAGGCTTTTCTTCCACCATTATATTGAGTCTACACCTTCTACCTTTATGCACCTACTTTGAGAGCATAGTGGCCATTCTTAGTTCTATGTGCATTCTCCCAAGACTAGTTGATTGATGCATAACTTGTTATTGCTTGTTTTAAACTATTTGTATCTAGTCACTCTTATGAACTTTGAAGGTGTCCTATGCAATTATACTTGCTACTCTATGAGGGACAAGCTG
Organism: Avena eriantha; assembly: GCA_910589775.1. Classification (NCBI taxonomy): domain Eukaryota; kingdom Viridiplantae; phylum Streptophyta; class Magnoliopsida; order Poales; family Poaceae; genus Avena; species Avena eriantha. Next base: position 258,948,405 of record OU342744.1, on the reverse strand, counting down.
AATGCCATTATGCTATGTTTTCTTTATGTGAGACAAACAAAGCTCTTGCAAAGCATTGTTATTCATGAATCTTTTGTTTTTGCCTTTTCATGTTGCATCATAGTTCCTTTGCTTATTGCTAGAACTTTTTCTTTCATGTTATGATTGAAGTACTTTGGTCCCAGCTTTTCAATGTTTTACAAATACTTTGATCAAGGTTGTGATGGTGCATGTCACCTCAAAAATTATTCTTTCTTTTTATCACTCACCTACTCAAGGACGAGCAGGAGTTAAGCTTTGGGATGTTGATACATTGCGAACGTATCTATAATTTTTGATGTTCCATGCTTGGTTCTATCTACTTTCTTGTGTTTTGTTCCAACTTTGGAGTACTTTTCATATGATTTCTTGGACTAAGCTATTAACAAGATGCCACAGTGCTAGTTGCCTGTTTTCTGCTGTTTTTGGTTCCGGGAAGTCAGAAAATGGATATTCTCGGAATTGGACGGGACAAAAGCCAAAGTTACTATTTTCCCGGAAGCCTCACGGAGCCAGAAGGAGAGTGGGAGAGGGGCCATAGGGTGGCCACACCATCCCTAGGAGCGGGTCCACCTAGGCTACGCCAGGGCATGGTGTGGGCCCCCTGGCCGCCCACCGACCTTGCCCTCTAGCCTATAAGAAGCCTCCTAAAGCCAAAACCCTAGGTCATCAATCAGAAATCCACGAAAAGTTCCGCAGCGCCGCCGCCACCGAAGGGAGATTCGGGGGACAGAAAGTCTATGTTCCGGCACCCTGCCGGGATGGGGAAGTGCCCCCGGAGCCATCTCCATCGATCTCCACCACCATCTCCATCACCATTGCTGATTCCCATGATGAGGAGGGAGTAGTTCTCTCTTGAGGCTAAGGGTTCTACCGGTACCTATGCGTTCATCTCTCTCTATGCATGATCATATTGTGATCATGTGCTTGTAATCTATAGATCTACCTTGCTACTCAAGTGCTTTAATGAATCTCTGCTCTCCCCATGTGTGTGAAAGTGACAGCGTGCTCACCATGGTGGCACTTAGGCTAGAGATTACAAATACTTGTTATTAGTTATATTTGGAGTTGGATGTCTTTATGAAATTGTGGTGTTTGTTGGAACCATCTAGAGCTCAAGGTGATAGTGTGGGGTTATCTAGATGGGAAAGCCTTACTTTGAGGTGTGCTGTTATAGCCCTACCATCGATTAGAGTGTTCAACCGGAGAGTAGTTAAGAGTAGTATCACAAAGAGCAGATATTTATATGAGAGAGTGTTCACTAGTGAAAGTATGATCCCTAGGCCTTGTTTCTAAGGTTTGATACACCGTTTGCAATTAGATCTGTTACATGTTTGCTTGCTTCCATCTTTATTTCAGTTTGCCTTTACTCTCTTCCATGCCATCAAAGTATTTTCTAGCACTGTTGTCTTTTATCCATACCACTTGTATTTCACTATCTCTTCGCCGAACTAGTGCACCTATACACCTGACAAGTGTATTGGGTGTGTTGGGGACACAAGAGACTTCTTGTATCTTGATTGCAGGGTTGCTTGAGAGGGAATACCTTTGACCACTTCCTCCCTGAGTTCGATAAACCTTGGGTGATCCACTTAAGGGAAAACTTGCTGCTGTTCTACAAACCTCTGCACTTGGAGGCCCAACAATTGTCTACAAGAATAGAAGTGCGTAGACATCACATATTCTTTTGTTTATGGATCACAGCGGTGTGAAATAAAATGGGAGCTTCTAAGCTCATGGAGTTTGTATATGTGTTAGAGAAACGCCTGGGCGGCTAGCCTAAGCCATGCCTAATCATGGTGGAAACTTGTAGCATAACCATAGTGAGCATTATGTGAAGCATCCTCAATAAAAACCTATGCAAAAAGCAAATAAAAAGATCGTTGAGATGCTCATTGTCTGTTGCCTTGTCATTTTGATATGGGATAGCTCATGTATCATGGGGTAAGGGGTACCTTGTTGGCGGTTCTCCATGATACACATGTACTTACAATGACAAGACCTTGCTTGTGACTAAAGTTGAGTAGCATGAGGTCCGAGACTCGTAGGAAAGGGGCATGAGATTTTTGGCTTATAACTTGTCAAGCATATCCTCATATTTGTTCACTTTAACCTTAATCACGTAAAAGATGCTTACAATAGGGGTAATGAGAGCTGAAAGCTAATGAGTACCATAATTTTTGGAAGCTCTTTATGAGACTTGAAATCCCTGCTTCCCTCTTATGAAGGGCCTTTCTTTTTTACTTTATGTTGAGTCTCCATCTTCTATCTTTATGCAACAATTGAGAGAGCATAGTGACCATTATTAGTTTAATGTGCATTGTTCCAAAACTTGTTGATTGATTCATAACTGTGATATTACTTGTTCTTAAAATTATTTGTATCTAGTCATCCTTATGAACTTTGAAGGTGTCATATGCATTTATGTTTTGCTATACCATGAAGGACAAGCTGAATACCATTCTTATTATGTTTTCTATATGAGAAACAAACAAATGTATTTTAATGCATTGTTATTCATGAATATTTTGTTTGTACCTTTTTCATGTTACAAATAGTTGCTATGTCTTATTGTCAGAACGCTGTCTTTTATGTTCATGTGAGAGTACTTTGATCCCAGCAATCAATGCTTTAAAAATATGATGGTGCATGTTACCTAAAAAATTATTCTTTTTATCACTTACCTACTCGAGGACAAGCAGGAGTTAAGCTTGGGGATGTTGATACATCATAAACGTATCTATAATTTTTCATGTTCCATGCTTGTTTTATATCTGCTTTCTTATGTTTTGTTCAAAGTTTGAGGTATTTTTATACATTTTCTGGGACAAACCTATTAACAAGATGCCACAGTGCCAGTTGCCTGCTTTCTGCTATTTTAGGTTTCAGAAAAGCTAGTAAGGAAATATTCTCGGAATTGGATGGGACAAAAGCCAAAGTCAGTATTTTACCCGAAGCAACACGGAGTCCGGAGGGGAGACGAAGTGGCACAACAGGGTGGCCACACCTGGTGGCAGCGCGCCCAACCCTAGGGCGCGCCACCAGGGGGTGTGGTCCCCCTGGTGCTCCACGGACCTTGCCCCTTGATGACCCACAAGTATAGGGGGTGTATCGCAGTATTTTCGAGGGAAGTGAAACCCAATTTATTGATTCGACACAAGGGGAGCCAAAGAATATTTATAAGCCTTAACAACTGAGTTTTCAATTCAGCTGCACCTGGAAACAATCTTGCTCACAACAGTTTATCAGTAGCAACAGTTTTGTAGTAACAATAGCAGAGTAATAGCAGTAGTAAAAGTAAAGACAGTAGTAAGAATTACAGTAAACAGTAGGATTAAAGCGCGGTAGGCATAGGGATGGATGGACGGGCGTTGCATGGACAAGACAATTCATATGGCAATCAGAACATAGGGCATTTGCAGATAAATAAGATAAAGCATCCAAGTACTAAATAATCATAGGCATGTGTTCCATATATAGTCATACGTGCTCGCAATAAGAAATTGCACAACATCTTTTGTCCTGCCAGCTCGTTTGCAGCGAGGCCTCAAGGGAACTACTGGCAATTAAGGTGCTCCTTTTAATAGAGCACCGGAGCAAAGCATTAACACTTCGTGAACACATGTGATCCTCACATCAAAGCCATTCCCTCTGGTTATCCCGATTGCTGTCAGTTCGGGGCCTTTGGTTCCGGACAACAATATGTGTATACAACTTGTAGGTAAGACCATAAACAATACTATCATAATGAATCAATAGCATGTTCAGATCTAAAATCATGGCACTCGGTCCCTAGTGACAAGCATTAAGCAAAACAAGTTGCAACAAAGTCAAAAAAAACACTAATAATAGATACTAGGCACCATGCCCTAACAATCTGATACCATTACATAAAAGATCTCATCCAATCCCTACCATCCCCATAGCCTACAGCGGGTGATTACTCTCTCATAGATGGGCGAACCATGTATGGTCGATGGAGAAGTGATGGTGATGATGATGGCGATGATCTCCTCCAATTCCCCGTCTCGGCAGGGTGCCAGAACGGAGTTTCTGGTTCCAAATCGTGGAATCTGGTGGTGGCGGCGTAGCGGAACCCTTTCTGGAAAAACATTGAACCCCCCTTGATTTTTAGGTCAAGAGGCAACTTATAGGCGAAGAGGGAGGCCGAGGGGGCAGCCGAGGCGACCACACCACCCCCAGGCGCAGCCTGGCCTGGCCTGCGCGGCCAGGTGGTGTGGGCCCCTCGTGGCCCTACTCCGTCTCGTCTTCTGACTCCATGAGTCTTCGGGTAAAATATGATTTTTGGCATATTTTCCAGGAGTTTTCCTGATAGTTGATTTTTTGCACAAAAACTAGACACCAAGGTAATTCTACTGAAAACAGCGTTAGTCTGTGTTAGTTGTATCCAAATCACACAATAGCAAAAGTGTTCAGGAAACTAGATATGTTTTGGACGTATCAACTCCCCCCAAGCTTAGCTTATTGCTTGTCCTCAAGCAATTCAGTTGAAAACTGAGTGCGATAAAAGAAACTTTCACAAACACATTTGCTTCATAAGATGTATATATTCTCAGCATATGATCAACTACTCAGGCAATTCATAATAAAGAGTATGCAACTAAGTTTACTTAATAGTCATTGCAGGCTATGAAGAGATTCCAACTCAAAAATAATAGGTAGCATGAAACATAAACATAAACATAAGCAACATTGCAATGCTCATAAGAAGGTATGATAGAGTGGTATCTCGCTTGCCTTTGATTGTAGAGCAAACATAAATGCCAAGGCACCTCCGAAGTTCAAGTGGAGACTAGAAGTAAAGATATCAAAGATACAAGCATCAAAGTTATGACACAATTAATGAAGTTTTGAGACAAGCATATTACACTAAGAATGACAACTATGCTCTCAAGAAACTGCTCATAGAATATGTGGTGACTCAACAAGGAAAAGAAAAGGTTTTGAAAGGTTTGAAAGGCTTGCAAATGCTGAAAGTATGGTACTCATTAGCTTTGAGCTCTCATTTCCCCTAACATAAGCATCTTTAAATGGTTAAGGTGAAAGTGAGGTCCAATCTGAGTTATATGCTTGACAGACTATAAACTAGAAATCTCATGTCCCTTGAGTACGAGGGCCGCTCCTCATGCTACTCAACTTTAGTTACCGGTAAGTTCTTGTCATAGTAAATACATGCGTATCATAGAGAACCGCCAATGGGGTACCCCTTGCCCGATGATACGGAAGAATCCCCATATCAAAATGACAATGCAAGCAGACAACGAGCATCTCATCAATCTTCTTATTTACCATGGGAAAATGGTGCCTTTTTTATCTCTTTCCTATTTTCTCATATCTCTTTTTTTCTTTTTATCAATAGCTATCTCTCTTTTTTTATAAGAAGAATGCTTCATAGATACTCATTATGGTTACGCTACAGGTTTCCACCATGATTAGGCATGGATTAGACCGGCGGCCCAAGCGTTTCACTAACACACATACATAACTCCATGTACTTACAAGCTCCCCTTTTATTTCACACCGACGACATCCGCAAACAAAAGAGCATGATATCAACTGGGTATATATTTATAGGTGTTGAAAGCGTTCCCCGTGACAGCACGATTCTGCTAATCCCCAGCCTATAATTTGCAAGCATATAACTTTCATGGATAGTCACAATGGTTCAGGTTTATTAAGTGCAAGAAATAAAGTGTGCCATCAAGTTTGTGAGATCTTTACTAACTAACTTTCTCATAACAAGCAAACATTTTATTCAGAAGAAAACAAGGCATAACGAATATGCATGGAAAAGCAAATGATGCTAATAGGTAGGTATGGTGGACTCTTTTGGCAATAATGATTTTAGGGAATTGGAAACACGAGTAAAGCTCATACTCAGTGAAAGTGAAGGCTAGCAATAGTAAGGGAGCGACAAACGAGAGAGAAATAACTGTCATAATCATGCTTGCAACAAAACATGACTAATCATGGCATGAAAGTGATTCAAGACCCCTGAAGAAAAATAATTCATCGAGGCTTAACTGATTATTGTTTCAGTCATATGCATGCATGAGAATGTGCCAAGTAAATTCAAGTGAAACATCCAGAGGAGGATACCACAGTGTCATACCAAGTTATGAATAGAGCAATGCAAGCAAATGTTCATACGACATGCTACAGACTATTAGCAAGCTGGAGCCAATCATAAGAAAGCAAGAACTACTAAGCATCCATAAATAACATACACCCTACATGAACAGACTAAGCATGCCCACAATGATGAGTATATGTACAAAAATGAAAACAAATAGAGTTCGTTACCATCCTCTTACCACACCTCAAGTTGTCATTAATCCTCATTATTACCCTTCACTTGTGTGGCTTGAATAATAACATGAAACCAAATTCCACTGAGGACTGCTGAACCCTGCAACAAACTTCACAAAACCAAAGAAGAACAACAAATATTTTTGGTGTTTTTGATTTTTAAAGGCAAGAACAAAAAGGAAAAACAAGCAAAGCAAAATCTTTTTGGGTTTTTCGAATAGTTCAAACAAAGCAAAAAGGAAAAATCAACCCCAGGCAAAAAGAAGCAAACAAAGAGAAACAAAGAAAATATTTTTGGTCTTTTTGTGTTTTAGAGAGCAAAAGTAAAGAAAGAACAAAAACTAAAAAGAGAACGAAGTATGGATATATAGAGTACCGACTAAACATGATATGTAGATGAGCATGATGTCGGTGTACCTCCCTCCAAGCTTAGGATTTTGGCCTAAGTGGGTATCAACCCCAACGCGGGTAAGCGTTCCAAGCAGGCGGGTCATTGTAAGAATGATCGTGGTTATGCCCTTGGGAAGAAGAAGAGGCTCCCCAATCATAGGTAGGCTGCTGATATGAAGACTCTCCCTCATTCGAGGGCTGGACCAAATCACCTGTAACCTCCCTTCCAGTATCATGCTCCTATTGGGAGAGCTCTCCCAGATACATATCGAGCTCCTCCTTAGTGAGTGACCATCCTACCCTGGTTTCAAGGTTAAACAAAACATGTGCAGGCAAAATAACAACATGTTCGGACTTACTCCTTCTCCAACCACCCTTGAGAAAGGTTATTTCATAAGACAAATCACTCTAATGAGCCCAGGAAGAAACAACTTTATGCTGTATCATGGAATTAAGGTCAAGCCTCTCTATGGGAAACTATAGGTCTAGATGATGAGGCACTACACCATGCAAAGCTAATAAACAAGAGTCGATGAGGCCTCCACAAATTCCACCTTTCTCGCGGTTAGCAGCAAGATGGAAAGCTATCAAGGCACCCAAATTATAAGTCCTATCCTGTTTTAAAGCAGCTAAGGTGAATGCTAGATCATATGAGGATAACTTATTAGTAGTTTTCCTAATGAGAACACACTTGACAATAAAGTAAGCAAAGTAGCGAATAGGCGGGAGATGAATGTTACGGATTTTCCCGCTCTCCTTTGAGAAGCTGCTCCCTTGGAAAATCTCCACATACAAGTCCATGAGTGGTGTAGGTCGCTCTTTAATCCTTCCACACGATCCCCACTGAGGTACCTTCATAGCTGCACAAAAGTCATCAAGAGGAAGGTCGACAGCCATATTGTAAATTTTGTAGTGAACCATGGGGTTAGGCAAAGAGCAACTAAATCGAAAGTCCTCCACTACAGACATAGTTAGTTTCACAAATTGACAAGGTTCATTTTCCACAAAATGCTCCAATCATGTATTAGCAACTAAAGTATGTAAGTCCTGGGAAATTCCTGCAGCCCTCATGAATTCGGGGCATGGATAGATGGAAGGAAAAACTTCCTCCTCTCGGTGAACCTTCATAACCTTAGGCACCCTTAGTTCATGTTGGTTGAGTTGGTGTGCATTCATCTTTTATTCTGAAATTTAAACATCCATTATACAAGTGATTACAAAGTGAATACATAATGAAGGGAACTACTCATAGGGACTTGTAAGAGGCCTAAACATGCATCAAAACAATATCTCTAAGCATTGAACAAGCTTACAAGCTCTCATAACCTGTCACCTACAGCAGCAAGATACTCAAGATATAAACCACTAAACACAAATCTACTTGGACAACCAGAGGATTCACATACCGGAGAACAAATGCTCCAAATTTTAGCAGCAAAGATGGGCTGAGCAAGGAGATCGAAAAATCATGGACAAGAACAGCAAGAACGCGATTTCGAGCAATGAACTGGTGTTTTCTCGGGAAAGAGAAAGAAGTGGCAAGTGAGAGAGTGAGTGGAGGGCCAGGGGTGGCCCACACCATGGCCAGGCGCGCCCCTGGGCTGGGCGCGCCACCAGGTGGTGTGCCTGCCTGGTGGGTCCCCCTGGTCCTCTCCAAGCACTTCTCTGCCCCTTTTTCACGTAAAATTTTAATATGAATTTTCTAGAATTTTTCGACACTTTATTTTTGAGCAATTTTCAGGTATAGATGAATGATTTTCTGACAGAAAAAAGTTTCTGGAATGATGCAATGAAAAAACAAAGCTAAAACTTCAGAAGTTCTAAGACACTCTAATAAGCAAGCAACTAACAATAGAAAAGTAAACTAAGAAAAGCAAAAACTAGAATGGACAAAATAAAAGTAAACAAAGATAATCATGGTGAAAACATTGTTTTGTTCATTAAAATCCTTTTGTTAACAAGGTTGATCAGGCCTTGTTACCAAAAAAATTATATGAAACAAAACTTTGAATTCCACTAATGATTATGTTACCTCAACATTGATAGCAATGGTCCCAATCATAATAGTTTCATATTTTTCTCTTGGTATGGGACAATATATTTCTCCAACTTGAATGCCCTCAACTTGTTCAATTGAATTCAAACCATAAGTCCTATCAATCTTCTTGGGGAAATAGACAGTATGCTCCTTGTCATTAACATTAAAAGTCACCTTTCCTTGATTACAATTAATAACAGCTCCTGCAGTATTAAGAAAAGGTCTCCCAAGAACAATAGACATATTATCATCTTCAGGCATTTCAAGCACAACAAAATCATTTAATATCAAGCAATTATGAGCCACTTGAATAGGTACATCCTCACATATACCAACAGGAATAGTAGTAGATTTATCAGCCTTTTGCAAAGATATATCAGTTGGTATTAGTTTTCCCAATTGAAGTCTCTTATAGAGAGAAAAAGGCATAACACTAACTCCTGCTCCCAAATCACACAAAGCAGTTCTAACATAACTATTTTTAATAAAGCAAGGAATAGTTGGAATCCCTGGGTATCCAAGTTTCTTAGGAACCTTACCATTAAAGGAATAATTAGCAAGCAAAGTAGAAATTCTTCATTAGGTATCTTCCTTTTATTCGAAACAATATCCTTCATATACTTTGAATAAGGAGGCAATTTAATAGCATCAGTCAAAGGAATTTGCAAGAATAAAAGTTTCATCTACTCACAAAACTTATTATAGTGTTCATCTTCCTTTGAATTGTGTTTCTTATCACGGAAAGGCATAGGTTTTCGTACCCAAGGCTCTCTTTCACTACCATGTTTCTTAGCAACAAAATTTTCTTTAGTATATTCAGTATTGTTAGTGTGCCTTTCAGGTTCTTCTTCAACTTTTTCTTTACCAGGAGCATCATTTTCTTCATTACCACTTTCAGTTTCAGCATCAGAGACAGATATACTATTAGGATCTTTAGCAGGTTCAGAAGGTTCTACAATAGTTTTATGTTTCTTTTTTATTTTCTTAGGAGTAGTACGACTATTTTCTGCTTGTTGAGAATCCTGCTCAATTCTTTTAGGATGCCCCTCAAGATATAGAGGATCCTGGGTAGCAGCAACACTTCTAGTTCTAATTTTGATAAGCATGTTTTTCTTTAGCAACATTAACTAGCAAGTCTTTTTGTACTTTAATAAGCTGATCAATTTGAGTTTGAACCATTTGAAAATGTTTAACAAGCATTTTAACATCATTAGAGGTTCTTTGCACAATATCTTTTAACTCAACAATAGCTCTAGAGTTTTCCATTAAATGATTTTGCACCCTTTTATTAAAATTATCTTCCTTAACAATAAAAATATTGAATTCTTATAAGCATTGATTAGGAGGTTTAGAGTAAGGGATATCACCTTCATCAAAATGTTAGAGAGAGTGTACCTCAATAGTGGATGAGTGGGGAATTGGCTTACATAATTCTTCTATAGGAGGTAAATTCTCAACATTTGTAGCTTTAATTCCCTTCTCCTTAAGACTTTTCTTGGCTTCTATCGAGGGGATGACCTCCGGATACCCCAACCGGACAAGAAACATGGCAGTCGGATCGCGTCAGGCTAGTCAAGCGCAGCCGGACAAGGCAAGTCAAGCCGGCTACTATGAGGTAGCCGGAGCGGCGAGAAACAGCCGGCTACAGCAACGTAGCCGGAACCAATCAAGGAGACAGGGCGACGTGCGGAACAGTGCGCGGTACGCCCTGTACTACGACAAGACTGGCAACTACCCAGCCATACCGGAGACTTTGCGGGGATGACGCGGGAACAATGGCTCGGTGCTGACAACAGGCTCGCACGGTGTTCACTGTGCCCACGACAGCCATACCGATCATACTCTGATAGGACCTGGTTGTACCGGTTACTGTAGATGACCAGTCGGCTGGGACCCACTTGTGAGGGTCACCAGTCGGATTGGCCAGTTAGACCATTGCCTCTCTGCCTATATAAGGAAAGGCAAGGCCTCAGTAGAAAGGGTGGGTCTCAGCACATTTAAGACAGTAGCTAGAGAATACAGCTCGAGGAGCACTTGTAGCTCATATACCACCCATAGTCAGACCGGCAGGAGTAGCAGTTTTACCTCACCACGAGGGCTCCGAACCTGGGTACTTCCTGCCTCCAGCTACGCTCGCTTGTATCCAATCCCGCTTGCGGACACCGTCGATAGCTTCTCTGCTAGTCCCCACAGCTCTATCTAACCTTCTTAGGTACTGCCGTTCCCAATACAATGACAGTTGGCGCCCACCGTGGGGCAAATGGGTTCGACCGGAGTCACGGTCCGCACGGGACCCCGCACTTTAGCCTGTGAGCGCGTGGCCTCCGGCCTAGTGCTCACACTCGGCAAGTTTGACTGTGTCATCGACAACGCCTCCTGCTTCGCCGGAACCACCTTCCCGGTGAATGTCTACATCCTGCTTTTCGGAGACCTCCCCGTCTACGTAGCTACCATTCCGGAGCATTTCCCTAGGAAGATCGTCTCTGTCGCGGAGAAATCGCATCCGGGTGGCAGCACCTCCGTCGCTTCCTGCAGCGTCGAGGTCATGATGGCCGGCTCCAGTTCTCACCCCCGCCAGCCACAGGAACGGGGCGCAGACGAGGGCGGAACCTCCGTGCCTCCACAACCTCGAAATCCGGTGGAGGAGGCAATTGATCGGCTCCTGATGCCGGTTAACCTCGGGGACAACCCGGAGGATGCGGAAGCCAACTTCACCATGGAGTGACAGATTCTCCTCCAGGAGGCCATGGAGTTGGCGACAACCCGCAGGCAACTCGAGATCACCCGGTGCGAGTACGACCGTGCACACGGCTTCACTCCCGCTACCGCGGAGCCGAGCCAGCGCGGCCAGGTGCGGCGCCGGGGCGGCGAGCTAGGCGGAAGGATGGAAAAGGACAGGGAACCGGATCCCGTGCCCGCCCTCATCCGGCCCACCTACAACATGCGCATCAAGAACCTGCGCGCGGCGCGAGCCGCAGCAGAAGAGCTGCCCAACTTGGACGGCGAGGAGCGAGCTCGCCAACACGCTTGGGCGCAGGAGCTCCTCCAGATCGCGGACGAGCAGGCTGACGCCAACCGGCAGATGTAGGAGGACCCCAGCTACTCCAAGGGGAGTAGGCCACCCGCCTATAGCAAGGGCGCGCCTTGTGACATCCAACAGGTGTCCTCTCCTCAGCCGGCTAAGGCCCACAGCAAGGACCGCAGCTCTGGCAACAAGGGCCAGCTGCGCCAAGAGCAAACAGTGAACAGCAACCCACCGCCTCCCCCTCCACCAACCGGAGCACCAAGACCTGCCGGTTCCTGTCTCTCGGGCCCGGTGGGAGCGCCCAACCCGGATCATCCGGATGCCCGTGACCGCATCAAGCTCCTCGCTCTAGCACGCGTCACGGAGGAAGAAGAGTCCACCGGACCAGTTTGTTTCGGACCCCGCATCTGGAACGAACTGTTTCTGGATAAGTTTACCCTGCCCAGGGACACCCCCAAGTACGACAGCAGTATGAAGCCAGAAGACTAGCTGACCGACTACGCTACAGTAGTCGGCATCGCCCATGGGAACAAGCGCATAGCTGTGTGCTATGTCCCCCTTATGCTAACCGGGTCGGCAAGGACATGGCTCAACAGCCTTGTGCCCAACAGCATCAAAGCCTGGCCAGACTTCGAGAAGGTGTTTGTCCGCAACTCTAATGGCACGTACAAGCGCCCGGGACGCCCACGCGACCTGGCCTTGTGCGTCCAGGGCGACCGCGAGAGCGATTGCGAGTACCTCGCTAAGTGGGCGAAGCTGGGCAACACTAGCGAGGGCATCCTAGAGAGCCAGGCCATCAGCTTCTTCATCGAGGGATGCCGAGAAGGCACCATGCTTTGCCACCGGCTACTGTGTGACGAGCCGAAAACCATGGTGGAGCTCATGACGGTAGCGGACCAATACGCCACGGCGGATGCCGCTATGAAGAAGCCCCTCTGAGTAAATGCTGACAGGTGTCCGACTCCTACGGAGCTAGCTTGCGATCGTTCGAGCAATCTGGCTAGAGAAGTCAGATCCTCCAGGCGCCACGGCAACGACAGCCGGTTCCATGGGGATCGCCAAGCCGGACAGCACAAGCCTCGCTACCATGCGCGACAGGTCAATGCCGTGGAGGGTGCGCCCGATGCACCGGCAAACGATACGATAAGGCAGAAGCCCGGGCTCACCTTCGACCAGATGTTTGACGGCCCATGCAAGTGGCATAGCGGCCCCTTCAAACCGGCTACGCACACCACCTAGAACTGCAGCTGGACCCACCAGCTAAAAGACCAAGGCAACCAGCAACGTCTCCCCCCGCCCCCTCCTGGCGGACCACCACCACCGGCTAGGGGAGCCGGCAATGATGGTAATGGCAGCAATGGCAGCAACAACAACAATGGCTACCCCTAGACGCACTCCGCCTACCACATCTTCGAGACGGAGCTGGACGACAAGCACAGCCGCAAGCGACGCTCCAAGGAGGTCAACGCCATCGTCTCTCTGGTCCCCCAGTACCTGAACTGGTCGGAAACCCCCATCACTTGGAGCCGAGAAGACTAGCCGGAGCAGCTACCGACTCCCGGGGGCTACGACATGGTACTCGACCCCCTCATCGTCTCCAACGAGCGCACCTGCCGTTTCTCACGCGTCCTCATCAACGGAGGCAGCAGCCTCAACCTCCTCTACCGGTCTTCACTGGAGAAGCTGGGCATTCGCGAATGCGACCTGCGCCCGACTACCACAATGTTCCATGGCGTACTACCGGGGCTGGCTTGCGCCCCGCTGGGTAAAATCCAGCTGGACGTCATCTTCGAGACTGAGGAGAACTTCTGCCGTGAGCCAATCTGGTTCGAGGTGGTAAACCTGACGAGCTCCTACCACGCTCTCCTCGGGCGCCCCTCCCTCGCCAAATTCATGGCCGTCCCCCACTACGCATACCTCAAGACGAAGATGCCGGGACCCAATGGCGTGATCACCGTCGCCGGCTGCTTCAGGCGGTCAATGGAGTGCACCTCAGCCGGTTCCAAACTGGCAGAGGCCCTCATCATAGCCGAGGAAAAGCGCTTAATCATGCACAACGTGGCCATGGCCCAGCAAGAAATACCGGCTAGCAGCAAGCCGGTAGGAGAAGGAGCTTTCCAGCGGGCAAAAGAGACAAAGAGGATCATGCTCGACCCCTACGACCTGACCAAGTTCGTCACCATTGGTGCCAACTTGGACAACAAATAGGAAGGCTCGCGCATCGACTTCCTCCGTGAGAATCGGGACATATTTGCATGGTCACCCAAGGACATGTGTATTGAGGGAGTTCGCCGAGCACTCACTTCATGTGGGGCGGGATGCCAAGCCGGTCAAGCAACCTCTGCGCCGGTTCCCAGAGGAGAAGAGGAAGATTATCGGTGACGAGATCACCCGGCTCCTTGCAGGCGGGTTCATCATGGAAGTGTACCACCCGGACTGGCTGGCGAACCTAGTCCTGGTGTTCAAGAAGAACAAGACCTGGCACATGTGTATCGACTACACCAGCCTGAACAAGGAGTGCCCAAAAGATCCATTCGCATTGCCCCGTATTGATCAGGTCATCGATTCCATGGCCGGCTGCGATTTGTTGTCTTTTTTAGATTGCTATTCTGGTTACAATCAGATCCGGTTAAACCCGGCTGACCAGATTAAGACATCATTTATCACCCCCTACAGGGCTTTCTGCTATGTAACCATGCCTTTCGGTCTGAAGAATGCGTGCGCTACCTATCAGCGCTGCATGCAGAAGTGCTTGCACTCACAGATAGGCCGAAACGTGCACGCCTATGTGGACGACATGGTCATCAAGAACAAGGAGAAGCGCACCCTCCTCGAAGATCTGGGAGAGACATTCGGCAACCTCCAGCAGTACCAAATGAAGCTGAACCCGGAGAAATGCGTCTTCGGAGTCCCATCCGGCCAGCTACTTAGTTTCCTCGTATCACAACAAGGGATCGAGGCGAATCCGGAGAAGATCTGGGCCAACGAGAGGATGCAGCCGCCCAGGAGCCTGCTTGGAGGCTAGAAGTTCACCGGATGCCTAGCCTCCCTCAGTCGTTTCGTCAGCCGGTTGGGGGAGAAGGTGCTCCCGTTATACCAGTTGATGAAGAAGACGGACAAATTCTCCTGGACCTCGCAAGCCGACGCCGCATTTCATGACCTCAAGCGCATGCTGTCCACATCGTCGGTTCTAGCCATGCCAGCTAGCAAGGAGCCGATGTTGCTCTATATAGCAGCCATCAGCCAGGTCGTCAGCGGCGTCCTAGTGGTGGATCCCCCCGAGGAAGGCAAGGCTCAGCCGGTTCAGAGGCCCGTCTACTACCTCAGCGAGGTCCTCTCCCTCTCCAAGCAGAACTACCCCCACTACCAAAAGATGTGCTACGGCGTGTACCTGGCATCCAAGAAGCTCAAGCACTACTTCCAGGAGCATCTGATTAAGGTCGTGTGCACTGCACCCCTTTCAGAAATCATCGGCAACAAGGACGCCACCGGCCGAGTCGCCAAGTGGGCCATCGAGCTCGCCGCTTACTCCATCCAGTACGAGCCTCGGCTCACGATCAAGTCACAGGCATTGGCGGACTTCCTCGTCGACTGGGCCGAGACCCAGTACCTCCCACCGGTTCCGGATTCGGACCACTAGAAGATGCACTTTGATGGGTCGAAGATGCTCGGGGGCTTGGGATCTAGCATCGTGCTCACCTCACCCAAGGGAGACTGGCTAGAGTACGTCCTACAGATCCACTTCATGGCCTCCAACAACATAGCCAGATACGAGGCACTGGCGCATGGCCTCCGGCTAGCCAGAGAAATTGGTGTCAGCCGGATCCTCTACTTCGGCGATTCGGATCTAGTGGTGCAGTAGGTATCCGGAGAGTGGGATGCCTGCGATGCAAACATGGCTCTCTACCGGTTCCACATATAGAAGCTCAGCGCTTGCTTCGACGGGTGTGAATTCCATCACGTCCCTCACGCAAACAACGAGGCAGCCGATTCGCTCGCACGAATCGGATCCACCAGGCAGGCGATCCCACCTGAGGTCTCCTTGGATGTAACATCCCAAAACTTTAATCCAAGGTTATTAAGATCCAAATCATCAAAATTAGGGTTAACAAAAACTTTTCCAATTAAAATTATTAAAGCATTCATATGTGTGTGCATTTAAATTAGGAGTTGATTTGAATTACCATGATTAAGTGATCCATTGCTTGTAAAATGATTCTTAGGTGAAATAAACATCATCTAGACCATTCCCAAACAAATCCCAAAGAAAAACAAATCAAAATGAATAAAAGAAGAGAATGGTCATTTGTGCCATTTTAATCAACATGCCTACTTTGGCCATTCCTAGGACTCAATTCTTAACAGAAACAATTGTGGATCTTTGCACCCCTTGATAGTACATATAATGATGTACCAAGGCCCACTTTGTGATCTACCAAAAACTTTCAAACACTAATTTTAAATGACATTTGAAAATTGAATCTAGTGTAGGTATCAAGATCACCCTATTTCAAAAACCACTCAAATGAGCTTCATTTTGAAAACCCAAGCACCCACAGAGCCTCAAGCTTATGACTAACACACCCACCAAAAATCTTTTCAAAATTCAAAACTAAATTTCTTGCGGCCATTTTCACAAACACTTGGCAGGCAGGATTTACACCTAGTATTAGCTCACTGTTTTCTACAGGGTTTTGCCACCCAATTGACCTCCATTTACTCCCTCTGTCTCCCTTTGATCTAAGCAAAGCCTAATCACCCCATCCCCTAGTCCCTAGCAGCAGTGCCATGCCACCCCGAGCAGATGCTCACCGGCCAAACTTGCCAAGCAGCAGCAGACCGCCTCTCTCTCTCTCGCCATGTCTAGGAGCTAGACCAGACTGCACCGCCACCCTCTGTCCCCTCCCCGAGCAGAGCTAAGCCGTGGACCACCCGCAAAGCACCGCGCCTAGAGCGTCTACGCCATGCTGAGCACGTGCCAGAGCGCCGACCCTGACAAGCATGCACACGCCGCGCCTCGACCGCAGCCCGTGCTCACCGCGTCGCCACGACCCAAGGAACCACCTAGACATGCCCGTTCGCCACCATTTGAACCACAGCCACCGCACGCCGTGAAGACCGCCGCCTCTGCCGCTCAGAGCGTGAGCAACGCCCGACCGTTTGCCACCGCCCCTAGCCCCGCATTTAAGCCGTAGAGCTCCGCCGGGAGGCAGGCCACCGTCCCCTACCTCGACCACGCCGCTAGCACGCTGTGCAGCCCTCGCCGGACTCGCCCGCCCATCACTTGCGGTCGCCTCGTCGAGCTATAAATAGAGGCCACCCCCAGCCTTATTGTGCACACCACTCACCTCCCCTCTCACCACTGATTAGTCCCCACTTCTCCCTGGAGCCGCTCGAGCTCGTAGTTGCCAGAATTCCACCGGAGCTGGCCGCTACTGGAGGAGAAGGGCCCCGCTGATTGCGACCACCCCAGGAGCTGCCGCAACCACCCCTGAGCTCGTCGTCGTCCACCAGTTCGTTTTCCTGCCTCGCCATCATCGTTGGAGCCATTGTACGCCCCGTGAGCACCCCCATTGAGCCGCTAGGGTTAGACCTCGCCGGTGACCTGTCCGTCGTCGATGACAAGCCCCAGCCGTAGATCCTAGTTCTAATCTAATGGCCCATATCGCCTTGTACCGCTTCGCGTGTAAAGAGCCACTGATTAGTGGACCCCCCTGTCAGTTGTGCCCCGTGCCACGGAGTGTCACTGGGCCGGCCCGTTAGCTTTCCCGCGCGGCCCATTTAATTCAAATTAGGATTTTTCTATTTTAGTTTGAACCTAGTTCTGTCTCTTAGTTTGAAAATCAATTCATAGAGATCTACTAATAAAAATGGAGTGATTCCAATTTTGTTAGAAAGCTACTGAAAAGATCTACCCAAGCCCATTGGATTTAATTCAATTAGAGTTAGAGATCTCTCCTAGTAAAAATAACAAGACAGAAGCTTTTGCACATTCAAACATTTTTATAAAATCAACCATGATAGCTTTTGAGTTGATTCCAACTCTCAAAAATCACATTTAACCATACCTATCTAAATATGTAATAATATTAGGGTTTACATGCAGTGACTTTGGACTAGTACCAAAATAATGCTATATAGGCATTTCTAGTCACTTTAAATCATTAAACAATGAACTTAAACCAAAGTAATTGGGATCCAACCCTTAAATCACATTCCCACATGTTAGAATATGTGGTGATGACATGTGTCCACATGATCCCATATTTTAAGTGGTGAATATTAAATATTAGTTATTTTTCAATGAGTAGAAATTGCTTTTCTTAAATAAAAAGAATGAAACTAGTTAATAAAACTTGTGATGCTTGTGATGATAATAGATCATCAAATGTGTGAGTTAGAGTGCTAATTAGACTAGTTAAGTATTGTTGGGTGATTGTGTACTCCGTATGTATTTATAGACGATAGTACCGACCAAGCTTTCGAGGAGGAGGAGTTCTATCAAGAGGAGGAAGAAAACTTCAACCACTTCACTGCACAAGGCAAGCCACCATTAACAATGCAAGCTAACCCTTGCAATCTAGATAACCCAAGAAAAGATGCTTTAGGCATGCTTTGGTTATACCACTTTGACTATTATTTACCCTAAGTATTATTTTCAAGCTTTACTTCCTTTACTTTACCCAAAGTCTTGTACTTGTTTTGAAGGTAGCATAAATAGTATAAAACTTGGCCTATTTAGATGTCATTCTATGGCATGAGATTGACCCCATCTTTCCACCTTAGTGAACACTCTTAACTTAGTAGTTTAGAGTAGATAAAAACTTGAGTCACTCTAGATGGGAATACTTGGTGAAAATGAATTATGAAAACCTTGGAATGATGACTCATTCTATTGAGATGTTTTGACATGTGTTGAGAAACACAAATGGTTTATGATGGTGAAAATGTTGAGGCAGGACTAATGATTGGATTCGGATGCGATACCATTCCAAATTTATCGTACAACCACAATACCTGAATTGGGTAAGGCTTAGCCGGAAGTTTATATGCATTAGTATTAGTTCCCCCGCGGGAGAGGTTTGAGCTGAGGCTACCTCTCGATGTTTTCCACCTATGCAGTGCCCAAGATGATAGATGGTCATGGTTGGGAGGCCATGCTCATAGGAGAGGTGCTTATACTAGGGTGTGTAAAGGAAAGGTTATGTTTGATTATCTGCATACTAAGTATGATGATTCAGGGTTATCCATGATAGATGTATCGAATCTTGTGGTGAAAGTGTACCACCTCTGCAGAGTGTCAAACTATTCGAATAGCCACGTCCGCGGTTAGGGACAGTTGGAATGGCCATACTGTTTCGTTGTCAGATGTTTTCAAAATAACTTATGGAAGGAATGATGAATCTTGACTTGACCACAACAGGGTTGTGTTTATGACACTAGCTTCCCAACTTAAGTGATTCTAGAACTTTATTTTATCTTTCTTTGCTTCTAAACTCAGCTTAGGTTTCAAACTTAACTTTATAGTTAAACTTAGAGTTAGCACTTTAACTTAGAACTATACTGCTTATTAGTGGTAGTTTGCGAGTACTTAAAGAGTACTCATGGCTTTTGTCCCTGGCTATTCTCATGGCCAGACTATGAAGGAGACTACCAAGATGATGGCCAGCAGGATGGCTATGATAACTAGGACTATCTGCCTTCGTCAGCATTGCCTGTGTCCTTGAAGATGGACCCCACCGCTACGCTTATCTTTTATTCCGCTGCTTGTTGTATTAAGACTGGATCATGAGATCCTTATTTTTGTAAGACCTTATGTATGGTTTGTAATGGATGATGTGCTGTGATATCCAATCTATTATGTCTCGCAAAAATGGTAATCCTAGGATTGTGATGAATGACATAACATGCATCTGGGATTAAAAATCCGGGCGTTGACATTGGAGCACCTGCACAAGCCCTCCATCAACCCGTCCCCCGAGTCGGATTCCATTATATGGGCAGGAAGCGCTCCGGTTGACGGGGCAGCAGACGCAGAACCGGCAGAACTTCCAAAGAAGAAGTCCCGCACCAACTCCAGCAAGACAGTACCCTCCGGCTCGCAATACACGGGGGCTGCTAACTCATCAAGTGGCTCGGGGGCTGCCGTCCCGGGTACCTCATCCGGACGACCCCCTGACGACCGTCAACCGGAAAGCGGAAGCATCCTCGCCATCCGGGAAATACCATCCTAGGCACAACCCTTCATGAACTACATCGCTAACGAGGAGCTTCCGGATGACGAGGTGGAGGCTAGGCAAATCCGAAGCCGCGCGCACACGTACACCATCATCAACAAAGAATTGTACAAGCGCAGCATATCCGGCATCTTCCAAAGGTGTGTCGATGTGGACACGGGCACCGGCTACTCAAGGACATCCACCAGGGCGAGTGCAGACACCACGCTTCGTCAAGGGCGATAGTCGCCAAGGCGTTTCGCCATGGTTTCTATTGGCCCACCGCCCTCGAGGACACCGAACAGCTAGTCCGCGCGTGCAATGGGTGCCAGTGCTTCGGGCAGCTCAGGCACATGCCGACTTCGGTGCTCAAGACCATACCGATTACTTGGCCCTTCGCTGTTTGGGGCCTCGACATGGTTGGTCCCTTCAAGCGGGCGCGCGCAGGCGTCACCTTCTTCACCGACGTCATCTATCGGTTCGGCTACCCCAACAGCATCATCACAGACAACGGCATGAATTTCGCCAAGGGGGCCTTCCCCCGATTCTGCAGCAACAAGGGCATCCGGCTGGACCTCGCTTCTGTCACGCACCCGCAGTCCAACAGGCAAGTTGAAAGGGCAAACGGCTTAGTACTAGACGGCATCAAGCCACGCCTCATCGAGCCTTTGGAGCAGTCGCCCAGATTCTGGATCGAGGAGCTTCCGGCTGTTCTATGGAGCCTCCGCACCATGCCGAATAGATCAACCGGCTACACCCCGTTCTTCCTAGTCTACGGATCGGAAGCCGTCCTCTCTGTGGATATCGAGTTCGACTCTCCGCGCAAGCTCCTCTATGATGAAAAGGCCAACCAAGAGGCACGGGAAGATGGTGTGGACCTCCTCGAGGAGGCCCGCGAGCTGGCATTATCCAGATCGGCCCTGTACCAGCAACGAATACGCCACTACCATTCAGGCCGGATCCGCCTAGTCGCGTTCCGCGAGGGCAACCTGGTCCTCTGGCTGGTGCAGGACATGAAGGGCATGCACAAGTTGTCGCCACCCTGGGAGGGTCCCTTCATCGTCAGCCAGGCACTTCCCAACGACTCCTACTACCTCATCAACGCGCAGCAGCCGTGCAAAAACAAGATGGACAAGTCGGACGAGGACACCGAGCGTCCCTGGAATGTGGCCTTGCTGCGCCCGTTTTACACCTAGTTACTAGACAGTGTATGTATCCCGCAAACCCTATGAATGAAAATGCGGACCCCTACGAGATGCTCGGGGGCTCCTTGCTAAAAATTTGCATGCATCTGTTTTCCGGTTCAGATTTTCTGGCTCCGGCAACCCTACCCGGGGGCTTGCCGGCTGGCCCGACCTGCTAAGTCAACAAACCGACTGAGTAGTGAGCGACAATGTCAGAGGCCCACTCTTCATCTCAGCTACAGATCGCAACCCAGTTGTCCGTCTAGCAAGAGCAAAAGCCCGAGGCATCCCACACGAAAAACGTGGAGGAGATGCGACAGGTCGGGCGTCCCGGCCTCGCAACTAGCTTAAGACAATCCGGCTGCTAAGCCGTTAGTACCGTGCGCAATGTACAGTCAGCTCCCTTCGATTCCGGCCGCAAACCGCAACCCGGCAAGGACGTAGCGAAAATAGCAGAGCACACGGGAAAACGACTAAGTGTCCAGAAAGGCACAAGCTAGTTTTCAAAAAACAAATCTGCCTTCCGGCTACAGTTTAGCTGACTAACCTATTAACGGGTGACAATGTATGTGTATGTATATATTTTTGTACGCTTACTTCAAGTCGGAATTCAGGAAGAAAAGAAGAAGAAGATTTGAAGTCCTTGCCTTCATCAAGCGCTCCGAATCTCGGGGGCTACACCCACTAGGTGTGCTCGCGCGCCCCTAGTGGAATCTTGTAGTCTCCCAACCGGCTAAGGGCGTTTAGCCGGATATTTGGAGCCCAGATGAGGGCAAGGGAAGGAGCAAGAGAAGAAAAAGATTCGAAGTACCTGGCTACGCCAGCTACTCCGAATCTCAGGGGCTACACCCAGTGGGTGCGCTGGCGCGCCCCCACTAGAATGTTAGTTCCCCCGGCTAAAGGCGTTCCGCCAGCAGAAGCAACCGACTAAGTGGCGTGTAGTCGGATGAAGCTAGAGGACTTAAGAAGAGAAAGAAGATTCGAAGTACCTGGCTACACCAGCTACTCCGAATCTCAGGGGCTACACCCAGTGGGTGCGCTGACGCGCCCCCACTGGAATTGTAGTTCCCCCGGCTAAAGGCGTTCAGCCGAGCGAAGTCAGCCGGCAAATACTGAAAGGACATGCAAAAAACGCAAGTTGAAGGCAAACCAAATTCGTCCAGATCGACATTAAAAGGAAAGGGGAGACGAAGCTCCCATGAGTTTACCTGGCGCTAGAGGCAGCCGGTACAGACAAACAAGTTTTAAACAAGATAAAGCAAAACAAATAGACCCGGCATCCTAGGGTGATAGCTAAATGCCGGGGCCCTTGCCGTGCGGAGCGCCATGGCTGGCAGCAGTCTCAGGCGGCGGAGGAGGCACAGCAGTCGACCTGTTTTCGGCATCGCCATCAGCCGGCTGCATCGAGGCTTCCGCATCCAGAGTGCCGACGAACTCCGAGTCGGTGAGCACCTCGTCGGGATCCACATAGTCCGTGATCTTGATGGCAGAGGCACGGAGCTCCGGGTGGGCCTGGCGGATGGCGGCAAGGTCGGCGTCGGTGCGGAAACCTCCATCAATCTTCTCAACACGGGGCGTCCTTGTACAACGAGAGCATGAGGGCTAGAGCCATCTCAACTCCGAATCGTGCTGCCAAGTCTCGTAGCCGGTCCACGGCAGCCGGCACCTCCCCCACCTTCGCGGCTATCTGCGCCATCATCTCCGGGACCGGAGCGTCCGACCACAGGAAGGAGAAGATGGCATGCACCGCCTGGCGGAGCTTGGCAGCTTCCTCGCCAAGAAGGACGACGAGCTCCTGGGCTGTCGGCTGTGCTCCCGGCCAGTTCTCCTGCAGCCGGTTGTACGCCAGCAGGTCTATGCCGGGATAAAATGCTATCAGAAAAAAGATAGTCAGATCCAGCTATCAGATCCGGAAAGACCAAGGAGATGGAAAAGGGAACTTACCCTTAGTTGTATGCCCGACTTGCATCAGCTCCTCCAACAAGGCCTTTTCCTTCGCCGCCAGCCGCTTGATTTCCTTCTCTTGGTCCTTATTCTGGGCCTTAAGAAGGTTGAAGGCGTCGATCCGGCTGGCGAGCGAGGCGTCGCGCTCCTTGATAGTGGCCTCCAGACCGTCCACCTTTGCGTGCCAATCCTTGTTCTGCAACCATAGCGTGGAGATGGACTTGCTCAACCAGTCGTTCGCCTTCTTCAAGTGATCGATCTCGCGTGAGCGCACACAAGGATAGCTGCGGCAAAACCAGCTACCATCAAAAAAAAGAAAAAAAGGATGATTCCGGATGAAGCAAACTCACTCTAGGAGGTTCCATTGATAGCAGCGAGCTTCTGCTCTAAGGACCGGTTCCCGCCGGCTGCGGCCTCTAGCAGCCGGATCTCCTTCACTGCCAGCTCTAGAGTGGCTGTGAGATCCGTCAGCGAGGCAGCAGAGGAGGCCGCAACCACCGTGTCCTCCATTCCTCCCCTAGCTCTCCCTCGGAGTTGTCATCGCTGACAACCACGAGGTCTTTGCCGGTGGCCGCCCTCCGTGTCCCCGTGGAGGAGCCGTCCCTACTCCATGAGGTAGTCTCAATCGTCTCCAGCTGGACCACCGTGGTCAGTTGGGGACCCCCCGCTCCAGCTGAGGCAGCCGGTTCAGCGTGACGCGGAGGCGGAGGTGGTGCCTCAGAGGAAGGAGGGGCGGAGCCAGACGTGGTTGGCGCGCGGGGTGGTGACCCAGCGGGCGCTCGCACCGGGCTCGCGGCCCCAAAGGAGACCAGCATGCTTAAAAGACAGAAGAAGAGAAGAAGGAAGAAGAAGCACATAAGCCAAAGGCAAAAAGGGAGAAAATGAAAGAAACAGAAGATGGTGAAGGAACCTGGAGAAATACGTACCCCTGTACCACTGGGGGCGGCCCTTTCTTCCGGCCAAGACGACTTGCCGAAAGGGCGCCGGTCTGGCTCCTCTTGGGGGCCGGCTCCTCCGCAGCAGGCCGGTTGGCATAGGAACGGCTGGAGCCACTCCCGCCAGCGCCAGACTGGCTGGAGTCGCCGTCCGTCACAAGGCGTTGTGCCGGATCGAGGGCCGACGCGGCCTCCTCCTCCTCGTCGATCTCCGCGTGGGGATCGGCGGCCGGCTCGTCATTCTGGCTAGGAAAGGCGTCCCCGTCGCTGTCCGACTCCTCACTAGACCGCCGAGCGCGCGGCTCGGGCAAGTCAGGCGCGAACGTTTCAAGTGGGGCGTCGCCCTCCTCATGAAGGATGCAAGGGAAGATCTGCCGAATACAAAAGATTAGCCGGATAAAACAAAAAAGAAGGCAAGAGATACAAAAGAAAATTCCAGCTAGAAGGACCTACCCGGGGCACGCGGTTGTCCCGGCTGTAAGGGGCCAGCCCGAAGGACCAGCCTTCCGGCAGCCACTCCTTGGTGATCGTCCACACCCACTCCTTCAGGTTGTGGTAGCAGGGATCGTGGCGCGACAGCCGAGTCGGGTCCAGCCAGCCAGAGTAGAAGCACATATTGTGCGCTCACTGCTGCAACGGCATCATCAGCCAGGACATCCAGCTGAGAGTGATGTCCAGGCTGGTTAGCCGGCAAGTGACGAGGGAGCGCATGCGTTGCTGCATCGCATCCGACTCCGCCTTCTTGCCATAGATCTTCAGGTCCCAGTGCTGCCGGCTGGACTCCACGTCCTGGAACGCCGGAAGGTTGATCCAGTCCACATTGGTGCGGTTCCGGACATAGAAGTACGGCTGCTGCCACACTCGTACCATGTCGTGCAGCCAGAACTTCGGGTAGCCGGTCTGCGCAGAAAGTAGATGGAGGCGCCACCGCAGACGACCAACGGCCCCTTCGTAAACTGCACCTGCGGCCGGACTCGGAAGAGCCGGCAGAAGAGCCCGAGATCCGGCTGGATCCCGAGGTAGCTCTCGCAGAAAGCCATGAAGTGCACCAGCGTGCCGATTGCATTGGCGCCTAGATGGTGGAGGCGGAGGTTGAAGAAGTCGAGGAAGGTGAGGAAGAACGGGTGCACCGGCAACGCGAACCTGCGCGCCAGGTGCGAGAGGAAGATCACCCATTCTCCCTCCGCCGGATGCGATGACACCTCCCCCACCGGTGCGAGCCGCACCTCTACTTCCTCCTCCGACGGAAGGACGCGGGTGGCGCGATACTTTTGGATGTGGTCCTTCGTGACGGAGGAGCCACACCAGGCTCCACGCTCGGCTGCCATTTCCGGCTCGCAGGGAGACACGGCGGCGGATGAGTGGCGGTGGCCCGTACCGCCGACGATGACAAACAGGTGGCGCAACAGACTACAGCGGCTATGGCGACGAGGCGCAGAAGGCAGGAGCGCAGAGGAGAAGGGAAAGGCAACTGGGAGCAGGGGAAGCCAAGGAGAGGAACTGCCCTCCCCAGGCGCCCCTTTAAAGGCCCGGAAGGGCAACCGTCCGCGGTGCCACGTGGCACCCATCCAGGCTATCCCCACCCCAACCGCCGCCCAGATCCTGTGTGCAGACGCGGAGTGCGCAAAAGATCCCGGAGCGAGAACCGAAGCGTCAGGCGGTAGTTTCCCAAGGCGACGTGCGACGGGACGTTACAATGCCTGCCGCAGAGCAATGATGGCCCGTGCGCGTGTGGCCAGGGTCAGCACTGACGTCACGGTAGCGCAACCCCCAGTCATAGCCGGCCAAAAAAATTCAAAACGAAGAAGGAGCGCGCGCACATTTCACCTAAGGCGAAATCTACATGCGCTCGGGGGCTAGTATCGAGGGGATGACCTCCCGATACCCCAACCGGACAAGAAACATGGCAGTCGGATCGTGTCCGGCTGGTCAAGCGCTGCCGGACAAGGCAAGTCAAGCCGGCTACTGTGAGGTAGCCAGAGCGGGGAGAAGCAACCGGCTACAGCAGCGTAGCCGGAACCAATCAAGGAGACAGGGCGACGTGCGGAACAGTGCGCGGTACGCCATGTATGATGACAAGACTGGGAACTACCTGGCCATACTGAAGACTTTGCAGGGATGATGCCAGAACAGTGGCCTGGTGGTGACGACAGGCTCGCACGGCATTCAATGTGCCCACGGCAGCCATACCGATCGTACTCTGATGGTACCTGGTTGTACCGGTTACTGTAGATGACCAGTTGGCTGGGACCCACTTGTGGGGCCACCAGTCAGATTGGCCAGTGCGACCGTTGCCTCTCTGCCTATATAAGGAAAGGCAAGGCCTCAGTAGAAAGGGTGGGTCTCAGCACATTTAAGACAGTAGCTAGAGAATACAGCTCGAGGAGCACTTGTAGCTCATATACCATCCATAGTCAGACCGGCAGGAGTATGAGTTTTACCTCACCACGAGGGCTCTGACCTAGGTACTTCCTGCGTCCAGCTACGCTCGCTTGTAACCAATCCCGCATGCGGACGCCGTCGATAGCTTCTCTGCTAGTCCCCATGCCTCTATCTAACCTTCTTAGGTACTACCGTTCCCAATACAATGACAGCTTCCTTCATCACTTCATCATTTAGTTCAATAACTCCCCTCTTCTTTGATGTTGGTATAGGCGGAGGGATAGTTGGTTCAGGTATAGTTGTCTCAGGTATTGGTTCAGGAGGAGTCCAATCTTCATAATTCTTGCTTATTTTAGCCATTAATTCCTCAGCTTCCTTGGGAGTCCTATTCCTGAAAACACAATCAGCACAACTATCCAGGTATGTCCTAGATTCTTTAATTAGTCCATTATAAAATATATCAAGAAGCTCATTCTTAGGTAATGGACATCCATCCTATGCATGAATCAAACCACAAAACCTTGTACCATGATTCAGGCAATATGTCTTTTTCTCCCTGTTTAAAATCAAAAAGTTCCTGCAAAATAGCATGTCTAGCACTAGGAGGAAAATATTTCTGAAGGAAGGTACTAATCAAGCAATCAGGGCTATCAATAGATCTAGGAGGTAAATTATTAAACCAAGTTTTATCTTCTCCTTTCAATGAAAATGGGAAAATTTTAGCAACAAAGTAGGTGCGCATCTTAATATCATCAGAAAATAATCCACTCATGGTAGAAAGCTCAGTCATATGTGCTACCGCACTTTCATTCTTAGCCCCACAAAAAGGTTCTTTCTCAATAATAGCTATGTAAGATAGATCAAGAGATAAATCATAATCCTTATCTTTAATGTTTATGGGAGATGCAGCAAACTTAGCATTAGGAGACAATTTGGGTTTTATAGTACGCCTCTCAAGGAGACTCTTAATAGCACTCCTATCATGAGTGTTTTGACATTCTTTAATAAATTCATCGGTCATCTCTATATAATCGTCCTCAATATCATAACTCTCTCTAGACTCAGGTGAACTGACAGGTCTAGTAGTGTTTTCATTAGGAGTTTCAGTATTTCTAGCTATAGTTCTAGCAATCATAGCATCTAGGAAAGGACCTAATAAATCACTCTTATCAATCACAGTAGAAGCAGCATCATAAGTATCAGAAGTTTCAGATTCAACACTAGTAGCAGTATGTGTAGCATGTGCATGTGGTGGTGTAAGGAGCTTACTCATAACAGATGGTGAATCAAGAGCAATAGAGGTGTTCAGAACCGTACATCTTCTTGTAGTGGATGGTAAAATAGGAACCTTGCCATCACGAGACTTACCCATGATGGATGGATGGCAGCGTACAACCGTGATTCCAATTGAACTTGATAAATAAAGCTATGCTCCCCGGCAACGGCGCCAGAAAATAGTCTTGATGACCCACAAGTATAGGGGGTGTATCGCAGTATTTTCGAGGGAAGTGAAACCCAATTTATTGATTCGGCACAAGGGGAACCAAAGAATATTTATAAGCCTTAACAACTGAGTTGTCAATTCAGCTGCACCTCGAAACAATCTTGCTCACAGCAGTTTATCAGTAGCAACAATTTTGTAGTAACAATAGCAGAGTAATAGCAGTAGTAAAACTAAAGACAGTAGTAACAATTGCAGTTAACAGTAGGATTAAAGCGCGGTAGGCATAGGGATGGATGGACCGGCGTTGCATGGACAAGACAATTCATATGGCAATCAGAACATAGGGCATTTGCAGATAAATAAGATAAAGCATCCAAGTACTAAATAATCATAGGCATGTGTTCCATATATAGTCACTTGCACAACATCTTTTGTCCTGCCAGCCCGTTTGCAGCGGGGCCTCAAGGGAACTACAGGCAATTAAGGTGCTCCTTTTAATAGAGCACCAGCGCAAAGCATTAACACTCTGTGAACACATGTGATCCTCACATCAAAGCCATTCCCTCCGGTTATCCCGATTGCTGTCACTTCGGGGCCTTTGGTTCCGGACAACAATATGTGTATACAACGTGTAGGTAAGACCATAAACAATACTATCATAATGAATCAATAACATGTTCAGATCTGAAATCATGGCACTCGGGCCCTAGTGACAAGCATTAAGCAAAATAAGTTGCAACAAAGTCAAAAAGCACTAATAATAGATACTATGCACCATGCCCTAACAAATTGATGCCATTACATGAACAATCTCATCCAATCCCTACCATCCCCATAGCCTACAGCGGGGTATTACTCACTCATAGATGGGGAAACATGGATGGTCGATGGAGAAGCGATGGTGATGATGATGGCGATGATCACCTCCAATTCCCCGTCCTGACAAGGTGCTAGAACAGAGTTTCTGGTTCCGAATCATGGAATCTGGTGGTGGCGGCGCAACGGAACTCTTTCTGGAAAAACATAGAACCCCCCTTGGTTTTTAGGTCAATAGGCAACGTATAGCCGAAGAGGGAGGCCGAGGGGGCAGCCACACCACCCCCAGGCGCGGCTTGGCCTGGCCCGCGCGGCCAGGTGGTGTGGGCCCCTCGTGGCGCTACTCCGTCTTGTCTTCTGGCTCCATGAGTCTTCGGGTGAGATAGGATTTTTGGCATATTTTCCGGGATTTTTCCTGATAGTTGATTTTCTGCACAAAAACTAGACACCAAGGTAATTCTGCTGAAAACAGCGTCAGTCCGTGTTAGTTGTATCCAAATCACACAAGTTTAGAGGAAAAACAATAGCAAAAGTGTTCAGGAAAGTAGATATGTTTTGGACGTATCACCCCTTCGCCTATAAATGCCTCCTAGGAGGAAAAGCCTAAATACCAGATCAGAATTCCACGAAAAGTTCTGCAGTGTTGCCGCCACCGAAGAGGAGATTCGGGGGACAGAAGTCTCTGTTCCTACACCCTGGTGGGACGAGGAAGTGCCCCCGGATCCATCTCCATCAACTCCACCACCATCTCCGTCACTGTTGCTGACTCCCATAATGAGGAGGGAGTAGTTCTCTCTCGAGGCTAAGGGTTCTACAAGTTGCTATGTGTTCATCTCTCTCTCTATGCATGATCTTATTGAGATCATGAGCTTTGTAATCTATAGATCTATTCTGCTACTCAAGTTCTTTAATTAATCTCTGCTTATCCCCATGTGTGTGAAGTTGACAGTGTGCACACCGTGTGGCACTTTGGCTAAGGTTACATAAATACTTATCATGAGTATAATTTGAGTTGGATGTCTCTATGAGATTGTGGTGTTTGTTGGAACCATCTAGCGCTCAAGGTGATAGTGAGGGGTTATCTAGATGGGGAATGCGAACTTTAAGGTGTGCTGTTATAGCCCTACATCGTCCAACCGGAGAGTAGTTTAGGATAGAATAATGAAGAGAGGATATTTATATGAGAGTGTCCACTAGTGAAAGTATGACCACCAGGCCTTGTTTCTAAACATTGAAACACCATTTACAATTAGTCATGTTACATGTTCGCTTGCTGCCAATATTATTTCACATTGCAATTACCACTTATAATCATCCACATTACTTGTATTTCACTATCTCTTCGCCGAACTAGTGCACCTATACACCTGACAAGTGTATTGGGTGTGTTGGGGACACAAGAGACTTCTTGTATCTTGATTGCAGGGTTGCTTGAGAGGGATATCTTTGACCACTTCCTCCCTGAGTTTGATAAACCTTGGGTGATCCACTTAAGAGGAAATGTGTTGCTCTTCTACAAACATCTGCACTTGGAGGCCCAACATTGTCTACAAGAATAGAAGTGTGTGTAGACATCAGCCATCGAGAACATGATAGAAGAAGACCAGCAGAACTAGGTGGCCGGAAAAGCTCCACCATCAGTAGTGCAAGCAGGAGACGCGGTAGCCAAGGCCAAGAAGGTCGTCGATCCTCTGGTTCAGGTTAAGGCTATGCCGCCTTTGGCTATTCCCTCGCAGTAGCCGCAGGAACTCACTACCTGACCCAGTGCTGCAAACACAACAAACCTACCACCACCGTCCGCATCAGTAGCTGGCAACCCCTTGGTCACTCCAGCCAACAAGGTGATGTATGGTCCACTCCTCGTCGAGCCAATAACCGTCACCCATATTCGGAGCATCATGGAGCTTGACGACAAACGTGTGGAGATCCTCGCGGAGGCCAATTAAATTGTGGAGCAGGGTGCCCAGCTAGACAAGGATTTGGCAAGGCACAACAATCTATCAAAGCTGCAAGAGCAATGGAGGCCAGATACAAGCAGCTGCTGCTAAAGCACAAGGCGAAGAAGGCCCCAACTCACATCGTTGGAGATCCAGGCGTTCGACGCAAATTGGGTGGGCTCTGTCCAATCCGGATAAAGTTACCCATTACATTGATTCAGCAGGGAAGCAAGTCATGCTAACCCGTAGCCTCAACATGGTCGACACCAAGACACTACTCGAACAGGACAGGTCACATGCGGCAGTTTATCAGGTCTATGACCTTGTCGCCAAGGCTTGCTTGCAGCAGGAGAAGGCAACCTCCTAGAGGTTGGAATCCAATCCGGAGCTCTGCTAGTCAAGCATGAAGAACCACCGAAGACCAAGATCTCCATGTGACGAAGGATCCCACACGGGCTCCATGGAGCGAAGGTGGAGGGATGCGTGCAACAGGATTGATGCCATCCCAGTATCCTCCGACAATGGAGAAAAGGCTCACCCTCATCGTTCGCCACCACCACCGCGGTCTCGGCATAATGAGGAACCACTGTCGCACCATCGTACACGCATGCCACCCCCAGGCGTCCCTAGGTTGGTATCGTTATACGTGACTAGGGGAACAACCCGAGCATGACGGAGAGTGTAGCGGCAATGAAGGACACAGGAGAAGATCCCACAAGGAAGCACTACGTCTGACAAGAAACCGTGACAGGCGTGAGGATTCGCATGGAGGGAGCAGCAAGAAGGATAACCCACCACCGCCACCGCCACCATCGCCACCTAGCAGTCACCATGGCGGAGGACATCGCGGGTCCTAGGGCTCGCACCACAACTCTCCTCCCCATGGCAGAAAATGGAAACAACCAGAGTCTTACGATGCACGTTCGCGGCTTGAAAAAATCCAAGAAGCCAAGGAAGAGCCATACTTGGGTCCAGGTTGCTTTGGACCGGTTATCCGGGCCACAACTTACCGTAAGGGCCTTCGGGTTGACAAGACCATCAAGCCCTATGACGGCACTGCCAAGCTAGTTACGTGGTTGCAGGTCTACCACGAAGCAATTGAAATCGCAGGGGGGAAACCCCAATGTCGCCATCAAGTACCTCCCTCTCATGATCACCGGCACTTCCCGACAATGGATTGACGACTTTCCAGAGAAATCAATCTATAATTGGTTGGACATGCATGGAGTATTAACCAAGAACTTCGAGGGTACGTACAAACGTCTCTGCACCGTCGATGACCAACAGCGGTGTGTGCAAGAAAAGGACGAGTCTTCTCGTGCCTACCTCTCATGTTGGCTTGACATGAAAAAATCATGCTCGGGAGTACATGATCAAACTATTATGGCTACCTTCATCGATGGCCTAGAAAAGGGAACATTGCTCCGACATACGCTAAAGCACCATCAAGATAATGACACACTCGACCTCAACTCGATAATTGCCATGGCTAGCAAATTGGCCACCACCGATGACGATGCTCGTGGTTCGCTATCGGTGCTGGCCATCTCTACCCAAGCTAAGAAGAACAATAATAATAAGCGGAAGAATCTGCTAGAAGAAAAGGGAACATGATCAAACTACTATTCATGCTCGGGAGTACATGATCAAACTATTATGGCTTCCTTCATCGATGGCCTAGAAAAGGAACATTGCTCCAAAATACGCTAAAGCACCATCAAGATAATGACACACTCGACCTCAACTCGATAATTGCCATGGCTAGCAAATTGGCCACCACCGATGACGAAGCTCATGGTTCGTTGTCGGTGTAGGCCATATCTACCCAAGCTAAGAAGAACAATAATAATAAGCAGAAGAATCTGCTAGAAGAAAAGCAGGCAGACGACATGGTCGCCATGACGTTCGCTGGCAGAGGCGATGGCGGACAACATGGTCGTGGCAGGAGGGCTAGTCATGGGCAGCAACGGAGTGACTCTACACCCATAATGCACGTGTTCCCAAGATGTACGAGTGTGATATGCCATGTTTCATCCACCTCAACACAAACGGCAAATCCACCCACACTAACCACCAATGCAAGTTTGTTAATGACCTCAAGGAAGACCCTGAGTCTGGCTACAAGCAAAGTCGGAAGAACAGACCCCACGGAAAAGGCAAAGAGAAGAAGAAGGAGGAAAAGTCCAAGGATTTAGATAATATGGATGAAGACGTGGACCCTAAACCCGACAACAAGGGCAATGGAAAGGGCAAGAACCCCTTCAAAAAGAAGGCTCTAGTCTACCAGACTTTCCTTGGTAATCTCACCGTCCGGGCCTAGAAAACCTCATTGAGGATACTGATGGCTACCCTCCCCTAGTTCCCCAGTGTGTCAGGTGGTCAGAGATTCCAATCACTTGGGATGGAGAAGATCACCCAGAGTGCATGTCAACAAAGAACCAGTATGCCATGGTCAACAACCCTTTGATTGACGGCAGTGAGTTCACCAAGTGCCTCGTGGACAGTGGAAGCAGCATCAACATCATGTACCTAGATACACCACACAAGATGAACTTGACGGAGTACCAACTAGCTAATTCCCTTAGCTGCATCACCCTTCGGTTCGCCTTTGGTGATGTTAATAATTACCGCCAAGAGCGCATGACCTTTGAAGTGGTGCCTTTAAAGACCGTGTACCATGTCATATTTCGACACGACATCTTCCACTCCTTCCTCACCAGGCCATGATTCGTCTACAACAAGCTCAAGATACCCAGACCTAGGCATCATCACTATTACCAGAAGCTTCAAAAAGTCAAGGGAGTGTGAGCTAAGCAAGGCTACCTTCACTGAAGCAGTCCTCTACGATGAAGAGTTCTAGGAGATCCAGCACCAGGTCGATGCCTCGGAGATGCCAGATTTGAAGAAGCATATTTTTGACTCCGAACCCGCATTCAAGGATGCCATCAAGACCAAGAAGGTGGAGCTTGTTGAAGGAGATTCCTCCAAGACCACCTCCATTGGCACAGTCCTAGATCCCAAATAGGAAGGCGCTCTCGTCGAGTTCCTCCATGAGAATACTGAAATCTTTGCCTGGCAACCTACCGACATGAAGAGTGTACGTAGGGAACTTGCTGAGCACAGCCTAAACATCGATCCTAAAGCGAAACCGATGAAACAACCTCTACGATGATTCGGTGATGAAAACAACGGGCTATAGGAAAAGATCTAGCTAGGTTACTTAAGGCTAGTTTTATCCGAGAAGTTATTCGCACCCAGTGGGTGGAAAATCTTGTACTTGTCCCCAAAAAGGGAACCAAAGAATTAAGAATGTGCATTGATTACACCGGCTTGAATAAAGCATGTCCGAAGGATCCATTTGCTTTGCCTTGCATTGACTAAGTCATTGACTCGATGGCTGGCTCCAAACTTCTATGTTTTCTCGATGCATACTCAGGATACCACAAAATCAAGATGCAAAAGTCAGACCAATTGGCCACTTCGTTCATCACACCTTATGGCACATACTGCTATGTGATGATGCCCTTTGGGTTGAAAAATGATGGTGCTACCTACCAGCGGACGATGCAGCGTTGCCTACATGACCAAATAGGTCACAACATACACACTTACATAGATGACTTCACGGTGATGTCAAAGAAATCAAATGATCTCATCTCTGACTTGTAGGAAACCTTTGACAATCTTCAGAAGTACAACATGATGCTTAACCCTAAGAAGTGTGTCTTTGGGGTGCCATCCGACAAATTTTTGGGCTTCATTGTTTCGCACCACGGAATTGAGGTCAACCTGGAGAAGATCAAGGCCATCCTCGACATCAAACGCCCGACGTGCTTGAAGGACATACAGAGGCTCATAGGCTGCATTGCAGCAGTAAGACGGTTTGTCAGCCAGCTTGGGGATAAGGCTATGCCACTCTACAAGTTGCTCAAGAAGGCAGACCAATTCATATAGACAGACGAAGGAAGTAGATGCAAAACTTCAGGAGTTGAAGAGAATACTCTCCTCCGCACTAATACTTGCAGCACCAGAGTCAATGGAGCCTATGTTAGTATACATGGCGGCAAGCAATCGAGTTATCAGCATTTTCGTCGTGGTGGAGCACAAGGAGCCAACGATGAGCACGGAGTTCAGTGACCAGTTTACTATGTAAGTGAGGTCTTGACAGAATCCAAGAAGTGTTACTTGCTCTACCAGAAGCTAGCTTATGGAGTTTTCCTTGCTTCACGGAAGCTAAGGAATTATTTCCAGGAGCACCCTATCACAGTGGTGAGCAAGGCTCCACTGTCAGACATTATCAACAACAGCGACACAAGAAGAGTGGCAAAGTGGGGAATTGAACTTGCCACCTTTGAAATCACTTACAAGAGATGTGACGTTATAAAATCTCAAGAATTGGCGGATTTTGTTGCAGATTGGATAGAACTGCCAGAGAACACTCATGTGCTAGAGCCAGAGTATTGCGTCATGCATTTTGACGGATCCAAGCTGCTTAATAGCACAGGGGCTGGTGTATTACTACAGTCACCAACAGGAGAGAAGTTGCAGTACATCCTGCAGATCCACTTGAATGGTACCAACAAAATGGCAGAGTATGAGGCCCTCATTCACGGACTTCCCATAGCCAAGGATATTGGCTCAAGCACATAATTTGTTGCGGAGATTCTGACTTGGTTGCCCAGTAGGTGGCTGGCACCTGGAACATGCGGAACCCTATGATAGCGGCATATCGAGATGAAGTAGACGAGATAACCAAGTGCTTCGATAGCTACAAAGTCAAGTACGTCAAAAGGAAGGACAATGAGGCGGCAGATCTTTTGTCTAAGCTTGGATCAGCTCGCCGACCAATTCCCTCAGGCGTCTTTCTAGAGCAT
Organism: Avena eriantha; assembly: GCA_910589775.1. NCBI lineage: Eukaryota > Viridiplantae > Streptophyta > Magnoliopsida > Poales > Poaceae > Avena > Avena eriantha. The sequence goes on along the minus strand of OU342744.1, from coordinate 258,912,872 downwards.
TGGTGAACCCCATCCATGAAAGGAGTGGACCTAGACAACCTAGATAGAGTGGATTCATTTGTTAATGCAATAATAGTGACCTCTCCGGCTTGGACAAAACCATTCATGGACTACCTTCAAGATGGAACACTGCCTGCCGACGAAGTCAAAAGCCGGCAGATAGTATGCAGATCAAAGGGCTACATCATAATTGACGGCCAGCTATAAAAAATAAGTACCATTGGAGTTTTCCTACGGTGCGTATCCTAGTAACAAGGTATGGATATCCTTAGAGAAATACATCTCGGAGATTGCGGGCATCATGTCGCTCCCCAATCGTTGGTGGCAAAAGACTTCCGGCAAGGATGCTACTAGTTGACCGCTAAGGAGGACGCCAACAAGCTGGTGCAAACCTGTATTGGGTGTCAGTTTTATGCACGGCAACCACATGTACCAGCTGAAGAATCACGAACAATACCAATTACTTGGCCGTTTGCATTCTGGGGGCTTGACATGGTTGGGCCTTTGCAAACAGCACCTTGTGGATTTACGCATCTGCTAGTAGCAGTGGATAAGTTCACTAAATGGATTGAAACTAAACCTATTAGAAAGCTCAATGGGGTAATAGCCCTAAAATTTGTTCGGGATCTAGTGGTGAGGTTTGGTCTCCCACATAGCATCATCACCGACAATGGCAGCAATTTGTCTCTTAGAGAAGTTGAGGAGTATTGTCATCAAGGAGGCATCTGTCTTAACCTAGCATATGTGGCACATCCACGGTCAAATGGGCAAGTTGAGCAAGCCAATGGACTAATTATGCAAGGAATCAAGCCATGCTTACAGGCACCGCTACATAGAGCAACTGGAGCCTGGGCGGAGGAATTACCATCTATTTTATAAAGTTTACAAACAACGCCCAACAGATCGACCGGCTTGACCCCTTTCTTCACGGTTTATGGAGCAGAAGTTGTCCTGCCATCCGACATCCTTCACGATGCACCAAGGGTTGCCTCCTATGATGAAGATGACGCTGAAGAATCCATATGCCTATCTATGGACCTGCTCGAAGAGGAGCATGTGCTGGCATGCCAAAGATCTACCATCTACCAGCAGAAGCTACACAGCTACCATATTTGCCGTGTTAGGCATCGCTTGTTTAAAGAAGGGAATCTGGTGCTTCGACTCAAGCAGCAAAAGTCACACAAGCTATTCCCGCCTTGGGAAGGACCGTTCGTCATAATAAAAGCATTGCTCAATGGTTCCTATTACCTCGTTGATATTTGTGAGTTGAAATATAGGCCAAAAAAGCGCAAGGGCATGCAACATGACTCCGATGATGATTTCCCAGAGACAGATCAGCCATGGAACATAGCACAGCTACATCCTTTTTACACTTAGCATATTTTATATTATATAATAAGTACCTTATATGATCGATGAAATAAATCATTTGGTTCACTCATATTTTCTAAGTCTTTTACCTCCTTTTGTGTTCATTTCTGGATCATATAAATCCTTTATGCGCAAGTTTCCATTTGCACTTGTGAAAATTCCTCCTATGCGCGTTAGCTTAAGTTTTAGGGTCTACAAGTTTTCTGATGTTTTTATGTGGATTCTGGAGTACTGACTTTACGGCACTCAAAGCTGACGATTTTGTTCTTAGGTTCTTGATAGTGCTATTAAGCATCATCACCTAAGAGCATACTTACGTGGTGCGATTCTTCTGTCTCACGAAAGGTCAAGCATACGAACCAAAATAATGGATAAGCTAGAACTTGCTTAAAAAATATATACATGCTCGACCTAGATAAGTAGCAGGAGGCTTGCAGCCAAGTTTTCCGCCTTACTTATACATAAGTTTTCTGCATAAACACTTCAGAGATACATTTAATACAAATACGTTTTTATGGCTCTGCTGCAGGTGGCTTCGCAACTACATCATCAGCAGCAGGAGAGCCGGGCCTAGAAAGATCATCAAACTCGGAGGATCGCGGGCTAGACACTGAAGTGTTGGCTCCTCGTCCATCTCCTCGGCAGGCACATAGACGTCCGCCTTGACCATCTTGGCAACCTTGGTGTCATAGCCGACGAGGGAGTTCCATCTAGCATCACTATCAATTTCATTCCCTTCCTCGTCAAACTTCAGCATGCTGGAGGTTATCAGGCTCATGTCAGTGTTGTTGTAATGTGCCTTGACCAAGGAAAAGGTCATCCTTGCACCAGCTCGAGCGCAAGATGCTTTCCAGATCTTTACTTTCTCGGGGCCTCGGCGTAGGATTTCTAAGTACTTGGCCATAGAGTCCGGCACCTTGATGGTGATGTCCAGGGGCTGGGCTATCTCCTAGGCCTAGGTGATGGCAGTGTTGATGAAGTTGCTAGCAATAATCATGCACTCCTTTGAATCTAGAGCAGCTTCACCCATATTGGTTAAACCAATGGGAGATGTGTTTTCATTAGAGGCAAAGGTCATGAGTATAACAATACATGTGACCGACTTACAGAAATGACAAAATACAGAGGGAAGTTAGCAAATATGCTCATCTCAGCTTGTTGGCAGGTCTCCGCCAAGATATCATGCTCCTTCTGAAGCTTCTTTTACACCTCAAGGCCTCGAGCATTCTGCTCTTTGGCAGCTTGGTTTTGCTCCTTGAGTTGTTCAATTTTGCTCTTCAGGCGCTGAATCTCGGTGTCGGTAGATTCTTTCATCACCTTCATTGTCTCTTCATGCCCCTTGATGGCATCAGACAGGTTTTTCTTCAAATTTTTGTTCTCATCGTCGAGCTCTTGGATATGCTTGGATTGCTCGACAATTCTCTTGGCCTTGGTGATGGTCTCTGAAAGATGGAACAAAGATGGTATTGTGAGAATTTGGATGAAATGGTTCCAAGTGAAAAATTGGGAACTGATCGGAGGAAAACGGATGCTTTCTATTTGTGGTTTGTTCCTTTAGAAAGGCTGTTCTACCCTTTTCAATGTCCAGGGCCTCCTGTGGCTTGGCATATTTCTCATTGGCAGCTTTCCTCCGGGCATTCTCATTCTACAAAAAGATAAAGTGCTTAGTTTATCTAGTTGGAACTTCTTAGTTTCAACTAAATGCTCGGGGGCTACAGTACCAGATTTTAAATCAGGTGTATTCTCTCTTAGAGTATCTAGTCCGAATTATTCATTCTAGAGACTCGGGGGCGACACTATCAAGTTCTACACTTAGTTCTTTGGAGCACTCAGGCAAAAAACTATTGGTTTTCGGCCTAACAGCTCGGGGACTACAGTGAGATATATTATAAAGTACAAAAGTAAAGTTCAAAGACTTACAATGGCAATAACCCTCAGATTGTTGGCCAAGTTGGCATATGCATCATGGAAGGTCCGGGCATTCTTATAAACAATGTATTCATGTTGAATGAGATCATCCAGGCTCAAAGTTGGAGGAGTCGAAGACATAGGAGTTCTGGAAGCCGGAGGCATGGATGAAGCCTTGGTTGCCTCCTGCGCAATAATAGTAGTTGACGTTGCAGTGGCTCGCAGCTTGACCATTGTTGCTGCTGCCTCTTCCGCTCCCTCTTCTAGTTGCTTCCCTTTCTTGGTGGCATCCTTAGCCAGAACTTCAGTCACTGGGAGCAAGGTCCATACTGGCAGAGCTTGGGACATCCAGAGTCGGATTGGTATCTATCTCCATGACGGAGGTCTCAGGGATCACATGGGACAAATTTCTTGTGGAGCCTGTTGCGGGCTTGGAGGCAGGGGTCAGGAGAGCAGCAGCGGGAGACGACTTGGAGAACATGTCACGAATATTCTTGGAACCTCCAACATCTTTGGAGGTCCGCCTCAAACCAACACCTGACTTCTTCCTAAAACATACATGGTATAAGTACAAGAATTGAATAAGTGCAAACTTACACTATGGTAGATGCCTTAGCTAAGGGGATGCCGGTGGATTTCTTCTTCTCCGTCACTAGGGCGGCAGGGTATTTTCTGGAGACACCACTCTCCGTTTTCTTCTTCTTGGCCTCGACAGCAACATTAAAGGTGGAGTGATACGTCCATTTTGCATCACTATTTTATATCATAATTTACTGTTATTCATTGATATATTTCATATTAAGAGCGGATACTTATGGTATTTCATCTATTTTTGCATGATTGGTGATTTTTGGAGGATGAACCACCAGAGTCAGGATTCTGATGGAAAAAGCACTGTCTGGATGCAAAATTCACGAAGATCAGAAAATCTCAGAAAATATATGGAAAATCCTATTTTTCCAGAAGACGAAGGAAGCCAGAAGGAGGAGTGGAGATGGGTCACAGGCGGCCCACACCCCCTGGTCGCGCAGCTCCCCCTGGCCACGCCACCAGGTGGTGTGCCCATCCTAGCCCGCCTCCAGCATCGCCCTTCCGTGTATATATTCCCCTCGAAACCCTAAGACTCGGGGGGCAACCACAGAAAGATTTTGCCTCCTCTGCGGGGCGGAAAACTGCAGAGAGAGAAAGAGCTCTCCGGCAGGCAGAAATCTGTCGCGGAAATTCCTTCCCAGAGAGGGGAGATCGTCGCCATCAACACCGTCATCAAGATAGACTTCATCGGGATCATCATCATCATATCCACCATCATCACCACTCCGTACCTCTGTCACAATTGGGTTGAATCTTGCATAGTTCTTAGGGGAAACTTTCCCGGTGTTGACTTGTTGGGAGATACCCTCGGGTAGGGTAAAGCCGTGGTATAAGGGCCAAGTTAGCCGGGGTACGGCACGGTCAAAGCAAGTGCTGACTGGGTCACCTCAAGGCAGGCGGGACCACGGAGTGAACCGGCCCGTGGAGCGTCTCCTTGACTGTAGTCTAGTCGGCATAGGATATATGTCATCCATGTTTATCTATCTGTTTTGCAGGTAACTTGATAGCCGGATTAGCCACATGCTAGCCGGACTGTCTTATGGCTTCCAAGAGAAGGAATCCCCCGCTGGTCAAAAGGTGGCTTTATTAGCTATAGCATGAGCGAAGCAAAGTAAAGAAGAGGACCAGTGGGTCAGGGGCGACCAAGGTGACGCGGGCAATGTCGGATGACGTAGCCCATGTCTGGTGACGCTTAAAGACAAAGACTACGCTGTGGGTTACGTCCAAAGCCCAGACGAGACGTTAAAGAGAATAAAGAAGCATCTAGCTTTAGGCGAGGAGCGTATTCTCCGAATATGTTGCCACGTGTGCCCTAGTATTGTAACCCGGGCTTGAAGGGTAACGGGTAGGCTACACTAGCGTAAAATCAAAAATTTCTACCGCGTCAACCAGGAATACTATTGTCATAGATCACGGGATTACCGCTAGACGCGCAGGTGCGGAACTCGATGAAGCACGTTGCGGCAGTGTAGATGTTCTACGTCTCCTCCTCGTCCTCGTCCCACGAACAGCTCCCCTTTGCGCGGCTCGTCCAAGTGCTACAGATGCAGCACCTCCGAGGTATCCACACGTCCGGAGTGGAAGTCGTCACACGCCAGACTGCTAGGTCTGCGCGTGCAACACAGGCGGAAGAGGAGTGGCGGCTGGGTGGAATGCTCTCTCTTTTTCAGCTCGCCTCACTCCCTCTTATATAGGCATCCCTGGTGGGCTTCTACATTAGCAGCCCATTAGCAGCCTAAGCCTGGTCTAATTCGGATCCAATCCTCATTAGGCTTCCAGCCCCTAAAGTGTGTGACCCTATAGGTTCATACACGTATAGACATGACGCGAGTACACTTACTCCGTCAATAGTTGGTAGCGGCCTCTAGCAAGACGTGCCAACTCCTAAACGCATATAAAGATCATTCGGACGAACCATCACAAGGTTGAGTACATGTCTTTCCCTTTGCCTCACGATATTTGGTCTAGCTCTAAGCTGACCTCTCTTTCTCGATACTGTGATTCAGAATCCCTTTACTAGGTTAACTCTTAACCATATGTAGCACGGCCATGCATTTCTGGATCCGATCACTCGAGGGGCCCAGAGATATCTCTCTCAAGTAGAGAGGGGCAAATCCCATCTTGATTGACCGATGCCTTGCAGCATGTATCAGGACAAACCCGAAAGCTACCTTTATAACTACCCAGTTACGGAGTAGTGTTTGATAGCCCCAAAGTAGGTCGATCCACATCTCAAGTACATGCGACAATCTCAGGTCTAAGGACAAAACGTACACGATGTGTAGAGAGAGCTGCAAGTATTATTGCTAGTCTCATGTTGGGTCAGTCCAACCCCATGTTCATAACATGTGTCCACATCATTGGTTTGACATCTCCATGTCAATGACTTGCGAAACATAGTCATTAACCAATCGATGTGCTAGTCTAATATTCACGTGTGTCCTCGCATGAACTCCGACTAGGGACAATTATTAGATAACCATACAAGTAAAGAGTTTCACAAACAATTCACATAATTGCCAATCAATACAAGTTGCCTGGTATATGGATATTCAAGGAACATTATAATAACTCATGGATACACATGAAATACAATCATCTCTATGATTGCCTCTAGGGCATATTTCCTTCAGTCTCCCACTTGCACTAGAGTCAATCTAGACAGTATCTAATACCTATTGCTCTTGTGTGCGCTTCATGCGCAGGCTGCGGGAGTGGCTTAGTCAAGGGATCAGCAACATTTGAGTCCGTATGTATTTTGCATAACATGACACTACCTTCATCAATGAACTCACGAATCAGATGGTAGCCCATGCGAATATGTTTGTTCTTCTGGTGCTGTCTAGGTTCTTTGGCTTGTGCAATAGCACCATTGTTGTCACAATAAACGTCCAAGGGATTGGACGAGCCCTGAACCACACCAAGAGCGATCAGGAAATTCCTAATCCAAACAGCTTCCTTTGCAGCCTCCGAGGCAGCAATATATTCAGCTTCTGTTGAAGAGGAGGCCACTGTATCTTGCTTGGAACTTTTCCAGCTCACAGCACCACCATTCATGACAAACACATAACCTGATTGCGATTTCGAGTCGTCTGAGTCATTAAGGTAACTCGCATCTGTGTAACCCTTTACACTGAGTTCAACCTCACCTCCATAAACTAGGAACATATCCTTAGTCCTTCTCAAGTACTTAAGGATATTCTTTACCGCTGTCCAGTGAATCTCACCTGGATCAGCCTGGTATCTGCTCGTAACACTTAGAGCATAGGAAACATCTGGGCGAGTACATGTCATTGCATACATGATGGATCCAATAGCCGAAGCATATGGAACCCTACTCATGCGTTCTCGCTCATCAGTGGTCGAAAGACACTGAGTCTTGCTGAGTTTAATGCCGTGAGACATGGGCAAGAACCCCTTCTTAGCCTCTTCCATGCTGAACCGTTTCAACACTTTGTCAATGTACGTACTCTGGCTTAATCCAATTAGCCTCCTTGATCTATCTCTATAGATCTTGATACCCAGAATATATGCCGCTTCTCCCAAGTCCTTCATAGAAAAACTATTTTTCAATGAGGTCTTAACAGACTCGAGCATAGGAATGTCATTTCCAATCAATAATATGTCATCCACATATAAGATTAGAAACACAAGTGATTTCCCATTTTCTTTCTTATACACACAAGGTTCTTGTTCGTTTTTGGTGAAGCCAAACTCCTTTACAACTTCATCAAATCGAATGTTCCAACTCTGAGATGCTTGCTTCAGCCCATAAATAGACTTTTGAAGTTTGCATACCTTTCCAGCATTGTTTGGATCGACAAAACCTTCGAGCTGCATCATATACACGTCCTCAGAAAGGATTCCATTTAAGAAAGCCGTCTTGACGTCCATCTGCCATATCTCATAATCGAAATGTGCAGCAATGGCTAGAATGATCCGTATAGATTTAAGCATCGCTACGGGCGAGAAAGTCTCGTCGTAGTCAACTCCTTGAACTTGTCGAAAACCTTTTGCAACAAGTCGAGCTTTATGGATGTGAACATTTCCATCCATATCAATCTTCTTCTTATAGATCCACTTGCACTCGATGGCTTTAAAACCATCAGGCAGGTCAACCAAGTTCCAAACTTGATTGTCTCCCATGGACTCTATCTCGGATCTCATGGCAATCAGCCATTTCTCAGAGTCTGGGTCCACCATCGCTTCTGCATAGGTCGCAGGCTCATCATTGTCTAACAATAATAACTCTCGCGCTTCGCGGAGCCTCGCCGACCTTCGTGGTTGTGGTGCTTCTATTGCCACGGGTTCCTCAACTTGTTCTGCTACAATAGCATCACTCGTAGAAGCATCCCCGACTGGCTCATCTTGAACTTCTTCAAGTCGCACCGACCTTCCACTCGTTCCCTTTGTGAGAAACTCTTTCTCTAGGAAAACACCGCTACGAGCGACAAACACTTTGCCCTCTTCTCGGTTGTAGAAGTAATACCCTAAGGTTTCCCTTGGGTATCCCACAAAAATGCACTTATCCGATTTGGGTGTTAGCTTGTCCGACTGAAGTCGCTTGACAAATGCATCACAACCCCAAATCTTTAGAAAAGACAAACTGGGATTCTTTCCAGTCCACATCTCATATGGTGTCTTAACTACGGATTTAGATGGTACCCTATTTAGTGTGAAAGCTGTTGTTTCTAGCGCGTAACCCCAAAATGATAATGGTAAATCCGACTGGCTCATCATCGATCGAACCATGTCCAACAAAGTTCGATTACGCCGTTAAGAGACCCCGTTTCTTTGAGGCGTTCCGGGCGGCGTGAGCTGTGGAACAATTCCGCAACTCTTAAGATGATTGCTAAACTCGTGACTCAAATATTCACCTCCGCGATCAGATCGCAAGGCCTTTATTTTCTTGCCATGTTGATTCTCTACCTCATTTTGAAACTCTTTGAACTTTTCAAAAGTTTCAGACTTATGCTTCATCAAGTAGACATAGCCATATCTACTGAAATCATCAGTGAAAGTAATGAAGTAGTGATATCCTCCTCTGGCTGTCGTGCTCATTGGTCCACATACATCAGTATGTATGAGTTCCAACAAGTCTGTCGCTCTCTCGGGAAACCCCGTAAAAGGCGTCTTGGTCATCTTTCCAAGTAAACAAGCTTGACATGTCTCACATGATTCAAAATCAAACGAAGTTAGAAGACCATCACCATGGAGCTTCTTCATGCGCTTTTCACTTATATGCCCCAAACGACAATGCCATAGATAGGTAGGACTCAAATCATTTGGCCGAAGCCTTTTAGCACTAACATTGTAAACACATGCATTATCAAGATTTAAAATAAATAACCCATTCACAATGGGAGCATCAGCCACAAACATAGCATTCTTAGAGATTACACAACCATTGTTTGTACTCGCGAATGAATAACCATCCCTCATCAAACATGAAGGTGATAAAATGTTTCGACCCATACTAGGAATGTAATAACAATTATTCAACTCCATGATAAATCCTGACGGAAGGTGAAGTTGCATGACGCCGACGAACAATGCAGCAACCCTTGCTTTATTTCCGACGCGAAAATCCACTTCGCCTTTTTGCACTTCTCTAGTCCTTATTAGCCCCTGCATCGAATTGCAAATATGAGCAACCGATCCGGTATCAAATACCCAAGAGTTAACATAAGAATCTGCGAGAAAAATGTCCACAACATTTACAACAAGTGTACCTGAGTGGGAAGTACTCTTACTTCCACTTTTCTTCAAAGAAGCCTGGTACTTGCTGCAGTTTCTCTTCCAGTGGCCATATTCGTGACAAAAGAAACACTCAGTGTCTCCTGCAGGACCAGCCTTTTGCTTGGGTGCAGGGTTTGGCTTAGGGATCGTATCCTTAGCCTTGCCCTTCTTCTTCTGCCAAGAAGTGCCCTTTTTCTTGAAGCTAGGCTTGTTCTGCACAGCCATCACATGGCTATGCCCTGCACACTTCTTAATGTCACATTCTGCTGTTTTCAGCATCCCACATAATTCATTAAGGCCCCTCTCCACCCCATGCATATGGTAGTTCGAAATGAAATGCCCATAGCTAGATGGAAGAGATGCCAAAATGAAGTCAGTGGCCAACTCTTGGCCTAATGGAAAACCAAGCTTTTCCAAAGTCTGACTGTAACCAACCATTTTGATCACATGGGGGCCTACAGCTGCTCCCTCTGCCAGCTTGCATTCCACAAAGGACTTAGCGACATTGTACCTCTCAGTCCTAGCCTGAGTCTGGAACATGTCCTTAAGCGCAACGATCATATCGTACGCTTCCTGATCCTCAAACTGTTTTTGAAGATCAGGTTCCATGCATGCAAGCATAAGACAACTGACCTCAAGAGATTCATCACATGCTTTCTTGTAGGCATTCTTAAGGGTAGCAGTTGCATTATCAGCAGGTTCATCCGGGATTGGGGTATCCAGAACAGTTTCCTTTTTCTCAGCCCTGAGAACAATTCTCAGGTTACGGACCCAGTCCGAATAGTTTGTTCCATTTAGTTTATCCTTTTCAAGAATCGAACGCAAAGCAAAAGGTGATGAATTGTTCGGTGCCATTGATCTACAACAAAAAAATATGCAAAATACTAAGCCATGTAACCATGAAAGAGTAAAACATATTAAACAATTTAATAGCATATACTCCCACTTAAATCAACATCCCTCTATTGATACTAAGTGATTCAAGATCCACAATTAACAAGTCGACTAGTGAGCTTTAGCATCACTGCTAGAAGACAAGATAAATCGGTAAGCAACCTTTGCTAATCATATCACATATGACTCTTGTTGTTGGGTGACATCTCTATGTCAAACCTAGGCGCCCAACCTTTATGCCCCAAGGTCCTTAACTGTTAAGATGACCTTGTTAAGCTCACCAACCCTTATGCGTGTAGGTATCCGATACAAACCCATCCAGCCAAGGAAAACCGTGGCACCCTAATTTCATAGACCCACCAACGATTGTACAGGGCATAGGATGGTGCAAGGTTTGGTTGGGAGGGCATGGTTTAACTTAAACTTTGTGAGGGATCGTTCTACTTCTATCATCTAAGCATGCATAGTAGTAAAACGTATAAGAATAGCATTCACATAGATGTGATACAGTATGGCCCATTTTCTCATGGTGATCTCCATCGCCATAGAACCTGTCCACCATGATGATCTCCATCTTCATGCTCTATGCGAGCCATCCTCCAAGTGATGAGTTCTCCAAGAACTAATACAAGCTATTACTCCTAACATCTAGTAATCAAAATTACATGGTATTGGGATCATCACAAGTTGGCACGCAGGCCATTACAATAATTGACAACACATATGGCTCCAGCCGTGTTGCCCAACTCACGACACGCAGGTCATGAAAAAATACATACATGCATCACATACATTTTTGGGCCATACTGATCACATAAATCCTGCAAAAACAAGTTGTGCATAGAATCGCATTCTACCGGATCATGTGAAATCGTACCACCTATGAACCTTAACGAGATACAAAAAGGGGGCTACGACTAAGGGGGGTCTAGGGGGTCTCCCCCTGCGGGGTTCGAAGGGGCAGCGCCCCTCGCGGTACCTTTTCGTGAAAAATGAGAGATCAAATCTATACAATTTTCTTTAAGGATTTTGATCGGCAAATCCAATTTACCATAAACCGACCATAGTTCCGATTTGAGCAAACTCCTTTGATCACGGTACGTCGATTCAGATCTAATTCCCGATTCGATCAATCATATTGATCTTCGCGTGATTCAGAAGGATTTATGTGTCACTGTCTACCCCGATGGCGGAAACCGACCGGTAGGGGTAAGTCGTTCGACGACCTTAGAATCACGATCACGGAAATTAAGATCATAGATCAATCCAGAAACACCGCCATACAAACGATCATATCATTCATATCAATCTACATATCACCATATGCAAACTTCCCGAACCTATGACTGAATAGCATCGGCTCTGATACCACTGAAGGGTAACGGGTAGGCTACACTAGCGTAAAATCAAAAATTTCTACCGCGTCAACCAGGAATACTATTGTCATAGATCACGGGATTACCGCTAGACGCGCAGGTGCGGAACTCGATGAAGCACGTTGCGGCAGTGTAGATGTTCTACGTCTCCTCCTCGTCCTCGTCCCACGAACAGCTCCCCTTTGCGCGGCTCGTCCAAGTGCTACAGATGCAGCACCTCCGAGGTATCCACACGTCCGGAGTGGAAGTCGTCACACGCCAGACTGCTAGGTCTGCGCGTGCAACACAGGCGGAAGAGGAGTGGCGGCTGGGTGGAATGCTCTCTCTTTTTCAGCTCGCCTCACTCCCTCTTATATAGGCATCCCTGGTGGGCTTCTACATTAGCAGCCCATTAGCAGCCTAAGCCTGGTCTAATTCGGATCCAATCCTCATTAGGCTTCCAGCCCCTAAAGTGTGTGACCCTATAGGTTCATACACGTATAGACATGACGCGAGTACACTTACTCCGTCAATAGTTGGTAGCGGCCTCTAGCAAGACGTGCCAACTCCTAAACGCATATAAAGATCATTCGGACGAACCATCACAAGGTTGAGTACATGTCTTTCCCTTTGCCTCACGATATTTGGTCTAGCTCTAAGCTGACCTCTCTTTCTCGATACTGTGATTCAGAATCCCTTTACTAGGTTAACTCTTAACCATATGTAGCACGGCCATGCATTTCTGGATCCGATCACTCGAGGGGCCCAGAGATATCTCTCTCAAGTAGAGAGGGGCAAATCCCATCTTGATTGACCGATGCCTTGCAGCATGTATCAGGACAAACCCGAAAGCTACCTTTATAACTACCCAGTTACGGAGTAGTGTTTGATAGCCCCAAAGTAGGTCGATCCACATCTCAAGTACATGCGACAATCTCAGGTCTAAGGACAAAACGTACACGATGTGTAGAGAGAGCTGCAAGTATTATTGCTAGTCTCATGTTGGGTCAGTCCAACCCCATGTTCATAACATGTGTCCACATCATTGGTTTGACATCTCCATGTCAATGACTTGCGAAACATAGTCATTAACCAATCGATGTGCTAGTCTAATATTCACGTGTGTCCTCGCATGAACTCCGACTAGGGACAATTATTAGATAACCATACAAGTAAAGAGTTTCACAAACAATTCACATAATTGCCAATCAATACAAGTTGCCTGGTATATGGATATTCAAGGAACATTATAATAACTCATGGATACACATGAAATACAATCATCTCTATGATTGCCTCTAGGGCATATTTCCTTCAGGGCTCCCCTATATAAGGAGCACCGGGGCCTCCATAGAGGGGGATCGATCATTTTCTCTGTCTAAGGTAGAACTCTAGAGCTAGTTGGTAGGGAGTAAGAGACATAGTCTCCTTCTTACTGAGAGCTTGAAGAGCGTTTGTAAACACCATTGATTGAGAGAATACAAGAACATATGTGCGTGGAATCACCACGTTTTCCCTCCCTGGATTCCCCTAGCACTCATTGGCCCCATCTTTAGCATATCCATGGCATCTGCCGTGCCACCACCACGACAGTTGGCGCCCACCGTGGGGCTAGCGGTGCTAGAAGGGGTGAAAATCTAGACGGGAAGCTTCTCCAGCACCGGCGAGCGCATCGTCTCTGGCCTGGTTCAGTGCTTTGAAGCACTAGACTACGTCAGCGACAATGCAGGGAGCTTCGGAAAGCACCCCCCTTCGCGCAATGGCGTCTTCATCAAGCTTGGCACGCACAAGATCTACGTCGGTGTGGACGAGTCCTGCGTTCATCCGCGGCATATCGGCGAGGGAGGCGAACCACCTCTCAGCGCAGCTCATGGAATGTGTATCACTCGCCCCACCAGCAGCATTGAGGTCCTGATGACCCAACCAGACGCAGAACCGGGCAAGGGCCCGGCACCAGAGCCGGAGGTCACGCCAAAGCAGACCAGGTCTAGGTTTCCTCCACAAGAAAGGCCAAAGAATGTGCTCCAGCAAGCGATATGTAGCCTAGAAACGCCAATAGCACATGTGGTAGATCTGGCTCAGGCACAAGCTGAGTTAGAGGAAACTAGGTGGAAAATGTTAGCTGGGGCAAAGAAGGTAGCAGAGCTGCATCAGTCTTTGAACATAACCTTGAGAGAATATGCTAAGGCAAACTGTATAGATGGAGTGAAAATCCAGGGTAGGAACCTGATTACTGAGATTGACAAGGAATACGAGCCTAGGCCAGGTCAGACAGCCACGATAGTAACAGGAGGGCTAGATCGGTATAGTACCCTGGCAAAGAACCTCAGGGCAGCAAACGCGGCCGCGTCCGAGTTAGAGGGTTTAACTGGAGAGGCCCGGCAAAGGCAACAAGAGAGAGTGAATCACTTGCTGAGAGTTGCTTGCTAGCAAAGTGAAGAAATGAACAAGGCAAACCCGGCGCCACCAGGAACGTCACACGTGGTACATTCGGCCAGGAATAACCCGGCAAGATTCGGAGGAGCCGTGTCATCTCCGGTTCACAATCCCAAGAGAGAAGAAGTAGTAAACTCCGAAAGAAAAGACAAACAGATGGTTCCCTATGATCCGGTAAGGGCCGGAAAAGGCAAAGCAGTGCAAGTTGAAGAAGATTGGCATAGTACCAACCGAGGTGTGGCCGGCTAAGGTAACCGCGACCAAGGCAATGCCGGTCAGAGAAATGCTGCCAATGGCAATGCCGGACAGCGTGATCCCATGGGAACGGGGCAAAATATGCCTCGACAGCAGCAACATCACGCACCTCAGCGAGAGGGGAGTGAAGGAAAAGCAGCAAAACAACAAAATGCTTACCCGGATTAGGAAAGATACAATGATGGTTATTCAGCTATGATCAACGACGGATACCCCAGACCGGATCACCACATAATTGGGTCAAGGCTGGGAAGCAGGAACTTGGAGCCAGATGATGCGAGGCTAAAACTGGATAGAATTTATAGGTCGGAGCTAATTGAGGTGAAAGGTCCACCAGGTCCAGCATGCTTTGGGCCCCGGATTATGAAGGAGCCACCAGTGCTGAACTTTCAGCTGGCCAGAGGAACCCAAACCTATGATGGTAGTATTAGGCCAGAAGATTGGATGATCGATTACGCCACAGCGGTCAAGATCGCAACAGGAAATTTGAGATGGGCAGTAAGATATGTGCCACAGATGCTGGAAGGACCAGCGAGAGTTTGGCTGAACAATTTGCCACCGGCTAATGTCGAGCGAGGCAAACAAGGAATATTACAACCGAGATGGCTCCGGATCATCAAGGAGGAATGATTATCGAGGAAAGAGAAGGGATGAGCTCCTAGATTACCGATATAACTCACAGCAGGTAGCAGTGGTAGACCGGGATCAACCCAATGCCGGTGCCAGCCAACGCCAAACAACTGGAGGACAAAACTGGCAACAGAAAAACGAAGGGAAAAATCCTTGGACCCCGGAGCAGAAAAAGCAATGGCAAGAGCGAAAAGATAGACCGAGGTATACGTTCGAGTCCATGTTGGATCAACCTTGCAAGTTCCATACACCAAGCCCGAATAGTCCGGCAAATCATACAACCCGGCAATGTGAATGGATGAGGAAGTTAGAGCAGGGCAATTCGGGGAATGTTTAGGCACCTCGGAACGAAGCACCTAGGAATGAGGCACCACGGCCACCGTTACTAACAGGGGAATGGACAGCAATTGATGTTGCCACCGCCTCCGCCGAGGTATGAGAATCAGGAAAGAAGGGATGTAGTACATCAAGTAGGCAATAATCAGCAACAAGGTGAGAGTTACCACGAGAATGAGGGACGAAACGAGTACAGGGAGCATCATCAAAGCTACTGTGTGTTTACCACGGAAGAAAATGACCGGAAAATCTTGTAGCGCTGGCATATGGAAGTGAACGCCGTAATTCCGGCAGTAGTGAGATACATGCCCTGGGCAGATCAAGAAATCACATGGAGTATCAAGGATCACCCAAAGATCATGCCTAGCCCTGGGACCTATGCTCTAGTCCTGGATCCAACGTTCATCGGGCCGAATCTCAATGTGAGTTTTTCCAAGGTACTGATCAACAATGGCAGTAGTATCAACATTATGTACAAGGATACCATGCACAAGTTGGGAATAACAGAGAACATGTTGCAAGCAACGAGGACCACTTTTCATGGCATTATACCGGGTATTTCCTGTGAGCCAATTGGTAAGGTCCGGGTTGATGTGTTATTCGGCACGAGATATAATTGCCGGATAGAAAATTTGGAGTTCGAAGTGGTGAATCTGGAGAGCGCTTATCACGCGTTACTCGGCAGGCCAATGCTGAACAAGTTCATGGCAACTACCCCATCAGTTACCTGAAGATGAAGCTGCCCGGTCCAAGGGGCATGATAACTGTATCAGGGGACTTCCGGCATTCGATCGAGTGTGCCTCAGCCGGATCTAACTTAGCCGAGTTACTCGTGATATCTTAGGAAAAAAGGAAGATACTTGAGGTGGCAGCATTGGCTCAATCCGCGCAACAGCATATGCCGGCTCTAACCAACCCGCATGGGAGCGTATCATTCCAAGGAACCAAGTACACAAAGAAAGTGCCAATCGATGATCAGTTCCCAGAGCGCACTGTAGCTATTGGTGTCAGGTTAAGCAACAAATAGGAAAGCGAGCTCGTCAACTTCCTCCGTGAGAATTGGGATATCTTTGCTTGGTCTACTTAGGATCTGCAAGGTGTACCGAGGGAGTTGGCTGAGCACTCATTAAACATAAGACTCGGGGCTAAGCCGGTAAAGCAACCTCTCCGGCGTTTCGCCAAAGACAGAAGGAAAGTCATTAGGGATGAAATAACTAGGCTCCTAGCGACCGGAGTTATCATGGAGGTACTCTATCCGGATTGGCTCTCCAATCTGGTGCTTGTGGAAAAGAAGAAAGATGATCCGAATGTGGTTGTGGTATGGCGCATGTGCATTGATTACACGAACCTGAATAAGGCGTGTCCGAAAGATACATTTCCACTCCCTAGAATTCATCAAGTCATAGACTCAACAGCCGGATGTGAGCTACTATCATTCATTGATACGTATTCTGGTTTCCACCAGATACCCCTGAATCCGGATGATCAAATAAAGACTGTGTTTATTACCCCGTACGGGGATTATTGCTATCGCACTATGCCATTTGGACTACGTAATACAGGAGAAACGTACCAACGATGCATGCAAAAATGCTTACATGACCAAATAGGTCGGAACGTGCAAGTTTATGTGGATGATGTGGTGATAAAAACCAAGGAAAGCAATACGCTCCTCAATGATATCCGGCAGACATTCGCAAACTTGAGAACGTTCCGAATGAAGCTAAACCCAGAGAAGTGCACCTTTGGCGTGCCCGCTGGAAAGTTACTCGGTTTTTTAGTGTCTAGCCGTGGTATTGAAGCTAACCCGACAAAAATCCAGGCCATAGAGAGAATGGAACTGCCAAAATGCCTTAACGATGTGCAGAAGTTCACTGGTTGCCTGGCATCGTTAAGTCGGTTTGTATGTCGGTTGGGATAGAAGGCCTTTCCCCTCTACCAATTAATGAAAAAGGCAGACAAATTCACATGGCCGCCATAGGCGGACCTTGCGTTTCAAGAGTTGAAAAATATGTTATCTACTGCGCCGATCCTAGTAGCACCACTACCCAAGGAGCCAATGTTGCTCTACGTAGCCGCGACCAACCGAGTCGTAAGTGCAGTAATCATAGTGGAGCGCGAGGAAGAAGGAAAGTCGGTGCAAAGGCCGGTGTATTATCTAAGCGAGGTATTGTCAGTTTCAAAACAGAACTACCCTCACTATCAAAAGATGGCGTATGGCGTATATATGTCGTCCAAGAAACTCAAACACTATTTTGAGGAACACCCCATCAAGGTGATATGTGAGGCACCCATTTCGGAGATTATGAGTAACAAAGATGCAAGTGGCCGGATAGCAAAATGGGCAATCGAGTTAGCTCCATTTGTGCCACAATTTGACAGAAGAGATGCTATCAAGTCGCAAGCCGTGGTAGATTTCTTTGTGGACTGGGCTGAAATGCAATACGAGCCACCCCTGCCGAACTCGAGTTATTGGCGAATGCACTTCGATGGATCGAAACTGAAAGATGGGTTGGGCATCGGAGTAGTGCTTACCTCACCCAAGAAGGATCAACTGAAATATGTCCTTCAAATCAACTTCAGTGCCTCGAATAATGTGGCGGAGTACGAAGCATTGATACATGGTCTCAAAGTAGCGACAGAAGTAGGGATACGTCGAATACAATGCTTTGGAGATTCTGATTTGGTGGTGCAGCAAGTGTCTGTAAATTGGGATGCCTTGGATGCTAACATGGCCCTATACAGGTTCCATGTTCAAAAGATAAGTGGGTTTTTCGAGGGGTGTGAGTTCCACCACATACCTCGGATTGAAAACGAGGCAGAAGATACGCTGTCCAAGTTAGGCTCATCCCGGCAGCCAATCCCGCCGAATGTTGCTTTGGAGCACCTGAGTAAGCCATCTATCACGCCATCGCCTGAGTCAGACTCAATTTATATCTCGGTACTCTCCGGATCAGAAGCTGCACCTATGGAGATAGAATGGGGAAGCACCTCAGTAAACCCGGGGACTGCTTCGGCAAACCCGGGGACTGCCTCAGCAAACCCGGGGACTGATCAGCCTGATCCGGCAGGAGTTATGTCGGTGGATATGATGGAAATTGATCAGGAACGATTTCCCGTCCGAATTGTACCAACTTGGGCCAAGCCAATTTTTGATTTCCTGAAAGAGAGAATCTTGCCGGATGACGAGATAATCTCAAGGCAGATCTAGAGAAGGGCAAAGGCCTATATAATTATCAACCCCGAACTATACAAGAGAAATGTGACAACAGTACTGCAGTGGTGTGTTGATCCGGAGGAAGGACTTGACATACTCCAGGATATTCACCAAGGGGAATGTGGCCACCGTGCCTCCTCAAGGGCATTAGTGGCAAAAGCTTTCCGGCATGGATTTTATTGGCCCAGTGCTTTGGAGCAAGCAAAGGACTTGGTGAGAAAATGCAATGGTTATCAAAGATACGCCGCAAAAACTCATCTACCAATGTCAGAGCTAAAAACTATCCCCATTGCCTGGCCATTTGTTGTATGGTGCCTAGATATGGTAGGGCCATTTAAGCAGGCTAAAGGAGGGATGACCCATATCCTAGTCATGGTTGACAAGTTCACCAAATGGATTGAATTGAAACCAATTCGGAAATGTGATGGGGAATAGCAGTAAGATTCCTCAAGGATATAATCCTAAGATATGGCTATCCCCATAGCATCATAACTGATAATGGAACAAATTTCGCTGAAGGAGCGTTTGCAAGAATCTGCCAAGAAAAGAGGATTCGGCTAGATGTCGCGTGAGTCGCCCACCCCGCATCGAACGGGCAAGTGGAAAGATCCAACGGACTGGTATTGTCCGGGATAAAACCCCGGCTCATAGAGCCACTGCAAAGATCAGCGGGGTGCTAGATAGAAGAACTACCAGCAGTACTGTGGAGTTTAAGAACAACTTTGAATCGATCAACAGGCTATACGCCATTCTTTCTGGTATATGGGACAGAAGCTGTATTACCAGCCGACATAGAGCATGATTTGCCAAGAGTCACCCAATACACAGAAGCCGAAGTGCGCGAAGCCCGGCAAAATGATGTTGATCTGCTGGAAGAAACGAGAGAATTGGCCTTGTCCAGATCTGCCATATATCAGCAAAATCTTCGATGCTATCATAGCCGGAAAGTAAACCCCTGAGTCTTCCGGGAAGGTGACCTGGTACTCCGGCTGATACAGCGCATAGATGGCATGCATAAGCTATCCTCTCCATGGGAAGGACCTTTCATTGTAAGCAAATCCTTGCACAATGATTCCTACTATCTTATTGATGCACAACCCCGGGAAAAGAACAAGGTGGACAGGTCTAGAGAGGAATCCAAGCGACCGTGGAACGTAGCACTACTTCGTCCTTTCTACACCTAACTAAGAAGTGAATGTATTCGAGATACTCATATGTCGGTATGTATGTCGGCAATGAGCTTATTAATAAAACTTTGGCACCCCAAGCAGAGACTCGGGGACTGCCGTAATAATTGTCTCTTGTTTTCGTATTTTTATATCGGTTGGGTTAAGTCGCTTATATCTTAGTCGGATTAGTAATGTGTGAGCACCAAAAACCCAACTCTTCAACTTCGCTGTTGTCCAACAAGAATTGGCTTCATGGCAAGCAAGAGAACAAGTTTGGAATGGCAAAGAACATGAAGAACGACTAAGGAAAAGAACTTAAACGAGCCGACATTGGTTATTTTGACTAACCCTTTGTTTATTATGTTCATTAAAATGCTGGATCATTTTGAGCTAGTCTCAAAGTTTCAAGTATTGTTAAATCAATTTTTTGAACCTCGGACTCGTAAGTCGAAAAGCCGAATCAAGGTAGACGCGAGCCGAGTCAAAAATTGGGGGAACAAGAAAACGAAACTCGGGGACTTCACCCACGATAATCTAGCGTTAAGAACTTAGTTCAAAACAAAAAATTGTAGCACAGCCAAACTAAGGTACTTAAATACAGTTCTGCCCGGCATTCCGGGGATCTGACAAATATGATAAGTGTTTTTAAGGAGCAGGAGCAGTAGCCAAATCTTCAGTAGAGGAAGGTGGCACTTCAGAGTTTGGGGGAGGGGCACTAGCCTCGGCTTCATCTTCAGGGACGACATCGCCATCCTCTGGGTCTTCGGCCTCGTCGCCAAGCTCGGAGGCCTCACCCTCACTCCCTTCTTCTTCTTCATCTCCAGAAACACCTTCATCATCAAAAACATCGAGATAACTCGGCCCTTCATTCCAAGCGTGGCAGAAGGAGTATTGAATAAGCTTATTGGCACAGGCTTTGCAGCGCGCAATCCAATCCGGATTCTCGCACCACTTAGACCCAGTGCGCATGCGAGTGAGCAACCCCAAGTCAATTCCCTCATACCAAGAAAGTACGAACTGCAAAGCGATGTTAGCACTAGCCCGTGCAGCAGATTCATGCCACAGATTCAGCTGATGCTTGCACTCCATCAGTTTGGCTATGAAAGCCGAACCCTTTTTGGGAATGGGGTCAGTGGGCCAGAGGGAGCTGTACATCCGCATTGCTGCTGGTATGATGTCTGCACCATGGTTCTTCACCAGCTCAAGGCGAGCAGTGAGACTCGCCAGCAGGTCCTCCGTGTTATTCGGGATTGGCTCGGCATCGGGGCCTACAAGGAGACTGTGTTGTTTGTGGGACCGAGTTACAGCGGCAGCACCAGGCGCATCACTCTCTGGAAATTTTCCTAAGAATGGAGAAGAGGAAACAATGAACGAAAGCACCAAACCCGGAGGAAGGAAAATCAAGCAAGGGCAGAAAACTCACGTGCAATCTAGAAGAGGAGTCGCTGAAGCTCGGAGTGAACATCAGCGCTATGGGCCTGGAGTTTCTCATATTCGGAGGTCACCGACGTAAGCTTGACGTCGGCTTCCTGCAATAAGCTCTTGTCCTTGGAGATTTGTGTGGTTAAACGCTCTTTCTCCTCGGCAAACTCCTGGTCAGCCTTCTCCAACTCGGACTTATGGAGGCCCTTGAGCCTCTGAATTTCGGTATTCAGCTGAGTGATCTCCGAGTCCTGGAGCTGGAGCCGGGCTATCTCTTCATCTTTCTTCCTCCGCTCAGCCTCATGCTTCCCTGCTTGTTCGAGGAAATGGGTCATAATGTCAGGCATTGCAATGCTGTCCTCGAGAGAAACTACAACAATATAATGACCCGGAGGACCCAAAGTATAAGTGTCCACCGGATAAAGGAAGGGAAGTACAATGATCGTGTGAAGGGGATAAAATTACCTTTGATCTCAGCCAGATTTTTCTGCATAATGATATTTTCAGCTGCAACCTCGGTTGCATGATTTGGATAGAAAATTAATACGAATCCTAGAAAGTTTGAATGAACGAAGACGGAAGAGGAAGAAAGGAAAATTACCCCTCTTCTGGTACTCCTCCAGGAGTTTGCCATAACATGCGCGCATATCTTTATAAGAGTCCAGCAAGCGGTGGAACTCAGCGGTTCGGCGGTTAGTGGTAATCTAAAATAAGGAAGGAAATGTCAAGTCCAAACGTGAAGTTGAAAATAATTTGAGGTCTATAAGATCTAGGCCAAGTGGAACTTAACCCGGCCCTAGGTGTGTGGATATTCAAAGTCTACAAGATCCGGGCCAAGTGGAACTTAACTCGGCTCTAGGTGTGTGGATATTCGAAATCTACAAGATCCGAGCCAAGTGGAACTTAACCTGGCTCTAGGTGTGTGGATATTCGAAGTCTACAAGATCCGGGCCAAGTGGAACTTAACCCGGTTCTAGGTGTGTGGATATTCAAAGTCTACAAGATCCAGGCCAAGGGAACTTAACCCGGCTCTAGGTGTGTGGATATTCGAACTATACAAAATCCGGGCCAAGGGAACTTAACCCGGCTCTAACTATGTTAAATTTTGACGTTGCTACGGACAAAAACTAAATTCTATAAGGAGCATCCAACCGAATAACAAGTTATTCCCTCAGAGGCTCGGGGACTAGGGGCTATGTCTACAAGTGCTCAGTTATACAAGGTACCAGCAGCAGAGGAAAAGAGTTACCTCCATCATCCGGACAGCTAAAGAGATAGCCTTGGTAGCAGAGTTCATCTGTGCGCTAAACTCGGCTAGGCCAAACTTCTCTAGTAGATCATCTTGTGGGTCGATGAATTCTGCATTGTTCCAGTTCTTCACAGACTCAAGGAGTACTGGACTGTAACTTTCACCACTGGGAGAGTAATTTTCCACAAGACCTTTGACGTGGGCCTCTCGCCTAGCGGATTGAGCTGCAGCGGGGCTAGTATGCAGAACCAGCTACCTGCTACCCTTTGACCCGGTGGCAGTAAACCCAAACGAGATCCCTTTAGCTGACCCGGTAGCCTTCTTGAGCTTGCTGGATGAAGCCTGAGGAGCTAGCTAGAAGATGTCTGCAACTGAGGGAGATGACCTAGAGGGAGCTGAGGGGGCCTTCCCCTTGGGAGGCTTGGTGGAGGCTTTGGCTGCTGCTGCTGGTGCTGCTGCTGCTGGTGCTGGTATTGCTGGTGTTGGTGGTGTTGGTGCTGGTGCTGGTGCTGGTGTTGCTGATGTTGTTGCTGGAACTGCTGATGTTGTCGCTGCTGCTGGTGCTGGTACTGGTGTTGCTGTTGCTGGTGCTACTGGTGCTAGAAACACTGGGGTAGAAGAACTTGTTGGGGGCAGTGCCGATGAAACTGGCACCTTATGACTTGGTGCCGAGGCCGAAGAAGAATTGGGGAGATCCGGCATCACCGTATCCAGAGCCGCCCCGCTACCCCCGGCGCCGACATTGTCCTCCTCATGACAAGGTGGGCGCTGGTCAGGCGCAGCCGCGGAGCCCTCTTGAATAGGGCTGAGCGGGCGAATATCATCATTGCGGGAGGGAGAAGGGCTGTTGTGGATTGGAGAGGCTATGCCGGAGCCGCTCTGAGGGATGACCCTAGGAGCTCGGAAAAGAAGAAAAGCACCAAGTCAAAAAGAGAGAGAACCAATAAGAGACAAAGGCAAACAAAGGAAAAATGCCCAAGTATCAGTGCAAAAGGACTTACTCATCCGCGGTAGGAGCCCGAGGTTTGGGCACCCTCCGGACCGTGCTCTTGGCGGCCAGATTAGTCGAGGCTTTCACCCCAGACTTCTTCTACCTCTTCTTGGGCGGCGGCACCTCCGAAGCTGCGGCCGAGGCAGCCGCACTCTTCTGGGAAGAAGCAGGGGCCGGACCACCAGTGGCGAGGGGAGGAACCTCGTGGACCTGACCGTCCGGGTTAGATGAAGATTTGAACATAACCAGATGCGCGTAAGAGATGGGAACTGGATCAAGTACCTCCAGGACCTCAACGTCCGAGTAAAAGTCATCTGGCCAATCCCTTAGAGAAGAGGCCTTACCAGCGCTGCGTTTGACGACGTCCGGGGTAGGCAGAAAGGTCATCGGATCAGGCTCCTCCTCATCCTCCTTGGTGCGGGCTGGCAGCCACTTGCTCGCCAGCACCTCGCCATCCTCCAGTGACTGCTGGAGGAATCGCTGAGAACAAGACAACAATTGTCAAGTTACGAAAGTGAACCGACATACAGAGAAGATCCGGAAAACAGAGAGAAGTCAGTTTACCTTTGGAGGAGGGTTGTCCCAGGTGAAGGGCTCAAGTCCCCATTCCCAATCCTCGGCGAATTCCTTCTCCACATTGAAAATGGATTTAACCCGGCGGTAAACCGCCGATTTATCAAGCTCGATAGATGAAATCCGGTGGGGGTCGAGGGGGCCGCTCAAGTAACAGATCTTGTGGGCTCGCTTCTAAAGGGGGGAGACCCAGCTGCGGACAAAAGTAATCATGATGTCCTCCCCCCGGAGCTTCTCCTTGAGCGGCTCCTTGATCCGGCGCTCCACCTGATTCGCTAAGGCCGTGGGTCGCTTGGGCATGCTCTCCCAAAGCGAGCTATCTGGAGGGCCAAGCTTGAAGGGGAGGAGCTGGATCAAGTCCTCATCGGTGGTGTTCCGGACATAGAAGAAAGTCCGGGCCCAGCCTTTGCAGGACTCGAGTCCGGTGACCTGGGGGACTCCAAAGTTCTTACGGGGAGAAATGGAGGCGGCGCCACATTGGGTCAAATGCTTATCCTCCGGAGCAAGCTCCTTATACGGAACCACGTTCCTCCGGAGACCGAAGAACTTGATCCAAAGTTCCTTGGTTGGCCAGAGGCTAATGTACCCCTCAAT
Organism: Avena eriantha; assembly: GCA_910589775.1. Classification (NCBI taxonomy): domain Eukaryota; kingdom Viridiplantae; phylum Streptophyta; class Magnoliopsida; order Poales; family Poaceae; genus Avena; species Avena eriantha. Next base: position 258,888,142 of record OU342744.1, on the reverse strand, counting down.
GCTAGAGGCAAAGGAGGACAAAGAAGTGATGGCGTTGGCGGAAAGATGATGCGGTTGCAGTTTGTAGGTAGAAATGAAGTCAAAAAAGAAATCTGAAGTAGGAAGGCCAAAGCCGCGCTAAAAATGTGAAAGAAAAACAACATATTCCCTAGGATTGGGGGAAGGAGAGATTTTGCCGGAGGCGAGGCGACGGGCGACGCAGGCGGGGATGCGGCGCGTGGCACGGAGCTAGTCCAGGTTGTCCCCGCAGACGAACGCGCCGGCCCAGCAGCCGCGCTCACGGCCCTCTACTTCTTCCTCCTACTGTGCCACCACGGCTGCTTCGTCCTCAGTCATGGTGGACTCAAGATTCTCGAGAGAGAAATCAGAGTAGAGATAACAGGAGGAGGGGAAACGGGAAGCGCAAGGCCCCGTGATGAAGATCTTGAGTGGGAATAGCGGTGCAAGCGCAAGATGCTGCCTGTGCGCGGTCGCGATGGCGCTAGTGCAACAAGAAACTAGAGGCGGTGGCAAGGATATGGTGAGAGAGAAAGGAGGTTGGGAAGCACAGAGAAAGTGGGAAACTTCCCCAGAGGTTGCCCCAGGCCCTCTACTTAACCGCACAACAGGTGCGTAGTGGGATCCTTTGCGGTTGCCACACCGCGCGCAACAGGAGTGTATGCAGCCGAATCAGCCAATCAGAGCGTGGCCACGGCAAGGGCCATAGGGGCAAAGGATCCCATGACGCGATGTAATGTTACAGTTAACGAGGCGCCGCAGTGAAGGGACGTGCACAGCACTTATTCCTGACATTGCGATAGTAACCGGTGCATTAAATGCGTGTAGCCCTTAAAATGAGGCAAAACTATGATTACCCTCCACGTAGGATGTGGGGAAGCGTACAAGGGAAGGAACGATAACCCGGATAAACAGGAAAAAACCCGGCCAGCAAGGAATAACTCAGGATGAGCCAAGGGATCCCTAGAAGAGAAGCCCTGGGTTACTGGATAAACTCGGCCAAAGAGGCAGAGATCTGGTTATGGGAACCTGCTGTGGCCTTAACAACCAAAAGTTTCTAAGACCGCACCAGCTTCGGGGACTAATGTTGGGGGGATACCCCCAGGTAGGGCAAATCCGGGGTATATGGGTCGGGTTAGCCGGGGTACGGCGCGGTCAAAGCAAGTGCTGACCGGGTCACCTCAAGGCAGGCGGAAGCACGGAGTGACCCGTCCCGTGGAGCATCTCCTTGAATGTAGTCCGGTCGGCATAAGATATATGCCGGCCATATTTATCTATCTGTTTTGCAGGTAACTTGATAGCCGGATTAGCCATATGCTAGCCGGACTATCTTATGGCTTCCAAGAGAAGGAATCCCCCGCTGGTCAAAAGGTGGCTTTATTAGTTGTAGCATGAGCGAAGCAAAGTAAAGAAGAGGACCAGCAGATCAGGGGCGACCAAGGTAACGCGGGCAATGTCGGATGACGTAACCTGTGTCTGGTGACGCTTAAAGACAAAGATTACGCTGTGGGTTATGTCCAAAGCACGAACGAGCCGTTAAAGAGAATAAAGAAGCATCTAGCTTTAGGCGAGGAGCATATTCTTCGAATATGCTGCCACGTGTGCCCTAGTATTGTAACCCAGGATCCCCTATATAAGGAGCACCGGGGCCTCCATAGAGGGGGATCGATCATTTTCTCTGTCTAAGGTAGAACTCGAGAGCTAGTTGGTAGGGAGTAAGATACATAGTCTCCTTCTTACTGAGAGCTTGAAGAGTGTTTGTAAACACCATTGATAGAGAGAATACAAGAACATATGTGCATGGAATCACCATGTTCTCCCTCCCTGGATTTCCCTAGCACTCATTGGCCCCATCTTTAGCCTATACATGGCATCTGCCGTGCCACCACCACGACATGATTACTTGTTGTAGTTGATGCTATTGAGTGGAACCATTGAATTATTGTTTACATTCAGATTGTTACTTATCATTATTTCATCTCTGATCTTGATCCATATGATGTCTCGTGATTAGTTCATTTTGTTCTTGAGGACATGGGAGAAGTCATGTTGTTAGTAGTGGAATTGTGTTGAGAAAGATTTAATGGTTTGATAATTAAGTTGTGGTATAATTCTTCTAGTGGTGTCATGTGAATGTTGACTACATGATACTTCACCTTTATGGGCCTAGGGGAATGTGTTGTGTATTTGGTTACTAATCGTGGGGTTGCCGGAGTGAAAGAAACCTGAACCCCCGTTAGGAAACCTTTGCATAAGGGAATGTAGGATCTCAAAGTTTAAGGTTGTGGTTAGGTTTTTATCTTATTTACTTTCTTGTAGTTGCGGATGCTTGCAAGGGGTATAATCACAAGTATGTATTAGTCCTAGGAAGGTTAGTACATTAGCACAGGTTCACCCACACAACACTTATCCAACCAAAGAAGATTAATCAACTATATGAAGCGAAAGCACTTGACAATATTCCCATGTGTCCTCGAGAATATTTGGTCATTTTGAGTAATACAACTGGCTTATCCTTTGCTAAAGAAAGGATTGGGCCACTTGCTGCAATTATTATTATTGTCTTTTATTACTCGCACTTTATTTATCTGCATTATCAAAAATCCCAAACAATCTGTTTGCTAAGTATTTACAGAGAATTCCTGATCCAAGCCACGTGTCAACACCTTCTGCTCCTCGTTGGGTTCGACACTCTTACTTATCGAAAATACTGGGATACACCCACTATACTTGTGGGTCATCAAGACTATTTTCTGCCGCCGTTGCCAGGGAGTGAAGCGCTATTGAAGAGTGGAACTGGTAAAGGAAACTTCTATTGTGAGTATTGTTTATTTCTGTTGGTTACTTTATTTTCAATATGGATAATTCACTTAGTTTCTTATTTCAGAATGCTACTACCACTGCTAAGGTAGTAGATGAACCACCACCTGCTAAAATTGATCCTTTTAAAATACCTACAAAAATTGTTGATCGTGTTATGGATAACTACTATTTTGGAGATGGAACTGTCCATCTCGGTGATCATTTGCTTTTTATACACGAATTATGCGGGTTGTTCAAGTGTGCACGTATTACAACAGATCAAGTTAAGAAAAAGTTATTCTCTGTATCACTGAAAGGAAGAGCTGAGGAATGGTATAAGCTGCTAAAGAATGGCCAATCTCTTGAATGGGAGGAAATTGTACCTCTCTTTTATTCCAAATTTTATCCTTCTAGTTAGATTCATAAAGATCAGAATCAAATATATAACTTTTGGCCTCGTGATGGAGAGAGTACCGCCCAAGCTTGGGGGAGATTGAAGTCACTAATGCTCAAATATCCTATTCATGAGCTCCCTAATAATATTATAATCAATAACTTTTATGCAAGGCTTTATCTTCATGATAAGGATCTATTGGATGCTTCTTGCTCTGGATCATTTATACATATGGAAGAAGAAGCTAAATGGGATCTTCTAGACCATATTCAAGACAATGTTGAAGCATGGAAGAATGATAAAGGAAGAAAGTTAGGTATAAATTATGATTATGAATGCATTAAATCTTTTATGGAAACTGATGACTTTCATAATATTATTAATGCTTATGGCCTTGATTCTCAAGTTATTGCAGATTGTTTTAAGGCTTTTGCCTCTTATATTGAAATTCCCAAAAAGGAATGGAATAAGTATCATGCACCATATAAAGATATTGTTGATTGTGTTCCTGCTAGAAGTACTGAAGTTTGCACCATTGATCATATTTTACATGAACCTTACATCGAGAAAATACCTTTCGCGGATAAGGTAAAGGAGCATTCTATCATAACTAGTGTGGTTAACAAAAGTACAAAAGGAGATGTAAAACCCGATGAACAAATAAACGTTGAACCTGCAGTAGAAATTGTGAAAGACCTTGTCACTAAAAGCGTAGAAGATGGACACATTATCTTATGTGAGGATGCTTCTAATATTGTTTCACATCCTAGCAGAACTAGGAAAGCTAGTGTCCCTGTGCTTTCTGTTAGAATTGGTGGTCATTGCTATTATGGTTTATGTGATATTGGTGCAAGTTCAAGTGCTATTCCTTATGAGCTTTACAAAGAAATTATGCATGAAATTGGTCCCTGTGAACTAGAAGAAATTGACGTGGTTACTCACCTTGTTAATAGAGAGACCATCTCTCCAATTGGTATTGTAAGAAATGTGGAAGTTCTTTATGGTAAGATTAAATATCCTGGAGATTTTCTAGTACTTGGTTCAGCTGCTAGTAAAACTTGTCCTATTTTCGGTAGACTTTTCTTGAACACTTGTGGAGCCACTATAGATTGTAAGAGGGAGAAAATTTTAACTAAATTTGATGGATAATCTTATGAGTTTAATTTTTCAAAATTTGCTAAAGTTCCTTATGAAAATGAATTGCCTGATGAGGATTTTAGAGTTGAACAACTTGCTTCTATTTCTCTTGCTCCTAACAATGCTTTGCAGCAATATATGGAAGACCACGAAAGTGATATCTTCATGGAAGAAAGAAATGAGATTGATGAGATTCTCCTTCGTCAATCCAAGATGCTTAAGCATAACTTACCTATGGAAGATTTGGGTACCACATTACCACCTAAAAAGGATCCAGTTTTCGATCTGAAACCTTTACCTAACAATTTTAAATATGCTTACATTGATTATAAGAAAATATATCATGTTATTATTAGTTCTAAACTTTCATGAAAGGAAGAGGAAATATTACTAGAAGTATTGAAGAAACATCGAGGAGCTATGGGTTATACTCTTGATAATTTAAAAGGGATTTCTCCTACTATAAGTCAGCATGCTATTAATATAGAACCTGATGCAAAACAAGTAGTAGAACATTGACATCGTTTAAATCCTAAGATGAAGGAAGTGGTACGAAATGAGGTATTAAAACTCCTTGATGCTGGTATTATTTATCCTATTGCTGATAGTCAATGGGTTAGTCCTGTTCATTGTGTCCCTAAGAAAGGAGGAATTACTATTGTGCCTAATGACAATAATGAGCTTATTTCCCAAAGAGTAGTAGTTGGTTATAGGATGTGCAATGATTTCAGAAAGGTTAACAAAGTTACTAAGAAAGATCATTACACGCTGCCTTTTATTGATCAAATGTTAGAAAGGTTGTCTAAGAAGACTCATTTTTGCTTTCTTGATGGATACACTGGGTTCTCTCAAATTGCTGTTAAACAACAAGATCAAGAGAAAACTACTTTTACATGCCCTTATGGAACGTATGCTTATAGGAGTATGCCTTTTGGTTTGTGTAATGCTCCTGCTACTTTTCAAAGATGCATGTCTGCTATCTTTCAGGGTTTTTGTGAGGAAATTGTGGCAGTATTCATGGATGATTTTTCCGTATATGGAACTTCTTTTGATAATTATCTACACAACCTTGATAAAGTTTTGCAGAGATGTGAAGAAACTAATCTTGTTCTTAATTGGGAGAAATGCCACTTCATGGTTAATGAAGAAATTGTCCTTGGGCATAAAATTTCTGAAAGAGGCATTGAAGTTGATGGAGCCAAAGTTGAAGCAATTGAGAAAATGCCCTGTCCTAGGGATGTCAAAGGTATTCGTAGTATTCTTGGTCATGCTGGTTTTTATAGAAGGTTTATTAAAGACTTCTCCAAGATATCAAAACCTCTTACTAATCTTCTCCAAAAAGATATACATTTTGTTTTTGATGATGATTGTAAGGAGGCGTTTGAAACTCTAAAGAAAGCTTTAATAACTGCTCCTATTGTCCAACCACCTGATTGGAATTTACCCTTGGAAATTATGTGTGACGCTAGTGATTTTGCTGTAGGTGCTATTCTTGGACAATGAATAGATAAAGAGTTGAATGTCATCTATTATGCTAGTAAGACTCTTGATGCTGCTCAAAAGAATTATGCTACTACTGAAAAAGAATTCTTAGTTGTTGTCTTTGCTTGTGATAAGTTTAGACCCTATATTGTTGACTTAAAAGTTACCATTCATACTGATCATGCTGCTATTAAGTATCTTATGGAAAACATTTGTTGATAACTTATTAAAATCATGCCTGTTAATGATAGTTTTACAAATGAACAGTTGGCTGCAATAGAGGTTAGCTCGCGAGAGAGTCCTTGGTATGCTGATTATGCTAACTAGACGATACCCCGCGCGTTGCAGTGGGATACTTAGCTAAACTACGTGGAGGATACATCAATAAAGTCAATAATGGGATGCAAACTTCTATGTGTCTTAGTAAACACAACATTGTATAAATATGGAAAAGATAAGGGATTATACAGGAGTTGACAACAAATTGGAAAGTTGAGCATATCTTTGAGATGGTAGCACGGTTTCACCACTCGATTGCCAAGACGGCACCAGACTAATTACCAATTATGCAAGAATCTAAGAAAATAAGAATTGCACACACATGATTGACCGATTGTGGTTGCTGCACGTCAAGGCTCAAATCTGAACCGCATAAGACGACATGTCAAGTAGCTGATATCGTGGTCGAATTTATTTGACTAAGACGTGAGCAAGCTTAGTTAAGCGCGGCTCAACCGCTCCCTTTTTCCGCTCTTGAGAATTCTAAGACTGGCATCCTAGCTGAGCTCCTGAAGAAGCTACATTAACAAATAAGATATGGTGCTCTTTCAGGCATACAATTCTAATCCAAGAAGTACCTCCAAATATTTTCCTTCAACATAGCTTTTCATACGATTGATACTAGTAGATATAGGAAACTTTAGTGTTCAGAGTTGGAATATTAGTTGTAATGATGACTTTTTCTGTCTAATACATAACAATTTTGCAACTCAAATTTATCCTTAACATACAGAAAATAATCCTGAAAGTAAAATCAAACAATATATATCGCATTTTCTATCTGTAATAAAAACTTTGAGATAGGCAGGGACATAGATCCTTGACAAACAGAAAATAATTCTGAAAGTAAAACCAAAACAATATATATCATGTGTTTTAATCTGCGATAAAAACTTTGAGATAGACAGGGAAGAATAAGACACATATTGGACACTTAGCATAAACACCTCACCAAAATGGAAATTGAGCCCTAATTGACATGATTTTACTATTTCATTCGCCCAGAAAATACATCAGGGTTTATATCCTTCATTCTTCTTATCCAACATGAGGTGTGGATCTATAAGTATAGACTATTAATCCATGATTCTTATATATAAAAATTATAAATAAAACGAAAGCACACAAATTAGGTGTTTGGGATTAGGCCTAGTTTTCCTTAAGCACGGAACCAGCGATAAGGAGATCGCATGCGTCTTCCCAATCTCCACATACGACACATTTCTCCCTCTGCAGTACCACCAAAGAATCTGATTCAAGAAACAGTGCAGAATATTAAGATACCTCGCGGATACATTTATTTGAGATGAAATTTATAGCTCACGGATAATGGGATCGGTATAGATGTGAGCAGCGGAGCACATATGTACTATTTAAACCTATGTATGCCCATTCGGTTTCCTTCACCAGTTTCTTCTGCATTTACATGACTCTGTGGTAGCATCGTGGAATAGAAGGTGGAGGGATTAATGGAGGACGCAGGGGAGCCAGGGAGTAAGAGAAGATGCAGCGTCCAAGTATTAATGAGGCGCGATTGCATTATGGCAGGAAATGGAGTGGACCATTACGGCTCGGTTACACATTGGAGTGACAGACTTTTAGGGTAACGTGGTTTCATAAATCATAAAATTGTAGAGAAATCATGTAGTAGGGGCAAACTATTTATATATAAAAGATATTATTATTATTATAGAGGTATAAGGTTTGCATGATAAACAGGCCCACCTGATGACGTTAACACCTTGCATGTTGAGAGAAATCACTTAGTGGGGATGACCTATTTAGATATTATAGATTTGCTTCAACTCTTCAAATAGAAGATATGCGGCAGTTATATTACATAAAATTCAATGCAATTTGGATCAGCTCTGCACCTACACGTATATAATAAAGGGATGCATACTATACCTGGAATATACTAATTTTATACCCCGATGCACACCATCTTTCTCATGCACCCTGTGTTGGCATAAGCTCGAGCCATATCTGTTCTCGCTATTGTGGCATATGCCACAGTATAATTGTTTCCGACCTCTCAAATCCCAAATCTGCCATAAATATATTAGACATAAAGAATACAATTTGGATCAGCTCTAGTGAGAACTGCATGTATAACAAAATAATTAAAATAGGATTCGGAATATACCTAAAGCAGGTTGATCTGATGCCCGATATGCCTTGCTCATGCATCCTCCATTGGCAACATGCTGGACACACCATGTATTTTACGGCAGGGTGGGCTTGCTAGTTGAAAGAGTTGGCTCAGTGTGCAACGCTGGTGAACAATTGGCAGCTGACTGGTGCTTTTAGACGAAGCAAAATACGCACGTAGCAGGAAAGCACAAGCTGGCCTGACTCACAAATTGATTGATTGATCTGATGCTTCTGTACGAAGATAGCTAGTTAGGCTAATTAATCTTCCCTGCAAGCTTATCTTAGCAACATCGATCAGCTAAACCACGCTGACTTTACTCTTCGGGGTTGGGTTCTGGCCAGCCGGGAAACCGTGGCGCCGGCGGTGCGCAGGAGCCAGAGCATACAAACGGGTTAGGTTTTTTCTCGGTAGGACAAATCTTGAGGGCTCCTTCCCGTGTATGATATAACGGAGGGCGGTGAAGCCGATTTCATCCGACGACTACACGTTTGGGTATATCCAGTGGGCATAATTCTCTTCTGTCCTAGAATTACGTGGAGTCTCCTACGGTGCCTCCAATTAGGAAATATAAGACTTTATTGTTTCCAAGTATTTGCCTCCAACTTTTATAGCCTAGTAAAGAAGGAAATTCTTTTATGATTTGAGGCATTATTTTTGGGCCAACCCACATTTATAGAATATGAACAAAAAGAGATATTGCGGAAATGTAATGGTAGTGCCTATGGAGGGCATCACGCTCAAGATAGAACCGCACAAAAAGGTTTTACAATCAGGTTTTTATTGGCCTATCATTTTTAAAGATGCAAGAAATTGTATTTTATCATGTGATGAATGTCAACGAGTTGGTAATATTTCTAGACACAATGAAATGCCTATGAGTTACTCTCTTGTTATTGAACCATTTCACTGTTGGGGATTTGACTTTATGAGTCATTTTCCTCCTTCAAAAGGTTATACTCATATTCTTGTTGTTGTTGATTATGTTACTAAGTGGGTAGAAGCCATATCTACAAAAAGTGTGGATGGTGAGACCTCTTTAAAAATGCTTAAGGATGTTATCTTTCCTAGGTTTGGAGTGCCTAGATATCTTATGACTGATGGAGGTTCACATTTCATTCATGGTGGCTTTAGGAAGACCCTTGCTAAATACGACGTTAATCATAGAATTGCTTCAGCTTATCATCCCCAAACTAGTGGACAAGTAGAACTATCAAATAGAGAAATTAAATCTATCTTGCAAAAGACTGATAATAGATCTAGAAAAAACTAGGCTAAAAAGTTGAATGATGCTTTACGGGCTTATAGAACTGCTTATAAAAATCCTATGGGAATGTCTCCTTACAAAATTATTTATGGAAAAACTTGTCACCTGCTGATACATTGCAAATGTATCTATAATTTTTGATGTTTCATGCTTGGTTTTATCCACTTTCTTGTGTTTTGTCCACATTTTGGAGTACTTTTCATATGATTTCTTGGACTAACCTATTAACAAGAACCACAGTGCCAGCTGCCTGTTTTCTACTGTTTTTGGTTCCAGGAAATTCAAAAAATAAATATTCTCGGAATTGGACGGGACAAAAGCCAAAGTGCCAATTTTTCCGGAAGTCATCAAGTGTCAGAATACGAGACGGAGAAGGGCCAGAGGCCGGCCACACCACCTGGCCGCGCGGCCAGGCTGGGCCCGCGCCAGGTGGTGGTGTGGTGGCCCCTGGCACCCCCTCGGCCTCCCCTTCCGACTATAAGATGCCCTAGGACGTAAACCCTAAGTGCCCGATCAAAAAAATCCATGAAAGAGTCTGTAGCCGCCGTCGTCTCCATCCCTACATCGGGAGGGATCTGAAGCTCTTCCCAGCACCCTGCCGGAGAGGGGAATTCACCCTGGAGGCCTTCTTCATCACCATGCAAGCCTCCGGTGTGATGCGTGAGTAGTTCATCCTTGGACTACGGATCCATGTAGTAGCTAGATGGCTGGTTCTCCTCCTTTGTGCTTTAATGTCTAGATCTTGTGAGCTCCGTTCATGATCAAGATCATCTATTTGTAATCCTACATGTTGTGTTTGCGGGGATCCGATGGATATTGAAATGCTATTTCAGATTGATTATTGATTCTATCATGTCTTTGTTATTTGTGATCTTGCATGCTTTCCGTTGTTAGTAGCTATCTTGGCCAAGTAGATGCTAGCAACTCCAAGAGTTAGTATTTATGCTCGATAGTGGGTTCATGCCTCTGGTAATCTGGGAAAGTGGCAGAAATCTCTAAGGTACTAGATGTGATGTTGCTACTAGGGAGAAAACAACAATCCTTTGTTCATATAACAATCGTATTGTTTACTTGACACGTAGTTCGTAAAGAAATAATTTGTTGCTTGCAACTTAATACTGGAGGGGGCTCGGATGATAACCTGAAGGTGGATTATTAGTCATAGATGCAGTTGGATGGCGGTCTATGTATAATGTTGTAATGCCCAATCGAATCTCAAAGGAGTTAAGATGATTAGTATATGCATGTATTGCTTTCTCGATGTTTGTCAATTGCCCCGCTGTAATTTGTTCACCCAGCATGTTATCTATCTTAAGGAGAGCCACCTCTAGTGAACTATGGATCCCGGTCCTTGTCTTTTATATTCAATCTACAAACTGTTTACTGTTTTGTGTTTACTTTCTGTAAACTTTTACGTGTTTCCATTCGATACGTTTAATCCTTTGTTTTCCGCAAAACACGGTGAGATTGACAACCTCATCGCAAGTTGGGGGCAAAGTTCTGTGGTTGTGTTGTGCAGGTCTCCACTTTGCTACTAGCACTGGTAGTGCGCCCTGCCAAAGCTCAGTTAGTAACACCTTTGAGGTGTTTCCTTGCTCCTACTAGTTCGATTAAACCTTGGTTTCATAACTGAGGGAAACTTGCTGCTGTGATCATCATAACCTTCCTCTTGGGGTTCCCAACGAGCTCTGCATCAACCATGCACCAGCACTTTTCTGGGCGTCGTGCATTGAGCCATCAAGCATTCTTCTGGCGCTGTTGCCGGGGATCGAAGAAGAAGAAGAAACTCCCACGTCAACCACACGCCATTAAAAGACATTTTTCTGGCGCCGTTGCCGGGGAGTCAAGGACATCTTCACAAGGGGAGTCCCTCATAACCAATCTCTATACTTTGTTATTTTTGTTTTGCTTGGTTTTTTTTTGCTTTGTTTGCTTGTTTATTTATCAAAAACACACAAAAATTAGTTTTACTTGTTTGCTTTATTATTTGAAAACCCAAAAAAATGACTACTCTTGAAAACACTAAGTTGTGTGACTTCACTAGCACCAACAACAATGATTTTATGAGCACACCTATTGCTCCACCTGTGCCTGAAGATACTTTCTTTTAGTTAAAACATGCTTTGCTCAATCTTGTTATGAGAGAACAATTTTCTGGTATTGGTAATGAAGATGCTGCTTCCCATCTAAATAACATTGTTGAACTTTGTGAGATGCAAAAGCATAGGGATATAGATGGTGATATTATTAAGCTGAAATTGTTTCCTTTCTCTTTGAGAGGAAAAGCTAAAGAATGGTTGAATTCCTTAACTAGGAATAGTATTGATTCTTGGACTAAGTGCAAAGATGCTTTTATTGGAAAATACTATCCTCCTGCTAAGATTATATCTATGAGAAGTGAAATAATGAAGTTTAAACAACTTGATAATGAGCATGTTGCTCAAGCTTGGGAAAGAATGAAATCTTTGGTAAAGAATTGTCCCACTCATGGACTGACTGCTTGGATGATCATCCAAACTTTTTATGTAGGATTGGACTATTCTTCAAGGAACCTATTGGACTCTGCTGCTGGAGGTACCTTTATGACCATCACTTTGGGTGCTGCAACAAAACTTCTAGACAATATGATGGTTAATTATTCCGAATGGCATACTGAGAGACCTCCACAAGGTAGGAAGGTAAATTATGTTGAGGAAACCTCCTCTTTGAGTGATAAGATTGATATTATTATGTCTATGCTTGTTAATGGGAAAGCCCATATTGATCCAAATAATGTTCCTTTGGCTTCTTTAGTTGCTCAAAAAGAGCAAGTTGATGTGAACTTCATAAGAAATAACAATTTTGGCAACAATGCTTATGGTAATAATGCTTATAGGAACAATTTTGGTAACAACAATTATAAGCCATATCCTCCCAACAATGGTAATGCTTATGAAAGTTCCTACAACAATAATAGGAGTGCACCCTCTAAACTTGAAGTTATGCTTAAAGACTTTATTAGTAAGCAAACTGCTTTCAATAAAACTATTGAGGAAAAACTCTCTAATGCGGAAAGAAATATAGCATCTTTGGCTAAATTTCAATCTTCTTTGAATAAAATGGCTGCTAAACCTGAAACTAATGATAATCCCTTTGCTGCTACTAATGCTATACAAGTAAGAATTGATGAAAATGTTAGACTATTAGCTGAATTACATGCTAAGTGGGAAAGAGAAGATGAAATTGCTAGAAACATTAGTGTTTCTACTATCACTACCACTAGTGTTGACGCTAATAATAGTTCTACTACTTTAGATGATAAAGTTGATTTTGATCTTGATGGTTGCAACATCTCTGAAGTTATTAAGTTCCTACAAAAGCTTGCTAAAAGTCCTAATGCTAGTGCTATGAACATGGCCTTTACAAAACACATTACTGATGCTCTCATAAAGATTAAAGAAGAAAAGATGAAACATAAAGCTTCTATTCCTATAATACAAGAAGATGGTTGGAAACCCATCATTAATATGAAAGTGAATGACTTTTATTTCAAAGCTTTATGTGATCTTGATAGTAGTGTTTCTATTATGCCTAGAAGGATTTATGATATGCTTGATTTGCCTCCTCTTCAAAGATTGTTATTTGAATGTCCCATTTGATGATATTGCTAAAAAGAAACTCATGGGAGTCTTAATGATGTTCTTATTATGGTTAACAATTCCTATGTCCCTGTTGATTTCTATGTTTTGGATGTTGAATACAATGCTTCTTGTCCTATTACTTTGGGAAGACCTTTTGTTAGAATTGTTCGTGCCATCATTGATATGAAAGAAGGCACCATTAAATATCAACTTCCACTCAAGAAAGGTATAGAACACTTCCCTAAGACGAGAGAGAAGATTTCTTTTGCTTCTCCTATGAAAACAAAATTTGGTCTTAATGCTTCTTCATTTGAGAACACTTGATTCTTTTTCTTGTTTCTTATGTCTTACTTAAAGGCGTTAAAGAAAAGTACTTATTGGGAGATAACCCAAAAGTTTTAGATGAGTCTTGGGAGTTATTACCTCTGTAATAACCTCTCCTTATCCTTTTTATTTGCTTTTTGTGCCAAGAGTAACCTTAATGAGAGAGAAGTAATGATTGGGAAAGTTGCTGTCCTAAAACAGATTTCTGTGCTTCACCGTAAAAATTCGTGTAACATCTCTGTACGTCTTTTTGAGGCGTGAATTTGTGTGCTTCTGCCCCAGGTTGTTATCTAACTTTCGGTATTTCAACACGTTTTTATTTGAGCAACAGAAGGTCTTCGAAACAAATCGTCTTTACCTGCTGGTCTGTTTTGACAGATTTCTGCCATTTTCTGCATTTGCTTCTTGTTGGTTCCTTCTTGAGTTTTTTTGGGGAATTGAGCTTTTTGAGGGAAGTGCTACAGTAGCTAGTGTTCTAATGGGAGTTTATTTGGTGTTAGAACTGAACCTTAAGACTTATTTATCTTGAGTGCACTAATGTTGCTAATAAAGATTGTGTAAAGTTTTGTATGAAGGAAAAATTTTAGGTGTATGGAAGGAATGAGTAATGAGATGAAGGATGGACTAAAGCTCAAGCTTAGGGATGCCACACGTGTCACCCCAAGAAATATCCAAGAAGTACAAGCGTCAAAGCTTGGGGATGCCCAAGGCATCCCCTTCTTCATTAATAAAAATTCCAGGTTCCTTCCAAACGCTTCATTTTTATTGTTTCATGAACAGTTGTGTTGTTCTTGGAGCGTCTTCTTTTACGTTTTCATTTTGGTTTTTAGTTTTCTTGGTTTTCTTAGTTTTTTGAATAAATTGGTTGGACCCCCTCTTTCATACATTGGTTTGCAAATAGTTTGGTTTGGATTAAAAAAGAGTAGGAAAGTTCATGCTTATGTGGTAAAAAGAGCTCGCTTTTGACTGTGGCCTATGCTCTGTCATGCCATGCTTGATATTGTTTTGGCTTTATGCTTAGTATTCTTTGTTTTAGCATGACTTGTTATAAACAATTGAGATTTCTTAATGTGCCTTGGATGAATCATGCGTTGTTTTAGCATATTAAAGCATAGTATAGTGGTATTCTCCTTTGATGCTTTATTTGCATTGACTTGGCGCATGCTCACACCATGTTATGACTATCTCAAGTCACCATAGCCTTTATGATCATTTAGTTTTCAACTTGTAGTATCACTTTATGCTTTGATCAATGATGTTTTGTCGCTCTGCATGATTATGGCCATTATTGCTCTCTTAGTTTGTCGCTCACAGTCTTTTGCTAGCCTCCACCACCAAGTATGAGTTCTACTCATGCATCCAACTCCCTAAACCAAGTTATTCCAAAGAGTCCACCATACCTACCTACTAGGTTATGCTATTCCAAGTATATTCATGCTTTTGTTTACCTTCCAAATTAAACTTGTTATGAGAAAACTAGTGATTAAAGCTCTCACGAACTTGATGGCACACTTTACTTTTTTGCATCTAATAAACTTGAACCACTGGGTCTTTCTTTGTTGCGTATATGGTTGCGCTTTATAACTTGAATTTATCAGAACCATGTACCATGGGGAACTCTTTCAACATTGCACTTGTACTTTGTACCCCGTTGATATCATGTTCTTTTGCTTACAGATCCCGGCGGTGTGAAATAAAAGTGGAACTTGTAAGATCATGGAGTTTGTATGTGTGTTAGCGAAACGCCTGGGCCGCTAGCCTAAGCCATGCCTAATCATGGTGGAAACTTGTAGCATCACCATAATGAGCACTCTATGAACCATCCTCAATAAAAACCTATGCAAATAGCAAATAAAAATATCGCTGAGATGCTCATTGTCTGCTTGCCTTGTCATTTTGATTATGGGAAAGCTCTCGTATCATGTGCAAGGGGTACCCCGTTGGCGGTTCTTAATGATACACATGTACTTACAATGATAAGATCTTACTCGTGACTGAAGTTGAGTAGCATGAGGATCGGTCTTCGTAAGTAAGGGGCATGAGATTTCGGTTTATAACTTGTCAAGCATATCCTCTTAGTTGTGTCACTTTAACCTTAATCACCTTAAAGATGCTTATGATAGGGACAATGAGAGCTGAAAGCTATAAGTACCATAATTTTTGGAAGCTCTTTATGAGACTTGAATCCCTACTTCCTTTTATAAAAAGGCCTTTCTTCCACCATTATATTGAGTCTCCACCTTCTATATTTATGCACCTACTTTGAGAGCATAGTGGCCATTCTTAGTTCTATGTGCATTGTCCCAAGACTAGTTGATTGATGCATAACTTGTTATTGCTTGTTTGAAACTATTGTATCTAGTCACTCTTATGAACTTTGAAGGTGTCATATGCATTTTTATTTTCTACTCTATGAGGGACAATCTGAATACTATTATGCTATGTTTTCTTTGTGTGAAATAAACAAACGGCTTGCAAGGCATTGTTATTCATGAATATTTTGTTTGTGCCTTTTCATGTTGCATCATAGTTTCTTTGCTTATTGCTAGAACTTTGTCTTTCATGTTATGATTGAAGTACTACGATATTCTTAGCAAGAAGTCGAATATTTCCAAACTCTCACTCGTCTCGATACATTGACTTCCTGGTGGTGGGTCCACTTAATAGTTTTTCGCAAGGTGTGAAGTTAATTTTGAAACACAATTTTTTTATGATCGGGCAAGGGGTACCCCGTTGGCGGTTCTCTATGATACACATGTACTTATGATGACAAGAACTTACCGGTGACTAAACTTGAGTAGCATGAGGAGCGTCCCTCGTATACAAGGGACATGAGATTCCTAACTTATAATTCGTCAAGCATGTACACCATAGTTTGCTCACTTTAACCTTAATCACTTCAAGATGCTTATGATAGGGGCAATGAGAGCTGAAAGCTATAAGTACCATAATTTTTGGAAGCTCTTTATGAGACTGAATCCCTACTTCCTTCTATGAAGGCCTTTCTTCGACCCTTATATTGAGTCTCCACCTTCTACCTTTATGCACCTACTTTGAGAGCATAGTGGACATTCTTAGTTCTATGTGCATTGTCCCAAGACTAGTTGATTGATGCATAGCTTGATATTGCTTGTTTTGAACTATTTGTATCTAGTCACTCTTATGAACTTTGAAGGTGTTCTATGCATTTATATTTGCTACTCTATGAGGGACAAGCTGAATAATATTATGCTATGTTTTCTTTATGTGAAACAAACAAACGTCTTGGAAAGCATTGTTATTCATGGATCTTTTGTTTGTGCCTTTTCATGTTGCATCATAGTTTCTTTGTCTTATTGCTATAACTTTTTCTTTCATGTTATGATTGAAGTACTATGGTCCCAGCTTTGAATGTTTTACAAATACTTTGATCAAGTCTTTGATGGTGCATGTCACCTCAAAAATTATTCTTTCTTTTTATCACTTACCTACTCGAGGACGAGCAGGAGTTAAGCTTGGGGATGTTGATACATTGCAGATGTATCTATAATTTTTGATGTTCCATGCTTGGTTTTATCCACTTTCTTGTGTTTTGTCCACACTTTGGAGTACTTTTCATATGATTTCTTGGACTAACCTATTAACAAGAGCCACAGTGCCAGCTGCCTGTTTTCTGCTGTTTTTGGTTCCAGGAAAGTCAGAAAATGAATATTCTCGGAATTGGACGAGACAAAAGCCAAAGTGCCTATTTTTCAGGAAGTCATCAAGTGCCAGAATACGAGACAGAGAAGGGCCAGAGGCCGGCCACACCACCTGGCCGCGCGGCCAGGCTGGGCCCGCGCCAGGGGGTTGTGTGGTGGCCCCTAGCACCCCCTCGGCCTCCCCTTCCGACTATAAGATGCCCTCGGGACGTAAACCCTAAGTGCCCGATCAAAAAATCCACGGAAGAGTCTGTAGCCGCCGTCGTCTCCATCCCTAGATCGGGAGGGATCTGAAGCTCTTCACGGCACCCTGCCGGAGAGGGGAATTCACCCTGGAGGCCTTCTTCATCACCATGCAAGCCTCTGGTGTGATGCGTGAGTAGTTCATCCTTGGACTACGGATCCATGTAGAAGCTATATGGCTGGTTCTCCTCCTTTGTGCTTTCATGTCTAGATCTTGTGAGCTCCGTTCATGATCAAGATCATCTATTTGTAATTCTACATGTTGTGTTTGCGGGGATCCGATGGATATTGAGATGCTATTTCAGATTGATTATTGATTCTATCATGTCTTTTTTATTTGTGATCTTGCATGCTTTCCGTTGTTAGTAGCTATCTTGGCCAAGTAGATGCTAGCAACTCCAAGAGTTAGTATTGATGCTCGATAGTGGGTTCATGCCTCTGGCAATCTAGGGAAGTGACAGAAATCTCTAAGGTACTAGATGTGTTGTTGCTACTAGGGATAAAACAACAATCCTTTTTTCATAGAACAATCATATTGTTTACTTTACACACAGTTCGTCAAGCAATAATTTTTTGCTTGCAACTTAATACTGGAGGGGGTTCGGATGATAACCTGAAGGTGGATTATTAGTCATAGATGCAGTTGGATGGCGGTCTATGTATAATGTTGTAATTCCCAATCGAATCTCAAAGGAGTCAAGATGATTAGTATATGCGTGTATTGCTTTCTTGATGTTTGTCAATTGCCTCACTGTAATTTGTTCACCCAGCATGTTATCTATCTTAAGGAGAGCCACCTCGAGTGAACTATGGATCCCGGTCCTTGTCTTTTATATTCAATCTACAAATTGTTTACTGTTTTGTGTTTACTTTCTGCAAACTTTTACTTCTTTCCATTCGATACGTTTAATCCTTTGTTTTCCGCAAAACACGGTGAGATTTGACAAACTCATCGCAAGTTGGGGACAAAGTTCTATGGTTGTGTTGTGTAGGTCTCCACGTTGCTACTAGCACCGGTAGTGCGCCCTGTCAAAGCTCAGCTAGTAACACCTTTGGGGTGTTTCCTTGCTCCTACTAGTTCGATTAAACCTTGGTTTCATAACTGAGGGAAACTTGATGTTGTGCTCATCATACCTTCCTCTTGGGGTTCCCAACGAGCTCTACATCAACCACGCACCAGCACTTTTCTGGGCGCCGTGCATTGAGCCATCACCTGCCTATAGAATTGGAACAGAAAGCTTATTGGGCAGTAAAATAACTTAATAGAGATTTCAAACTTGCTGGTAAGAAAAGATTGTTTGACTTGAGTTCTTTAGATGAGTGGAGAAGTGAGGCTTATGAAAATGCTAGACTCTTTAAAGAAAAAGTTAAAAGATGGCATGACAGGAGAATTCTTTAGAGAGAATTTCATGTTGGTGAGAAAGTTCTATTGTATAGGTCTCGTCTCAGATTTTTTGGAGGAAAACTACTTTCAAAACGGGAAGGACCTTTTGTTATTGAAGAGGTGTATTGTTCAGGTGCAATAAAAATTTCTTCCTTAAGAGACAACACTACACAAGTGGTGAATGGTCAAAGACTCAAGCACTATATCTCTGGAGATTCCTACACCGAAGATATTGATACTATTCAAGTGGTGACTCCGGAAGAATTTATTAAAGACCAAATCTAGAAACCTGTAGAGTCCATTTTTGAATAGGTAAC
This sequence comes from Avena eriantha, assembly GCA_910589775.1. Taxonomy (NCBI): domain Eukaryota; kingdom Viridiplantae; phylum Streptophyta; class Magnoliopsida; order Poales; family Poaceae; genus Avena; species Avena eriantha. The sequence goes on along the minus strand of OU342744.1, from coordinate 258,869,064 downwards.
AGTTCTGGTAAGAAATGGTCCGCGAAAAAAAATTCAATTTATATTTTTGCAGTTTTTATCTAACTTGGAAAATAATGAGTCGAAAAAGGGGGCTCACACCACCCTGTGGCACGGGCCCACCTGGTCGCGCCACCAGGGGGTGTTGCCACCCTGGAGCCCGTCTCCGACCCGTTTTCTCCCAGTACCTTCCTTTTGTTGTTAAACTTTGTAATATATAATCCCCCAAATCTCCCGAGGTCCGTATATCGTGTTCTCATCATGTTTTCGTTTTGATCTATTTTTGATAGGCAGATTCTCAGTTTTGGAGCCACAGTGTCTTCCTCTGGATCCCCTAAGGAGGATTCCTTCGCGGACATCATCAACCCATACATGTATGAGTTGAAGATTCACCCCAAGGAGTTTTTGCTCGAAGATTGGAAGGTACAGATAAAAGAGGTTCAGAGACCTAAAGGAGAGGGTAGTCTGGAGGACAGGATGGAAGCACTGGAGCAAGAAGTCTTTAGGTATAAGAAGATGGTGGAACGTGAAGTGGACATTATCCATAAGATAAGTTCAGAACTTATGGCTGAGCACAAGAAGGAGACTGTTGAGCTTAAGGATGAATTTCTCTCACTCCATCGAACAACCAACCAACTACAAGCACAACTCTATGACATGCAAAATCAAAACTGTGAGTATGAGGCTAGGTTTAAACATATTAGTTCGGCTGCTAGTTTCAGGATATTGGAAACCAAGATGTCTTTTGTTGATGGGGAGCCTTTACCTTGGAAGTCAGATGATGACGAGAACACCACCACCACCGAAGGAGTAATTCGTCATCAGGTTTTGGCATCCCCTTGGTTTGTTCCAAGCTTGGGGGATTGCCGCGGTATCATATCATTATCTTTCATCTTTTTACCTTTCTAGTAGAGTCATATCATGAATAGAGAAGTTATCATATAGGATGGTTTGCATTGTGGAAGTATCTCCCCTCTAGTTAGATATCTATGTATCCCTTGGTGTGAGTTATCGTTATGGAATATTAATGAGAAGTTCTTTCATTTACTTTCTGCACTCCTTATTTTAGTTTGCAATTTCTGTTATATGATTGATCTAGTTGTTAGTATTGGTATCACTTTGGGATCATTAAGTAAATTTAATTGGTTTTGGCAAACCTAGCTCTGGTCGGTAGCAACACTATTTGAGGATTGAATGGAAAAGAGAAAAGTACTTTTAATATAATTTCATCATCTTTCTTTCTTGTTTGGCTCATAATCTTAGTATTCTCTAGTTAAGATCCTTTGTGCTACCAAGGAAGATTGCATGATTGTTTTTATCACTTGTATGTTTTTTTTGTTTCCTTCAACTCTTAGGCTTCCTACCCAGCCTTGCTAGCCAAAAACCTGTATTGAGAGGGAATGCTTCTCGTGCATCCAATCCTTGAACCCAAAACATATGCCATTTGTATCCACCATATCTACCTATTAGCATTATTGCTATTCCAAGTAAATTCTCAAGTTTTATCTATCTTCCAAATTAAACTTGTTACGTAAAAATTAGTGATTAAACCTCTCACAAACTTGATGGCACACTTTATTTTTCTTGCACTAAATAAATTTGAACCATTGTGACTGTCTTATGAAGCGTGTATGCTTGCATTTTATAAGTTGGGAGTTAACAAAACCATGCTGTCATGGGGTCTGCTTTCGACATTGCACATATTATTTAGTTGATATCATGTTCTTTTGTTTATGGATGTCGTCAGTGTGAAATAAAATGGGAGCTTGTAAGCTCATGGAGTTTGTATATGTGTTAGAGAAATGCCTGGGCGGCTAGCCTAAGCCATGCCTAATCATGGTGGAAACTTGCAGCATAACCATAGTGGCATTCTATGAAGCATCTTCAATAAAAACCTATGCAAATAGCAAATAAAAAGATCATTGAGATGCTCACTGTCTGTTGACTTGTCATTTTGATATGGGATAGCTCATGTGTCATGGGGAAAGGGGTACCCCATTGGTGGTTCTCTATGATACGCATACACTTACAATGACAAGAACTTACCGGAAACCAAAGTTGAGTAGCATGAGGTCTATTACTCGTACTCAAGGGGCATGAGACTTTTTAACTTATAATTTGTCAAGCATATAACTCATATTTTATTCACATTAACCTTAATCACCTCAAGATGCTTATGATAGGGCAATGAGAGCTGAAAGCTAGTAAGTACCATAATTTTTGGAAGCTCTTTATGAGATTTGAAATCCCTTCTTCCCTCTGCGAAGGGCCTTTCTTTTACTTTTTAGTTGAGTCAGTAAACCTATTCCTTTCTATCTCAAGCAAGCATTTGAGTTGTTGTGATTCAATCATCCATATGATGATTTATTCAATCATGTTTCTTATGTTCCTTGTTTTGCACACTTCTCTTATCTTAGTGAATATTACTTTGAAAGCTATCATTGAAACCCCATTATGTTTGACTCTTGCAATTTGTTAACCGTTCACTGATCAAGAACAAAGTTTTCCATTACCAATTATGATTTACTTTGTGTATCTTTATTGTGTTTCCCTTACTCATTGCAAGTTAAGCTATATAATAGTGAGTTGTTTTTTATTATGATTTGTGTATTGATGAATGTGATGATTCTTGTCCGTATTCTCTTTATCGCCACTTCACTCCATAAACATGTGGACATGTTTATTGAGCACAGTTTTCGCTTGGGGATAAGCGAGGTCTAAGCTTGGAGGAGTTGATATGTCCATTTTGCATCGCTATTTTATATCATAATTTACTGTTATTCATTGATATATATATTTCATATTAAGAGAGGATACTTATGTCATTTCATCTATTTTTGCACGATTGATGATTTTTGGAGGATGAACCACCGGAGTCAGGATTCTGATGGAAAAAAGCACTGTCTGGATGCAAAATTCGCGAAGATCAGAAAATCCCAGAAAATATATGCAAATGCTATTTTTCCAGAAGACGAAGGAAGCCTGAAGGACGAGTGGAGATGGGCCACAGGGGGCCCACACCCCATGGTCGCGCGAGTCCCCCTGGCCGTGCCACCAGGTACTGTGGCCACCCTGGCCCACCTCCAGCATCGCCCTTCCACGTATATATTCCCCCCAAAACCCTAAGACTCGGGGGGTGACCACAGATACGTCGCCTCTGTGGTGCGGAAAACTGCAGAGAGAGAAAGAGCTCTCTGGCAGGCAGAAATCTACCAAGGAAATTCCTTCCCGGAGAGGGGAGATTGTCGCCATCAACTCCGTCATCAAGCTAGACTTCATCGGGATCATCACCATCATCTCCACCATCAACTCCACCAGCACCATCATCACCACTCTGTACCGCTGTAACAATTGGGTTGAAACTTGCATAGTTCTTGGGGGAAACTTTCCTGGTGTTGATTACTTGTTGTAGTTTATGCTATTGAGTGGAACCATTGAATTATTGTTTATGTTCAGATTGTTGCTTATCATTATTTCATCTCTGATCTTGATCCATATGATGTCTCGTGAGTAGTTCGTTTAGTTCTTGAGGACATGGGAGAAGTCATGTTGTTAGTAGTGGAATTGTGTTGAGAAAGATTTAATGGTTTGATAATTAAGTTGTGGTCTTATTATTCTAGTGGTGTCATGTGAACGTCGACTACATGATACTTCACCTTTATGGGCCTAGGGGAATGCATTGTGTATTTGGCTACTAATTATGGGGTTGCCGGAGTGACAGAAACATGAACACCCATTAGGAAACCTTTGCATAAGGGAGTGTATGATCTCAAAGTTTAAGGCTGTGGTTAGGTTTTTATCTTAATTACTTTTCTTGTAGTTGCGGATGCTTGCAAGGGGTATAATCACAAGTATGTATTAGTCCTAGGAAGGTCAGTACATTAGCACAGGTTCATCCACACAACACTTATCCTACCAGAGAAGATTAATCAACTATATAAAGCAAAAGCACTTGACAATATTCCCATGTGTCCATGAGAACGTTTGGTCATCTTAAGTAATACAACCGGCTTGTCCTTTGCTAAAGAAAGGATTGGGCCACTTGCTGCAATTATTATTATTATCTTTTATTACTCGCACTTTATTTATCTGCATTATCAAAAACCCTAAAAATCCATTTGCTAAGTACTTACAGAGAATTCCTGATCCAAGACACTTGTCAACACCGTCTGCTCCTCGTTGGGTTCAACACTCTTACTTATCGAAAATACTGTGATACACCCCATATACTTGTGGGTCATCATGGAGCTCTTCCGCTTCCACGCTACCGGAGCTAGATGATCCTTGGGAGCATCATCATCAGACACAACCTGGATATCCTTCAGCTTTGGATCATAGACTTGGGAGGCCATCTAATCCGCCGCCAAGGTCGCTAGCTGATGGATCAAACAACAAGTCAAATGAGTGACACACTCAAGACGGAAAGCCTTACAGTATATATAACAAGCAACAAAGGAATCACAGTTACCTTTGGGCGTTTTCCTCATTCGAACATGTCAAAGATGATCTTGAAGCCACGCTTCCTATCCTTCACTTTGATGATGTATTTTAGTCGGAGCTTGATGGAGTCGTTGGGTAAGTTGTCCTTGGAAATCCGCATGGGCTCTTTTCTATCCTTGGAATACTTATACATCAGCTCGGTGCAGTGTTGCAGGGGTTGGATCCACCTTCTGAACCAGCACATGGCTAGGTCCAAGCCGGTCAGCCCTCCGTCTACTAGCCACTAGATCTGGCTTACGGCGTGAGAGGCCTCGTCGTTGAATGGGAGGGGGCCTTGGGATCTCCAGGTGGTGGCCTCGCGGCGACTCCATCGATGAAGTCGGGGTATGAGTCTTGGCGGCCAGCCAGAGGAATATATGGGCCGTAAAAATATGTTCGTTGTTAGTTCTTGCAAGAATCATGACCAACGATGTCGGGGAATCATCGGTGAGGACGGATCTTAAAACTAATGGTTTCACAAATCCGCAATTCCTCCTTGGATTCTATGGACTCTCTCTTGACAGTAAAAAAGTAGATGAACAAATCTAACCTAGGCTTAATTCCTAGGTATCCTTCGCACAAAACTATGAAGTTGCTAATACGAGGATGATGTTGGGAGAGAGGTGTGGGGAAGTACCCAGAAGTGTCGCAGGATCTCGAGGAAGAAGTCGGAGACTAGAAGGCTAACGCCACGCACTAGCTAGGACTTGAGACAGACCTTCTCTCTGGCTTGGGGATAGTGAACCACCTCATCGGTCGGTGTCCGCCGCCAGACCAAGCCCTTCGTCGCGGGGAGGTACCCTCCTGTGATGAGTTCTTGCGGCTGCTCGGCGGAGAGGTCAGAACCCCTCCACACTCCCTTGTGGGAGTCAGCGTCCTCCTCCGCAGCATCTAACAACGCCCGTTTCTGGTCGCCGCCGGTGGATTACGCCACAGCGGAGACATGGATCACCACTCCCTTTGGCGGGATGGAAACTCCCTGTGATGGCTCGACCGTAGCCTCGGGAGCCGCCGCCTTTGAAGGAGCACTGCTGCTACTAGCCATTGCGTGGATGGAGGAAGGTTGGGAGGAAAAGAAGTGTCTGGCTAGGGTTTTCCGCTGGAGAGTTCGAACGGTCGCGTGGCAAGAGGAAGAAGAAGATGCAGGGGAGAATGCGGGTAAAAGTAATATTCTGGCCACAGTTAACATTTATAGACCCAGGCGGCAAGATTTGTGAATGGAAGATCTAACGGCTACAGCATTGACAACGTGTGGGCGAACATGCGCACTAATTTCACCATGTCCCCTTAACATTATGGATTTGCGTGTGCGAAAATAGCTAATGATTAATTCATTGATATATGTGAGTTTCAAGGTAGCGTAGGTTGTAGCCTATGTCATCCTACTGACCATTGAAGTGGAAGAGTCACATCTAAAGATTCCATGGAAGGCGGAAACTATCCAACTCTGGAAGAAAGGACTTGAAGAATCTCCGGCTTACACAATGAAGATGGAGAGGATTCCATGGTTCTTTGGGAGACCTTCGATATATTGCTTGACAAATTGCCGGCATCACCTAGATAGAGCATTCAAGATTAAAAGGCAAGACGACGCAAGATCTCAAAGTCCTCCTGGGGCTACTGTTGGGGATATGCTAAATGGGTATCACCATTGCATGTCTCTAATCTGGGTAACCCGGGTGGCCCACAGTTGGTAGCACGGCCCATGCCCTGCTAGGCGGCCTAGATAGACGGATCTAGAAGGGATGCCCATGCCGGATAAAAGAAGGCTACGTCGTAGTCACTGACCTACACGGCGCCTTGGAGTACAAGACACGAAGACTAGTTATTATTAGTGTAGGACTCTATAACTGGTCCGACAAGGTATTTTCCCTATAACCCTAGGTTCTGGCGCCTTTATAAGCCGAGCATGTGGGAGCCTTTAGGGAACGATTCATAACACCTCGCACAGCGAACTAATCCCTGTAACTTGGCGTATTTCCATTATAGTGATTTATAGCAGGAGTAGAGTTTCGCCACTATTGTGGAACTTGAACCTGGGTAAGCTATGTTACCTCGTACCCGCTAACTCACCGCCGTCCCACACCTCTCTAAAAACGCTATGTGGGGACCCCTCCATGGCGTACTTGTTGGCAATACCATGACAGGAAGCGTGCCACAGGTAATTGTACACGCTGATGTGAGTCTGTGACAGCGTCGGATATCCTTCCCCATGGTGGACGCTGGTCTAACATCGACGACGGCCAAGCGACCTAGAGGAGAGGATGCGAAGAGGAAGAGGATATGACGACAGAGCTCGCACAATGAGTAGAGAGATAGAAAGACGGCAGATGGAGACGTATATAAGCGAAAATACGAATTGGGACAGAACTCACAATCTCGCTGCAAGAATCCTTGTACATGTGCACGGCGTGGAGATGCCAAGACTTCTGTCGTCTGGACTCACCAGCTGGCAATTTTTGTATCGACCGTGAGAAACCGCGTCCATGCAGAGCTACCGATGCCACGCCCGCTTCCAACGCAGCTCTCGTTGGCGAGAACGGGCGCATGCATAGAGATAACGCTGGCAACTGGGCCAGCGACCGCAAGAACCCGTGGGCATCTATAGGCTGCAATGCCATCTCGGCTCTAGACGGCCGCGAGGAACCGAGGTCGTCTGGAAAGATGATGTCAGGCCTCTCTAGCCTAAGCTGCCAGGTCATCTCTCTACCGCGAGAACCCGCATCCGCCCATGTGATTAGGCGACGCATGGGCTGCCAGCTCGGCTCTCCGCCGCGAAAATCCACAGACGGCATGGGATCACGGCGCCACGTCGGCTCTCGTCGGGCCTGATACGTTGTAAACGTATCTATAAGTTTTGATGTTCCATGCTTGTTTTATATCTACTTTCTTATGTTTTGTTCATACTTTGAGGTATTTTTATACATTTTCCGGAACTAACCTATTAACAATATGCCACAGTGCCAGTTGCCTGTTTTCTGCTGTTTTTGGTTCCAGAAAAGCTAGTAAGGAAATATTCTCGGAATTGGACGGGACAAAAGCAAAAGTCAATATTTTACCTAAAGCAATACGGAGACCGAAGGGGAGACGAAGTGGCGCACCAGGGCAGCCAAACCTGGTGCCCGCGTGGCCTGGGAGGCGCACCACCAGGGGGTGTGGGCCCCCTGGTACTCCACCGACCCTGCCCCTTCGCCTATAAAAGCCTCCCGGGATGAAAACCCTAAGCACCCGATCAAAATTCCAGGAAAGAGTCTGTAGTCGTCGCCATCTCCATCCCTAGATCGGGAGGGATCTAAAGCTCTTCCCGGCACCCTGCCAGAGGGGAGAGATCACCCTGGAGGCCTTCTTCATCACCATGTCTGCCTCCGGTGTGATGCGTGAATAGTTCATCCTTGGACTATGGGTCCATGTAGTAGCTAGATGGTTGGTTCTCCTCCTTTGTGCTATCATGTTTAGATCTTGTGATCTCCGTTCATGATCAAGATCATCTATTTGTAATCTTACATGTTGTGTTTGTGGGGATCCGATGGATATGGAGATGCTATTTCAGATTGATTATTAATTCTATCATGTCTATGTTATTTGTGATCTTGCATGCTCTCCGTTGTTTGTAACTATCTTGGCCAAGTAGATGCTTGCAACTCCAAGAGGGAGTATTTGTGCTCGATAGTGGGTTCATACCTCTAGTAATATGGGGAAGTGACAGGAATCTCTAAGGTTGTAGATGTGTTGTTGCTACTAGGGAGAAAACAACAATTCTTTGTCCATGGGACAATCGTATTGTTTACTTTAGACACTTTGCTTAATGCAATTATCTATTGCTTGCAACTTAATACTAGAAGGGGTTCGGATGATAACCTAAAGGTGGATTATTAGTCATAGATGTAGTTGGATTATGGTCTATGTATAATGTTGTAACGCCCAATCAAATCTCATAGGAGTCAAGATGTCTAGTATATGCATTGTATGCTTTCTCAAATCTATCAATTGCCCCGCTGTAATTTGTTCACCCAGCATGCTATTTATCTTAAGGAGAATCACCTCTAGTGAACTATGAACCCCGGTCCATGCTTTTATCATTCATATACCTTCTACTGTTACTTTTTACTATTTACTTTCTGCAACCAATTACTATCTTCCACACAATACATTTAATCCTTTGTTTTCAGCAAAACCGGTGAGATTGACAACCTCACTGTAAGTTGGGGACAAAGTTTTGTGGTTGTGTTGTGCAGGATTCCAAGTTGCTAGCAACACCTTGTAGTTGTTTCTTTGATCCTACTAGTTAGATAACTTTAGTTTCATAACTGAGGGAAAACTTTCTGCTGTGCTCATCATACCTTCCTCTTGGGGTTCCCAACGAGCTCTATAATTTGAGCCATCAGTGCCCCGCCACTCAGTGGGTACGGAGGCGCCACATCGTGAACGCCTATGACAGGCCGAGACTCTACCCACAGACGCTGATGCCGGGCCCATGGTGCACGTGAGGTCCACTTTCCTGTGAAGCTTGGTAGGACGTCGCGCGGTCCACACGTCCGTGTTCTGGAATATTTCGTCCTGTCCCGCAGTGGGGCCTGCCTCCCGGAAGAGCAGCGCTCCGTTGCGACTGCGTCGTGTGTCCTCTCCGGCATCCACCCCACGGCCGAAAAGAATTAGCCAATGTGGATAGTAGTTTGGGCCAAAACAATCTAGTGTTATTATTTACTCTGATATTTGATGTTTATTATCATTTGTTTTTACCTCACACTTTTGTATTATTAAGTAATATGAAAATGTAACATCTATTCTTTTGGGAACAAGAATTCTAATTTGTTGTTTATATCAAATATAATGTGATGATCTACTTTCTACTTTACATGCCTTCTAAATTCAATTTCAAGTTTCTATTTGATTGGTTATTATTCATTTATGAATTGAATTCAAACTGTTTTTCCTAAAACATAGAAATTCAACAAAGGTCATGTCGAAGTCTATCACACTTGCCCTAATGTTTCCATCAGAACAAGAGATACTTCGATCCCTCTACCCACTTTTAGTTCTGCGTGATTTTTTTCGGATTTTCTATGCATGAATGCAATGCACACAACTACTTACTCTCTATTTCTTGACCACAAATCCTGGGGTGTTACAATCAACGTCTTCTTCCGCATCAGCGTTGGTGAGTTCTAAATCAACCCATTAGTATCTTCATAGTTCGATCTTAGTTGTTCATAGTAGGGCGATTTTTTTACATATGCAAACCCCAATAGTTATGCCCCAGCCAGCGGGGTAACATGTTATAGCTGGTGCGTACGTTGCATAGCCGGTAGACGGCTTCACTAGGTATGCTATACTTTCTGCTTAGCAAGCTATCACAACCCACTCTACCATGACATAGTATGCAGCTATAATGTCTACTTGGCCACCAAGTCATACCATAATCTGGCTTGCTAGCCGATTGTATTTGCAATGGCACAAACAGCTTACAAAGACCTGATCCACACTCCTTTAAGATGATATCCTATGGAAATATGTCCAACATGGAAGTTCGTCATATCGTTAGGGCATACAAGTTTTCTTTTGGAGTTATCCTGATCTGGGTTAGTATGTGATCTGTAGAGCAATGACAAGGGCCGGCTTACCCAGCTAGCTACTTGACGGATTCTGACCTGAAGACAAAGATAGGACAAAAGCGTAGTCAAATCCGGATTCTAATCCGAGTTAGGCTAGAACTAGGATATTATGGATGTGAGTTCAAGTCCTTTTATTATAAGGAAAGTGTAGAAGAGTCTCAAACTTGTACGGGAAGATGGGTCGCCTCATATATACGTGAGAGGTGATGGACAATTCGATAACACCAATCAAAACTATCAAACTATCGCACCTTTGTGTGTTCAATTTATCCCTTTGCCCTTTTACCTATGCTTCTCATTTATCCGTAGTTCTCGCCATACCGGAAATCTACGAACTCACGAGGCTCTAGGGTGGTTAGACCGACCTAGAGAAGATCATAGCCACTGAAATCACACATGGGGTCCATCCCGGGAGACTAGTGCTTCAGATCCTAAAAACGCTGCCAGATATTTTGCATACCGCGTTTATGGATGGATCTCCTTCGGTGTGAGTTGAGGTGCATCACCCTCGGCTTTGATGAACCCGTATGTTAGATGTGGTGGACCAAACACTTTGGTGACTCCTGAATCTTCTGCGACATTATCTGCGGATCCTCTACCTTGGCGCTACGGGTGCACAAGGACGTGCTAGTGTAAGCCAGAACCATTTTTGGCACAACAATATATATCTACCCTAGGAAACATTTGTGAATATAATTCCCATCCCTCATATGGTGAGGCGATGTTTGTTTGCTAAGATGCAGGAGAGTTGTATAAAGGATGTAGAGAGGGCATTTGGTGTTCTTCAACAATGTTTTTCTATTGTTAGGCACTCTGCTATCATCTGGTCAGAAGCTCATATGTGAGAGGTCATGAACTATTGTGTGATCATGCACAATATAATCATCTAGAGTGAGAAGGAATCACAAGTGGTGGATGATCATCGCTATCTGATCACCAGGGTCCTCTCGCCGAAGTTGATGACGAGGTGCCGGCCGGGTTTGCTGCTTCATCGCATGCACCAATATATTTGTGATTCAAGGGTCCTTGAAAATCTCCAAAATTGTAACTACCTCGGTGAATTACGCTCTTAGTTAATGCCTGGACGAACGAAAGTGGTTAAAATAGTATGGCGGGGCCCAGGGCCACTCACGGTAGACCTTTCGGCCGTCCTAACCACTTTCAAACAACGGGACAAGAACGAGCGGCGTAATCGGCATGCGAAGGGATCAACTACATACACAAGTGAGTATGTATGCAAGCCACATACAACAGTACATCAGAGCCATTCCATCTAAAAGAAATAGAAATAGTGCAACGCCATACGGCAAGATCCAAACATCCTAGATAGATATAATAATTTAGGATAGCTCCTCATACACCACACATCAGAGTATCAGGCGGAAGCGGAAAACAAGATCCGAGTACGGATAAAAAGCAAATTGGCATAAGATGCCCCATAAATAAACACATCCTGCCCACAGATCACACGGATCCCCGTTCCCGGAATCTCTACACCGAATGATCGTTGCCAACATCATCTGTCTCTTCCACCCAGTATCCATCTTGCGGGTACACCTGTTCATCTGAATCAAACAATTTATCGTGTGAGACCCTAGGGGTACTCAGCAAGTCTTTATGCCACTAAAGGGGACACAACCTGGGGTGACGCAATTGCAGCAAAAGATAATACCTAACAATTCTATAGAGACTCGCTAACCTTCCGCCTAACCAATGATAGACGGAAGTCCGTGAATTAAGAACAACAGTTATAACAGTATAATTAACAGATCCATCCTCCTCCTCGCTTACCAACAAGGAAGCGGACGAACAACCCCCATCATCCGTTGGAAGTTTTTATTAACCATTCCATGAGTATTGCACTATTTACTAGTCAAGTACTTAGTCAATTTGAAAGCGGTACTTTAGTTATACTTGTCTATGATCGAGAAACTGTGCTCCAAGTCGTCCATAACCGCGGACACGGCTTTCAGAAAGATTTACCCTGCAGGGGTGCACGAATAGCAACACACACTCGATCAACCTCGGAAAAACCAAATCAAAACCCAACGAGGCATTCACGACAAAGCAATCACAGGATTCAGAAATATTTCAGGGGGCCACCCCATTAAGCTACCCGCAACGAAGTTGGCCGGCTCCAAGACGGACCCAAGGTTTGTGTCAATGGCTGTAAACGACTGGGAACCCGAAAATGTGACTGGGCTTGTCGATACCGCAAAAACATTCCACGATCCAAAACAGTACAGGTGCTCCACGCACAATCTTAAATAAAGCAGTAACATGGCATAAGTACAGAATAGTAATAAAGCCCCAAACTACTTGTGGCCCCAAGAAATAAGAATGAATCAAGCTCTGACTCAGGGGGGTCCATAAGGCCTCCCGGATGTGGATAGTGCGAATAAACAAGAAACAGGAATCAAGTACTCGGGGTCCTACGGGACACAAGTGAGCAGGAAAAACCAAATAGCAGATATTGCTCACCGGTGCCTCTTTCATTAGTTATCCCATTACTACTCAGGTTATGTTGTTTAGGTACCTCATTATCCATCAGACACTCACATGCCCTACTCATGCTTTTCTACGACTCGCATGGCTCAAACAACTCCTGTAGTAATGGCTCATGGGACCGGAACAAGCTTAGTGTGGTTTAAAAGTAAAGGCTATGCAGTACTTGGGATTCAATTTAATGCAATCGCGACTCAATAATGCAAGAATAAGATAGAGGCAGTAGGTACTGTATGTATGCAAGCATGTGGTAGTGCTTGCCTGGCTGCTCAGTTGAAGCGAGAGATGGATCTGGGTAATACTCCTGTGATTCCTGGTAAACCTCCTGCTGGGCGTCTATTCGAAGAAGAACCAAACAAACAAGGGCCAACATAAATAAAGTGCACAAGCATATGAATTAAACTGCGACAAGCAAACAAGCATGCCATGATGCATGATGCACAATTTACATGGCATTTAAGTAGCATGGCAAAAGCGAGGTGTGGATACAAGAAATAAAGCACTTTATCATTTATTTGCCCAAGTTTTATTGTCATAAACGGTTCAGATTTTAAATGACAACATGATGCATGCTTCAATTCAGAACAAGGATTGCATAAATAGAACGGGCTCGTCGCGCTGATCGATTTAGACATATTATTTGTCAAATTTGGAGTTATAAAACAAAAGTTATTAATTAAATAAGGAAAAGGGCATTTTCTTGTAATTTTAATCAACTCGAAATTTAAAGTGTGCAAAATATATTTTGAAGGGCATATTTGAATTCCTCTCATTTTTCTGATTCCAAAACATATATTATTTGTATTATTTGGATTTGTATTTTAAAAATTGTTTGAATCTGAAAAGAATTTGAATTTAAAATAATTTGAAAAAGATTTGAATAAAAACAGACTCAGGAATTACTTTTTATACCCAAGCAATTCCAGCCACGGCCACTGACGGGGGCCTGGTGCTGACTGGGCAACGCGCGCAGAAAATCTTTTGTCACCGCGGGCTCGCCTAGCCACTGAGGCTGCGGGGTGGGCCATCTGGCGCAGGCCCGCGTGTCAGCGGAGAGCGAGACAGGGGCTGACGGGTGGGGCTGCGGCTGGAGCGCGGGTTGCGAACAGGAAAAGCCGGGGGGGTTTCTGCAAACGCGCTGACGTGGCTGACTGGTGGGGCTGAAAGGAGCGCGGGTTGCAGTAATTAAAAAGGGGAGGGGCTCTTTGCAAAACGACCACGGGCCCGGTACTGTTTCTCTTCTCCTCGCGTCTGGCGGCAGGTGGGAGCGCGGCGTGGAGCGGGGATTCGATCCCGGGCCGCGGGAGCGCGCGCTGAGCGGGCTGACCGGTGCGGTGGTGCTAGGGGAGCTGTTAGGAGGGGGTTCGGGTGCTAGGTAGGCTCTAAGCAGCGCGGGAACCGGCCAGGCAACGGCGAGCTCTGGCGCGCGGCGGCTGTTCGACGAATCGTTCACCGGCGCTAGACGTCGACGGTGAGGCGGAGCATGTCAGGGGGAGAGGGAGGCTCACCGCGGGCTCGCTGGTGTGGTCGGATCGGAGCGAGGAGCGGCAGATCGGTGAGGACGCAGACGCACCGGCGGGCTAGGGTTTCGGGGACGGCGAGGTACTAGCGACGCGGTGGAGCTTCTCGTCCACGTCCGCATGCACGGGGCGAAGCAGGGGGATGTCCTCGAGCTCCCAGGCCTCTTCCACGTCGAGCTCGCGGACAGGAACGACGGGGGCGCGGTGTAGCTGGCGGCGACCGGCGAGGCGGGTGGTGAGGTCGGAGGAGAAGAAGGGGAAGGAGGGGGTGCTCTGGGGCGGATCTGGGCGAGCCCTGAGAGCCGTGGGGAGGGAGGAAAAGAAGGGAGAGGGAGGAGGAGAGAGAGGCGTGCACGGCAGGGAAAAGGGGGCTCGGGCTTTGCCCTTTTTCCTCCTCGAGCACGTGCTCGGCCGGCTGGGCTGGCTGGGGCTGGTCCAGGGCGAGGCAGGGAGGCTGCAGGTGGGGGCTGGCATGAGGGAGAGAAGAGAGGGAGGGACCAGCTCGGGTTAGGTTGGATGGTGGCCTCGGGTTAGGTTTAGCTAGGGTTAGGGTTTGGGTTAGCTAGGGTTAGGGTTAGACTTAGCTAGGTTAGAGAGAGGAGGGCTGGGGTGGTGGGTCAGGTAGAGAGAGGGGCTTGGCAATGGTGGCCAAGCTAGAGAGAGAGAGAGAGAGGGTCTAGGGTTAGTAGAAACAAATAGGGTTAAGGGAAGAAAAGAGATGAAATAGGTTTGATTATTTTTAAGTAGTTAGATTGTAAATTTTGTTTAAGAGGCCAATACAAGAAGAACTAGAAAGGCTTGATCTTGCATGGACTAAAGTAGAGAAGAAACTAGAAAGAAATAAGAAGAAAAGAATTAGGTGGAATAAGGCTCATACATGTAGAAATAAATAAAATAAAAATAAAAATAAAAGAAGGTGGATAAGATCATCCCAAGTGGACATGGAGAGGGCTTGAGCTAACAAGAGGTGGAGGTGGAAAGAAGTCCAAGAAAAGAAAAAGAAAGAATTGTGAAAAAGGCCTCATGTGGTTCATGCATGAGAGAACAATAAAATAAAAGAAATAGATATAGATGAGGATTTGGAATGGTGGAAGGAAAAGAGATGACCCATGAAGTAAAGATCCACTTAAAATAAAGGAAAACCAAAGGAGCGAAAAGGTGGTGGAGAGATGTGCATGGCCCATGCAAAATAATAATGCCCTGAATTATTTTGTGAAAACAATAATATTATGATGGCATTAATCTTATGCATTTCCAAGAAGTGGAATAAAACCATGCAAAAGAATTAAGGGTCTAGATCCACCCCATTGCCCATGAGCCAAATAAAACCCCAAATAAAAACAAACAAGCTCATGATCTAGTAGGATGGTGGAATTATAAAGTGATGGAAGAGAAAGGTGGTGGAATTGAAATAAAAGATATGCCCCCAACTCAACTTGGGCATTTATACAATATATCAATAACCAAATACAATATCAAGAGACAAATACAATTAATAATGCATGTGAGAGAAGAACCAAAAGGAAAAGAGTTTTTATATGATGCTCAAATGCAAGGTGGCATGATGACATGAGCATGATATATTTATGATGCAACGATAATATATATGAAGTAGCCATGAACTTACTAGGACAAGTAGCATTACAATTGTTAGACAATTGGGGTGCTACAAAAATGATCTAGCGGAGCATTTATGGTCGCTGAAAGAGAACCCCATATGAGCCTTGAACTATTTGAATTTTGTTTTACTTAAGTTGTTGTATGGATAATTTTATTTGCTTGTTTGAATTGGATTACTATTTAAGTTGTTGTGTGAAACTATTTATATTTTAAAGATTATTAGGTAATGGTTTGAACTATTATTTGAAACTATGTAAATATTTTGAGCCCCATACTTAGGGGTTTACGTATTGGGTGCGTCGGTGTGACGACCCTTACAATACCATGGCGAAATGTGCCGGGACCCTAATACCCACTTGCCGGCAACGTTGCCGGCTAGATTTTGGGGGTCATCGGTGAAGATGCTCTAACATTAAGTTTCTATTGATGTGTTCGCAAAATAAAAAAGTAAAAAAAGTACGGTGAAGGTTGTGTGAACCGACCTGACACTTAGAAGCCTCGCACCGTCTCACCGAGTCCGAACTTGCGGATGATACGGACCCGAGTCCAAAGTCTAAACACAATACGAATTCAGGTGTCACCTGTACTGGCGGACCCTAATAAAAGGCCAGAGGGATGTCTCGCCAAGAAAGAAACCACGCACGAAGACAATCAAGCCGCGAGATCCCGTAATACACGAGCGCGTAGCGATCGATCCACGATCGGAGATCAGCGAAGACCGATGACACACGAGCAAGATTCGTCGACTCAGGCCGCGGGCGCCGGCGCGGTGCGTGGCCAGCTGCGGGTTCTACGGGAGGAGTGTTTAGCATAAAACCACCACTTTTGACGTTAAATTTCGAAAAAACCACCACTTTACGTTTGAATCGCAAAAAACCACCACTTTTCGTCTGATTTGTTGCAGTGTGCGCTAAACACCGATTCGAGGCGAATTGACACTAGCTCTGATAGGTTGGGCCCACACAGAACACGGCGCCCGTCTGTTGCCATTATGTTGCCGTTAGCATAAAACCACCACTTTTCCGTCAAATTTCGAAAATCCACTAGTTTATGTTTGAATCGCAAAAAAACACCACATTTTATACTGATTTTGATCGCGAATTGAAAAGGAATCTTGCTGATTGGATCCATTTGTCAGGGACCATTTGCTGACGTGGACTGATTAGGACCCACTTGTCAGCCCAATTAAGAAAATCTAAAAAATAAAAAATAAAAAAAGTGGGAGGCAGCCTGAGACCACGTCTCCTGGTCTCCCGTCCCGTGCATCCCATTGACCACGCCCGTCGCTCCGGGCCATCGGCAAGGCAGGCCGTCGCCGCCGTCTTCATGGCGAACTCGCCGTCGGCACCCGCCCTTCTGCCCCAAACCCCTCGTCCACCTGCCCTCCACTGCTCACTATCGGCTGTCGCCACTGTTGTCGCCGCCTTGCCCGCCAAGCCCCGAGTGGCCTCCCTCCCAGCAGCTCCGCTATGCTCCAAATTCGTCGTGGGATTGGGGGTGGGGTGGCCGGCGGCGGAAGTCCGAGCCGCCGGCGCCGAAGGTATTGCTGATTGGGGGCTTGGGGTCAAACCTCACATGTACTCTAGTTTTTCAATTTTTTAGAATATCTGGATTTTCTTAAATAGGCTGACAAGTGGGACCCAGTCCACCTCAGCAAATTGGCCCTAACAATTGGGTCCCACAGGTTAGAAACATTGTTAATTCGATGTTAATTTGACTTTAGTGCGAATTGCAAAAATCAGTCCAAAATGTGGTGGTTTTTTGCGATTCAAACGTAAACTGGTGGTTTTTTTTGAAATTTAAGCGGTTCTATGCTAACGGCAATAGACGGGCGCCGTCTTCTGTGTAGGCCCAACCTGTCAGAGCTAGTGTCAATTCGCCTTGAATCAGTGTTTAGCGCATATTGCAACAAATCGGACGTAAAGTGGTGATTTTTTACGATTCAAGCGACCATGAACATGTGCTCCATGTGCTACCTCAACCACGTCAAGGCCACCGAAGTGGCAGCAGCGCCCGTCGTCGAGGGGAAGATCAAGGCCGACGCGGCCATCCTGGCGTTCAAGACGCCGGCTAGCGTGCATGGCTCTGCCACCGCCGCCGCTGCCGCTGAGGCGCCGGCGAAGAAGGCGACGCCAACCAGGTGCATGACATGCAAGAAGAAGGTCGGGCTGCTGGGATTCGGCTGCCGCTGCGGTGGCACGTTCTGCTCCCTGCACCGCTACGTGGAGGGGCACGCGTGCAAGTTCGACTACAAGAAGGCCGACCGGGAGAAGATCGCGCAGCAGAACCCTCTCATCGTGGCGTCCAAGATCGACAAGACTTGATGGCAGATGGAGTTGGAAAACTTATGCAGGCGATCGTTGTGTTTTCTTCTCTGTTTTAGATCTTTCACGCACTAGCTCGTCAGGTTGAAGTGCCGATGTTTGATTTTTTTTCCCTTTTGTAAAAACATATTCATGCAGATTGATGTAAATTACGTACCATCATATTATTCGACTAGATCATTGATGGTGCGCGTTGCCGCACCCATCTATTTGAGCACAAGAATGTTATGTACTGATAGAAAATCATTAAAAGAGTGAAGAAGATGATTTTCTAGTACGACTTGAACAAAATGTGTCGATTTTGCCCGACAAACATAAGCATCAGGTATTTGTGTACCGAGATGAGAAACATAACACATGCAAAGGGATTGTACACCAAAACCATGCCCACACTCCATGGAACTCCAAATTGCGCCGGCTTCTGTAATTGCTCATAGTATATGTTTTCTAACCTAAGAACCGAAACGAACAACAGATCCATTACTATCTTTCCATTGTCACCAAGTTACAACAACATCAAGTCACACAACTATACTGGGCAGCCTTTAGACCCAATTTACTGAAAATAAAATTGCGTGCACCATAACACCCCAAAATGCTAAGATAATAAACCTTGCCTGCATCGAGAGCAACCTGTAACAAACAATAGATATGCCATGGCTCTCAAGTGGCCAAGCATTCTGATTTCCTCATTTGCAGTCTATTCCCTGTACACAAACTGTTTTTTTGCCACGTTCAGATCAATGCTTTCATTAGGGACCAGCAAAGTTACAAGACATCTTAATTGTAAATTCTCACCAGCGTCTCATGTGTTACAGTTCTGCAGACAGATAAAATCACCAGAAGTTATATTAGGATACATGTCCTTGTAAACTATGCAATCCGAGCATCAAGCGGAACCAAAGATTGTTTGCATTTGTTTTATGTGGAAATGCAAGGTAACAATGAAGCTCTGGTACCAAGAATACACGATAGGGATATAGCATATCTAAGCAAGCATGAGTGATTACTAAGATTATTAAGACCGTGTTCAACAAAATGCTAGGCTTGTATGAAATCATGTAATAGCACAAAGTATACATCACTACATCAAAGCATGAGAACGGTAAAACTTTCATCTGAATGTATGCTAAATTCACTTCCTAGGAAGATAAGTGTGTACCTGATTGGTTGTATCAGTGTACTCCAACCCAAGATATTGTTCCCAAGCTCCATATACAACTCTGTAGAAAGAAGAAGAGGAAATAAGTCAGAAATCATCAAAAACGGAATGTATGGGAGTAAAAGCTTGTAGGCAGAATCCAACATTTACATGGAAACAAACAGATACAACATCTAAATCTTGTAGATAGCCTGGCCGATTCATAGATATGAATGCAAATTTCCACTGATTACACAAGCATTAATAGGTATATATTAGATCAGTAGCTGTACATATACTCGTTAACTCATACAACAATGCATTGCAACCCAAGGTAAAAGATAAAGAGAAACACGGATAAAAACAGATCAGTCATGAAACATTCAAAAAAACTCCCTGAGGAATTATTGACTTTCAAAAACCTTGTCTGGAAATAAAAATATCAAGATCTGCAAATGAATCTATGTGTTCAGTTATCTTATCTTTAGCCAACATATGTGGAGATAGATCGAGAAATACTTTGCGAGCCCTTATATCAGATATATAGTGTGGTTGCATCACAAATAAAACAGTTTACGAAACAGTACCTTTTCAATTTCTTTTGAAAAATAACCAACAAAATTTGAGACCACACTATGATATGTAAACACCTCTATTTGGGAACTGACCTAGATGCTAACCATTGTGAATAGTCAGATCAAGAATTCCACAATCAAATCAATCCGAGGAACTTCAATATTTAACTGAGCGAATGGTAACCAGCATGATCACAAACTGCAAGGAAATGCATACGTTGACAATTATTGGGTGGAATTGGAAAATGGTGAGCTCGCAGAATAGAGAAGCAACCTAGTTGATCTGGAGGTTATGATGCCGGAGGAAGGAGGGGTAAGGAGAGAGATCGATGCAACTAAATAATATATAGCCAAGGTCAGGCATTGGCAGTAACGTACCCATCATCACTCTCCGCCGGCGAGATGCGCACGATAGTGGTCATTATTGGCTTGAAGGGAACGATGCTTCACATCTCACAGGTGCATTAACTGGAGAGGATCTCGCTGCCGCATCAGTTACCGGTCGCCGCTGGATGGCCTACTCCATCGACTGGTCTGCTTGCCGCCTGGGTTCGTGCGCCCGCAGAATTGCTTGTTCGCTCGCATCGCTGCTCGCTTGGCAAGTTGGCATCGCCCACGCCATGATCCCCAATCCCTTCCCATTATTTTTTTTTGTCTCGATTAGAATCGAGAAAGGAGCGTGATTTATCTGTGGTCAAACCTGAGTTCGGTTGCCTGAATTCTGTGGGCTTTAGTGAATGTTTTGGGCCCAATTTACCACAGTTGTCCGAATTTACCTCGAGAATAGCTTCCCTCAGGGACAACCGGCCCACGGAGGAAATGACTTAGATCTAACGGCTGAAAATCTAATGACAACACGATCTGATGGCTGTAAACTGCCAGGTCGAGAGATGTCTCCGTTTTGGCTCAGTTATAATGTTCCTAATTAGTCATCTCCCTGTTTTCGATGAATCCACGGTCTCCTTGCGACGCCGATCTTGACTTGTCCGTGTTGGCACCTAGGTTTCCAGACATATCGATCCATCAGGTGCATCACATATTTGCCATGTATTGCACGCAACAAAGATGGAGCAAAGTTTCCTTCTGTCGTGGCGCCATTAGATGCATGCATAAGCCACGTGTTCTTGCTTTTTTGTCGAGTGTATTTCAGATTCTTTACCGAGTATTTCTTTTGTCGTGTGTATTTTTTGTTCTTTGTTGCCATGTGCATTTTTCAGATTTTACCGAGTATTTTATTTTTGCAGTGTGCCTTGCTTGTTGGACACTTTTGCCGAGTGACACACGACAAAGAGGAAAATACTAGACATAAATATATTTTCCATTAGTGCAAATAAGAGCATTTTCTGTCGGAAGGAACTGAGCAGAAGTTATGGTAAAGGGCGCTGGTAGTGGAAGAGATGCCGCGTTACGAGCCATTGCTAAAAACGGTGTGTGATTAAGTTGTATACGCGATGTAACGCCTATGCCGCATAATGGAAAAATGACGTCTGTAAAAGAATTAATCTGTTTTCAAGAGAAATAAACGATTCAATGATTAAATAATAATACTAGTCTATTATGGTTCGAGAGGGTAGCAGGATCCACTCAAACACTACAGTGGAAGTATGTTGAATCAAGAGTAGATAGTAAGCGTTTATTATGGTCGTTTCATTCTGTTCCCGCTTTAAAAAGGTCAAGCGGACACCGTCGGTATTGCCTTGCGAAGAGCTTTACTTAGAGAAATAGAAGGAATATATAAATTTGACAAATTAAAGAGACCCCGCTTGATATTTCGTAACTGGGCCACTTGCGAATTAGACTAGGACTCTACATCTTCTTGTACTCCAAGTCTCTCCCCATGTACTTCTATATATACCCCACAAGACGGTCAAATTAATACAACAAAATATTAGGCAACCATAATCTTCTACATGGTATCAAAGTGGTTAGGCTCATGGCACCCGGTTTCGATCAAAAATTGGATCGGTTCTTTAGACTAGATTAGATCCAAATTTCAATTCCAAGTTCATATATTAGATCAAATTTTCGAGATTCCCAAATTTCACTAGATTAGATCCAGTTAGCCAATAAAACCCTAAATCCCACCTCGATCTTCAAACTCCGTAAAATCAGTGCAAAAATTTATTGAAAGAACCGATCGAAGCGACCGTCTGTGCAAGACGGCGCATGTGACGCTTCGAGACGACCGGCGAGCGTGTGGACATGAGCACGGCGCCATGTTCCCACGCCGTCACGCGCATGGAGCAGCCATGTGCGCGGGAGTCCTATCAACCAGATGGATCTCCTGTGCATGCCCATGTACAGGTAAAAAAAATTAAGTACTTGTGTGCACCGCCTGTGTGCTACTCCATGCAATTGATCGGATTGAGTTCCATGGTTCCACGACGCCGACTCAAATAGGCCAGCTACACGCAACATTCAGCTATTGGCGGCAGCCCACGCGCACGCGCGGAACTACTTCGACATAGCGGGCGGACGACCACGACACGCGGGACACCGGGAGGGTTCGTGAGTAACGAGGATTTAACTCGTCAATGTCTATTGTTATGGACTTGAGTTTTGAAGGAGGGAACGCTGGAGGCATCAATCGGCTAGCAAACAAGCACACAGGGACGTAAGGTTTACCCAGGTTCACGCCTCGTAGAGGTCCCTACTCCTGCTTGTCTGTTCTTGGAATTATCGAGTGAGTCGAAAGTTACAGGGGTGCACAGATGTGATCTGGCGATGGTTGTAGAAACTAGGGTTGTGATTGTCCTCCTCGCCGCCCCCTCCTAGCTTTTATATAGATAGTCTAGGTCTCAGGTAGCAGGTCGAGTCAGTTACAGATTAGGGTTTGTCCCTTTAAATTTTTTATCTTAACCTTCTTCTTGCATTGCAAGCAATCAAAGTCTTCGTGAGTCACCCGAATCCTGTATTAGGCCTTGGCAACCCCGTGGGCTTCTGCCGTATCTGCACCGTATATGCCAAACTCGAGTACATGTAGGGTATGCCTACGTCAGTAGCCACGAGTGTCCAGTGGAATCGTAGATTCGAGTGGAGAATTTATGAAGTCTTTCGAGTGCATGGCTGAGCATATTTTCGAGTGTCTTGTTTTGTGTCATAGGGATTGTTGATATACGTGCCTAATTTACCTGATGTATCGGTATCAATTAATTGCCTTAGGGAAAAACAACGCAATCTACTCAAACTCGAGTTCCCGGACTTAAATTTGGAAAAGTACTGGTGTAATTTGACTCAGACCGTGGAGGAGTCGAATTCTAGTATGTAAATGTGAGAACTCGACGCGTCCGTCAAGGCATGTTCATCGTACCTGTAGGCACGGATATATTTCTGGTAGTGCGTATCAGATGCGTTGTCAGGCCTTATTCAGGTCTTACCTTCACGCTGTAAGCGCGGCATCCAAATTTTTGTCATCATGGAGATGATTCAAGTGGCCCAGGACACGCAGTCTCTTTGGAGGGAAAATATGATGCGGAGTTGCCATAGCATTCAAGTGTGGATGTAATCGACACATAGTACGTTGTACAAAAATAATCATAGGGTGCACGACCAGCGCTCCCTATGGGAGTAGCCCCCGAGTGCCTATTCGAGTCATAGACTCGAGTGGGTACTAAAAACATTTTGTAACTGTTGTCGTCTTTGTTGCTTGTTTCAGTCGAATGTGCTTCCAGCGCTCCCTATGGAAGTAACCCATAGTCCACAATCGAATCGTTGATTCGAGTGAAGGGTTTTCGTGAAGCTTGTATACCTGCATAAAAATTCTTTCGGGTGTGCGGCCAGTGATGGGTTCGTAGCATGGAAAACAAAAAATTTCTACCGCAAGAACGAACAAAACCTAGATCTAATCTAGATAAAAGCCAAGATCTAATCTATTAGACATGAGCAACGAGATAGATAGGAACTAATCCTCGTAGATCCGAAAGCGTTAACGAGATTAGATCTCGTGGTTGATGTAGTCGATCACTTGCCGATCTCAAGATCGTGTGGACGATCCTTCCGGCGTCGCGTTCCAGCAGCGCTTCCGCAGTCGGTCAAGTGGACGATCCTTCCGGCGCCGCGATTCGGCAGCGCTTCCGCAGTCGGTCACACGTGCGGAGTCGAAGCAGACCTTCCTCTCCCCGTTCCAGCGAGCAGCGGAGGTAGTAGAACTTCTCCACGGAATCCCAGCAGCACGACGGCGTGGTGGTGGTGGTGGAGTAGAGAATTCTGCAGGGCTTCGCCTATGCCTGTGCAGAAGATGGTGGAGGAGAGAGGCGGCAGAGATTGGGTGTTATGGGAGCAGGGGAGGAGGGGGCGCCCCTGCCCCTCTATTTAAAGAAGGGAGGCGCCTAGGGAGGGGGAGTCCTTGTAGGACTCCCCTCCCTTGTAGGCCGGCGGATTGGAGGTGGGGGGAGGAGTCCTCCTCCCCCACGACTCCGTATCTTAACCCACCAGGACTCCTTGATCCCTATCTTGATTTTCAAGCAAACTCCAAGATATCTTCTAGAACCTTCCGAAAATTCCGAAACCTTCTAGAATCCTCATACAAACACTCTGGAACATTTCCTAACTTAGAAAATGATCCCCTATATATGAATCTTATTCTCCGGACCATTCCGGATCTCCTCGCGATGTCCCGAATCCAATCCGATACTCCGAACAACATTAGGTCTCCAATGCACATTCCATATCTACTTAAAACAACTTCGAACCTTAAGTGTGTCACCCTACGGTTCGTGAATATGTAGACATGATAGAGACACATCTCCTATCAATAACCATCAGCGGGACCTGGAGATCCATAATGGCTCCCACATACTCAACGATGACTTCGCGATCGATTGAACCACTTACATATGAAACTAATTCCCTTTGTCTCACGACACTATACTTATCCGAGGTTTGATCGTCGGTATCTCCATACCTAGTTCTACCTCGTTACTGATAAGTACTCTTTACTCGTTCCGTGATATGTCATCCCTTGTGACCTAGTCACATGCTTGCAAGCTAACTAGATGACATTCCACCGAGAGGGCCCAGAGCATATCTATCCGTCATATGGATGGACAAATCCCAATCTTGGTTCATGCGCTTCAACACATACTTTCAGAATACCCAATGACACTTTTATAACCACCCAGTTACGAAGCGGCGTTTGATGTCATCAAAGTATCCATCCGGTGATGGTGATTAACATAACCTCATGGTCGAAGGAATAGGTTACTATGTATTTGAAAGCTTACAGCAATACGAACTTAATGACTTGATCTTATGCTACGCTTACTATGGGTGTGCGTCCATCACATCATTCTCCTAATGATATAACCTTGTTATTAATCACATCCTAATGTCCATGATCAGGAAACCATGATCATCAATTAATCAACAAGCTAGTTCAACAAGAGGCTTACTAGGGACTCTCTTATGTTTACAAAACACACAAGTATTAGTGTTTCCTAATAATACAATTATAGCATGTGATGTAAACATTCATCATAAAACACAAAGATATATAATAATAATCACTTTTATTATTGCCTCTTGGGCATATCTCCAACGGTCTCCCACTTGCACTAGAGTCAATAATCTAGATTACATAGTAATATACCTAACACCCATGGCGTTTTGGTGTTGGTCATGCTTTGCCCTAGGGAGAGGTTTAGTCAACGGATCTGCCACATTCAGATCAGTGTGTACTTTGCAAATCTTTATGTCACCATCTCGGACATACACGCGAATAGCGTGGAAACGTAGCTTGATGTGCTTCAGCTTGCTATGTGACGTTGGCTCCTGCGCATTAGCTATGGCACCTGTGTTGTCACAGTAGATGGCCATCGGGTCCAACGCACTGGGAACCACGCCGAGTTTAGTAATGAATTCCTTCATCCAAACGGCTTCTTGTGCAGCCTCCAAAGTAGCTATGTATTCCGATTCAGTTGAAGATTTCGCCACAACGCTTTGCTTTGCACTCCTCCAGCTCACTGCAGCACCATTCAAAATAAATACGTATCCCGACTGTGACTTTGAGTCATCCGGATCGGTGTTCCAACTAGCATCGGTGTAACCATTTACAACAAGCTGTTCATCACCTCCATAAGAAAGAACCATATCCTTAGTCCTATTTAGGTACTTTAGGATATTCTTGACCGCTGCCCAGTGCTCCATTCCAGGATCACTTTGATATCTGCTAGTCAAACTAACAACATGTGCTATATCCGGTCTTGTACACAGCATGGCATACATGATAGAACCTATGGCCGAGGCATAGGGAATATTATTCATTTTCTCTCTATCTTCTACCGTAGCTGGACTTTGAGTTTTACTCAAGGTCTTACCTGACAACATGGGCACAGACCCTTTCTTGCTATCTTCCATTCTAAACTTCTTTAGAACTTTGTCCAAGTATGTACTTTGTGAAAGCGCTATTAGGCGTCTTGATCTATCTCTATAAATCTTGATGCCTAGAATGTATGCCGCTTCGCCAAGATCCTTCATTGAAAAACTATTATTCAAATAGGTTTTGACGCTATTAAGGAGTTCTATATCATTCCCAATCAACAATATGTCATCTACATACAGTACCAGGAATGCTACAGAGCTCCCACTCACTTTCTTGTAAATACAAGCTTCTCCATAAGTTTGTATAAATCCAAAGTTTTTGATTACTTTATCAAAACGTTGATTCCAACTCCGGGATGCTTGTTTCAGTCCATAAATGGAGCGCTGAAGCTTGCATACCTTGTCAGCATCTTTAGGATCGACAAAACCCTTGGGTTGTACCATATACAACTCTTCCTCAATGTCACCATTAAGGAACGCTGTTTTGACATCCATCTGCCAAATCTCATAATCGAAATTTGCAGCAATTGCTAACAAAATCCTCACAGACTTTAGCTTCGCTACTGGTGAGAAAGTCTCATCATAGTCAACTCCTTGAATTTGTCGGAACCCTTTCGCGACAAGTCGAGCTTTATAGACGGTAACATTACCATCAACATCTGTTTTTCTCTTGAAAATCCATTTGTTCTCGACAGCCTTACGGCCATCCGGTAAGTCCACCAAAGTCCACACTTGGTTTTCGTACATGGATCCCATTTCGGATTTCATGGCTTCTAGCCATTTGTCGGAATCTGGGCTCACCATAGCTTCTTCATACGTCGCAGAGTCATCAGCGTTGTCCACTAACATGACGTTCAAGGCAGAGTCATACCAATCAGGAGTGGTACGAACCCTCGTTGACCTGCGAGGTTCAGTAGTAACTTCATTTGAAGTTTCATGATCATTATCATTAGCTTCCTCTCCAATTGGTGTAGGCGGCACAAAAACATCTTCTGGTGCTGCGCTACTCTCAAATCCGAGAGAAGGTTCAATAACCTCATCGAGTTCTACTTTCCTTCCAGTCACCCCCTTCGAGAGAAACTCTTTCTCAAGAAAGGATCCATTCTTGGCAACGAAAACTTTGCCTTCGGATCTATGATAGAAGGTATACCCAATTGTTTCTTTAGGGTATCCTATGAAGACGCATTTCTCCGCTTTGGGTTCTAGCTTATCAGGTTGTAACTTCTTTACATATGCCTCGCAACCCCAAACTTTAAGGAACGACAACTTAGGTTTCTTACCAAACCACAATTCGTACGGTGTCGTTTCAATGGATTTAGATGGTGCCCTATTTAAAGTGAATGCGGCTGTCTCTAATGCATAGCCCCAAAATGATAACGGTAAATCTGTAAGAGACATCATAGACCGAACCATATCTAAGAGAGTTCGATTACGACGTTCGGACACACCATTACGCTGTGGTGTTCTCGGCGGTGTCAACTGTGAAAGTATTCCACATTTCTTTAAATGCATGCCAAACTCATAACTCAGATATTCACCTCCGTGATCAGAACGCAGAAACTTAATCTTCTTGTTACGATGATTTTCCACTTCACTTTGAAATTCCTTAAACTTCTCGAAAGTTTCGGACTTATGTTTCATAAAGTAGACATACCCATATCTACTCAAGTCATCCGTGAAAGCGAGAACATAGCGATATCCACCACGCGATGCTACACTCATTGGACTGCACACATCGGTATGTATTATTTCCAATAAGTCTGTAGCTCGGTCCATTGTACCAGAGAATGGAGTCTTAGTCATTTTTCCCATTAGACATGCTTCGCATCTTTCAAGTGATTCAAAAGCAAGTGATTCAAGAAGTCCATCTGAATGGAGTTTCTTCATACGCTTCACTCCAATGTGACCAAGACGACAGTGCCACATGTATGTAGAATTATCATTCAATTTTATCCGTTTAGCATCTATGTTGTGAACATGTGTATCACTACTATCGAGATTCAGTAAGAATAAACCATTCATCTCAGGTGCATTACCATAAAAGATATTACTCATATAAATCGAACAACCTTTATTCTCGGACTTAAAAGAGTAACCGTCTCGCAATAAACAGGATCCAGATATAATGTTCATGCTTAACGCAGGCACCAAATAACAATTATTTAAATTTAAAACTAATCCCGAAGGTAGATGTAGAGGGAGCGTGCCGACGACGATCACATCAACCTTGGAGCCATTTCCAACGCGCATCGTCACCTCGTCTCTTGCCAGTCTTCGTTTATTCCGCAGCTCCTGTTTCGAGTTACAAATATGAGCAACCGAACCAGTATGAAATACCCAGGCACTACTACGATTACTAGTAAGATACACATCTATAACACATATATCAAATATACCTTTCTTCTTGATGTTGCCGTTCTTCAGATCCGCCAGGTACTTGGGGCAGTTACGCTTCTAGTGACCAGCACCCTTGCAGTAGAAGCACTCGGTTTCAGGATTAGGACCAGCCTTGGGCTTCTTAGCAGGTGCGACAGCTTTCTTGCCGTCCTTCTTGAAGTTGCCCTTGTTCTTAGGCTTGCCCCGTTTCTTGAAATTGGTGGTCTTATTGACCATCAACACTTGTTGCTCCTTCTTGATCTCCACTTCAGCAGTTTTCAGCATGGACGACAGTTCAGGCAACGTCTTGTTCATGCAGTGCATGTTGTACTTCATCACAAAGTTCTTGTAACTTGGTGGCAGTGATTGAAGGAGACGGTGAATCCCCAATTCATTAAGAATCGATATTCCCAACTCTTGGAGCTTCTTAGCGTACCCAGACATGGTGAGCACGTGCTCGCTAACGGAGCTTCCCTCTTCCATCTTACAGTTAAAGAATTTCTCGGAGGCCTCATAGCTCTCCATGGCCGCGCGAGTCTCAAAAATTAGCCTGAGCTCCTTAATGATCTCGAACGGGTCGTGGTGCTCAAAACGCTGTTGGAGCTCCGCTTCTAAACTGTACAGGATGGCACACTGAACTGTGGAGTAATGATTCTTCCGAGTGGCGAAAACATTCTTTTCGTCATCGGTGGCATTATCTGCAGGTGGGTCACCTAGCGGTGCATCGAGCACATAGGTCAACTGACCAGCCCTGAGGACGATCTTCAGTCCAGGAACCAGTCCGTGAAATTGCTTCCATTGTTCTTAAGTTTTTCTTTCTCTAGGAACGCATTGAAATTGATGGAGGGGGTCGCCATAATCTACAACAATTTGCAAGTAGTTTAGACTAAGTTTATGACAAATTGAGTTCAAATTTAATTATTAAACTAACTAGGTGAACTCCCACTCAAAACAACATCCCTCACATTGTCTTAGTGATTACACGAACCAAGTCCACTACACCAAGTCCGATCTTCACGAGAGAAGATGTAGTTTCATCGGCGAACAATCTTCATGTTCATCATATCAATTATATGACTCATGCTCTACCTTTCGGTATTCCGTGTTCCGAGACCATGTCTGTACATGCTAGGCTCGTCAAGACAACCTTAGTTTCCGTATGTGCAAATCTGGCTTGCACCCGTTGTATGCACACGTAGAATCTATCACACCCGATCATCACGAGATGCTTCGAAACGACGAGTCTTAGCAACGGTGCCAACTAAGGGTGAACACTTTATTACTTGATATTTAGTGAGAGGGATCATCTTATAATGCTACCGTCGCGATCTAAGCAATACAAGATGCATAAAGGATTAACATCACAGGCAATTCATAATTAGTGTGATATGATATGGCCTTTTCTTCTTGCGCCTTTGATCTCCATCTCCAAAGCACGAACATGATCTCCATCATCACCAGCATTGCGTCAAGGTCAGTGGCGCCGCTTCATGGTTGTCCATCATCACCAGCAACTATTACAACTACTTGGAATAAAGCTATTACAAGATGAATAGACACGCAGGTCTTAACAGAATTAAAGACAACCATTAGGCTCCTGCCGGTTGCCATATTACAACAAGGATCATTGCATACATCAAATACAATCACAATCACATGTTGGCCATATCACAACACAAAACCCCTGCAAAAACAAGTTAGACGCCTCTAATTTTCTTTGCATGTTTTACGTGGTTTGGGGCTTTCGCATAAGACCGATCTTACCTACGAACAAGGACCACAACGTTGATACAAGTGTTGTCAAGATGCTCATTGTAAATTGAATCTTAACTATGGTGGGAGAGACAGACACCCGCAAAGCCACTTGTGCAAAGCAAGTTGCACGTCAAGCGTGGAGCAAGTCTCATGTGCGATGACATGTAATGTTAGCCCGAGCCGCTTCATCCCACCATGCCGCAAGATGCAAAGTACACGCTAAGACACCGACAATAAAAGCATCAACGCCCACAAAAACATTGTGTTCTACTCGTGCAACAGATCTACGCATAGATACGGCTCTGATACCACTGATGGGTTCGTAGCATGGAAAACAAAAAAATTCTATCGCAAGAACGAACAAAACCTAGATCTAATCTAGATAAAAGCCAAGATCTAATCTATTAGACATGAGCAACGAGATAGATAGGAACTAACCCTCGTAGATCCGAAAGCGTTAACGAGATTAGATCTCGTGGTTGATGTAGTCGATCACTTGCCGATCTCAAGATCGTGTGGACGATCCTTCCGGCGTCGCGTTCCAGCAGCGCTTCCGCAGTCGGTCAAGTGGACGATCCTTCCGGCGCCGCTATTCGGCAGCGCTTCCGCAGTCCGTCACACGTGCGGAGTCGAAGCAGACCTTCCTCTCCCCGTTCCAGCGAGCAGCGGAGGTAGTAGAACTTCTCCACGGAATCCCAGCAGCACGACGGCGTGGTGGTGGTGGTGGAGTAGAGAATTCTGCAGGGCTTCGCCTATGCCTGTGCAGAAGATGGTGGAGGAGAGAGGCGGCAGAGATTGGGTGTTATGGGAGCAGGGGAGGAGGGGGCGCCCCTGCCCCTCTATTTAAAGAAGGGAGGCGCCTAGGGAGGGGGAGTCCTTGTAGGACTCCCCTCCCTTGTAGGCCGGCAGATTGGAGGTAGGGGGAGGAGTCCTCCTCCCCCACGACTCCGTATCTTGACCCACCAGGACTCCTTGATCCCTATCTTGATTTTCAAGCAAACTCCAAGATATCTTCTAGAACCTTCCGGAACATTCCGAAACCTTCTAGAACCCTCATACAAATACTCCGGAACATTTCCTAACTCAGAAAATGATCTCCAATATATGAATCTTATTCTCCGGACCATTCCGGATCTCCTCGTGATGTCCCGAATCCAATCCGAGACTCCGAACAACATTCGGTCTCCAACGCATATTCCATATCTACTTAAAACAACTTCGAACCTTAAGTGTTTCACCCTACGGTTCGTGAATATGCAGACATGACAGAGACACATCTCCTATCAATAACCATCAGCGGGATCTGGAGATCCATAATGGCTCCCACATACTCAACGATGACTTCGTGATCGATTGAACCATTTACATACGAAACCAATTCCCTTTGTCTCGCGATATTATACTTATCCGAGGTTTGATCGTCGGTATCTCCATACCTAGTTCTACCTCGTTACTGATAAGTACTCTTTACTCGTTCTGTGATATGTCATCCCTTGTGACCTAGTCACATGCTTGCAAGCTAACTAGATGACATTCCACCGAGAGGGCCCAGAGCATATCTATCCGTCATATGGATGGACAAATCCCAATCTTGGTTCATGCGCTTCAACACATACTTTCAGAATACCCAATGACACCTTTATGACCACCCAGTTACGAAGCGGTGTTTGATGTCATCAAAGTATCCATCCGGTGATGGTGATTAACATAACCTCATGGTCGAAGGATTAGGTTACTATGTATTTTAAAGCTTATAGCAAACGAACTTAATGACTTGATCTTATGCTATGCTTACTACGGGTGTGTGTCCATCACATCATTCTCCTAATGATATGATCTTGTTATTAATGACATCCAATGTCCATGATCAGGAAACCATGATCATCCATTAATCAACAAGCTAGTTTAACAAGAGGCTTACTAGGGACTCTTTTATGTTTACAAAACACACATGTATTAGTGTTTCCTAATAATACAATTATAGCATGGGATGTAAACATTTATCATAAACATAAAGATATAATAATAACCACTTTATTATTGCCTCTTGGGCATATCTCCAACAAGTGCATCTTGTTGTTTGTTGGAGTTTTTCTTCTGATAGTGGTGCTAGTCTTGTTTGTAGTCAAATTGCGTCGTCGTCTTCCGACGATTGCCAAATTGTGAAAGAATCTGGAGTCGCAGACTCCAAGACCAAGGAGGTGGCCGCTGATACATTGCAAATGTATCTATAATATTTGATGTTCCATGCTTGGTTTTATCTACTTTCTTATGTTTTGTCCACATTTTTGGAGTACTTTTCATATGATTTCTTGGATTAACCTATTAACAAGAGCCACATGCCAGCTGCCTATTTTCTGCTGTTCTTGGTTCTAGGAAAGTCAGAAAATGACTATTCTCGGAATTGGACAGGACAAAAGCCAAAGTCATTATTTTACCGGGGGACACCTGGAGCCAGAATACGAGACGGAGTGGGGATGGGGCCCAGCCACACCACCTGGCCGCGTGGGCTAGGCCTAGCCGTGCCAGGGGGTGGTCTGGCTGCCCCATGACACCCCCTCGCTCTCCCTCTTCGCCTATAGGTTGCCTTTTGACCTAAAAACTCAAGGGGGTCGATGTTTTTCTAGAAGGAGTTCCGCTCTGCCGCCACCACCAGATTCCACGAAATAGCACCAGAAAATCCATTCTGGCACCCTGCCAGGACGGGGAATTGGAGGAGATCATTGCCATCATCATCACCATCGCTTCGCCATCGACCATCCATGTTTCCCCCATCTATGAGTGAGTAATCCCCCGCTGTAGGCTATGGGGGTGGTAGGGATTGGATGAGATTGTTCATGTAATGGCATCGGATTGTTAGGGCATGGTGCCTAGTTTCTTTTATTAGTGCTTTATGACTTTGTTGCGACTTGTTATGCTTAATGCTTGTCACTAGGGCCCGAGTGCCATGATTTCAGATCTGAACATGTTATTGATTCATTATGATAGTATTGTTTATGGTCTTATCTACAAGTTTTATACACATGTTGTTGTCCGGAACCAATGGCCCTGAAGTGACAGAAATCGGGATAACCGGAGGGAATGGCTTTAATGTGAGGATCACATGTGTTCACGGAGTGTTAATGCTTTGCTCCGGTGCTCTATTAAAAGGAGCACCTTAATTGCCAGTAGGTCCCTTGAGGCCCCGCTGCAAATGGGCTGGCAGGACAAAAGATGTTGTGCAAGTTCTCATTACGAGCACGTATGATTATATATGGAAACACATGCCTAGGATTATCTAGTACTTGGATGTTTTATCTTATTTATCTACAATTGCCCTATGTTCTGATTGCTATGTGAATTGTCTTGTCCATGCAACGCCCGTCCATCCATCCCTATGCCTATCGCACTCGAATCCTACTGTTTATTGCTATTGTTACCACTGTCTTTACTTTACTACTGTTGCTACTTTACTATTCCTACTACAAAATTGTTGCTACTGATAAACTGATGTGAGCAAGATTGTTTCCAGGTGCAGCTGAATTGACAACTCAGTTGTTAAGGCTTATAAATATTCTTTGGCTCCCCTTGTGTTGAATCAATAAATTGGGTTTCACTTCCCTTGAAAATAATGCGATACACCCCCTATACTTGTGGGTCATCAAGACTATTTTCTGGCGCCGTTGCCGGGGAGCATAGCTTTATTTATTAAGTTCACTTGGAATCACTATTATTCAAGCTTAGTTTATTTCTGCCTTGTTTGCTTGTTTCTTTATCAAAAATACAAAAAAATTAGTTCCTACTCTAGTCGTTATTTTCGTTGGTCTGTTATTGTCTTGCTTTATCATGCTTGCTGTCAATGGTTGGTTTCTTTAAAACTGGATCTTATTGGCAAGGTGGGTTCATGGAAGATCAAAAATACTATTATAAGGAACACCTCTTGTCACAAAAAGGGAAACACTTATGGGAACAAATTGATAAATTGTATACCATTGCTAGAAACGTGTGCTCTACTTATAATATTACTTATTGCTTTGATAAATCTTGTTGTTGTAAGAGGTATAAACACCTCCCTTTTCAATGTGAGTATAATGATAATGGCACCATATCTTCTTATGAAATTATGACTTTTATGATGTGGAACAAATTGAGGAATTTATTGCTTGGAAGTGTGCATTTGAACTTGCTAGTTTCCTTGAAAATATTGATGATTCACCTTATAAATATGAGGTTTATGATATACTTAAATTTTGCTTTGATAATTACAAGGAAGAAAATAGCTATATTCTTAAATATATTAATAGATGCTTTCCACAAATGGAAGAGACTAATGCCTTGCAGAATCTTATGGAAGAAGAAATTGATGAACCTGAAAGCTCATTAGATGAAAAAGAGGAGGAGAGTGATGAATGAAAGGAGGAAGAATGGATTAGCTACCCATGCCTACCTTCTAATGAGAGTAACTCTTTATCCCTTACATTATTTGATTGTCCCCCATGCTTACCAAAGGAGGATGAATGTTATGCTCATGCTATCTGTGATAATCCTTTATTTGTGCCTAACTTTGAGATGCATGGTAATAAAGAGTTTTGCTTAGAAATTGTTTATGATAAAGCTCTAGACGATGGTCCTATATTGAATGACAATTCATCTTGTTATAGAATTGTTAAAAGTGGGTTTGAAGGTTTTAATCCCACTATTTTTTGAGCTTGATAAAAATTAAGTTTTTGTAGAACATGAAAAGCATGCTTTAGGTGATA
This sequence comes from Avena eriantha, assembly GCA_910589775.1. Taxonomy (NCBI): domain Eukaryota; kingdom Viridiplantae; phylum Streptophyta; class Magnoliopsida; order Poales; family Poaceae; genus Avena; species Avena eriantha. The sequence continues at coordinate 258,834,103 of OU342744.1, read as the reverse complement.
GTTATAAAGTTGAGTTTATTCATGAGGCTTATCGTGGTGGTGTCATGGAAGATGCCATGGATAGGCTAAAGGTGGGGACTAAATGCACTAGGGGAATCCAGGGAGGGATAATGAGGTGATTCCTCACACAGAAGATTTATATATGATTTACTTCCAAGGTTACAAGTGTTCCTAGAGCTGTATTGGCGAGAGTAGGAAGAAGGAACTCTCTTACTCTCACCCACAGTAGACCCGTACAAGACCTACCAGAGATCAACCCTTAGAACCTAAAACCAATCAGAATAGCGGAACCCCTTCCATAGAGACCCTAGCCCTCCTTATATAGGGGGGCTAGGTCTCTACTTAGGGCATACGTGGAGGCATATTCCAGGGAATATGACTCCTCCCAAAATAGTAAGCTGACTGGGTTGCTTTTCCCCCGCGTCACCCATGCAGAGGCTACGTGAGCCTCTGCGGCGCCTGCGTCAGCCGACACGAGCGTCGTCACCTCTTGTCGGCCACGCCTCGGTGGTCCTGCCCGTGTTCGCTTCGCTCATGCAGTGCGTACCGGGGTTTCTTTTGACCAGCGAGATTCCTTCCTTCTCCTAGAAGCTAGATATGACCCAGATCATAGTTGACCCGGCCACACCCGTTCCTGCATACAAGTTAAATTCTCCTATCCGACTTACTGCTTAAGTCGGTCGAGGCTCCGTTAGGTGGACATCCCCTGGTCCGGGTTAGTCCGAGACTCGGCATGCCTTGAGGTGACCCGGCCAGCGTCCGCTTTGGCCTTGCCGAACCTTGGCTAACTCGGCCTTTTATACCCCGGCGTGACCCTACCCGGGGGTATCCCCCCAACATTAGTCCCCGAAGCTGGTGCGGTCTTAGCTGCCTTGGCCGCTAAGGCCACATCAGGTTCAATTTCACTGAGCTTTGGACATTATCTCCGAGTTACCTCCTTATCTCGGATTGTATGGATTTATGTTCCCTTGGCACATTCCAAGTTTTCACTTGCTGGCCAGGTTACCACCTTATTTCGGACCTCATGGTTTTACTTTCCCTTGGCACATTCCAACTTTTCACTTGCTGGCCGGGTTACCACGGTCTCCTCCGGGTCTTCTTTCCTTCTCTCGTACGCTAACCCACGTGGAGGCTAATCATTAGGTTGTCTCATTTTAAGGGCCAGCCACAGTAACTGCCGCAGTAATTGTCAGTTATCACTGCGCGCGGGTCACGTCATGCCTGCCTCCTCATTTACCGCATCAATGTGTCACGTCATGGGATCAGCTACACCCTGTGGCCTTCCGTGTGGCTCGCTGCTGATTGGTTGACACGGGACATACACGGCCACACCGTGTGGCGTACCTGCATGACACGATCCCACTTCCCCCTCGAGGGAGTGGTTAAATAGGGGAGGGGCGCACCCCTTAGGTCGTTTCCTCCTTCCGCGCCCCTCTGCCTCTAGCTCTTCTTCTCCTTCGTCTTCCCCGCGATAGCGCCGCCGCCACTGCTTCTAAGTAGCAGTGCCGCCGACGCACTGCTTCCCCACGCCTCTGCATCGCCGCCACCGCTACGCGCCTCCTCCGCCACGGGTCGTTGTCAATCTAGGCCGTTGCCCCCCACCGCCGCTAGTGCCAGTGAGGGAAGCGAACACAAGATGACAGAAGAGGAGCTCGCCGTTGCCGAGCAAGAGATGGAGGAAGACATCGCCATGGCGGACCGTGGTGCGTGGGCCGGGTCCTGGGTCTGCCAAGGCGACCTGGACTGGCTCTACCGCACCAGGCGCATCCCCGCCGGCGTCACCGCGCGCCTCGCCTCCGACGAACTCGCCCCCTCACCCAATCCGGGTGAGTTCGTCGTGTTCTTGTCCCACTTCCAGCGGGGGTTCGGTTTGCCGGTCAGCGACTTCTTCCATGACTGGTTAAGCACCTACGAACTCCAGCCGCACCACCTTCCTGCCAACGCAATTACTTCTCTTTCCGCTTTCGCCTCCACGATTGAAGGCTATGTCGGACTATGGCCCACGAAGGAGCTATGGATCCGGTTTTTTCGGCCTTCGTCGTAATGTCATTCCGAACGTTCAACTTGATCCGGAGGACAAGCAGCTCACTCAGTTCGGAGCTGCGTCCATCTCACCCCGGAGGCTATCCGTCTTCCCCCGAGTCACCGGGCTAGACTCCTGTAAAGGATGGGCCCGGACTTTCTTTTATGTCTGGAACCAGGGCACTGAAGACTTGATCCGGCTACTCCCCTATGCTCCGGGTCCTCCTAACCCGGAGTTGTGGGACGTTGTCCCCAAGAAGCCCATGGCCTTGGCTAACTTGGTCAACAAAAGGTTCGCGGAGCTGAAGGATCTCGGGTTGCGCAACGAGGATGCCATGATCACGTTCGTCCGCAACCGGATCTCCCCCCTCTAGAAGCGCACTCACAAGGTGTGCCACATGATCTGGGGCCGCGACCCCAACCGGACCTCGTCCTTCGAGTTGAGCAACACGGAGATCTATCGCCGGGTCAAGGCCCTCTTCACCACCCACAAAGACTTCTCCTCTGAATGGACATGGGGAATTGAGCACTTTTGCCGCGATAGGCTTCCTCCCGTGGTAAGCCTCATGGCGCAAACTTTCTCCGGATTAAATCATATGTTGGTCATTGTTGTATTTTTCTGTTGTCTGTTCTTTTCCTCAGCTATTCCTTCAGCAAACCCTCGAGGATGGCACCAATCCGACCCTTAAGTGGGTGCCTGACCGGGAGATCTCAGACGAGGAAGAGCCAGATCAGGAGATGTTCCTCCCGATGACCGACGCTATGAAGCGACCCACCGGTAAACCCTCTTCCATTAGAGATTGGTCTGATGATGAAGATGACTCAGATGTGGAGGCGATGGAAGCTGTTGATGCTGTCCCCCTTTCTTATGCTTTTCCGGCATTAGCTAACCCCGGTGGGCAGATCCACGAGGACCCTCGCCTTGCTACGGGTGAACCTGTTCCTATAGCGCCGAAGAAGAAGCGTGGAGCTGCATCAAGTTCCTCCTCCGAACCTTCTCAGCCTGCCAAAAGGTGAAAGAAGTCCGGAGACAAAACCTCCTCCAAGCCAGCAGGCAAGGCCCCAGCACGAAGGGCTCGGAAACCCAAGGAGCCCCTGACCTCGGATGCGTAAGCCTTCTTTCCCTCTGCAATTTATTCTGCTCCACCTCGTCAAGAGGGGGGTAACCTTGGAGCGGGGGAGACTGGCCCAGCCGAGGCAGCGGCGTCCACGACTTCAGCTACGCCGCAACCCGCAACCACCGAGACTACCTCAGCACCAGCACCAACTCCAGCACCAGCACTAACTCCGACACCAAGTCCAGCAACAAGAGCACCAGCTCCAAGCTCCTCCGCCTTGTCCGAGTCTTCTCAGTCTCGGCGAGGAAGTACCCAGGCAGCTCCTAAGGGGAAATCTGCTGCGACCACTTCTTCCTCCCAACAGCCCAAGGGCAAAAAGGCCCTGACGCCACTAGGACAGCATCCGTCGAGGCTGGACAGCGTACCCTCGCATCCATGCTTTTCAAGAAACCTCCAGCCCTGAAGGACGTCCCTGCCAAGCCAGCTGATGCGCAGCAACTTGTTATGCACACCAACCCGGCCCTTGCCCTGGTTGACAAGAGAGAGGTGCATGCGAAGGGCTTGGTGGCACCCCATATGCCCACTGGCGAGCGATACCCTCCGAGCCTGATTGAATTCGTCATGAATTGGAACAAGGCAGAGGTAGTCCAAGACGCTGATCTCCCGGAGAAGTTCGGTCCCGCCGAATTCTCCGCTCAAATGAACACCGCCTTTAAGGCGCTCAACATCGCGGGTCGGATGATGGAGGTACGTTACTCGTTTTCCTTCGCCAGTTGTAGGTATTTAGTAATATAACCATTAGTCCCCGAGCCTCCGGGGGAGTAACTTGTTACTCGGCTGGATGCTCCTTAGAAAACTAATGTAGCTCCTTGATAACTTCAAATATGCACACACCTAGAGCCGGGTTAAGTTCCACTTGGCCAGATTTAGTACACTTCGAATATGCACACACCTAGAGCCAGGTTAAGTTCCACTTGGCCCGGATTTAGTACACTTCGAATATGCACACACCTAGAGCCGGGTTAAGTTCCACTTGGCCCGGATTTAGTACACTTCGAATATGCACACACCTAGAGCCGGGTTAAGTTCCACTTGGCCCGGATTTAGTACACTTCGAATATGCACACACCTAGAGCCGGGTTAATTTCCACTTGGCCCGGATTTAGTACACTTCGAATATGCACACACCTAGAGTCGGGTTAAGTTCCACTTGGCCTGGATTTTGTACACTTCGAATATGCACAAGGCTAAGTTATATCTTTGTACCCTTTGTAGGTGACCACCAAACGTCGTAGCGTGAGTTTCAGCGTCTCCTTGATACCCATAAGACGCTGCGCGCCAAGCATAATGCACTTCTCGCTGAACACGAGAAAAGGGGTAAGTTTCTTCCTTGGCACTTCTCCGTTTTTCTTCATTTTCCTCTGCCGAACTAACCTATCATTCGGTTTCCGCAGCTGGGGTGGAGGCTGAGAACAAGCTTATGAGGAAGAACCTGGATCAGATCAAGGTTAAGTTACTTTTGTCCGACCTTGCTATGCTTTCCATCTCCTTTTCTCCTTGGCTCGGCGAACATTCATACCTCGGCTCTGCTGGGTCAATACACTATTTCAGCATCTCTTGAAGATAGTGTGCCCATGCCTGATATGATGTTGCATTTTCTCGAACAAGCAGGACAGCATCAAGCCGAGCTCAAAAAGAAAAACGATGAGCTCGCCCTCCTCCGGACCAAGGATGATGAGATCGCCAGGCTCAAGGCCGAGATGGAGAAAATGAAAGCACAGCACCAGTCTGAGCTCCAAAAGGTTGGCCAGGACTACACAGAAGAGCGCGAGCGCCTCAATCTCCAGATCGCCAAGGACCGGGATCTACTCAAGGAGGCCGACACTGAGCTTAAGTCGGCAAATGTTGAACTTGTGCAGCTTCGCAAAACACGTGATGACTGTACCAGGGAGTTGACCCGGATCCTTAGCCATATATCACGTAAGCTCCTTTCCCTTACCCGACATATTTCTCCGGGTTACTTCACATGTCTTTTCTCTTACTTGTTTCTCTTGTCTCGTTTTCAGGCAAATTTCCTGAGGGCACTGCCATCGTGAGCGCTGCAGTTGTAGATTTCTGCCGAGAGAGGGGTACTCCCGCTGCTCCTGGCGGTGAGGAGATTCCTTATGACATGGAGGACCTGTTGGTCAGCCTGTCATCTCGCGTGGAACTCATCAAGAACTATGGCAGGGATATCCTCGACGTTGCAGTCCGACTCTTCAACACGTTCTGGCCTAGAGAAGACACTTCGGAGACTACCACAGTTCTTGTTGAGAAGTTAATGGAAATCGAGACCCAGCTCAACCTCTGGAGGGAGTCCGCTGGACGTGCTGCAGCTGATACCGTTCTTCACCACATACTCACGTGGTACGAGAAGATCGAGCTCAACCTCCTGACGCGCCTGCGCACCGGGTCCAAATGGACCAATGACCTGGAGTGGGTAGCTCGGCGCTAGGCTTGCGCCCATAGCCTCATCGAATATGCTCCCATTCATGAATGGACTGAGGGACCGAGCTTCCTGGAAGCCGCTGGTGACAAAGAGGTTGAGAACGTTGAAGATGGCTCAGACGAGGATGGAGAGGACGATGCCTCGGATATCAAAGACGGTGAAGATGATGCCGAACTTCCTCCTCCTGCTGCTCCTTGAGTGAAAACACTTGAAAACTTATCAGATCCCCGGTATGTCGGGTGGAATTATATCCAGTACGCATGTGATATTTTTCTACTAAGTTTCTTATGCTAGATTAGCTTGGGCGTAGTCCACGAGTTTCATTTTCTTGTTCATCCAATCTTTTGGCTCGGTTCGTGTCTACCTTGATTCGGTTTTACAACTTACAAATCCAAGCTTCAAAAATTGTTTTAACAATACTTGGAAACTTTAGGCTTAGCTCAAAATAATTCAACATAGTAATTTGAATGTAAATACAAGGTTAGTCCGGAAAACAAACGTCGGCTCGATTAAGTTCTTTTCCTTAGTCGTTTTTCATGTGCCAGGCAGTTCCAAACTTGTTCTCTTGCTTGCCATGAAGCCAATTCTTGTTGGACAGCAGCAAGTCGAAGAGTTGGGTTTTTGCTGCCCACACACTACTAAACCGAGTCAAGTAGAACAACTTACTCCAGCTGACGTGAAAATAATAAAAGATAACAAATATTATTAAGGCAGTCCTCGAGTTACTGCTCGAGGTGCCAACATTTCATTGATGGGCTCATTGCCGTCATACATACCGACATCTGAGAAGACCCGGATAGATACACTTCTTAGCTAAGTGTAGAAAGGACGAAGTAGAGCTACATTCCATGGACGCTTAGATTCCTCGCTGGACATGTCCGCCTTGTTCTTTTCCTGTGGCTTTGCATCTATAAGATAATAAGAATCATTGCGCAATGCTTTGCTCACAATGAATGGCCCTTCCCATGGGGGGATAATTTATGCTTGCCAGTAGTACGTTGTACCAACCGGAGCACCAGATTGCCTTCCCGAAAGACTCGGGGGCTTACTTTCCGGCCATGATAGCGTCGGAGATTTTGCTGATATATGGCGGATCTAGACAATGCCAGTTCTCTCGCTTCTTCTAGCAGATCAACATCATTTTGCTGGGCTTCTTGCACTTCAGCTTCTGTGTATTGGGTGACCCTAGGCGAATCATGCTCTATGTCGGCTGGTAATACAGCTTCTGCCCCATATACCAGAAAAAACGGCGTATAGCCTGTTGATCGATTCGGAGTTGTTCTTAAACTCCATAGTACCGCTAGTAGTTCTTCTATCCAGCACTCCGCTGATCTTTGCAGCGGCTCAATGAGTCGAGGTTTTATCCCGGATAATACTAATCTGTTGGATCTTTCCACTTGTCTGTTCGATGCGGAGTGGGCTACCAAGGCTATGTCCAGCCGGATCTTCTTATCCCGGCAGAAATGCGCAAACGCTCCTTCAGCAAAATTTGTGCCATTATCAGTGATGATACTGTGAGGATAACCGTATCTCAAGATGATGTCTTTGAGAAATGTTACGGCCATAGCTCCATCACATTTTGTAAATTTGTCCACCATGACCAAAATGTGAGTCATATTCCCCCTTGCTGCTTTAAACGGGCCAACCATATCCAAGCACCATATGGCAAATGGCCATGTAATTGGTATGGTCTTGAGCTCCGACATTGGCATATGTGTCTTGGTAGCATACCTCTGACAACCATTGCATTTCCTCACCAGATCTTCTGCTTGTTCTAAGGCACTTGGCCAGTAGAATCCATGTCGGAAAGCTTTTGCCACCAAGGCTCGGGACGAGGCATGGTGCCCGCACTCCCCTTGATGTATATCTTGGAGGATGTCAAGCCCTTCTTCCGGGTCAACGCATCGCTGGAGGACATTGGTCACACTCCTTTTGTATAACTCGGAATTGATGATCGTGTATGCCTTAGCTCTCCTCTGTGTTTGCCTGGATAGTACCTCCTCAGTGGGCAAAGTTCCATCTTTCAGGAATTGAAATATAGGTAGTGCCCAAGCTGGTATTGCTCGCACGGGGAACACATCCTCATCAATTTCCATCTGATCCACCGGCATAACTTCAACCGGATCACGCTGAGCAGTCCCCGGGTCTTGCGAAGCAGTCCTCGGGTTCGCTGAGGTAGTCCCCGGGTTTGCCAAGGCAATCCCCGGGTTTCGTGCACCACCTCCCATGTCAATGTCCATGGGCACAGCTCCGGATTCTGTATCTTCCGGGACGTAAATTGAGTCGGTTTCTGGGGACGGCCTAATAGATGGTTTTCTGAGGTGCTCTAATGCTACACCCGGTGGAATTGCTTGTCAGGTTGACCCGAGCTTCGACAACATGTTGGCAGCCTCATTTTCCACCAGGGGTACATGATGAAATTCGCATCCCTCAAAGTAACCAGATATCTTCTGCACATGAAATCTGTACAGAGCCATGTTTGGATCAAGGGAGTCCCACAGTCCCGAGACTTGCTGTACTACCAAATCCGAGCCACCAAAGCACAGGATCCGACGTATCCCAATCTCTTTTGCCACTTTGAGCCCATGCACAAGTGCTTCATATTCAGCGACATTGTTCGATGCCGCGAAATGGATCTGCAGCATGTATTTCAGCTGGTCCTTCTTTGGCGAGGTAAGTACGACTCCGGCGCCTAGCCCGGTTTTTGTTTTTGACCCGTAAAAGTGCATTCGCCAATAGTTCGGATCTGCTGCGGCGGTTCGTATTGCACCTCGGCCTAGTCCACAAAAAAGTTCTCCATAGCCTGAGACTTGATTGCCTCTCTTCTGTCATATTGTCGCGCATAAGGAGCTAGTTCAATTGCCCATTTTGCAATTCTGCCACTCGTATCCTTGTTACTCATTATCTCGGATATAGGAGCCTCACATATTACCCTGATGGGATGCTCCTCAAAGTAATGCTTCGGCTTCTTAGCTGCCATGTACACACCATACGCCACCTTCTGATAGTGTGGGTAGTTCTGCTTTGAGGCAGATAATACCTCACTCAGGTAATACACTGGCATTTGCACTGACTTACCTTCCTCGTCGTGCTCCACCACTATCACTGCACTTACAACTCGGTTGGTTGCGGCTATATAGAGCAACATTGGCTCCTTTGATAGTGGAGAGGCTAACACTGGTGCAGTGGCTAACATCTTCTTTAAGTGGCCAAAGGCTTCATTGGCCTGCGGCGTCCAAACGAACTTATCCGACTTTTTCATGAGTTGGTAAAGAGGCAATGCCTTTTCTCCCAACCGACATACAAACCGACTTAACGATGCCAGGCAACCCGTGAACTTCTGGACATCGTTAAGACACTTCGGCAATTCCATTCGTTCAATGGCCCGGATTTTAGTTGGATTAACTTCGATACCTCGGCTGGAGACAAGAAATCCGAGTAACTTTCCAGCTGGGACACCAAAGGTACATTTTTCTGGGTTAAGCTTCATCCAGAACCTTCTTAGGTTCGCGAATGTCTGCCTGATATCATCAAGGAGCGTTTTGCTTTCCTTGGTCTTGATAACCACGTCATCCACATACACTTGTACATTTTGACCAATTTGGTCATGCAAACATTTTTGCATACATCTTTGGTACGTTGCCCCTGCATTACGTAAGCCAAACGGCATGGTGCGATAGCAATAAGCCCCATCCGGGGTGATAAATGCAGTCTTTATTTGATCATCCGGATTTAGAGGTATCTGGTGGAAACCAGAATATGCATCAATGAACGACAACAATTCACATCCAGCAGTTGAGTCTATGACCTGATCTATCCTTGGCAATGGAAATGGATCTTTTGGACACGCCTTGTTCAGGTTCGTGTAATCGATACACATACACCAAACCACCGCCACATTCGGATCGTCCTTCTTCTTCTCCACTAGCACCGGATTAGACAGCCAATCCGGGTAAAGAACTTCCATGATAAATCCTGCAGCTAGTAACCGAACTATCTCATCTCCAATGACCTTTCTCCCATCCTCGGCGAAGCGGCGGAGAGGTTGCTTCACCGGCTTTGCTCCGGGTCTGACGTTTAAAGAGTGCTCGGCCAACTCCCTCGGAACACCTTGCAAGTCCTGTGTGGACCAAGCAAAAATATCCCGATTCTCACGGAGGAAGTTGACGAGCGCGCTTTCCTATTTGTCACCTAACCTGGCACCAATTGTTACGGTGCGCTCTGGGAACATATCATCAACAGGAACTTTCTTGGTATCTTTTGTGGCTTGGAATGAGACACTTCCATGCGGGTTACTCAGCGCCGGCATATACTACTGCGCGGACTGAGCCAATGTCGCCACCTCTTGGATTTTCCTTTTCTCTTGCGCAACCACGAGTGACTCGGCCAGGTTAGACCCGGCCGACGCACACCTAATGGAACGTCAGAAATCCCCAACAATGGTAATCACTCCGTTTGGCCCGGGCAACTTCTTCTTCAAGTAACTGATGTGACAACTTGCCATGAACTTGTTCAGTGCTGGCCTTCCGAGTAACGCGTGATACGCACTTTCCATGTTCACCACTTCGAATTCCAAATTTTCAGTTTGGCAGTTATCTCTCGTGCCAAACAATACGTCAACCCGGACCTTGCCTATGGGCTCACAAGAAATGCCGGGCGCAATACCATGGAAAGTTGTCCTTGTAGCTTGGAGCATGTTCTCTGAGATACCCAATTTGCGCATTGTGTCTGCATACATGATGTTAATGCTACTGCCATTGTCAATCAGTACCTTGGAGAACCTTACATTCATGTTCGGCCCAATGAATGTCGGATCCAGCACCAACGCATACGAACCAGGACTTGGCATAAGCTTGGGATGATCTTTAATGCTCCAGGTGATTTCTTGGTCCGACCAAGGCATATACCTCGTCACCGCAGGCATTACCGCATTCACCTCCATATGTCGATGTTGCAAGCTTTTTCTATCTGTTTCCTTAGTGGTGAACACACAGTAACTTTGATGATGCTCTATGTACTCATTCTTGCCTTCATTTCCGGGGTACCTCTGATCCGGTTGATGCTGGTTTTCCACTTGATGCACTGCATCCCTTCTCTCATGGTTATCATACCTCGGCGGAGGGGGAGGCAACATTAGCTGTTGCGTGTTCGCTCCGGAGAGCAATTGCTGCCGGGGTAACTCCTGCCGAGGTTGATCATTCCGGGGTGCCTGAGCATTCCCCAAACCACCTTGATCTATTTTGCGCATCCACTCACACTGCCTTGTTGTATGACCCGTTGGGTTACTCGGATTTGGCGTGTGAAATTTACACGGCTGATCCAACATTGACTCATAAGTATACCTCGGACGGTCCTTCTTTTCTTGCCACTGTTTCTTTTGCTCTGGCGTCCAAGTTTTCTTGCCATCATTTCTCGGAGTCCATTGCCCTCCAGTTTTCTGACGTTGATTGCCCCCTGCTCCGGGCTGATCTTGATTCACAGCTGCAACTTGTTCCGAACTGTACCGGTGATTAGGTCTGTCATCTCTTCTTTTACCTCTGTAATCATTCCTCCGGGATGATCCTGCTCCCTCTCTCTGGTAGTATTCATCATTTGACTCGTTTGACACAAGCCTAGGTTGAGTCGGATCACCCAGAGCATACGAATCAGCGATCCGGATCATCTCTGCCAGTGTAGTTGGCATTTTCCTTTGCAACTTTTGCCACAGCTCGCTTGCACATCTGCATCCTTGCACAAACCACGCTATGGCATGTGATTCCATCATGCCCTCACATGAGTTTCTCACAGTGCACCATCGGGTTAAGAACTCTCGGTCCATCTCATTCGGTCTTTGCTTACACATAGCTAGGGTCCGTGGCCTATTTGGCCTCTGGTATGTACTTGAGAAATTGCTGATGAACATCTCCTCAAAATCTATCCAGCAGTTAATACTTCCGGGTGGCAAATTGTTCAACCACACCCTCGCTGGCCCCTCCAACATCTGGGGTACATATCTCACAGCCCATCTCAAGTTGCCTGTAGCAATTTTCACTGCCGTAGCATAGTTTATCAACCAATCCTCCGGCTTTGTACTACCGTCATACGTCTTAGTACCTCTGGGTAACTGGAAGTTAGGCACCGGAGGCTCCTTCATGATCCGGGGCCCAAAACACGCAGGACCCGGAGGACCTTGACACTCAATCTGTTCCGACCTATACAGTCGATCCATTTTTAGCCTGGCATCATCCGGCATCAAATCTCTGCTTTCCAATCTCGACCCTATCACATGATAGTCCGGCCTTGGGTATCCCGCATTCACCATTTCCGAATCCCCATCATTATACCGGTCCTTCTCTCTTGGAGCGCCTCTCTGTTGCATACCCCGGTCGGCACTTTGCTCTTGCCTTGGTATATTCCGCTGTTGTGGTTGTCCTGCCGAGTTATGCTGTCTGGCATTGCCATTTATAGTGTTTCCTTGACCAGCATTGCCTTGGTCGCGATTACCTCGGCCAGCTTCACCTTGGCTCACACTTCGTCGATCATCATTTCTCTGTACTTCTTTTCCTTTCCCTGCCCTCGTCGGGTCATACGGGACGATCTGTTTGTTTCTTCTGGCCGAGGTTACTACCTCTTCTCTCCTAGGGCCGCCATGAGGAGACGATGCGGCTCCAGCGGATTTCTCTGGGTTACCCACCGCCGAATGAACGGCCTTGGAGGCCCCAGCTCTCTCCGGGTTTGCCCTGAGCAGTTCCTCATTTTGTCTGTTCGCGATCCAAACCAACTCATTGACCCTTTCTTGCTGCCTCTGACGGGCTTCACCCGTAAGACCCTCTAGCTCGGATGCTACTGCATCTGCTGCTCTGAGGTTCTTAGCCGGGGTACTGTAGCTCGGCAGCCCCATGGACAAGCAGTTTTATGACTCCTCAATCCTAGTATCACCCTCTTTGTTCATTTCACTCATGAGATTTCTCCCCTTTACTTTTACAGCATCAACTTTGTTTGCCTTTGCGTACTCACGCAGCGTCATGTTCAACGACTTCTGAGCCGTAGCTATCTTTTCCGCACCCTCTAGAATTTTTTTCCTAGTCTCCTCTAGCTCGGCATGTGCCTGAGCCGGATCTACCACTGCTGCTATAGGGTTTGCCAAGCTATCCATCGCTTCCCGCAACACATTCTCCGGCCTCTCTAGCAGAGGACCTCTACCTTTCCTTGGTGTGTTGGGTGTTACCTCCGGATCTGGTGCCGGATCCTTGCTTGTGCCAGCGCCAGGCACAGTCATCATCACCTCAACACAGTCCGGGGAGCGAGTGATACGCGCCCCGTGAGACACGCTAAGGGGAGGCTCGCCCGCCTCGACGACGTGCCGCGGATGAACGCAAGATACATCCACGGCGACGTAGACCTTGTGCGCGCCGATCTTGACGAAGAGGCCGTTGCGCGGAAGAGGACATGTGCCGAAGCAGCCAGCGTTGTCGCTGACGAAATCCAGCGCTCCAAAGCGCTGGACGAGCCCGGAGACGACGCGTTCTCCGATGCCGATGAGGTTTCCCGTCCGTATCTTCACGCCTGCTAGCGCCGCTAGCCCCACGATGGGCGCCAACAGTCGTGGTGGTGTCACGGCAGATGCCATGGATAGGCTAAAGGTGGGGACTAAATGCACTAGGGGAATCCAGGGAGGGATAATGAGGTGATTCCTCACACAGAAGATTTATATATGATTCACTTCCAAGGTTACAAGTGCTCCTAGAGCTGTATTGGCGAGAGGAGGAAGAAGGAACTCTCTTACTCTCACCCACATTAGACCCGTACAAGACCTACCAGAGATCAACCCTTAGAACCTAAAACCAATCAGAATAGCGGAACCCCTTCCATAGAGGCCCTAGCCCTCCTTATATAGGGGGGCTAGGTCTCTACTTAGGGCATACGTGGAGGCATATTCCAGGGAATATGCCTCCTCCCAAAATAGTAAGCCGACCGGGTTGCTTTTCCCCCGCGTCACCCATGCAGAGGCTACGTGAGCCTCTGCGGCGCCTGCGTCAGCCGACACGAGCGTCATCACCTCTTGTTGGCCACGCCTCGGTGGTCCTTCCCCTGTTCGCTTCGCTCATGCAGTGCGTACCGGGGTTGCTTTTGACCAGCGAGATTCCTTCCTTCTCCTAGAAGCTAGATATGACCTAGATCATAGTTGACCCGGCCACACCCGTTCCTACATACAAGTTAAATTCTCCTATCCGACTTACTGCTTAAGTCGGTCGAGGCTCCGTTAGGTGGACATCCCCTGGTCTGGGTTACTTCGAGACTCGGCATGCCTTAAGGTGACCCGGCCAGCGTCCTCTTTGACCTTGCCGAACCTCGGCTAACTCGGCCTTTTATACCCCGGCGTGACCCTACCCGGGGGTATCCCCCAACAAGGCTACTGAAAATTATTTTGAGAGAGGAAAATATGGTTGTAGAAGTTTTCATGGTATTGAAACACCTCTCTTTGTGTTGAAAGTTTTGAAGTTACTCTTGTTTTATCTTCCTATGCCTGTCACTTTGTTCTTTGTGAATTTATTTGCATACAAGATTCCTATGCATAGGAAGTGGGTTAGACTTAAATGTGTTTTGAATTTGCTTCTTGATGCTCTCTTTTAGTTCAATTCATATTACTTATGCGAGCATTCTCTCAAACTATCATGCCTAACTTAAAGGCGTTAAATAAAAGTACTTATTGGGAGATAACCCAAAAGTTTTATATGAGTCTTGGAAGTTATTACTTCAGTAATAACCACTCCTTATCCTTTTTATTTGCTTTTTGTGCCAAGAGTAACCTCTAATGAGAGAGAAGTAATGATTGGGAAAGTTGTTGTCCTGAAACAGATTTCTGTGCTTGACCGTAAAAATTCGTGTAAAATCTCTATACGTCCTTTTGAGGCGTGAATTTTTGTGCTTCTGACCCAGGTTGTTATCTAACATTCGTTAGTTCAACACTTTTCGATTTGAGCAACAGATGGTCTTTGAAAAAAATTGTTTTTACCTGCTGGTCTGTTTTGACAGATTTCTGCCATTATTTGCATTTGCTTCTTGTTGGTTCCTTTTTGAGTTCTTTTGGGGAATTGAGCTTTATGAGGGAAGTGCTACAGTAGCTTGTGTTTTAATGGAAGTTTTATTGGTGTTGGAACTGAACCCAAAGACCTATTATCTTGAGTGCACTAATGTTGTTAATAAAGATTGTGTGAAGTTTTGTATGAAGGAAAAATTTCAAGTGTATGGAAGGAATGAGTAATGAGATGAAGGATGGACTAAAGCTCAAGCTTGGGGATGCCACGCGTGTCACCCCAATAAATATCCAAGAAGTACAAGCGTCAAAGCTTGGGGATGGCTTGGGCATCCCCTTCTTCATCAATAAAAATCCAGGTTTTTTTCCAAACACTTCATTTTTATTGTTTCATGCATAGTTGTGTTGTTTTTGGAGCGTCTTATTTTGTGTTTTCGTTTTGGTTTTTCATTTGCTTGGTTTTCTTAGTTTGCTTAATAAATTGGTTGGACCTCCTCTTTCGTACATTGGTTTTCAAATAGTTTGGTTTGGTTTGGAAAAACAGTAGGAAAATTCATGCTTAAGTGGTAAAAAGAGCTTGTTTTTGACTATGGCCCTTGCTTTGTCATGCCATGCTTGATATTGATTTGGATTTATGCTTAGTATTATTTGATGTAGCATGACTTGTTATAAATAATTGAGATTGCTTAATTTGCCTTGGATGAGTCATGCGTTGTTTTAGCATATTAAAGCATAGTATTGTGGTATTCTCCTTTGATGCTTTATTTGGGTTGACTTGGCGCATGTTCACACCATGTTATGAATATCCCAAGTCACCATAAGCCTTTATGATCCTTTAGTTTTCAACTTGTAGTATCACTTTATTCTTTGATCAATGATGTTTTGTCGCTCTGCATGATTATGGCCATTATTGCTCTCTTAGTTGGTCGCTCCCAGTCTTCTGCTAGCCTCCGTAACCAAGTATGAGTTCCACTCATGCATCCAAATCCCTAAACCAAGTTATTCCAAAGAGTCCACCATACCTACCTACTAGCATATGCTATTCCAAGTATATTCATGTTTTTGTTTACCTTCCAAATTAAACTTATTATGAGAAAACTAGTGATTAAAGCTCTCACGAACTTGATGGCACACATTACTTTTCTTGCCCTTAATAAAGTTGAACCATTGTGTCGTCTATGTTGTATATGCTTGCACTTAATTGTTGGGGATTAGCAGAACCATGTTGTCATGGGGAACGCTTTCAACATTGCACGGGTACTTTGTACCTAGTTGATATCATGTTGTTTTGTCTATGGATGTCGTCGGTGTGAAATGAAAGGGGAGCTTGTAAGTCCATGGAGTTATGTATATGTATTAGAAAAATGCCTGGGCCGCTGGTCTAATCCATGTTGACATGGTGGAAACCTGCAGCGTAACCATAATGAGTTGTCTATGAAGCATTCTTCTTATAAAAAAAGAGTCATATATTGAGAAAAAGAGAAAAGGAAAAAAAGAGATATGAGAAAAGAGGAAAGAGATAAAAAGCACCATTTTCCCATGGTAAATAAGAAGATTGCTGAGATGCTTGTTGTCTGCTTGCCTTGTCATTTTGATATGGGCATTCTTCTGTATCATCGGGCAAGGGGTACCCCGTTGGCGGTTCTCTATGATACACATGTACTTACGATGACAAGAACTTACCGGTAACTAAACTTGAGTAGCATGAGGAGCGGCCCTCGTATTCAAGGGACATGACATTTCCAACTTATACTTCGTCAAGCATATACACCATAGTTTGTTCACTTTAACCTTAATCACTTCAAGATGCTTATGATAGGGGCAATGAGAGCTGAAAGCTATTAAGTACCATAATTTTTGGAAGCTCTATATGAGACTTGAATCCCTACTTCCTTCTATGAAGGCCTTTCTTCCACTTATATATTGATTCTCCACCTTCTACCTTTATGCACCTACTTTGAGAGCATAGTGGCCATTCTTAGTTCTATGTGCATTGTCCCAAGACTTGTTGATTGATGCATACCTTGATATTGCTTCTTTTAAACTATTTGTATCTAGTCACTCTTATAAACTTTGAAGGTGTCCTATGCATTTATGTTTGCTACTCTGTGAGGGACAAGCTGAATGCCACTATGCTATGTTTTCTTTATGTGAAACAAACAAACATCTTGCAAAGCATTGTTATTCATGAATTTGTTTATGCCTTTTCATGTTGCAACATAGTTTCTTTGTCTTATTGCTAGAACTTTGTCTTTCATGTTATGATTGAAGTACTATGATCCCAGCTTTGAATGTTTTACAAATACTTTGATCAAGTTTATGATGGTGCATGTCACCTCAAAATTATTCTTGCTTTTTATCACTTACCTACTCGAGGACGAGCAAAAGTTATGCTTGGGGATGTTGATACATTGCAAATGTATCTATAATTTTTATGTTCCATGCTTGGTTTTATCTACTTTCTTATGTTTTTTCCACACTTTGGAGTACTTTTCATATGATTTCTTGGACTAACCTATTAACAAGAGCCACAGTGCCAACTGCCTATTTTCTGTTGTTTTTGGTTCTAGGAAAGTCAGAAAATGAATATTCTCGGAATTGGACGGGACAAAAGCCAAAGTCATTATTTTACCGGGGGACACCTGGAGCCAGAATACGAGACGGAGTGGGGCTGGGGCCCAGCCATACCACCTGGCCGCGCGGGTTGGGCCTGGCCGCGCCAGGGAGTGGTCTGGCCGCCCCAGACACCCCCTCGGTCTCCCTCTTCGCCTATAAGATGCCTTCTGACCTAAAAACTCAGGGGGGTCGACGTTTTTCCAGAAGGAGTTCCGCTCCGCCGCCACCACCAGATTCCACGAAACAGCACCAGAAACTCCGTTCTGGCACCCTGCCGGGACGGGAATTGCACGAGATCATCGCCATCATCATCACCATCGCTTCTCCAACAACCATCCATGTTCCCCCCATCTATGAGTGAGTAATCCCCCGCTATAGGCTATGGGGATGGTAGGGATTGGATGAGATCGTTCATGTAATGGCATCGGATTGTGAGGGCATGGTTCCTAGTATCTTTTATTAGTGCTTTATGGCTTTGTTGCAACTTGTTATGCTCAATGCTTGTCACTAGGGCCCGAGTGCCATGATTTCAGATCTGAACATGTTATTGATTCATTATGATAGTGTTGTTTATGGTCTTATCTGCAAGTTGTATACACGCGTTGTTGTCCAGAACCAATGGCCCCGAAGTGACAGAAATCAGGATAATCGGAGGGATGGCTTTGATGTGAGGATCACATGTGTTCACGGAGTGTTAATGCTTTGCTCCGGTGCTCTATTAAAAGGAGCACCTTAATTGCCAGTAGTTCCCTTGAGGCCCCGCTGCAAACGGGCTGGCAGGACAAAATATGTTGTGCAAGTTCTCATTGCGAGCACATATGATTATATATGGAACACATGCCTAGGATTATCTAGTACTTGGATGCTTTATCTTATTTATCTGCAATTGCCCTATGTTCTGATTGCTATGTGAATTGTCTTGTCCATGCAACGCCC
Organism: Avena eriantha; assembly: GCA_910589775.1. Taxonomy (NCBI): domain Eukaryota; kingdom Viridiplantae; phylum Streptophyta; class Magnoliopsida; order Poales; family Poaceae; genus Avena; species Avena eriantha. Next base: position 258,815,967 of record OU342744.1, on the reverse strand, counting down.
GTCCATCCATACCTATGCCTACCGCACTCGAATCCTACTGTTTATTGCTATTGTTACCATTGTCTTTACTTTACTACTGCTGCTACTTTACTATTCCTACTACAAAACTGTTGCTACTGATAAACTGCTGTGAGCAAGATTGTTTCCAGGTGCAGCTGAATTGACAACTCAGTTGTTAAGGCTTATAAATATTCTTTGGCTCCCCTTGTGTCAAATCAATAAATTGGGTTTCACTTCCCTCGAAATATTGCGATACACCCCCTATACTTGTGGGTCATCAGCCGCATGATCTCCTTCTCCTCAAGTGGCGGCCCACTTCGACGCCAATGCTTCGAGTTCCCCACATGCTAGGGAGCACCAGATGGTTGCACGGACGACTGCTCGACAGGCATCTTCAGAGTCCCTGGAGGAACATGTGAGTGTCTTTTTTGCCGTTAGCAGTCGAATTTGTGCTTTTGGTTGACGCAAAGTCTTCGTTTCTCTTGGTGTAGCTCATTGTGAAGGAATTTGCTCGCCTTACGGAGAAAATCCTTGCTTTGGGTCAACAACACGCCCTGTTGGACAATCGCCACCGCATATCGAAGGTTTGTAGTGATATTCTCTATTGGCTCTGCTTATGTAGGATTTCGCGAACTCAGTTTTGTCGGGATCTGTCCTTTTGTAGGATAGCATAACGAGCTTCTCCACCGCGTTACTTCCCTCGAGAAGGGACTTGTCGTAGCAGAGAAAAGGCGCGATGAGGCAGTCACGGCTCTGGAGGAGTCGCAGAAGTGTGAGGAGGACTTGCGCTTTTCCACTGCAGAGAGGGAGAAGTTGTTCGAAGAACAACTTTTCTCGATTGAGAAGGTTCTCTCGGGTATTGTTCAGCTGCACTTGTATTTTTCCTATTTGATTTCATGTCGCTGTGCTGATACTCTGTGTACGCAGATGCCGTCGGCGTAGGCTTCGATGCCCATTCCTTGCACCGTGTGGATGCCTTGGCTGGTGTCGTGGCCGCAGTCGAGGACCGCAACATGTACTTCAAGATACGCTCGGGAAGGCCAAGAACGTGCTGAGCCGCCTCCGCGAGGATATGTTCCCCAAGGCCAACTTAATGGAGACTCTTGATGGCTTGGTGGAGTCCTTCGCGGAAGGCATCCCGACGGATTTCAAGAATGCTCAGCAGTCTCTCGGCGCTACCATGGCACTCACGATGGCGCAAGCACATGGTGTGGAGCTAGACCCGAGTGCAATATCTGAGGCGATGCCTGTCGACGCGGAAGGCCAGTAGGTAGTGTTTGCTCCCTTCACCACTAAATGTAGTAAATACGGGCCTCGTCTCATCGAGACAGTCGCCAAGTATTCTGAAGAGTTGCGGCGAGTGAAGGCGGTGAAGGCGTCGGCGTCTGGGGCTACCACTGGGAAGTCTGTGGCATCGGATACTGCCACGGATTCGAGGAAGCCCCCGAAGAAGAAGTCCAAGGTGAAGAAGCATATTGGTCTGTAGCTGCCCTTTGTCATAGTTGTAGCTTTCTTTTGTTGTTCCGCATTTTGTGGGGGGTGCCCCCTTGATACTTTTATCGAATTTGAATGCAATCCTCCTTTTTATCAATGTATGATTGGTCTCATTTGCCTCTTGCTTGATTGTAACTAGGGTCCTTCGAGTGATCCTCATGACTCTCCTCCCACCAATGAAACCATGGTGCAGCCGCGTTCCAAGGTGGAGAAACTGTCATTGCTCACGTGACTGCGCGACCGTGTTAAGCAGTTGGAGCGTGAGTTGCATGTGATATGTGGTAAGGCAGATGTGTGGAAGTCGAAAGCTGAGAAGGCCGCCGCTCGCGAGAAGTATCTTCTAGACGAAGTTGCTCAGCTAAAGGAGCACTTTAAATGTTTGCTCTTTGTCTTCACATCTTGTCTTTTAGCCAGTCACGGCGATGCCTTGTCCTTACACTTTGCTCTTGCTTGGTGTAGTTGTTAGCGCTCGTCATCCGCAGGATGAGAAGGATTGGGTGGCCATTCGAATGAATGACCTAACCCAGGAGCAACTGCAGGCTAGCGGATACTTTTGGGTGGACCACGACCGTGCAATCGCATTGGCAACCTTGCAAGATCATTCTTCGCGAGTGCTTCAATGCTTGAAGAAGGCGCAGTCGTGCCTTAGGCATACCTTCCAAGCAATGTTTCCTCTCAATGCGGTGCCCTCAAGCCTATTGGCTCTTCTGGCGCAGTTTCAAGATATAAGCGCGGTCCGGGAGTGCGTGCGGCAATAACTGGTCGCTGGTGCCAAGGCTGCGCTATCGCTGGTGCGACTGCATAGGCCAGATGTGGACGTCACGTCTGTTGTTGCTAGGTTGTCGCCTCTGTGATGGCTCAATGCACAGTGCCCAGAAAAATGCTTGCTGGCGGTGTTGATGTAGAGCTCGTTGGGAACCCCAAGAGGAAGGTACGATGAGCACAGCAGCAAGTTTCCCTCAGTTATGAAACCAAGGTTTAATCGAACTAGTAGGAGCAAGGAAACACCCCAAAGGTGTTACTAGCTGAGCTTTGGCAGGGCGCACTACCGGTGCTAGTAGAAACGTGGAGACCTGCACAACACAACCACAGAACTTTGTCCCCAACTTGCGATGAGGTTGTCAATCTCACCGTGTTTTGTGGAAAACAAAGGATTAAATGTATCGAATGGAAAGAAGTAAAAGTTTGCAGAAAGTAAACACAAAGCAGTAAACAGTTTATAGATTGTATGTAAAAGAAAAAGGACCGGGATCCATAGTTCACTAGAGGTGGCTCTCCTTAGATAGATAACATGCTGGGTGAACAAATTATAGCGGGGCAATTGACAAACACTGAGAAAGCAATACATGCATATACTAATCATCTTGACTCCTTTGAGACTTGATTGGGCATTACAACATTATACATAGACCGCCATCCAACTGCATCTATGACTAATAATCCACCTTCAGGTTATCATCCGAACCCCCTCTAGTATTAAGTTGCAAGCAACAAATTATTGCTTTACGAACTGCGTGTAAAGTAAACAATACGATTGTTATATGAACAAAGGATTGTTGTTTTCTCCCTAGTAGCAACAGCACATCTAGTACCTTAGAGATTTCTGTCACTTCCCCAGATTACCAGAGGCATGAACCCACTATCGAGCATAAATACTAACTCTTGGAGTTGCTAGCATCTACTTGGCCAAGATAGCTACTAACAACGGAAAGCATGCAAGATCACAAATAACAAAGACATGATAGAATCAATAATCAATCTGAAATAGCATCTCAATATCCATCGGATCCCCGCAAACACAACATGCAGAATTACAAATAGATGATCTTGATCATGAACGGAGCTCACAAGATCTAAACATGAAAGCACAAAGGAGCAGAACCAGCCATCTAGCTACTACATGGATCCATAGTCCAAGGATGAACTACTCACGCATCACACCGGAGGCTTGCATGGTGATGAAGAAGGCCTCCAGGGTGAATTCCCCTCTCCGGCAGGGTGCCGGGAAGAGCTTCAGATCCCTCCCGATCTAGGGATGGAGATGACGGCGGCTACAGACTCTTTCGTGGATTTTTGATTGGGTACTTAGGGTTTTCGTCCCGAGGGCAATATATAGGAGGAAGAAGAGGCCGAGGGGGGTGCCGGGAGCGGCCACACCACCCCTTGGTGCGGGCCAAGCTTGGCCGCGCAGCCAGGTGGTGTGGTGGCCCCCTGGCCCCTCTCCGTCTCGTATTCTGGCATTTGATGACTTCCGGAAAAATAGGCACTTTGGCTTTTGTCCCGTCCAATTTCGAGAATATTCATTTTCCGACTTTCCTGGAACCAAAAACAGCAGAAAACAGAGAGCTGGCACTATGGCTCTTGTTAATAGGTTAGTCCAAGAAATCATATGAAAAGTACTCCAAAGTTGGAACAAAACGCAAGAAAGTGGATAAAACCAAGCATGGAACATCAAAAATTATAGATACATTTGCAATGTATCACTCCGCCGGAAGGAATGTCTTGGGACATGGTTCCGCACTATTAGGCGGTTGATCGGCCAGCAGAGGACATTGTTGACTTCTTTGAGGAGCAGGCGAATGTTCTTCTTTTGCAGCAGTAGCGTAATTTGTATCCTGCACATAGATGTATAAGTGTTGTAAACTTTGTATGATTGTGTTGGGTGTATTTAATACCCATTGATATGTGAAGAGCTTGCTAGCTTGTATAATTTTCGAGTGTATTGTACTCTGCAGTTCCTTTTCGTTAGCCTGATGTGTATTTATCTCAGCACCTTGCCAACCTTTTAGGTGCGTTGCAACTGGGTTGGTGTTTATCAAGGGTTCGATTGGTAGTGTGTCAGCTACTCGGGATACTGCGATTTGTTCGTAGAACGAAGGTGTAAAGGGTGGTGTAGCCCCCGAGTGATGGAATTGCAAGAAAAATAGAAAAAGACATAGAGTTTTGGGGCACTTAGCTTTATTTATTCGCAGAATAGTACGAGGTACAATGTGTGCCTAAGTAACCTGGCTGAATAGCCTTATTTGTAATGTAAAAACGACTAGGGATAGAAACGACGCAGCTGCGCGATGTTCCAGGGGTTGGAGTATGCGACTCCGCTTTCTAGGTCTTTGAGGCGATAGGCGCCACCTGGGATTACTTCAGTAATCACATAAGGTCCTTCCCAAGGGGACTTGAGTTTGAGGTGCCCTTGCTGCTTCAGTCGCAGGACCAGATCTCCTTCGACGGAGGATCTAGGGCGTAGCCTTCTGCTGTGGTAGTTTCGGAGGTTCTGCTGATAGATTGTTGATCTTTCCGTAGCGATCTCGCGTTCCTCATCAAGGAGGTCGACGAGTCTTCGAGTGCGAGAGTTTACTCCTTCTTGCTATATGCAACCACCCGCGGGGCTTTGTAGCGTACTTCTGCGGGTAGCACCGCTTCAGCGCCGTGCACCATGAAGAACGGAGTGTAGCCCGTGGCGCTATTTGGAGTTGTGTGTAGGCTGCAAAGTACGGACTGCAGCTCGTCTGGCCAGCACCCAGCGGCTTGTTCGAGTGGATTGAGGAGTCGTTTCTTGATTCCGCCACAGACGAGGCCGTTGGCCTTTTCGACTTGACCGTTAGTCTGAGTGTGAGCCATCGAGCCATAACTGATGTTTATTCCCGGGTCTTCGCAGAATTCCTGGAACTCTTTGGAGGTGAAGTTTGTCCCGTTGTCCGTGATGATGCTATGTGGCACCCCAAAACGGTAGATAATGTACTTGAAGAACTTTACGGTGCTGGCTCTTGACTGATTCGTCACCGGCATGGCCTCGATCCATTTGGTGAATTTGTCGACCGTGACTAGCAGGTAGATGTAGCCTCCTTGTGAGGACTTTGGGAGCTTATCGACCATATCGAGTCCCCATTGTGCGAAGGGCCAAGCCAATGGTATTGGCCTGAGTTCCACGCCAGGTGTGTGTGGTTTTTCCGTGAATCGCTGGCAAGCGTTGCAACGCTGGACGATGTCCTTGTCATCGCGCATGGCTATGGGCCAATAGAATCCAACTCGCAGAGCTTTGGCGATGAGAGCACGACTTCCATCATGGTGTCCGCAAGTGCCTTCATGTATGTCGAGGAGGACAGATCTTCCATCCCCGTTGGAGACGCACCTCTGGAGAACTCCTGTAATGCTGCGCTTGTACAGTTCGCCGTTGATGAGGGCGAATGGCTTGGATCGTCGAGCGATGTGTCGCGCATCAGTCGGGTCGTCTGGCAGCCTCTTGCTGAGCAGATATGTGATGTACGACTGTGTCCAGGATGGCTCGATCATCATGACCTCCATTTGGCCTTCGAGTCCTGTACCAAGCTCCATGCCATCGAGTTCCATTGACTCATTGGGTGGCGTAGCCCCCGAGTCCCATTGACGTTCTTGCTTTCTTCTCTGGAGCCTTGGGCTTGATGGAGCGCTCGCAGATGCGCTCGAGGAATACCCCAAGTGGTATGGGGGCGTAGGTGGAGCCGATGTTGGTGAGTATGTTCGCCTATTTGTTGCTTTCGCAGCCAACGTGTCGTATCTCGCAGCCGTCAAAGTCTCCCTCAAGTGTGTCATAGAGGTCACGATAGGCGATCATGTTGTCACTCAGTGCGCCGCACTCATGCATCATTTGGTTGACCACCAGCTTGGAGTCATCGTAGATGATGAGCCTCTTCGCGCCGCAGGCTTTCGCCATCCGCGTTCCATGGATTAAGGCTTCGTATTCGGCTTCATTGTTGGAAGCTGGGAACTGCATTCGCAGAACGTATATAATCTTGTCTCCCTGGGGCGATGTCAGTATGACACCTGCGCCTGCTTCGTCCTTTCGGTTGGACCCGTCGAAGTGCATCGTCCAAAGATAAGACATATCTGGCTTGTCGGGGACTTGGTTCTCCATCTAGTGTATGAGGAAGTTTGGGAGAACTTGTGACTTGATCGCGTCGCGCTTCTCGTATGTGATGTCGCGTGGCGATAGCTCTATGTCCCAGAGCGCGACTCGCCTAGTAGCGTCAGGATTATTGAGTATAGGTCCGAGTGGGGCGTCGTTCACTACCATGATTGGGTGCTCCTTGAAGTACTAGCGCAGTCGCCTGGTTGTCATGAAGATGTCGTACGCCAGCTTCTGATAGTGCGGGTACCGCTGTTTTGTTGGCGTGACCACCTCGCTAAGGTAGTAGACTGGGCGTTGTACCCCGTGGACTTTATTTTCTTCGGCTCATTCCACCACGAGCACAGTGTTGACCACCTGGTTGGTGGCGGAGATGTATAGCAACAGCGGCTCTTTTTCGTGAGGCGTCACCAGTACTGGCGAGGTGGACAGTAGACACTTGAGGTCCTCGAATGCTTCTTGCGCTTCGTCTGTCTACTCGAACTTGTTAGCTTTATGGGGAAGTTGGTAGAAGGGTAGTGCCTTTTCGCCCATTTGACTGATGAATCGACTAAGCGTCGCGATTCGCCCAGCCAGCTGTTGGACGCCTTTTACATTCTTCGGCTTCTCCATGGCCATTATGGCCTTTATTTTCTTCGGGTTTGCTTCGATCCCTCTCACAGAGATATACCCGAGTAGTTAGCCAGATGGTACGCTGAAGGCGCATTTGTCCGGATTGAGCTTGATCCGGTGGTGATCGAGGTTAGCGAAGGTCTCGCAGAGATTGTCAATTAACGTGGCTTCCTCTTTGGTTTTGATGATGATGTCATCGACGTAGACTTGGATATTGCGGCCAAGTTGGTTCTTGAGTCAAGCCTGCATGCACCGCTGATAGGTGGCTCACGCATTTTTTAGCCCGAAGGGCATCGTGTTGTAGCAGAACACACTGAAGGGTGTTGTGAATGCCGTCTTCTCTTGGTCCTCCTCCTTCATTCGAATCTGATTGTAGCCTGGGTAGGCGTCGAGGAAGCAGAGGTGCTCACATCCCGTAGTGGAGTTGATTATTTGATCGATCCATGGCAACGGGAAGTGATCCTTTGGGCAGTAATTGTTTAAGGAGGTGAATTCCACGCACATCCATAGGATGTCCATGTCCTTTTTTAGGAGCAAGCACTGTATTTGCAAGCCAGGTGCTTTCCTTGATCTTGCGTATGAAATTTGCGTTGAGGAGTCTATTGATCTCCATTCCGCCTGCTTTTGCCCTTGGTTTAGACAGTCGCCATATTGTCTGCTTGACTGGCCTTGCGTCTGGATTCACGTTGAGTGAGTGCTCGGCGAATTCCCTGGGAACTCCTGGCATGTCCGCTGGACACCAGGCGAAGATCTCCCAGTGCTCATGGAGGAATTCGACAAGCGCGAGTTCCTATGTGGAACTCAAGTTGTTGGCGATGAGGGCCGTCTTGGTCGGGTCTGTTGGGTGGACCTGGACCTTCTTTGTGTGCACTAACGAGTCGAAGGATAGGTCGAGTGAACTTGGCCTGCTCAGGGGAGGTAGACTATTGTCTGTCGACTCTTTTAATCTTGTGAGTTCCTCTTGCATGCCAAAGGACTAAGAGATTCTATTGAATTCCCTGTCATAGCTATCGGACCTCTCGAAGCTTCCGTTGAATGTGATGACGCCGTTTGGGCCTGGCATCTTCATCTGCAGATAGGCGTAGTGTGGTACCGTCATGAACCTCGCGAACGCGACACGTCCGAGGATGCAGTGGTACTGTGATGGCTAGTCAACGACTTCAAAGTCGATCCGCTCTCGCTGAAAATTTTGCGACGTCTCGAAGATGACATCGAGGTTGATCTTGCCTAGGGGGTACACTCCCTTCCCTAGAACGATGCAGTGGAACGTTGTATCTGAAACTTACAGACATATCAGGGGGATTCGCATTGCTCGTAGGGTGCTCGCAAACATGAGGTTAATGCCGCTTCCGCCATCCATGAATACACGACTCATATTGAACCCATCGATCTGTGCCTCGAGTACTAGGGGACAGTGGCCTAGGCGAGGTACTTGACGTGGGTGGATGCTTTTGTCGAAGGTGATGCAAGACTCGCTGCCACTGAGGTACTTAGTGGTGGATGGCGGGGAGTTCGTCGCCAAATTGATTTGGCGAGTGATTGCCTTCTGTGCTCGATTTGAGGGGCGACCCTTTTGGAACATCCCCATGTTTCCCAATGGTCGGGGGTACACCTCGCCTCCATGGTTGTGGGCTGGTGCAGCCGCAGGTGGTGGTGGTCCGGGCGGTGGTGGAGGAGCTCCATGTGCCACGGCGCCTGGGGCAGCTCCGTAGCCCTGGTTGATCGCGTCGCGATTCATCTGGGCCAGGCCCTCGGAGTTTGAGGAACTCGCAGCAATCCTTTAGAAGGTGGCTGGACTTTTTCTTGTCGTCATGCTTGTCGATGTAGAAGTGCATGTTGCATGGTCTGGACAGTTTGTCATGGATGGATGTTGCGGGTGCCTCTTTGTGAATGCGGTGTTGCCACACCTGCATGGTTTTCCTAGCATCACGGTATCCACTGCTACGATATCTGTTGTTGCGGTTGTCGTCGCGTTTGTCGGTGTCGCCGGCTGCGATCATGTCGACTTCGTCGTGGTCCTCATATCCGCGCATTCGACGTTTCCCTCGGCGGTCGCGTCTGCGCCCGAGGTCCTCGTTATCGTTGGAGTAGGCATGGTTTTTCACCGAGTCCTCTCCATCGGCCCACCGATTCATGATTTCCATCAGGTGGTTGATTGTTTTGGGCTTCGAATGGCCCAGCTCCTCCCTGAGCTCTCTGCGATGTACGCCGCCGTTAAGTGCATCGATTGCGCGATCCTCGTAGATGTCTTCTGTGGAGTTCTTGATGATAGACCATCTCTAGATGTACTAGTGCAACGACTCGCCAGATCTTTGATGACAGCCTCTCAGCTCTTCGATTGATGCGGGCCTTTTGTAAGTGCCTTTGAAGTTGCGTACGAAGCTGTAGACTAGCTCTTCCCAGTTGCGAATGGATCCGCGTGGCAGATTGTTGAGCCATGTGCGAGTGGCGCCCTGCAGCTATAGTTGCTGGCATTGCATGGCCATGCTTCGACTCCCGCCATGCAGCCTGATGGAGGAGATGTGATCCTCCAGCCAAATCTTCGGGTCATGTAGGCCATCAAATTCCGGGTTCTCCAATGGGAGTTTGAACCCTTTAGGCATTCGCTTCTGCCTGATGGCTCTGCTGAAGCATCTGGCACCGTAGAGTTCCACCTTGTTGTCTTCCGAGTCAGTCGAACGAGCGTGCCTGGCATGCATTTTGTCAACCTTGCATTGCGTGATGTCATCACGCGCGTCGTAGTCCTGGTTGTGCCACCGTGAGCGACGACATCGAGATAGGTCGTGGCTATCATCGCTGGATGAGGGCGAGGAGTAGCGTTTGGCTAGAGCCTTGCTTTTCTTTGGCTCTGGCTCATTATCGAGGGCAGCTTCGATTAGCCACAGGCCTGTGATCGTATATCGGTGCATGGCAGCTCGCGGATCTCCATCCGGTGGCTGGTTGTTGAGAAGGTACATGGTAGCTACTGTCACCGCTACTTGCGGTGTCTTCGGGACCACGTTTCTCCCGCATATCTACCATCATAGAGCCGAAGTCGAGGACTTTCGCAGCTTCTACGCGCTCCTTGTCGATGAGGCAGGCCAGTCGAGATCGTCTTTTTTTGGCCACGTACTCATTGCCTTTGGAGGAGGATCCTCCATGAGAGGAGAGCTGAGCCCGCCAAAGGCTCGACTCATCCACCGCCTTTCTGTGCGCCTCGATTTGCACAATTACCTGCTGCTAGTTTTGAATTCTTCCTTCAACAGCCAATGGTAGCCCATCAGCATGTCCTGCGATGAGTTAGGGGATAGAGGATTGCCCTGTAGAGCTTCTCGACAGTGGGCCCACTCGTTGTCGTTGAGCCTGATCAGCATGCGCTCTCCGGTATTCTCATTCACCGTGAGGTGCGGTTCTCCTCCCGTCCCATTATTTGTGGATGCACCGTTGGTGGGGCCACTGTTTGCGATTGGTATACCGCCGTTGGTCGGTCTAGTGCCGGTACCGGCGTTTTCACGATTGACGCCGGTGTCACCTGCGTTGATGACAGCGCGCATGAAGTGATTGGGGAAGCTGTTGCTCCCACAACTTTTAGATCGGGGGGCGTAGGCTCCATCTTCTGTGGCTAGGCCACCCAGACCGGATCCACGACTGACCTAGAAGTGGAAGCTCCCGATCACCAAGCCGATTCCATCGCCCACGGACTCGAAAGCCGGGCATGTGGCTGGCGCGTGGACGGTGAAGTCGAAAGCGCCGAAGAGCTGGCAAATCTCCACTGTTGCAGAGTTGTAGATCGTGGTTGATGGGGCCGAAGAAGCCATGACATCAGCACTCCCAGTTCTCACAGATGGCGCCAATTGACGAGGGTTTAACTCGTCAATGCCTATTGTTATGGACTTGGGTTTTGGAGAAGGAGGGAGTGCTGGAGGCATCAATCGGCTAGCAAACAAGCATATAGGGACGCAAGGTTTACCCAGGTTCAGGCCTCGTAGAGGTCCCTACTCCTGCTTGTCTGCTCTTGGAATTATCGAGGTAGTCGAAAGTTACAGGGGTGCGCAGATGTAATCTGGCGATGGTTGTGGAAACTAGGGTTGTGATTGTCCTCCTCGCCGCCCCCTCCTAGCCTTTATATAGATAGGGTAGGTCTCAGGTAGCAGGTTGATTCGGTTACAGATTACGTTTTGTCCCTTTGAACTTTCTATCTTAAGCTTCTTCTTGCGTTGGAAGCAATCAGAGTCTCCGTGAGTCACCTGAATCCTGTATTGGGCCTTGGCAACGCCGTGGGCTTCTATCGTATCTAGACCATATATGCCAAATTCGAGTACCTATAGGGTATGCCCACGTTAGTGTGTATTTATCGACTCCGGCATATGAGCTCTCGGACGCGATCTCCACCAATCCGAGTACATCGACTACACCTTGTATCGGCACGCCGTCTATATCGACATACCGATCTGCACAGCATCGAGCTGGACTACAACGAACCAAACATCCACGCCATCGAGCTATACGACACCGTCAAACTACGAGCCAGGCTCCGGCATCATTGCTGCCACAAGGGATGCCTTCGAGCGACGATCATGGTCGTCACGCTAGCTGTGACATTGTCGACACATCATCGCCAAGGTCTACATCAACGTGGTCTTCATCAACATCTTCATCGACACATCGTCGCTGCTGCTATACCCATCCACATGATGAACATACAACTACAACGTCCTCTGACAGTACACGTACTGCAAGACACGACGACGACATGATCGTGTCCACGAACCCGACGGCTAAGACTGCATCAACAAACCGATGTCACAATTGTGATGCCCCTACGACTACACATATGTTTCTAGCAAAACCTTATGTGTTTGGTGGGTTTCTCCAGTCCTGGTAAAACTGGTGGTCTCACTTATGACCGTGTCCAAGAGACGCCCCGACGGTATCGCGCGGATATGAGCACGGCGCCATGTTTCCACGCCGTCACGCGCGTGGAGGCAGCCACATGCGCGTGACCTATCAACTCACGATCTAGATGGATCTCCATCGGCTGTGCATGCCCACGTACGGTAAAAAATCAAGTACTTGCATGCACCGCCTATGTGCTACTCCAGGCAATCGATTTGATTAAGTTCCACACTTCCACGACACTGACGACTCAAGCAGGCCAGCTACACGCAACATTCAGCTATCGGCGGCAGCCCACGCGCACGCGCGGAACTACTTCGACATGGCGGGCGGACAACCACGACATGCAGAACACTGGGAGGGTCCGTGGGTCTTCATCGACTCTGGCATACGCGCTCTCGGATACGATCTCCACCAAGCCGAGTACATCGACTACACCATGCATGGACGTGCCATCTACATCATCATATCGATCTGCACTGCATTGAGTCGGACTACAATGACCTGAACATCCACGCCATCGAGCTGTAAGACACCGTCAAACTACGAGCCAGGCTTCGACATCATCGCCGCCACAAGGGATGCCTTCGAGCGACGATCATCGCCATCACACCAGCTGCGACATCGCCGACACATCATCACCAAGGTCTACATGAACGCGATCTTCATCAATATCTTTGTCGACACATCGCCGCCGCCGCTATACCCGTCCACATGATGGACATACAACTATGACGCCCTATGACAGTACACGTACTGCAAGGCATGACGACGGCATAACCACGTCCATGACCCCAACGGCTAAGACTGCATCAACAAACCGGCGTCACAATTGTGATGTCCATACGACTGCACATACGGTTCTGGTAAAATCTTGTGTGTTTGGTGGGTTTCTCCGGTCTTGGCAAAACTGGTGGTCTCACGTATGACCGCGTCCAAGAGACGCTCCCGACGGTACCTCTACAAGGTGCAAAACGTCCACAACAGCAGCATAGTTAACAAAAATAGGCGCAATTTGTTGCGCCTACAGCAATGGCAGCCACACCACTATGACGACTTTGACATCGACAAACCTACATTGACTATGGCTACATTACAATCGGCTTTCTCCACATCGACATCAACAACAATGTCATCAGCTACACATTGGCAACAACTCTAGTCAATAACGTCTGCGTCATCACCTGCGTCTACCACACTCCTGCTGTGACTGCGGGAGGGAAGAAAGGCACCAGAAGGGGGACACAGTTACCGCCCCTAGGTGATGACCATGATCATGTCCATCAGAGACATAGTTGATGATGACAAGGAGGAGAAGATGATGGACTTCAATTCTAGTCACAATCGTCTGCTTCTCTCCCGCTACGACCGAGGGGAAATGTTATAATAGTATATGTATGCGGATTAGACTAGGACTCTACGTCTTCTTGTACTCCAAGTCTCTCCCCCATGTACTTATATACCTCCACAAGAGGGTCAAATTAATACAACGAAATATTAGGGAACCATAATCTTCTACAGTCTAAAGCATGATTTATTCAGAGCTTTAGCTGACTTTGTTTTATTAATACTGATCTAGGAATCATGCACTATATATCATGAACATTTTTGGCTGTGTTAATAAATTCCGATCTCATTCCCGGCATTGCCTACTAGCTAGAAATGTGTAGCGTGAATCTTATGGCAGTAAATGAACACATATCGAAAGGGCAGTGAGATGCACGCGCTGCCTACTGTTATATGTTGATCCAAATTCCACAAAGTAGAGGCCAACTTCTGATAGAGCGGAGCGAGGCCCGTCGCCGGAGGCATGGTGAACTGGAGGAGGAGATTTACATGGACCAACCTGAAGGGTTCATAGTTCCTGGAAAAGAGGATTTTGTGTGCAAATTGAAGAGATCGCTTTATGGTTTGAAGCAATCTCCAAGACAGTGGTATAAACGGTTTTTTTCATTTATGATCTCACAAGGTTTTAAGAGATCTCAGTTTGATAGCTGTGTTTATATAAAGTTTGTTAATGGATCGCCTATTTACTTGCTGTTATATGTTGATGATATGTTAATTGCTGTCAAGAGCATGAAAGAAATCACTACTTTGAAGGCACACCTAAGTGTGAATTTGAGATGAAAGATCTTGGTGTTGCTAAGAAAATCCTAGGTATGGAAATTAAACGGGACAGAAAATCTAGGTTGTTGTTTCTTAGTCAGCAAAGTTACGTTGAAAAGGTTCTTCAACGTTTTAATATGCATGATGCAAAGACTGTTAGTACTCCTGTTGCTCCTCACTCTAAATTGTCAGCATTGCAATGTCCTAGTTCTGATGAAGATATTGAGTACATGTCTCGAGTTCCTTATTCTAGTGATGTTGGTTCCTTGATGTATGTCATGGCTTGCTCTCGCCCTGATTTATCATATGCTATGAGTTTGGTGAGTCGTTACATGGCTAATCCTGGTAAAGAACATTGAAAAGTTGTTCAGTGGATTTTCAGGTACCTCCGTGGCACATCCAACGCTTGCTTGAAGTTTGGCAAGACTGATGAGAGACTCGCGGGCTATGTGGATTCAGATTTTGCTGCCGACTTGGATAAGAGGAGGTCCCTCACAGGTTATGTGTTCACGGTAGGTGGATGTGCCGTGAGTTGGAAGGCAACGCTGCAACCAGTTGTTGCTCTATCTACAACCGAAGCAGAATATATGGATGTTGCTAAAGCTTACAAAGAGTCTATTTGGTTGAAAGGTTTGTATACTGAGCTTTGTCAGGATGATTGTTGCATTAACATGTTCTGTGATAGTCAAAGTGTTATTTACCTTACTAAGGATCAGATGTTCCATGAGAGAACAAAGCACATTGATATCAAGTACCATTATGGCCGTGATGTTGTTACACAAGGTACACTGAAGGTATGCAAGATAAGCACTCATGACAATCTTGCTGATATGATGACAAAGCCTGTTTCTGTTGCTAAGTTTGAGCTATGCTCAAGCTTAGTTGGTATAACTGCATAGCCCAAGTGGCTATTGGCGCCGAAAGTGTTTTCTTTGTTTGTTTAGAGAGATGATTATTGTTGATGCTACAAGAAGAAATTTATCTCAAGGTGGAGTTTGTTATATGTTGATCCAAATTTTACAAAGTAGAGGCCAACTTCTGAGAGCAGAGCGAGGCCCGTCCCACTTCGTGCCCAACAGGGACGCCTGTGGGGGGTGCGGGGGATGACAGCTCCCCGCGGTACGGATCGTTGATGACCTAGGTTACCACCGTTATATATATCTCTTGTAAGCCGCCGGCTGAGATACGTTGCATCTGTAAAATCCCGGTATTGTATAAACACTCATCGTTATAGTGAAGTTTCGCTGGCTGGCGCCCGTAATTTTTTTCTTCTCTTTATTAGAAAGGAATTTTCATGTTAAATATGTGTCCCTCTTATTACGATTTTATTTTCGTTTTTCGTTATTTACTTGTCGCAAAGTTAACACCCGCTAGCCCCTATACGAGTATAGGTCCTCATCTTGAGTTTACTTGAACTGTTGAGCATTCCTATCGATGCTTGTCCTGTCCCCCTCCTTCAGCAACGGCGTCTAGGAGCACACATCAAGATGTGCAACGCCTCGGTCTCGTGCGCGCGCTTCTCCTCCCACCTTCAAGTCTTGGTGATCTTGGGCGCCACGACGACCGGGTTCTGCGTGGCGATCCGCTCCCGTCCGGTCGTCTTGTAATCGAAGCCGCAGGCGTGCGATTCCGCGTGCCGGTGGAGCGAGCAGAACCTGCCGCCGCAGCGACACGCGAACCCCAGGAGCCCAACCTTCTTCCGGCACGCCGCGCATCTGTTCGAGTCCTGAGCGGCAGCGGCAACCTCAGCCCCCAGGCGCGTGAGCAAGGCCCGCATCCTCTCAACCTCGGCGGCCCTATCGACGGCGTTGAGTTGGTCCCTGTAGCACCGCGCGCACATGTTCTTCCTTGCGCAACCTTTCAGGCACAAGGCCGCCACGTCGCCGGTGCCGACGCGCTGGCAGCCAGACCCGAGCTGCTTCTCTGGTGCCATGAGTGATGAGTCAGACCAGCGACCACGCGAGACCGCTTCCTCTTCGATCATACTACTAGTCGCGAGCACCGACAGGGAGATTTGGAGGCTTCAGCTACCTGCGCATCTAGCTTGTCGGTTTGGACAAGGGCGTTGCCGCCGCTTTACGGAGACGCAGGACCGACGAGAAATGTGATAAGACCATTGGTATCCAAGTTGGAGTTGAAGTAGGACTCCGATTTCAAGCCTGCAGTACGAATCTATTGCTGCAGCGAAATCCTGTCGTATACTCCTACTCAACAGTTTTCATCTTCATATTTTGGGAATTGGTTGAACTACATTTGAGGCTAGAAGAATTCTTTAAGTTGGTCTATTTGCAGAGCAGAAATAATATAATTTTTAACATCTCTTGCAAGTTATCCATATGGTGCACGTTGGGTGCAGCTATGGACTTTTCTTCTTCCGACTACCAATGCTTACCTCATGTTTATCGGATGCAGCCATCTCCCGACGATCGCTCAAGATTTCTTCTGTCCGGCTGCTAGCAGCATACTAGTCATAGTTGTAGCGAGAAAACCACTATTAGAAAATCGCTTAGTGTTTTTGTGTTGTCCGTCATCATAACAACATGCTACATTGCATTTGAGCATCGTCGTCATCATGCATATGTTTGCCTAAAACTATTTTTCAGTTTTTTAATTGTCTTCCTCTTTTATTCAAAGTCACACCTCGGTCTTATCCGGATATTTTATTTGCCTAAAAACTATTTTAAAAATGTTTAAATAAAACTAAATAAATAAAACTACTACTTTTTATCGGGGGAGGCAGCCGCAGGCCAGGCCCAAAAGCCCGGCCGTAGCCACCTACCACCCCTCTATTCCTAATCCTACCCAAAACCCTAACCTAACCGGGCAGTACCCTAACCCTAGACCCTAACCGGAGACACCACATCCCGCTGCTACCTAGACCCGCACCTGCCTACCCCGACAGGTCTCCTGCTCACTCCCGCACAACAGCGACATGGCCGCACGTCGTGGTGCACCCTAGCCCGACCCACGCCCGCACTACCTACTGACGCGCCTGCGTGTCCACCACCCCACCACCTACCGCTAACACACCGCCCCACCCGCGCGACACGCTACACGTCCCACCTCACCCCGCGTCGTGACCCCACCACCTCACCAACCCCACGCCCTCGTCCTCCCCGAGCCCGAGCTCGTCGCAGAGCCGCCGCGACACCCGTGCCCCTGGCCGCCTCGCCCTCTGCCAGGCCTCTCTCCGCATCACCGCCATGACCGCCGTGCGCCGGATCCCGAGCCCGCCCTGGCGCCGTCCCACCTCGCCGAGCGCGCCTCCCTCTGCCTCGAGCACCTCCTCCTCCCTAGGCCACGGGAGCCCGAGCCGACCATCCCCGACCTCAGCTCCTCTGCCCCGCACCGGCCTCGCCCCGTTCCACCGTTGTTGGACGTCACCACCAGCCTCGCCTCGCCTCGGCTTCGTAACGACGCACGCCGCCCCTCTCGCTGTGGACCGCGGTCGGCGCCCCACCTCGTCGGTCCCGGGTGCCCCTCTCGCCCTCTTGCGTCGAAGAGGCCGTAGCACCGCCGCACGACCTCCATGTCCTCGTCGGGTACCCCGCCTTCGTCCCGTTGCGCTGTCATTGTCGTATCCTCGCACCTACGGTGTCCCTGCTCAAGCCACCACCAAGCCGGCCGTCGATCGCACCAACGACCCCGCGCCGCCCGTGTACCCCTCTTCTCCGGCCGCGCCGAGTCCCGCGTCAGCCTTTCGCCCTCGGCTCCTTTGCCCATGTTCATGCACATGCGTGATGTCCGCTGTTATTCAATGCAGTAACATTTGGGCATGATGTGGTTTGGCCAACTTGTGTCCTCCTATTGATGGTTTGCCTCTGTGAGATGCCAAGGTCGTCCAATGCAAGATGGACAAGTTTCGCAAGACCGTTTGATGTCGTGGATCACATCAAGACTGGATGCCAAGCTCTCTGGCCCCGGACCCGAAGACGCCGAGACCCGAGTGCGCCTACACGATCCGGCGACGCTGGAAGCCCAAGATCTTCCACATGGAACCGAAGACCGCGGGACGCCGAGGTCCCCTTCATGAGCGCCAAGACCTCCTTCCCAGAACCAAAGGCCGATCCCGGAGTCCAAAGACCAAACCCGAACCCCATCGCCCCTCCCCCCCCCCGGTGAACACCAAGATCATCGATCCGATGTGTGATCCTCTTTCCGAGACCCCTATTTTTATAATATATGACATCTATCTTGTTGCATATTAAATTGCTCATGCTCGCATAAATATTCATTTGTTTGGGGGTATTTAGTCGATTCACCTCATAATTAAATATGGAGTGCATATGCGGGCTATTCTTGTCTTATACCGCCTCCATTTCAATTTGTGTAGCGAACCGGTGTCATGTTTTGCCTTGTTAATCCAACATTTAAATTGTGGGGTATCTAAACAACATGAATCTCCTAAGTAAATGTCGAGAGCCTGGTTCTGCTTAATATTGCGTAGTTGTATCGCACATTTGTCATGTCATACATCATACATGCATTATGCCCGATATTCTGCCGTAGTATTAAGTTATGCATCCTGATGTTTCTTTTAGTGCTTTGCTTCTTCGTGGATTAGGCCATTGAGTTGATGCGAGCTTCGTCCCATTCTTAGGATGTATCTTTGATAGTGTTTTTCAGGCGAGCATTCTCCCCCTTTCTACCTATTTTGTATTTATAGTTATTACTTCCTCCTATTGATATATTGCTATCCGTGTTGCGATGCTTTAGTTTCCGTGCACCATTTATATTCCTTACAGCCTCTCTATTGCCTTGAACACATCCTATTGCATGTCTTTTGATACATAGTCGGCCTTGCGAGTCGTATATGCTTGCTCAGGTGTTGCTGCGCGTGGTCGATGTTCCATAGTTGTTGGGTGGTTGGCACATGCTTAATGGTGTAGATGATGATGGCCTTCATTTTAACTTGTTAATTAAAATGCTAGGAATAGGTATAACTAATGTAGAGGCACCGGTGGACAATAGCTAATATTTGGTTTTTAACCGCTCACTTGTGTCCCGTAGGGCCCGAGTACTTGATACCTGTTCCTTGACTATCACACTATCCGCATGTGGGACCATGAATCCCCTTAGCTAGACCTTGATTCATTTATTATTTCTTGGGGCCACAAACTAGTTTGGAGCTTTATTACTATCCTGTACTTATGCCATGCTTTACTACTTTATTTACGATTGCACGTGGAGCGCATGTACTGTTTAGGACTTGTGACACGTTTTCGCTGTATCGATAAGCCCTTTCACACTTTCGGGTTCCCAGTCGTTTACCACCATCGACACAAACCCTGGGTCCGTCTCGGAGTCGGCCAACTTCGTTGAGGGTAGCTTAGTAGGGTGGCCCCTAAAATATATTATGTATCTTGTAATTGACTTATCGTGATGCCTCGTTGGGTTTTATTTAGTTTTTCCGAGGTTGATCGTGCGTGTGTTGCTATTTGTGCACCCCTGCAGGGTAAATCTTTCTCAAAGCCGTGTCCGTAGTTATGGATGACTTGGAGCACAGTAGCTCGATCATACACAACCATAACTAAAGTAGTGCTATAAATTTGACTTTAACATGTCTAGTAGTCAGTTTCACTACAACGGAATGAGTAAGTAAAAGTGCCAACAACTACTGGATTTGGGATGTATTAGCTAATTGTATCTGACTAGTAAGTATTGCAACTACAACTAAATGGTTATCTAAAACTGCCCACTGCTTATGATATCAGGATGACTCGTGCTATCTATATCTGACTAGTAAGTGCTGAACTATAATGGAATGAATAAAACTACCAACTGTGTGAGTTCCTCGGTTTGACTTCCTCGTTTGGTCTTGAGGGGGGGAATACCAGGATGGGTATGTTTTTTGTGTTACTATTAGGTTGGATCCGAATAGGTCTTTCTTATCCCTCTCTAATAGCCAACAATTGAATCGAGTCTCTATAGGTTGTTTAGTGCATGCTTCACTGCCGTTTTAGCCCACCATACCTATGTACACGAGAGCCGCCGAATTCTAGACTCGTCGTGTACTGGCCTCAATACTAACCGCTCTCTTTTTCCTTTGCCCTTTGTCAGCACCCCTTTTGTTTTAGCAGGTTTGAGGTCGACATTGTTAGCAGGGTTACCCTTCCGTCTTGGCCTGGCCAGGGTTATGGACGTCATTGATTATTCTTCAGGACTCTTAGCCCCATTTGCATCTTATCCGTACTCGGATGTTGTATCGTTTTCAAGGTGATTTGGATCTTTGTATTGTAAATATGTATTCTTGACTCATGGAGTCGTTGTTGTATATATATGTTCTGTGAGTTCTATCATGGACTATTATGTAATGATATTACTTCATTTTCCACCTAGACATAAGTGCCTGGTGGGCATCTTTGAATCGTTTCTATGCGGGTTTGGCGGGAATCGCTAAAACTTGCAGAGGGCCGATTTGAGGGTGTTACAATGTGGTATCAGAGCCTAGCAGTTGCGATACCCCACTAGTCCAACCTGTAGGATAACATAGCTAACGTCTGATGTAGAGTGTCAAAACTATTTTGGAAAAATCGGTTGGATAGATCTGATTAGGTCTGCTGTTACTCCTTACTCCTATGCTTTTCTCCTCTTACCTGTGCGTGTTTTGAATCTGTTCTCTTACCTTTCTTCGAGTCCAGGATTTCTCGTTGTTGGGTTTCCGTCATACCTTCAGGGTTTCTCTTTCCCTTTTATAGCGGTGGTGTTACAATCATCAATTTGCATCTCGTTTGTTGTACCCTTCATCCAATCTTTTTGGTCCTTGAACTCTTTAGCTGTATCTGCCCCTTGACGGATATCTGTATCGTTGAAAAACATATGAGAAGAATGAGCATTGGTGAAGTTGGAGTATACCTTGAGCATGTGTTGTTCATGCCAATGGGACCACCGCAAAACCTAATCATTGTGTATTTTCATACAATTTCTTTTGTATATTTTGTGTTTTCCAACACGACGACATCATCTATGAAGAGCTTTTATCAATCCTTTGTTTCTGAACATTGCTTATAAAGATTTTCAGTCTGAATTCCGAGAGTTGGTTGCACGATTCTCTTGTTCATGTACAAAATAATGCTTCGAGTGCGGGATGGAGTAGCTACCATACCACTACTCTTATCATTCGCTCTTGTACATTGAACCAGTGGGTCAAGCAATTTTACTCATCCACGGAAGTTAGATGTGGCCTTACCTTTCGAGACCTCGACCTTCGACTTTGCTTCTCCGGTGTGTTCTCTCGATGAACGTGAGGAACGACCCCTTGTTGGTGGTTTCACCGATTTCAAGATGGAGCAAGAATCTTTGTTAGTGGTGTCACGAGGATCTATACGAAGCGAGAAGATTCAGATCGTCGGCCTTCTTCCCGTACCATGAGGCGGATCTCGAGGGTGAGATCCCTTGTAAGTGGTGTCGAAGTATAGCACCCCAGGAAAACCACTACTAGAAAATCGCTTGGTGTTTTGTTTTGTGCATCATCATGACAACATGCTCATGTCATCATGTCACATTGCATTTGAGTATCGTCATCATCATGCATATGTTTGCCTAAAACTATTTTCCAAAAGCCTATCTTTGTTTTCTAATTGTCCCACTCTTTTATTTAAAGTCAAACCCTGGTCTTGTCCAGATATTTTATTTGCCTAAAAACTATTTACAAAAGTGTTTACATAAATCTAAATAAATAAAACTACTTTTTATCGAGGGAGGCAGCTGTAGGCCAGGCCCAAATGCCCTGCCGCAGCCACCTACCACCCCTCTATTCCTAATCCTACCCAAAACCCTAACCAAACCGGACAGAACCCTAACCCTAGACCCTAACCGGACACACCACATCCTGTTGCTACCTAGACCCGCACCTGCCCACCCCAACACATCTCCCGCTCACTCTTGGTAGCGACACAGCCGCACGTCGCGGTGCACCCCAGCCCGACCCACACCCGCACTACCTACCAACGTGCCTACATGTCCACCACCCCACCACCTACCGCTAACGCACCGTGATACATTGCAAATGTATCTATAATTTTTGATGCTCCATGCTTGGTTTTATTCACTTTCTTGTGTTTTGTCCACACTTTGGAGTACGTTTCATATGATTTCTTGTACTAACCTATTAACAAGAGCCACAGTGCCAGCTGCCTGTTTTCTGCTGTTTTTGGTTCCAGGAAAGTCAGAAAATGAATATTCTCGGAATTGGACGGGACAAAAGCCAAAGTGCCTATTTTCCAGAAGACTCACGGAGCCAGAATACGAGATGGAGGAGGGCCAGGGGATGGCCACACCACCCCTAGGCGCGGGCTGGGCCTGGCCACGCCAGGCATGGTGTGGTGGCCCTAGGCACCCCCTCAGCCTCTCTCTTCGCCTATAAAAAGCCTTCTGACCTAAAAACTTGGGGGGGTTCGACGTTTTTCCACGAAAAGTTCCGCTGCACCGCCGCCACCGAAGGGGAGATTCGGGGGACAGAAAGTCTCTATTCCGGCACCCTTCCGGGACGGGGAAGTGCCCCCGGAGCCATCTCCATCGATCTCCACCATCATCTTCATTGACCATCTATGTTTCCCCCATCTATGAGTGAGTAATCTCCCGCTGTAGGCTATCGGGATGGTAGGGATTGGATGAGATTGTTCACGTAATGGCATCAGATTGTTAGGGCATGGTGCCTAGTATCTTTAATTAGTGCTTTATGACTTTGTTGCGACTTCTTGTGCTTAATGCTTATCACTAGGGCCCGAGTGCCATGATTTCAGATCTAAACATTTATTGATTCATTATGATAGTATTGTTTCTGGTCTTATCTACAAGTTGTATACACACGTTGTTGTCCGGAACCTATGGCCCCGAAGTGACAGAAATCAGGATAACCAGAAGGGAAAGGCTTTGACGTGAGGATCACATGTGTTCACGGAGTGTTAATGCTTTGCTCCGGTGCTCTATTAAAAAGAGCACCTTAATTGCCAGTAGTTCCCTAGAGGCCCCGTTGCAAACGGGCTGGTAGGACAAAAGATGTTGTGCAAGTTCTCATTGCGAGCACGTATGACTATATATGGAACACATGCCTAGGATTCTCTAGTACTTGGATGCTTTATCTTATTTATCTGCAATTGCCCTATGTTCTGATTGCTATGTGAATTGTCTTGTCCATGCAATGTCTGTCCATCCATCCCTATGCCTACCGCACTCGAATCCCATTGTTTACTGATTTTTGTTACTACTGTCTTTATTTTGCTACTGTTGTTACTTTACTATTCCTACTACAAAACTGTTGCTACTGATAAACTGCTGTGAGCAAGATTGTTTCCTGATGCAGCTGAATTGACAACTCAGTTGTTAAGGCTTATAAATATTCTTTGGCTCCCCTTGTGTCGAATCAATAAATTGGGTTTCACTTCCCTCGAAAATACTGTGATACACCCCATATACTTGTGGGTCATCAAGACTATTTTCTGGCACCATTGCCGGGGAGCATAGCTTTATTTATCAAGTTCACTTGGATTCTCTATTGTTCAAGCTAAGTTTATCTTTTTCCTTGTTTGTTTGTTTCTTTATCAAAAATACTACTCTAGTTGTTATTTTCGTTGGTCTGTTATTGTCTTGCCTTATCATGCTTGATGTCATTGGTTGGTTTCTTTGAAACTAAATCTTATTGGCAAGGTGGGTTCACGAAAGATCAAAAAGATTATTATAAGGAGCACCGCTTGTCACAAAAAGGGAAACACTTATGGGGACAAATTGATAGATTGTATACCATTGCTAGAAACGTGTGCTCTACTTATAATATTACTTATTGCTTTGATAAATCTTGTTGTTGCAGGAGGTACAAACACCTCCCTTTCCAATGTGAGTATAATGATGATGATACCATATCTTCTTATGTTAAGGGAAATTATGACTTTTATGATGTGGAACAAATTGAGGAATTTATTGCTTGGAAGGGTGCTTTTGAACTTGCTAGTTTGCTTGAAAATATTGATGATTCACCTTATAAGTATGAGGTTTATGGTATACTTAAATTCTGCTTTGATAATTACAAGGAAGAAAACAGCTATATTCTTGAATATATGAATAGATGTTTTCCACAAATGGAAGAGACTAGTGCCTTGCAGGATCCTATGGAAGAAGAAATTGATGAACCTGAAATCTCATTAGATGAAAAAGAGGAGGAGAGTGATGAACAAAAGGAGGAAGAATGGATTAGCTACCCATGCCTACCTTCTAATGAGAGTAACTCTTTATCCCTTACATTATTTGATTGTCCTCCATGCTTACCAAAGGAGGATGAATGTTATGTTCCTGAGGATTCTTTTGAAAATGTTTATGAAAGAGCTCTAGTGCTTGTAGATCATGAAAAGCATTCTTTATGTGATAGTTATATTGTTGAGTTTATTCATGAGGATACTGAAAATTATTATGAGAGAGGAAAATATGGTTGTAGAAGTTTTCATGGTATTGAAACACCTCTCTATGTGTTGAAAGTTTTGAAGTTACTCTTGTTTTATCTTCCTATGCTTGTCACTTTGTTCTTTGTGAATTTATTTGCATACATGATTCCTATGCATAGGAAGTGGGTTAGACTTAAATGTTTTTTGATTTTGCTTCTTGATGCTCTCTTTTACTTCAACTCTTATTTCTTACGAGAGCATCCTCTCAAACTTTTATGCCTAAAGATGATAATATGTCTATTATTCTTGGGAGACCTTTTCTTAAATACTGCAGGAGCTGTTATTAATTGTAATCAAGGGAAGGTGACCTTCAATGAACACGTTGTCTATTTCCTCAAGAAGATTGAAAGGACTCATGGTTTGAATTCAATTGAACATGTTGAGGGCATTCAAGTTGAAGAAATATATTGTCCCATACGAAGAGAAAAATTTGAAACTATTATGATTGGGACCATTGCTATCAAGGTTGAGGTAACATAATCATTAGTGGGATATAAAGTTTTGTCTCATATGGAATTGTTTTGGTAACAAGACCTGATCAACCTTGTTAATAAAAGGATTTCATTGAACAAAACAATGTTTTCACCTTGATTAACTCTGCTTACTTCTATTATATCCATTTTAGTTTTTCCTTATGCCTAACTTAAAGGCGTTAAAGAAAAGTACTTATGGGGAGATAACCCAAAAGTTTTAGATGAGTCTTGGAAGTTATTACTTCGGTAATAACCGCTCCTTATCCTTTTTATTTGATTTTTGTGCCAAGAGTAACCTCTAATGAGAGAGAAGTAATGATTGGGAAAGTTGCTATCTCGAAACAGATTTCCCCGCTTGACCGTAAAAATTCGTGTAATATCTCTGAACGTCATTTTGAGGCATGAATTTTTTTCTTCTGCCCCAGGTTGTTATCTAACTTTCGTTAGTTCAACAATTTTTGATTTGAGCAACAGAAGGTCTTCGAAAAAATTCGTCTTTACCTGCTGGTCTGTTTTGACAGATTTCTGCCATTTTCTACATTTGCTTCTTGTTGGTTCCTCTTTGAGTTCTTTTGGGGAATTGAGATTTTTTAGGGAAGTGCTACAGTAGCTAGTGTTCTAATGGAAGTCTATTTGGTGTTAGAACTGAACCTTAAGACTTATTTATCTTGAGTGCACTAATGTTGCTAATAAAGATTGTGTGAAGTTTTGTATGAAGGAAAAATTTCAGGTGTATGGAAGGAATGCATAATGAGATGAAGGATGGACTAAAGCTCAAGCTTGGGGATTCCACGTGTGTCACTCCAAGAAATATTTAAGAAGTACAAGCGTCAAAGCTTGGGGATGCCCAAGGCATCCCCTTCTTCATCAATAAAAATCCTAGGTTTCTTCCAAACGCTTCATTTTTATTGTTTCATGCACAGTTGTGTTATTCTTGGAGCGTCTTCTTTTTTGTTTTTCATTTTGGTTTTTGTTTGCGTTGTTTGCTTAGTTTGCTGAATAAATTGGTTGGACCTCCTCTTTCATGCATTGGTTTTCAAATAGATTGGTTTGAATTTGGAAAAGAGTAGGAAAGTTCATGCTTAAGTGGTAAAGAGAGCTTGTTTTTGACTGTGGCCTATGCTTTGTCATGCCATGCTTGATATTGTTTTGGCTTTATGCTTAGTATTCTTTGCTGTAGCATGACTTGTTATAAACAATTGAGATTGCTTAATATGCCTTGGATGAATCATGCGTTGTTTTAGCATATTAAAGCATAGTATTGTGGTATTCTCCTTTGATGCTTTATTTGGGTTGACTTGGCGCATGCTCACACCATGTTATGACTATCTCAAGTCACCATAAGCCTTTGTGATCTTTTAGTTTTCAACTTGTAGTATCACTTTATGCTTTGATCAATGATGTTTTGTCGCTCTGCATGATTATGGCCATCATTGTTCTCTCATTTGTCGCTCCCTTACTATTGCTAGCCTTCAATTCCACTAAGTATTTTACTCATGTTTCCAACTCCCTTAAACCAAATATTGCCAAAGTGTCCACCATACCTACCCATTAGCATCATTTTCTACTTCCGTGCATATTCATTATGCCTTGTTTTCTTCCGAATAAAATGTTTGCTTGTTATGAGAAAGTTAGTTAGTAAAGCTCTCACGAACTTGATGGCACACTTTATTTTCTTGCATTTAATAAACCTGAACCATTGCGTCCTTCTTTGTTGCGTATATGCTTGCGCTTTATAAGTTGAAGTTAGCAGAACCATGTATCATGGGGAACGCTTTGAACATTACATTGGTACTTAGTACCTCGTTGATATCATGTTCTTTTGCTTATGGATCCCGGCGGTGTGAAATAAAAGTGGAACTTGTAAGATCATGGAGTTTGTATGTATGTTAGAGAAACGCCTAGGCCGCTAGCCTAAGCCATGCCTAATCATGGTGGAAACTTGCAGCATAACCATAACGAGCATTCTATGAAGCATCCTCAATAAAAATCTATGCATATAGTAAATAAAAAGATCGTCGAGATGCTCATTGTCTGCTTGCCTTGTTATTTTGATTATGGGATAGCTCCTGTGTCATGTGCAAGGGGTACCCCATTGGTGGTTCTCTATGATACGTATATACTTACAATGACAAGAGCTTACTCGTGACTGAAGTTGAGTAGCATGAGGATCGGTCATAAGTAAGGGGCATGAGACTTTGATTTATAACTTGTCAAGCATATCCTCTTAGTTGTGTCACTTTAACCTTAACCATTTAAAGATGCTTATGACAGGGGAAATGAGAGCTCAAAGCTAATAAGTACCATACTTTCAGCATTTGGAAGCCTTTCAAACTATTCAAAACCTTTTCTTTTACTTGTTGAGTGTCCACATATTCTTTGAGCACTTTCTTGAGAGCATAGTGGTCATTCTTAGTTCTATGTGCATTGTCCCAAGACTTGTTGATTGATGCATACCTTGATATTGCTTGTTTTAAACTATTTGTATCTAGTCACTCTTGTAAACTTTGAAGGTGTCCTATGCATTTATGTTTGCTACTCTTTGAGGGACAAGCTGAATGCCACTATGCTATGTTTTCTTTATGTGAAACAAACAAACGTCTTGCAAAGCATTGTTATTCATGAATCTTTTGTTTGTGCCTTTTCATGTTGCATCATAGTTTCTTTGTCTTATTACTAGAACTTTGTCTTTTATGTTATGATTGCAGTACTATGATCCCAGCTTTGAATGTTTTACAAATACTTTGATCAAGTCTTTGATGGTGCATGTCACCTCAAAAATTATTCTTTCTTTTTATCACTTACCTACTCGAGGACGAGCAGGAGTTAAGCTTGGGGATGTTGATACATTGCAAATGTATCTATAATTTTTGATGCTCCATGCTTGGTTTTATTCACTTTCTTGTGTTTTGTCCACACTTTGGAGTACTTTTCATATGATTTCTTGGACTAACCTATTAACAAGAGCCACAGTGCCAGCTGCCTGTTTTCTGCTGTTTTTGGTTCCAGGAAAGTCAGAAAATGAAAATTCTCGGAATTGGACGGGACAAAAGCCAAAGTGCCTATTTTTCCAGAAGACTCACGGAGCTAGAATACGAGACGGAGGAGGGCCAGGGGCTGGCCACACCACCCCTAGGCGCGGGATGGGCCTGGCGGCGCCAGGGCATGGTGTGGTGGCCCCAGGCACCCCCTCAGCCTCTCTCTTCGCCTATAAGAAGCCTTCTGACCTAAAAACTTGGGGGGGGGGGGTCGATGTTTTTCCACGAAAAGTTCCGCTGCGCCGCCGCCACCGAAGGGGGGATTCGGGGGACAAAAAGTCTCTGTTCCGGCACCCTGCCGGGACAGGGAAGTGCCCCTAGAGCCATCTCCATCGATCTCCACCATCATCTTCATCGACCATCTATGTTTCCCCCATCTATGAGTGAGTAATCCCCGTTGTAGGCTATGGGGATGGTAGGGATTGGATGAGATTGTTCATGTAATGGCATCAGATTGTTAGGGCATGGTGCCTAGTATCTTTTATTAGTGCTTTATGACTTTGTTGCAACTTGTTGTGCTTAATGCTTGTCACTAGGGCCCGAGTGCCATGATTTTAGATATGAACATGTTATTGATTCATTATGATAGTATTGTTTCTGATCTTATCTATAAGTTGTATACACACGTTGTTGTCCGGAACCTATGGCCCCGAAGTGACAGAAATTGGGATAACCGGAAGGGAAAGGATTTGATGTGAGGATCACATGTGTTCACGGAGTGTTAATGCTTTGCTCCGGTGCTCTATTAAAAGGAGCACCTTAATTGCCAGTAGTTCCCTAGAGGCCCCGCTGCAAACGGGCTGGCAGGACAAAAGATGTTGTGCAAGTTCTCATTGCGAGCACGTATGACTATATATGGAACACATGCCTAGGATTGGCTAGTACTTGGATACTTTATCTTATTTATCTGCAATTGCCCTATGTTCTGATTGCTATGTGAATTGTCTTGTCCATGCAACGCCCGTCCATCCATCCCTATGCCTACCGCACTCGAATCCCACTGTTTACTGCTTTTTGTTACTACTGTCTTTGTTTTGCTACTGTTGTTACTTTACTATTCCTACTACAAAACTGTTGCTACTGATAAACTGTTGTGAGCAAGATTGTTTCCAGGTGCAGCTGAATTGACAACTCAGTTGTTAAGGCTTATAAATATTCTTTGGCTCCCCTTGTGTCGAATCAATAAATTGGGTTTCACTTCCCTCGAAAATACTGCGAGACACCCCCTATACTTGTGGGTCATCACACCGCCCCACCCGCGCGACACGCGACACATCCCACCTCACCCTGCGTCGTGACCCTACCACCTCACAAACCACGCACCCTCTTCCTCCCCGAGCGGAGTTCCGCCCAGCTCGCTTCGATCTGGCGACCACCGCTGCAATGCTCGAGCCCGAGCTCGTCGCAGAGCCTCCGACACGCCTGTGCCCCTAGCCGCCTCGCCCTCTGCCAGGCCTCTCTCTGCCTCACCGCCACGGACGCCTGATACATTGCAAATGTATCTATAATTTTTTATGTTCCATGCTTGGTTTTATCCACTTTCTTGTGTTTTGTTCCAACTTTGGAGTACTTTTCATATGGTTTCTTGGACTAACCTATTAACAAGAGCCACAGTGCCAGCTGCCTGTTTTCTACTGTTTTTGGTTCTAGGAAAGTCAGAAAATGAATATTCTCGGAATTGGACGGGACAAAAGCCAAAGTGCCTATTTTTCCAGAAGGGATCAAGTGCTAGAATACGAGACGGAGAGGGACCAGGGGGCCACCACACCACCTGGCCGCGCGGCCCAGCCTGGCCCGCGCCAGGGGGTGGTGAGGCCAGCCCTGGCACCCCCTCGGCCTCTCCTTCCGCCTATAAGTTGCCCTCAGGACGAAAACCCTAAGTACCCGCTCAAAAATCCACGAAAGAGTCTGTAGCCGCCATCATCTCCATCCCTAGATCGGGAGGGATCTGAAGCTCTTCCCAGCACCCTACCGAAGAGGGGAATTCACCCTGGAGGCCTTCTTCATCACCATGCAAGCCTCCGATGTGATGCGTGAGTAGTTCATCCTTGGACTACGGATCCATGTAGTAGCTAGATGGCTGGTTTCTCCTCCTTTGTGCTTTCATGTTTAGATCTTGTGAGCTCCGTTCATGATCAAGATCATCTATTTGTAATTCATACATGTTGTGTTTGCGGGGATCCGATGGATATTGAGATGCTATTTCAGATTGATTATTGATTCTATCATGTCTTTGTTATTTGAGATCTTGCATGCTTTCCGTTGTTAGTAGCTATCTTGGCCAAGTAGATGCTAGCAACTCCAAGAGTTAGTATTTATGCTCGATAGTGGGTTCATGCCTCTGGTAATCTGGGGAAGTGACAGAAATCTCTAAGGTACTAGATGTGCTGTTGCTACTAGGGAGATAACAACAATCCTTTGTTCATAGAACAATCGTATTGTTTACTTTACACGTAGTTCATAAAGCAATAATCTGTTGCTTGCAACTTAATATTGGAGGGAGTTCGGATGATAACCTGAAGGTGGATTATTAGTCATAGATGCAGTTGGATAGCGGTCTATGTATTATGTTGTAATGCCCAATCAAGTCTTAGAGGAGTCAAGATGATTAGTATATGCATGTATTGCTTTCTCGGTGTTTGTCAATTGCCCCGCTATAATTTGTTCACCCAACATGTTATCTATCTAAGGAGATCCACCTCTAGTGAACTATGGATCCCGGTCCTTTTACTTTACATACAATCTACAATCTTTTACTACTTTGTGTTTACTTTCTGCAAACTTTTACTTCTTTCCATTCGATACGTTTAATCCTTTGTTTTCCGCAAAACACGGTGAGATTGACAACCTCATCGCAAGTTGGGGACAAAGTTCTGTGGTTGTGTTGTGCAGGTCTCCACGTTGCTACTAGCACCGGTAGTGCGCCCTGCCAAAGCTCAGATAGTAACACCTTTGGGGTGTTTCCTTGCTCCTACTGGTTCGATTAAACCTTGGTTTCATAACTGAGGGAAAACTTACTGTTGTGCTCATCATACCTTCCTCTTGGGGTTCCCAACAAGCTCTACATCAACTACGAGTCAACAAGATTTTTTCTGGCGCCGTTGCCGGGGAGTGAAGGACATCTTCACAAGGGGAGTCCCTCATAACCAATCTCTTTACTTTGTTGTTTTTGTTTTGCTTAGTTTCTTTTTGCTTTGTTTGCTTGTTTTGTTCTTCAAAAACACAAAAAACATTAGTTTTACTTGTTTGCTTTCTTATTTGAAAACCCAAAAAAATGACTACTCTTGAAAACACTAAGTTGTGTGACTTCACTAGCACCAACAACAATGATTTTATGAGCACACCTATTGCTCCACCTGTGGCTGAAAATACTTTCTTTGAGATAAAACCTGCTTTACTCAATCTTGTTATGAGAGAGCAATTTTCTGGTATTGGTAATGAAGATGCTGCTTCCCATCTAAATAACTTTGTTGAACTTTGTGAGAAGCAAAAGCATAGGGATATAGATGGTGATATTATTAAGCTGAAATTGTTTCCTTTCTCTTTGAGAGGAAAAGCTAAAGAATGGTTGAATTCCTTAACTAAGAATAGTATTGATTCTTGGACTATGTGCAAAGATGCTTTTATTTGAAAATACTATCCTCCTGCTAAGATTATATCCATGAGAAGTGAAATAATGAAGTTTAAACAACTTGATAATGAGCATGTTGCTCAAGCTTGGGAAAGAATGAAATCTTTGGTAAAGAATTGTCCCACTCATGGACTGACTGCTTGGATGATCATCCAAAAAAATTATGCAGGATTGAACTATTCTTCAAGAAACCTATTGGATTCAGCAGCTGGAGGTATCTTTATGACCATCACTTTGGGTGCTGCAACAAAACTTTTGGATAATATGATGGTTAATTATTCTGAATGGCACACTGAGAGAGCTCCACAAGGTAAGAAGGTAAATTCTGTTGAAGAAACCTCCTCCCTGAGTGATAAGATTGATATTATTATGTCTATGCTTGTTAATGGAAAAGCCCGTATTGATCCAAATAATGTTCCTTTAGCCTCTTTGGTTGCTCAAGAAGAGCAAGTTGATGTGAACTTCATAAGAAATAACAACTTTAGTAACAATGCTTATGGTAATAATGCTTATAGGAACAATTTTGGTAACAACAATTATAAGCCACATCCTCCCAACAATGGTAATGCTTATGGAAATTCTTACAACAATAATAAGAGTGCTCTCTCTAAACTTGAAGTTATGCTTAAAGAGTTTATTAGTAAACAAACTACTTTCAATAAAACTATTGAGGAAAAACTCTCTAATGTTGAAAGAAATATAGCATCTTTGGCTGAAGCTCAATCTACTTTGAATAAAATGGCTGCTAAACCCGAAACTAATGAGAATCCCTTTGCAGCTACTAATGGTATACAAGTAAGAATTGATGAAAATATTAGACTATTAGCTGAATTACATGCTAAGTGGGAAAGAGAAGATGAAATTGCTAGAAACATTAGTGTTTCTACTATTACCACCACGAGTGTTGAGGCTAGTAATAGTTCTACCAATTTAGATAATAAAGTTGATTTTGATCTTGATGGTTGCAATATCTCTGAAGTTATTAAGTTCCTACAAAAGCTTGCTAAAAGTCCTAATGCTAGTGCTATGAACATGACTTTTACAAAACACATTACTAATGCTCTCATAAAGATTAAAGAAGAAAATATGAAACATAAAGCTTCTATTCCTATAAAGCAAGAAGATGGTTGGGAACCCATCATCAATATGAAAGTGAATGACTTTGATTTCAAAGCTTTGTGTGATCTTGATAGTAGTGTTTCTATTATGCCTAGAAGGATTTATGATATGCTTGATTTCCCTCCTCTTGAAGATTGTTATTTGAATGTCCCACTTGATTCCAATGCTAAAACGAAACTCATGGGGAGTCCTAATGATGTCACACGACCTCCCTGTCCTCGTCGGGTACCCCACCTTTGTCCCCTGGCGCCGTCACCGCCGTATCCTCGCACCTCCGGCGACCCTGCTCAAGCCACCTCCGAGCCGGCCGTCGCTCGCACCGACGACCCCACGCTGCCCGCGTACCCATCTTCTTTGGCCACGTCGAGTCCTGTGTCAGCCTTCCACCACCAGATCCTTTGCCCATGTTCCTGCGCATGCGTGATGTCCGCTGCTGGTCACTTCAGTAACATTTGGGCATGATGCGGTTTGGCCAACTTGTGTGCTCCTGTTGATGGTTTGCCTCGGTGAGATGCCAAGTTCGTCCATGCAAGATGGAAAAGTTTGGTAAGACCATTTGATGTCGTGGATCACATCAAGACCGGACGCCAAGTTGTCTGGCCCTGGACCCAAAGATGCCGAGACCCGAGTGCACCTATACGGATCAGGTGACGTTGGAAGCCCAAGATCTTCCACACAGAACCGAAGACCCCGGAACGCCTAGGTCCCCTTCGCGAGCGCCAAGACCTCCTTCCCAGAACCAAAGACCGATCCCGTAGTCCGAAGACCAAACCCCATCAAACAAACCCCCACGTTAAACACCAAGATCATCGATCCGATGTGTGATTCCCTTTCCCCGAGACCCCTATTTTTATAATATATGACATCTATCTTGTTGCATATTAAATTTCTCATGCTCGCATACATATTCATTTGTTTGGGGGTATTTAGTCGATTCACCTCATAACTAAATATGGAGCGCATATGCGGGCAATTCTTGTTATACCGCCTCCATTTAAATTTGTGTAGCGAACTGGTGTCATGTTTTGCCTTGTTAAGCCAACATTTAAATTGTGGGGTATCTAAACAACATGAATCTCCTAAGTAAATGTCGGGACCACGGTTTCGCTTAATATTGCCTAGTTGCATCGCACCTTTGCCATGTCACACATCATACATGCATCATGCCCGATCTTCTGCCGTAGTATTAAATTGTGCATCTGGTGTTTCTTTTAGTGCTTTGTTTCTTCACGAATTAGGCCATTGAGTTGATGCAAGATGTGCCCCATTCTTCCGATATATCTTCGACATCGTTTTCTAGGCGAGCATTCTCCCTCTTTCTACCTATTTTGCATTTATAGTTATTACTTCCTCCTATTGATCTATTGTTATCCGTGTTGCGATGTTTTAGTTTCCGTACACCATTTATATTCCTTGCAGCCTCTCTATTGCCTTGGACACATCCTATTGCCTATTGCTTGATACATAGTTGGCATTGCGAGTCGTAGATGCTTGCTCGGGTGTTGCTGCGAGTGGTCGATATTCCATAGTTGTTGGATGGTTGGCACATGCTTAATGGTGGAGATGATGATGGCCTTCATTATAACTTGTTAATTAAAATTTTGGAAATAGATATAACTAATGTAGAGGCACTGGTGAAAAATAGCTAATATTTGGTTTTTAACCGCTCACTTGTGTCCCGTAG
The DNA here is from genome assembly GCA_910589775.1 of Avena eriantha. Taxonomy (NCBI): domain Eukaryota; kingdom Viridiplantae; phylum Streptophyta; class Magnoliopsida; order Poales; family Poaceae; genus Avena; species Avena eriantha. Next base: position 258,781,617 of record OU342744.1, on the reverse strand, counting down.
GGACCGAGTACTTGATACATGTCCTTTGACTATCGCACTATCCGCATGTGGGACCATGAATCCCCTTAGCCAGAGCTTGATTCATTTATTATTTTTTGGGGTTACAAACTAGTTTGTGGCTTTATTATTATCATGTACTTATGCCATGCTTTAGTGCTTTATTTACGATTGCGCGTGGAGCGCCTGTACTAATTAGGACTTGTGACACGTTTTCGCTGTATCGGCAAACCCAGTCACACTTTCGGGTTTCCAGTCGTTTATCGCCGTCGACACAAACCCTGGGTCCGTCTCGGAGCCGGCCAACTTCGTTTTGGGTAGCTTAATGGGGTGCCCCCTAAAATATTTTATGAATCTTGTAATTGCTTTGTCGTGATTTCTCGTTGGGTTTTATTTAGTTTTTCTGAGGTTGGTCGTGCGTGTGTTGCTATTTGTGCACCCCTGTAGGGTAAACCTTTCTCAAAGTCGTGTCTGCGGTTATGGATGACTTGGAGCATAGTATCTCGATCATAGACAACTATAACTAAAATAGTGCCATAAATTTGACTTTAACATGTCTAGTAGTCAGTTTCACTACAACGGAAAGTAAGTAAAAGTGCCAACAACTGCTGGATTTGGAATGTATTATGCTAATTGTATCTGATTAGTAAATATAGCAACTATAACGGAATGATTAACTAAAACTGCCCACTGCTTATGATATTAGTATGACTCATGCTATCTATATCTGATAATAAGTGTTGCAATTATAATGGAATGAATAAAATTGCTAACTGTGTGAGTTTCTCTGTTTAACTTCCTCGTTTGGTCTCGAGAGAGGGGGAATACCATGATGGGTATGTTTTGGTGTTATTATTAGGTTGGATCCGAATAGGTCTTTCTTATCCCTCTCTAATAGCCGACAGTTGAATCGAGTCTCTATAGGTTGTTTTGTGCATGCTTCGCTGCCGCTTCAGCCCACCATACCTATTTAGGCGAGAGCCGCCGAATTCTAGACTCGTTGTGTACTGGCCTCAGTATTGACCGCCTCTTTTTTCTTTGCCCTTTGTCGGTACCCCTTTTGTTTTAGCAGGTTTGAGGTCGACGTCGTTAGCAGGGTTACCCTTTTGGCTTGGCCTGGGTAGGGTTATGGACACCATTGATTATTTCCAGGGCTCTTAACCCCATTTGTATCTTATCCGTACTCGGATGTTGTATAGTTTTCAAGATGTTTTGAAACTTTGTATTGTAAATCTGTATTCTTGACTCATGAAGGCGTTGTTATATATATATATATATATTTTGCGCGTTTCATCGTCGACTATTGTGTAATGATATTACTTTGTTTTCCACCTGCACGCAAGTGCCTGGTGGACATCTTTGAATCATTTCTATGCGGATTTGGCGGAAATCGCTAAAACTTACATAGGACCGATTCGAGGGTGTTACAATGTGGTATCAGCCCAACAGTTGCGATACCCCACTAGTTCAGCCTGTAGGATAACATAGCTAACGTCTGATATAGAGTGTCAAAACTATTTTAAAAAAATCGATTGGATAGATCTGATTAGGTCTTCTTTTAAATCGTTTCTATGCGGATTTGACGAGAATCACGAAAACTTGTATAAGACCGATTTGAAAGTGTTACAATAGTGGTTGTATTTTTTTTGTTTTTTGCCGGTTGATTCGAGGGACCGTGAACTTGTATTGGTCCGGTTGTTAAACTTTTAACAAAAGTCTCCGTATATCAATTCGATCGATGCAGAAGGCCGGGTTTATACTCCCCCTTTAAAAAAAAAGCCCAGTTTCAATCTTTAAAAAAAAAATCCCATTCACCAAAATACAAAAATTACGACTGTGCCCTCGTACATTCCGCCATTTAGCTTTGGACATTATCCCCGCGCCGCCGCGCCGCGCCGCGTGGCTTCAGATTCCGAACGGTTGTTCCGATGGATTCGCCGTCGGCTCCGTCCTCCATCCTCCTCAGCCTACGCGGGTCGCCTTGCGGCAGCAGCACAAGGTCCATCTGCCTGCTCTCCAAGCAGAGGCTGCAGCCATTACCTTCCTCACGAACCGGTCGCCGTCGCGTGGCGACGGCGGTTGTGGAAAAGCTCTCGCCGCGGCGGCCGCAGGCTGGCTGTCTGGGGTGGAAGGGAGGATTGGCTTGCCGCTGCTCCTATGATCCAGGAAACGAGCTTCCCAGGCCTCCTGCTCCTCCTCCTCCTCCTACTCCAGATGAGGTGAGCGCATCAACAAATGCTGTCAAACTTGTGTGCTTGTCAGTAAGAGTTTAGTAGTGAACTGCCATTAATTTTGTTTACTACTTCCCTTGCGATGATGTTTTGTTGATTGTTGATAAGGGCAGGGCGTGGATGAGTGGCCTGTCCTTGGCCGGTGGGATGTGCCGTGGGAGTGGCCAACCGTGTCCCTCACTATGGTGGCCTGTGCAGTAAGGTACTGTACGTCTGTACCTCTGTCAGATTAGTGTTGTGCCTGTGAACTGAACACCCCAGCCACAACATTTTTTTTTAAAGAATTTAATTTCTGTAATCCTGACTCGGCCCATTGCACACCAATGCCAATAGTTTTGTTTTTTGATTTGTTGTAAATGGCTAGAAAAAGTCTGCTGAATGTTCTTTTGACAGCTCCCTTGTGACAGGAAAAATTGGGCAATTAGTTTTGGAGTATGTAGGCTATCAAGCCGGAGATGCCACTATTGATGAGAAGGCCGGGGTACTATTCTTGGAACAATTGTATGGATCTGAATTATTTTTCCTACGTATGACTGCCGCAACTCGATTCATAGATCATCTGCTCATAGCGAAGATGGGACTTACTTGCCTTTTCTTATGTGCCCAGTAACGTGACAGCAGTTACCATTGGAGTTATATTTGGCATCACCAATACTTTTAGGCCATTCTCGGATGACATATTTCGTTATGGTCAGAGTCTGCTCTTGTTATTCCCTTTCCAGTAAATTTCGTGTTTGCATGATAATAGCATGTTACTTTTTTTCCGAAGATTTACCTTGATAAATATCAGGACTGTTAGTGTTATGTGACATCATCATGGCACAGAGGTTACCTAGTAGCTAAGACTTGAGCTGGTCTTTGGACTATTATTGTAGATTTTTAGTCTTTTATTGACCAGTACTCTATTGATGCAATGCAACTGTATTTGTCAATTTTCAGATTTTAAGGAGCCATTTAAGCTGCAAAACGGTTGGCTTCTGTGGGCTGGAATTGGTCTCTTCTTTGCTCTAATTTTCATTGCTTTAGCTGGAGCTGTAATGACCTTCCTGAATGGTGAAACCACACAGAGAGAGGTCGATCTACACTATTTTACTCTTGAGTAGCTAGTCGTCTGTTGTCTTATCGAACACCTTTATAAGTTAACAACTGATACCCTACATCCTTTCTATTTCAACTTTTATTAGGAAAGATAAGAGGTTTATTTGCTATTTCTCGCTATATTGGAGTTTCTTAGTGATTTATAGAACTTATCCAAAATAAGTTATTGCAATTTGATGGTTTGTCATTAGCCATGTTTTTGGCATCTCGTAGTTTCCTATGTTTACTTCTTTCACCATAGACCCGCCATTCCATAACTGGGAATTTTTTGTTTAGTTATTATATGGTTGATGTTCCTGCATAACACTATCTGTTGAATGAAAAGATGGCAACTCATATGAAGACAGAGATTCTGTGTCTGTGGATATATGGTATCCATAATAAATGTACGAAGTCCAACATGCTAGCGCATTTTCTGAACATGGGCATCATAAATCTAAAGTAGGCAAAGATCACAGGCGATCATATATTTTTAGTAAAACTCATATACATATTTCCCCCTCATCTACATGCACGGAACTTTTTAATAATTTTTTGGAACTTGTAGTAATGTTTTTTAGCTACGTTGAAAATTTGGGTTTAGATGTACCTAGTTCAGATGGCGATTTCCCGTTTAGTGCATTATCTTACATTTCAACTTTTCTCAAGAAAAGAACTTATTACATCTCACCTTCAGTGGTCTACTGCTTGAACATCTTTCAGACTGATTCGCTAGTCCTTCTACTGCCACTGATTGGCTCGTCAAATATCAGGTATTGGTTGTCGTTTTTTTTGTCACAAGATACATATAGATATAAGTCAGGCGAGAGTAGACAAACTTATTTGACTTCTTAATTATTATTTTTGTTCGTAGCACTGCCTGTCTACTGGGCATCACTGGTGTTCTTGCACCAATTTTGGAGGAAACTGTGTTTAGAGGATTTCTAATGGTATCGCTGACTATGTGGTAACTACTCATACCATTAAGTCCTTGTGAGAGAATTCTGGTGCTTATCCTAGAAGTGTAACAGTATATATTGGTGCATCCGAAATTTTGTACTCCCTCTGATCCATAATAAGTGTCGCTGATTTAGTACAACTTTGAACCAAATCAGCGACACTTATTATGGATCGTAGGGAGTATCATATGGCCTTGTTTGGAGTGAGTGTAAAATTTGTGTGCTCCCTGGTATTTAGTTCGTGTTTGAACTAAATACGTGCCAACACACAAAAACTACATCCATTCCAAACAGGCCCTAAAGGAGTATATACTCTGTTTCTTATACAGGTTTTCTACTCCGGTATCTGTTCTGATCACTGCTGTGGTGTTTGCCTTCTCTCATCTTACACCAGGAGAGCTTCCCCAACTTTTTGTGCTTGGTAAGTGACTACATTAACACTACTAACCAGGCAGGACAGTGCACAAAAGCTTCAGTGCACTGAAACCCACGATCACAGGATTTCAACATGGTAAATAGTTAGGTGGTGCCTAAAGGATTTATGCACTAGCCAACTTAACCAAAAGACCAATCTTATGGAAAGAATCTAGGCAATGTATTTATATTCAACACACGTCTAGGCTATTTTAGTCCTTAGCGTGGGTTCGGTGCAGGCCGTAGATTTTTTTCCTTTTTTTTTATACTGCGTGATACCATAAAGGATTTATGCACTCGCTAACTTAACCAAAAGACCAGTCTTACGGAAAGAAACTAAACAATGAATTTATATTCAGCAGTGCCTAGAATCGAACATAATCACAAACTATTGTGAAGGTATATATTGGCACGAAGATGTTTTGTGCTACATGATTTAACAGCATGTATATGACTACCTTCCCCAACTAATGTGCACAGGTGTGGCACTGGGATTCTCGTATTCTCAAACTCGCAATCTTCTTACTCCTATCACAGTTCATGCTGTCTGGAACAGTGGAGTAATACTGTTGCTAACCTTTCTTCAGGTATACATCATAGTGCTGTCACAGTTTTGTTGTATATGTGATATGCAATTGGCCCTTTCTTACTCATATGAAATGTGGTTGCACCGTGTGCTGTGCTCTGTAATTGTCCCTTGATCCTTCTTGTACATAAATCTTGTCATCTTATACCGGTTGCTAGAGCTGCTTTTTGTGGAGGAAAGCAAAGTACTTAAAACTATTTAAGTTCTTTTTATTGTTTTCAGCTGCAGGGATTCGATATCAAAGAGCTGTTGCAGGCATCCTGAAGGTTTCATTTGGTCAACTTAGCTTTATCTTGCACTGGATTTCTATAGTATTATTATTGAATAAATGAAAAACTAGAAGAAAAATGCACCTTATGGAGAGTGGATATGATAGCTACTCTACTCGCATGTACATGTACATGTACAATTGTATTTCCGTTTTAGATTATTCCCTTCTAACCATTCAGAGTTGACGCGGTATGCTTCTTTTTTCCTTTTCAAACAAGCGGTTTCGAATTTTTCTTTCATATGATGTGAAAGTTAAATTTCTAGGAGATACTATGCTTTACATGGAATATGGATAGGAGGGATAACTTATTTCAAAGCATAGCAAAAAAAGGAAACCCCGAGAACTAATTCTGCACATGTACATGAAATCATACATTCAAAAAATCAGGGTCTCAGTTTCTTATAATCAATGTCTATAATTTTGTTAACCGAAGCAGTGGACGACTTGGACATCTTATGAATGGCTTGGCTTAAAAATATCTCAACTGTAAAGCCATGGCGGCATTTTTTTTTATAAACGTGCCAAAGGGCTTGCATTAAGTGGCAATGAGTTAGGGCATATTACAAAACCGCAACAACAGAGGCACCATGACATGGCCACATCCAATAAAAAAAAGGTTGAACTCTACTCTTCCGGGACAGAGTTCGTCAAATATTTAGCTCTGGCGATAACCCACTACTGAGCTTCTTCCTTTATATTCGCGATGAGCATTGAAGGCATCGCCGAGATATTGCTGACTAGCATGATGTTGGATGCAATTGCCGTGCCAGGGTGAGAGGGCCTACTGATGGCCGCGAGTCCAGATTGGACGGGTGGACGCCGTGGAGGCCCAGCCACACGATGACTGCATTCCAGATCCTTATAGAGTAGAGACAGTGGAATAAAATGTGGATGGCAAGATTCTGGCTTCTGTTTGCACAAGGAGCAGACCCCACGGTTAGGCCAACCACGACAATAGAGACGGTTCGCAGTCCAAACTCCGTTTTGCAAGACGAGCCAAGCGAAGAACTTGTATTTAGGTGGTGCCCACGGATCCTAGAAATGGGTCCTTATGGGAGACTGATGAGTGCATATTTGCATTATGTTTTACACTATTATTTTGCATTATAGGTAGGATCTTGGTATTTTACAGCACTCGCGCACACATTTTATGTCCGTTTTCACCAGGATCAGGACAGATAATGGATCCAATTGATACAATTCTTGAAGCAGTTGTACTGTGGAGAAAAAGAGTTAAAAATAATGTAAATCGCTTATTTGGGAAATATTAATAATATCAGAAGAAAACCAGAAGCGAACAAGGGAGGCAGAGAGTCCAACGACCAACTATACGACCAGAGCAATTTTTTCGGCCGTATAGCTCCAGCCGTATAGTTGGCGCCATCTCCGCCTCATCAAATAGTTTCACCCCGTGCAATTAGTTCGAGAAGACGACATATAGAACACCCAGAAATCTCAGAAACCTCACCTCCGGAAGGCATATGGAGGAGGAACTCATCCACAAGGGATCCATCTTCGTCCTGCGCAGATCCGAGAGGCTAAGGTATCGATCTTCATCATCCATTGCTGCATCACCACCATCTCCATACATCCCATCTACATCTTGTCTAGATCTTGTTGTAATTCCCGTACTCGTTGTAGATTTATACAAGCACTATTCATCTACGATTGTTTCTATTACCATTGCTATGATGTTGATTTCCTCTATGTCCGAGTAGATCATTAGTTCTTGGGGAGATAGAGAAACCCTAATATGAGATTGAAATAAGATAAAGTCTAGTATGATACTCATAGATGTGACCATGTTTAGATTTTCTACATCTTGATGTTGAGAGAAGTCAACCTCTCAATATTTGTCTCTCGTGGGGACTTGATGGCGAGGAAACTACTTGTTGGTAGACGGAGGTGTGTTAGCACTTACAGTCACTATAAAGCTGTTGGCACCCCTTACGTATCAACTTGGGAAACCGAGAAAACTCACGGAACACTATCCATGTCATCGGATACGTTCTACGAGATTACGTCCCTTAATAGCCCAGTAATTCGATTGATGTCGATTGCTGACTGTTGTGGTTATGAGGATGATGTGAGTAGCGGTTGCTGCCTATTTGTCCAAATATGGAGTTCCTCCCATACATACATAGTTGAGAATGTTCATGATGATAATCTTTATCTCAGATCCTTATAATACTAGTGGTGTATCCGCTACTCCTTGAGAACGCTTTTTCCCTATTGCAGTTCCAATCTCTCTTATATACGCGATGCTTACTTTCTGTACTCAGTTGTTTTACTTTATTTTATTATTGCTCCTATATCCAAAACCCCAAAACACCTTTTTACACAATACTCGCATTTTATCTTGTCACTTAGAACTTTATCTTACATTTCTATCGTAATATTTATTTCAAGAGTTATTAGACTTCAGACTCCTGCTCCCTGTGAGATCGATATCTTTATTTCGAAACTAGCTACAAATGATCTGTGCACTTGTAGTCATCAAGCTATTTTCTGGCGCCGTTGCCAGGGAGCTAAGCGCTGTAGGTCTACTAGTTTTTGCTTATTTATTTTTGTCTTGCTAAATTTTGTTTTGAGTTACAGGTTTCCACCAACATGATGGAGTTTGAGCATATGACTAGTGCTAACCCACTCAACCACTTTGGGAAGCCCTATGATATATAAAAGAGACAACTCCAATGAGAAGACAAGGGGGTTTGAAATAAATCCTCTACTACTTAGTATTCTACATAAGAAGCAATTTACTAGAGATGAAGAAGATCCTGATCCATATGAGCATATTGCATGTTTCAAAGATATATGTGGCACTTTTCTATTGACGGGATATACTGCTGATGAGGTAAGGGTTAAACGTTTTAGTCAGACTTTGACAAGTACAACTCTCTCATGGTATAGATCTCTACCCCCTGAAGCCGCTACTACTTGGGATAATCTGGCCTATGAATTTCTATCAAAATATTATCCATTATCAAAATCTTTTAGAATCAGGCGTCTTATATTGACTTGAAAGAATTGTTCTAATGAAGGACTGGTAGGAGCTTATATTAGATTTAAAGATTTACTATGACTATGTCCTCATCATGTTTTGCCTGAATGATATTTACTACATATCTTTTATGGCGGTTTAATTGAACCTAATAAAATTGAACTAGACTCTTTCGCGGAAGGAGACTTTATGAATCTTCCTATACCTAAAGCTTGGGCTTTACTTCATAAAATTCGTGATCATAGAGTTTCATGGAATTTTGGTTTAGGAAGCGAAGGAGGCATAGAAATAGAGCATGATTGTATTCATGACTATAATAAAAAAAGGCCATGTTAAAGAATTATCTAAAGAACTTTATTTGGATTCAGATCTTGTGTTGCAAGTTGTTAAATCTTTTACAGAACATATCAAAGCTCCAAAGGGGGGCCCGGTCAAGTATGATCCACCACCCAAACCTGAAAAGAAAAGAAGATAAAGCAACACTGGCCTCTATAGAACCGATATATGAAATGCCTTTCCCTAACACTGCACAAAAGCATATTCTTGAATATGAATAGGTCAAAGCAATACAAGAGAAGAAGGAAGGTGAAAGTATGCCAGAAGTCATGAAACATCTAGAAGAGACCAAAGATGAAGAGGTAACAAAGGAGGAAATTATGGATATGTAAGCACATTGTAACATAGTTGAACTTGATGAAGAGACTTCCGTATTGGTTGAAGGTAAAATAAAGGTAAAAGATGTGGGTAAGTCTATTCTTCCCTGCATATTTAAAGAAACCTAGCATTACGGTTTATGTGATCTTGGCACCAAAGTTAATGTTATATCTTATGATTTCTACTTAGAAATAAAAGAAGAAATAGAACCGGCTATAATTGAAAATACTGATATGATAATTATGTTAGCCAATAAAAACCTTAGAATTCCAATGGGAGTAGTTGAAGATGCAACTGTCACAATTGGCAACAAAAACTTTCCTATCGATTTTGTAGTTACTGATATGCCAGATGACACCCTTTGCCCAATTATATTTGGAAGGAACTTTTTGGGTGATATAGGTGCCTATGTTAATTTCAAGAAGGAGATTGTGTTTCTTAAGCTTGGGGGAACTGAAAATAAATTCCACTTTTCCAAATTTAAAGACAGGCCTCCACAAATACGAGAAGAAGAGGAAGAGAGAACTATTGAGGAAATGGCGGCTCTTTTATTTAGTAATCAAGAAGAAGAAAGAGATGAAAATCCAAATTATGAAGAAATAATTATGGAGGACAAGTCCCTAGGAGAAGTAGAAGATGAATCGATTCACTTCCCATTTTGGGACCTCCAACCGATGAGGCTTTTGAAGAGCCAGAAAAGAGAGGGGACGAGGAACTACCATCCCCAGAGTTGAAGACTTTACCAGAAAATCTTAAATACATATTTTTATATGATACAAGTAAATTCCCTATTATTATTGTGCTAAACTTTCAGGAGAAGAAGAACTCATGAAGATACTTAAGGAGCATCGCCAGGCCTTTGGGTACTCAATGGATGACTTGAAGGGCATAAGTCCCATGATAGCCGTCCATCAAATATTCATGGAAGAAGGTGCTAAACCAGTTATAGAATTTAATTGAAGATTGAAGCCTGAAATGAAAGAAGTAGTAAGAACAGAAATTGTACGCCTACTGGACGCAGGTATAATATATCCTATTAAAGAAAGTGAATGGGTAAGTCATGTTCATTGTGTCCCTAAAAATGGCGGTTTTACTGTTGTTCCTAATGAATATAATGAATTGATACCTACTAGAACTGTTGTTGGGCATAGGATGTGCATAGACTTCAGAAAATTAAATAAAGAGACTAGGAAAGATCACTATCCATTACCATTCATAGACCAAACTTTAGAAAGGTTAGAAAACCATACTCATTTTTGCTACTTGGACGGATACTATGGTTTTTATCAAATAGTTGTTCATCCTGATGACCAACTTAAAACAACTTTCATTAGTCCTTATGGTTTACATGCTTACCGACGTATGCCTTTTGGTTTATGTAATACTCCAGCTACTTTTCAACAATGTATGACTGCTATTTTCGTGGATTTTATAGAACTTATTGTAGCATCCCAATTGTCTAACAATTGTAATGCTACTTGTCCTAGTAAGATATTGGCTACCTCATATATATTATTGTTGCATCATAATTATATCATGCTCATGTCATCATGCCACCTTGCATTTGAGCATCATATAAAACTCCTTTTCTTTTGGTTCTTCTCTCACATGCATTATTAATTGTATTTGCCTCTTGATATTGTATGTGGTTATTGATATATTGTCTAAATGCCCAAGTTGAGTTGGGGGCATATCTTTTATTTCCATTCCACCACCTTTCTCTTCGACCACTTTATAATTCCACCATCCTACTAAACCATGAGCTTTTTTGTCTTTATTTTTGGTTTTATCTAGCTCATGGGCAATAGGGTGGATCTAGTCCTTTAAATTCTTTTGCTTGGCTTTATTCCATTTCTTGGAAGTGCATGAGAATAATGCCATAATATTACTATTGTTTTCACAAAATAAATCATGGCATTATTATTTTTGCATGGGCCATGCCAAAGTACCACCACCTTTAGCCATTGGGTTTTCTTTTGGATTTAGTGATTCTTTTCTTTGTGTATCATCACCATCTTTACCACTCCTTTACTCTCATCAACATCTATTATTTCAATTATCTTCATTCATGTTTTAAATGAAGGTTTCTTCCCATACATCTTTCTTTCTCTTTTTCATGAATAGTTTTCCTCCACCTCATCTTAGCCTAAATCCAAGCCTTTTCTCTCACTCCCTAGCTAGCCATGTTCCATTATTCCAATATGCAAAAACTCTCCAAAAGATTAATTCTTGGGCTGGTTTAAATCTAAAACAAATCAAAATATAAATCAAAACAGATAATAAAACAAAAAAGAAATAAAAAAGGAGAGAACCTTACCTGCAGCGCAGCCAGCAGCCCACTAGTGGCCTCGCCCATCGCGGCCCATCTCTCGGCCCACCTCCCCAGCCCGTACCGATTCGGCGCCGACGCCGCCCTGTTCCTCTTCTCCCCCATCTAACGCTGTCGCCCCCTCTCTCTCAGCAGCAAACGGAAGCAGCGGCGGGGAGCAGGTGGCCGTTCCCCCCACCGTCTGCCGCGTCAGCTACGCCTCCCGCACGCCAGCCTCCTCCTTATCCTCGCGCCGAGCCGCTTCCTCCCTAACCCTAGCTGCCTGCCCGTCCCTCTCTTCTCTCCTCCCTGCCGCCGCCAGTCTGAGGGCCCGTCGCTATTGCTGTCCTCGCCGGTGACCGGGGACACGTCGGGAAGCGTTGCCGCAGACAGTGGACTCGACCCCGCCCGCTGGAAGACCCCAGGATCGCCCGCATCCGCCCACGACCGAGCGCCGCCTGCAGCACCGCCGCGTCCTTGCCGTCCCCTCCGCTCCGACCACCTCTTGCCTCGAGTCCTGTGGGGATCGATCGAGGTGAGCTTCCCCTCGTTCCCTCCTGTTTTCCCCCTCTTCTCGTGCCTAGCGCCGCCAGTAATTGGCCCCCGCCGGCGAGGTGCTCCGCCGTAGTGCAGACCGAGGTTGCGCTTTCCCTTCTGTTCGCCGACGAGCCCCGACCAGCACAGCCTGCCACCGCCGACCCTCCCTAAACGAAATCCGTAGCCGAAGCCTCCCTCTGCAACTTTCGTTTTGGCGACCAGAGCTCTCTCGCCGCGGACGCGACGCCACCTTCGCCGGAAGTCCGCGCCGTCGTCAGTCGTCGTCGAGGTTCAGAGAAGACAGCGCCAGATTCAGACAGTGCTCGCGCGGCCGCTTTGCAAAAAGGACCCCCGCGCTATTGGCGATCACGCCCAGGTCCCCAGCAGCCCTAGTGTCCCCACCTGTCAGCCGCCGGGCAACTTGCAGAAAACCCCCCAGTAGACCCGGCTCTCACCCCGCGCTCCGTCCTCGCTGCGCGACGGGCTTCACCCACGCCCCCTCGCTGTCACGTGGGGCCAGCTTCACCGCCGGGCCCGCACGTCAGCCCCTCGGCTAGCCTCTGCCCCGGTGCAAAACGTTTTTCTCGCGCGCGTGGCCCCAGTATGCATTGTCCCCACCCGTCAGCGTCTAGGCTAGAGTTACCTGCGGTGTAAAATGTTTTCCGTTTGTCTGTTTTTTTTTTAACCTTTTCCAAATTGATTTAAATTCAAATCCAATTTAGATTTAAATAATTTTTAAAATACAAATCCAAATAATACAAGTAATATATGTTTACGAATCAGAAAAATGTGAGGAATTCAAATATGCCATTCAAAATAATGTTTGAACACTTTAAAATTTCGAGATGATTAAAATTACAATAAAATGCCATTTTCCTTAATTAATTAATAACTTATGTTTTATAACTCCAAATTGAACAAATAATATGTCTAAATCGATTAGCGCGACGAGCCCGTTATATCTATGCAGTCCTTGTTCTGAATTGAAGCATGCATCATGTTATTATTAAAAATCTGAACTGTTTATGACAATAAAACTTGGTTAAATAAATAATAAAATGCTTTCTTTCTTGTATCCACACCTCACCTTTGCCATGCTACTTTAATGCCATGCAAATTGTGCATCATTCATCATGGCATGCTTGTTTGCTTGTTGCATTTTAATTCATATGCTTGTGCACTTTATTTATGTTGGCCCTTGTTTGTTTGGTTCTTCGAATAGACGCCCAGTAGGAGCATTACCAGGAATCACAGGAGTACTATCCAGATCCATCTCTCGCTTCAACTGAGCTGCCAGACAAGCACTACCACATGCTTGCATACATACAATACCTATTGCATCTATCTTATTCTTGCATCATTGAGTCACGATTGCATTAAATTGAACCCCAAGTACTGCATAGCCTTTACTTTTAAACCCCACCGAAGCTTGTTCCTCCATCCCATGAGCCATTACTACAGGAGTTGTTTGAGCCATGCGAGTCGTAGAAAAGCATGTGTAGGGTATGTGAGTGTCTGAGGAATAACGAGGTACCTAAACAACATAACCTGAGTAGTAATGGGATAACTAATGAAAGAGGCACCGGTGAGCAATATCTGCTATTTGGTTTTTCATACTCACTTGTGTCCCGTAGGGCCCCGAGTACTTGATTCCCGTTCCTTGTTTATTCGCACTATCCACATACGGGAGGCCTTATGGACCCCCCTGAGCCAGAGCTTGATTCATTCTTATTTCTTGGGGCCACAATTAGTTTGGGGCTTTATTACTATCCTATACTTATGCCATGTTACTGCTTTATTTAAGATTGTGCGAGGAGCACCTGTACGGTTTTGGATCGTGACCCGTTTTCGCTGTATCGACAAGCCCAGTCACATTTTCGGGTTCCCAGTCGTTTACCGTCGTCCACACAAACCTTGGGTCCGTCTCGGAGCCGGCCAACTTCGTTGCGGGTAGCTTAATGGGGTGGCCTCCTGAAATATTTCTGAATCCTGTGATTGCTTTGTCGTGAATACCTCGTTGGTTTTGATTTGGTTTTTCCGAGGTTGATCGAGTGTGTGTTGCTATTCGTGCACCCCTGCAGGGTAAATCTTTCTAAAAGCCGTGTCCGCGGTTATGGACGACTTGGGGCACAGTTTCTCGATCATAGACAAGTATAACTAAAGTGCCGCTCTTAATTTGACTAAGTACTTGACTAGTAACTAGTGCAATACTCATGGAATGGTTAATAAAAACTGCCAACGGATGATGGGGGTTGTTCGTCCGCTTCCTTGTTGGTAAGCGAGGAGGAGGATGGATCTGTTAATTATACTGTTATAACTGTCGTTCTTAATTCACGGACTTCTGTCTATCATTGGTTAGGCGAAAGGTTAGCGAGTCTCTATAGAATTGTTAGGTATTATCTTTTGCTGCAATTGCGTCACCCCAGGTTGTGTCCCCTTTAGCGGCATAAAGACTTGCTGAGTACCCCTAGGGTCTCACGCGATAAATTGTTTGATTCAGATGAACAGGTGTACCCGCAAGATGGATACTGGGTGGAAGAGACAGATGATGTTGGCAACGATCATTCAGTGTAGAGATTCCGGGAACGGGGATCCGTGTGATCTGTGGGCGGGATGTGTTTATTTATGGGGCATCTTATGCCAATTTGCTTCTTATCCGTACTCGGATCTTGTTTTCTGCTTCCGCCTGATACTCTGATGTGTGATGTATGAGGAGCTATCCTAAATTATTATATCTATCTAGGACATTTGGATCTTGCCGTATGGCGTTGCAATATTTCTATTTCTTTTAGATGGAATGGCTCTGAGGACTGTTGTATGTGGCTTGCATACATACTCATTTGTGTATGTAGTTGATCCCTTCGCCTGCCGATTACGCCGCTCGTTCTTGTCCCGTTGTCTGAAAGTGGTTAGGACGGCCGAAAGGTCTACCGTGAGTGGCCTTGGGCCCCACCGTACTATTTTAACCACTTTCGTTCATCCAGGCATTAACTAAGAGCGTAATTCACCGAGGTAGTTACAATTGGTATCAGAGCCATCCCGCCCTTTAGGGTCTCAGCCAAAATGGTCGTTGTCAGTCTAGCAAATATTTTGGTAGTTATGTATACTAGGGAAAAACAAAGCGTGAGAGTAGGACTGCTTCCATTTTTCTTCTTACCCACCCACCCACCCTTTTCTGGTCAGGAAGTGTAACGTTTTCAATTCTCTTCTAAAATTCAAACTAGGATTCACGTGTTCTGGGTTCCGTAGTACCATAGGTTGTGTTTGTGTGTGTGTGAGTTCCTTGTCTATCTGTTGCATCCAAATGTTATCACTGTCTGCCTTTTGGTTATCAACTGTTGGTACATTCCATACCGACAGGCCTCTGTAAACCGACGCGATATATTCTGATTCATTGTATACCGATGCGATCTATTTTACTCTTTGTTATCCGACGTTATCTTGTTGGGGTGTTCTTTTTCGTAGTTACCAATCTTTAGGTTCATCTTAAGAAGAAGGTGTTGGGATATGTGTTTTACTGATTCATGTGCGGAGTAATGATTTGAGTGCGGGATGGAGTCATGACCATACCACTTCTTTTATCATTTGCTTTTGTATATTGAACTAGTAGAGTTACTAATCTTGATTCGTTAAGTGGTTTTGCGCATATAGTGGCATTTTAATGCCGAATTTTGCGGAAATTTTTTCTTTGTTAGTTGTGTACCACACTCCTTGTTCAGTCGTGTGCGTTATGCTTAGTATCTTCTAATTGCCTTGAACTTTGTTGATATTTTAATATCATCTCAGTGAATTGCATTCCTTTAATCTTGATTAATTCCATTTTGGTACTATTTTGGATTATAATCATTCTCCATTATAGTACTGACTTGTGTTTTATATCAATCACAGGATGGCACCACCACGCTGTTCTGAGGAGGACATACCACCTGAACTCGGGGCTGCTTTGGCAAGTATTGCAAATGCTTTGGGCACTATGCAGCAGAACCAGCAGCGCTTCGAGGAAAGCGTGAGGAAGAATGAGTTTGCTCCACTACCTCCACCTCCCAAGCGAGGAGACATCAAGAGTTTTCTCAAGTTCAACCCACGCCAATTTGAGGTGTCTGATCAGCCACTTGATGAGCATGACTGGCTTCGTGAAGTGTCAAGCTTGCTGATGACTGCGGATGTTCCCGAGCAAGAATGGGTCAAATGTGCCACTCACCTTCTAAAGGGAGATGCAGATCTCTGGTGGGAAAATTACCTCAAGGCAGATCTTTCTGGTTTTCAGCCTACTTGGGAGCGGTTCATTGCTGTTTTCAAAGAGCAATATCTGTCATAAATTGTCATGGAAAGGATGACGGAAGTGTTTCTCAACCTCAAGCAGGGCACTGACAATGTCAAAACACCTACATCAGAAACTTCATGAAGCTTTCTCGTTATGGTGGCGATGAGATCTCTGATGACAAGAAGAAGCAAAAGAGGTTTCAGCAAGGCCTTAATGCTTCCATCAAATATGCAATCACTCATGCAAGGCCGGCATCTTTTCTGGAACTTCAACACACAGCTCTGCAGGAAGAAGCAAGTAGGCAAGTGTTTGAGGAGTCAAAGAAACACAGCCGTGATACAGCAAGCTCTTCTGCTATGATAGCTCCTTCTAAGCGTCGTGTCTGGGTTCCTAACACCCCACCGTCGCTCCCTGCTCCACCAAGACTGTCAAGCTATGCACCAAGGCCACCAAACTCCTTCACTGCGGCTCCCAGGGGCTACAACCACAACTACCCTGGAGCGCCTGGCGGAGTCCCTGGCTACGTTGCTCCACGTCCACCTAGTGCTTGCTATACTTGTGGAAACACTGGGCATCAACACTGGAATTGTCCAATGAACAACAAAGCTCTTCCACCACCACCTCCAAGACCTGCGGCAAGTGCTCCTATGATTCGTGCACCTCCACCTCGGGCTCTCAACATCAACACCAAGCCTGGGTCTACGGTTGCTCGTGCCAACTGTGTCAACGCCGCTCAAGCTGAGCATGCTCCTGGAGTTGTCATGGGTATGCTTCCTGTTAACTCAGTTCCTGCACGAGTTTTGTTTGATTCTGGTGCTTCGCATTCTTTTGTTTCTCACAAGTTTGCTCATGAGCAAGATCTGGCTATGGTTCCCTTATTACACCGTCTTGTGGTACAATCTCCTGGGTCAAACATGAGGGCTGCTCATATTAGCCATGGCAATCAAATTGAGATTGGTGGCTCTTCGTTTCTGGCTTCCTTAATTATTCTGGGAAATTCTGATATTGATGTTATCTTGGGCATGGATTGGTTGACAGCAAATGCAGCTGTGATTGATTGTGCTGAACGTTCGGTTTCTCTGAAAATTCCTGAAGGCCATATAGTCTATTCTCCAAGTCTGACTCCTGCAATTCAGCTTTATTCTTTGGCGGCTCTGAATGATGATGCTATGGAAGGTATTCAGAGTGTTCCTGTAGTTTGTGAGTTTCCAGATGTCTTTCCTGAAGAGTTGCCAGGTATGCCTCCGGATCGTGAGGTTGAGTTTGTCATTGAACTTGAACCTGGCACCGCTCCTATCTCCAAGCAGCCTTATAAAATGGGTCCTGCTGAGTTGGCTGAACTTAAGCGTCAGTTGGATGAACAAGAGAAGTTGGGTTTCATTCAGCACAGTACTTCTTCTTGGGGTAGTCCAACCATCTTTGTGAAGAAGCGAGACAAGACTGATAGACTTTGTGTTGACTATCGGGCACTCAATGCTAAAACAATCAAGAACAAATATCCTCTTCTGCGGATTAATGATCTCTTCGATCAGC
Organism: Avena eriantha; assembly: GCA_910589775.1. Classification (NCBI taxonomy): domain Eukaryota; kingdom Viridiplantae; phylum Streptophyta; class Magnoliopsida; order Poales; family Poaceae; genus Avena; species Avena eriantha. The sequence continues at coordinate 258,763,785 of OU342744.1, read as the reverse complement.
TAGCTGGAGCTGTGGTATTTTCTAAGCTTGATTTAAGAAGTGGTTATCATCAAATCAAGATCCGCAAGGAAGATGTTCCTAAAACAGCTTTCACCACCCGCTATGGCCTGTATGAGTACACGGTCATGTCTTTCGGTCTCACCAATGCACCTGCCACCTTCTCGAGGCTTATGAACTCGGTTTTCATGGAGTATCTTGATAAGTTCGTTGTGGTCTATCTGGATGACATTCTAGTCTATTCTAAGTCGAACGAAGAACATGAAGAACACCTTCGGTGTGTCCTAAACAAGCTTCGTGAGAACCGCTTGTATGCAAAGTTCTCCAAGTGTGAATTCTGGCTGCCTCAAGTCACCTACCTTGGTCACGTCATCTCTGCCAAGGGCATTGCCGTCAACCCAGAAACTATTAAGACAATTATGGACTGGCTTCCACCCATAAATGTCAAAGAAGTCCAGAGTTTCCTTGGTTTGGCCAGTTACTGTCGTCGCTTTGTTCAAAACTTCTCAAAGATTGCGAAACCTCTTACCGATCTCCTCAAGAAAGGCAAGAAATACCTTTGGACTCCTGCTTGTCAAGCAAGCTTTGAAACACTCAAAGAGAAGCTCACTTCCACACCAGTCTTGGTTCCTCCAGATACATCAAAGCCTTTCCAGATATTCTGTGATGCTTCATTGCAAGGATTGGGTGCGGTCCTTATGCAAGAAAAACAAGTTGTTGCTTATGCATCTCGTCAGTTGAAGACGCATGAGATCAACTATCCTACACATGACCTCGAACTCGCAGCAGTTGTCTTAGCTTTGAAAGTATGGAGGCATTACTTGCTGGGCAACCGTTGTGAGATCTTTTCTGATCACAAGAGTCTGAATTATATCTTCACACAGCCTAATCTCAACCTTCGTCAGAGGAGGTGGATTGAAACAATCAATGATTTTGATTTGACCATCAACTACACTCCGGGCAAAGCCAATGTCATGGCAGATGCTCTCAGCCGAAAAGCTTATGTCAACAACCTCATGGTTGAAGAACAACAGCCTCTCTTGTGCGAGGAATTCCGCAAGCTCAACCTTGAAATTGTGGATCAAGGTTATCTTCTGAACCTTCTAGCAACACCTCTCTTGGAAGAAAAGGTTCGTTCCATTCAGCTTGGGGATCCTTACACTAAAAAGATCATCTCCAACATTCAACTTCCGAAGTATGAGTCTTTCCACGTAGATGACCAAGGCACTCTTTTCTTTGAACACTGGATGTTTGTTCCGAACTACCCGGGTTTAAGAGAGCAAGTTCTCAAGGAGGCGCATGATTCTGTTCTTTCTATCCACCCTGGCAGCACTAAGATGTACATGGACTTGAAAACACAATATTGGTGGCCTGGTTTGAAACGATATTGTGCCAAGTATGTCTCGGAGTGTGATGTCTGTCGCAGAGTTAAAGCTGTCCATCAGAAACCTTCTGGTCTTCTACAGCCATTGAAGCCTCCGGAATGGAAATGGGAGAAAGTAGAGATGGACTTCATCACTGGTTTTCCAAGGTCGCAAAAGGGCAACAATGCAATCTTTGTTGTCATTGACAGGCTTTCCAAAGTAGCTCACTTCTTTCCAGTCAAGGAAACAATTTCTGCAATTCAGTTAGCTGAGCTCTATATCAACAGAATTGTCTCTCTGTATGGAGTCCCTCTTGAGATCAGTTCAGACCGTGGAAGCATCTTCACTTCCAAGTTCTGGGGAAGTTTCCAAAATGCTTTGGGAACAAAATTAAACTTCAGCACAGCTTACCACCCTCAGTCGCAAGGACAAGTTGAAAGGATCAATCAGATTCTAGAAGATATGCTCCGTGCTTGCGTTATCTCTTTCAGCATGAAGTGGGAAGAATGTCTTCCTTATGCTGAATTCTCTTACAACAACAGCTTCCAGAAAAGTCTAAAGATGGCACCATTTGAGGCTCTCTATGGTCGCAAATGCAGAACTCCGATTGGTTGGTCGGGCGCAAGTGAAAGAATATTGTTTGGCCCCGACATTGTAACGCAAGCGGAGGAGAAAGTTCACATCATTCTTGAAAATCTAAAGATTGCTCAAAGTCGCCAAAAGAGCAATTATGACAGAAAGCACACATACATGGAGTATGTCCCTGGTGATCTCGTTTACCTTCGTGTCACTCCCATGAGAGGCACGCACCGCTTTGGTATCAAAGGAAAGCTGGCTCCTAGATACATCGGTCCTTTCAAAATTCGTGGAAGAAGAGGAGAAGTTGCTTATGCTCTTGAGCTCCCTGAACAACTCAAAGTCCATGATGTTTTCCACATCTCTCAACTCAAGAAGTGCTTCAAGGATCCCGGCTGGACCGTGGACCATGAACTAATTAATCTCCAAGAAGATCTGTCTTATCAAGAACACCCCACAAAAATTCTTGAAGTCGCGGAAAGAAGGACTCGCAACAAGTCCATCAAGTTCTGTAAGGTGCAGTGGTCGCACCATTCCGTTGATGAAGCCACCTGGGAACGTGAAGATGAGCTCCGTACCAAGTATCCTACCCTCTTTGAGTCTTCTTCTTCCTAGAATCTCAGGGCGAGATTCCTGTTTAGTGGGGGAGAGTTGTAGCATCCCAATTATCTAACAATTGTAATGCTACTTGTCCTAGTAAGATATTGGCTACTTCATATATATTATTGTTGCATCATAATTATATCATACTCATGTCATCATGCCACCTTGCATTTGAGCATCATATAAAACTCCTTTTCTTTTGGTTCTTCTCTCACATGCATTATTAGTTGTATTTGCCTCTTGATATTGTATGTGGTTATTGATATATTGTCTAAATTCCCAAGTTGAGTTGGGGGCATATCTTTTATTTCCATTCCACCACCTTTCTCTTCCACCACTTTATAATTCCACCATCCTACTAAACCATGAGCTTGTTTGTCTTTATTTTTGGTTTTATCTAGCTCATGGGCAATAGGGTGGATCTAGTCCTTTAAATTCTTTTGCTTGGCTTTATTCCATTTCTTGGAAATGCATGAGAATAATGCCATAATATTACTATTGTTTTCACAAAATAAATCATGGCATTATTATTTTTGCATGGGCCATGCCAAAGTACCACCACCTTTAGCCATTGGGTTTTCTTTTGGATTTAGTGATTCTTTTCTTTGTGTATCATCACCATCTTTACCACTCCTTTACTCTCATCAACATATATTATTTCAATTATCTTCATTCATGTTTTATATGAAGGTTTCTTCCCATACATCTTTCTTTCTCTTTTTCATGAATAGTTTTCCTCCACCTCATCTTAGCCTAAATCCAAGCCTTTTCTCTCACTCCCTAGCTAGCCATGTTCCATTATTCCAATATGCAAAAACTCTCCAAAATATTAATTCTTGGGCTGGTTTAAATCTAAAACAAATCAAAATATAAATCAAAACAGATAATAAAACAAAAAAGAAATAAAAAAGGAGAGAACCTTACCTGCAGCGCAGCCAGCAGCCCACTAGTGGCCTCGCCCATCGCGGCCCATCTCTCGGCCCACCTCCCCAGCCCGTACCGATTCGGCGCCGACGCCGCCCTATTCCTCTTCTCCCCCGTCTAACGCCGTCGCCCCCTCTCTCTCAGTAGCAAACGGAAGCAGCGGCGGGGAGCAGGTGGCCGTTCCCCCCACCATCTGCCGCGTCAGCTACGCCTCCCGCATGCTAGCCTCCTCCTTTTCCTCGCGCCGAGCTGCTTCCTCCCTAACCCTAGCTGCCTGCCCGTCCCTCTCTTCTCTCCTCCCTGCCGCCGCCAGTCTGAGGGCCCGTCGCCGTTGCCGTCCTCGCCGGTAACCGGGGACACGCCGGGAAGCGTCGCCGCAGACAGTGGACTCGACCCCGCTCGCTGGAAGACCCCAGGATCGCCCGCATCCGCCCACGACCGAGCGCCGCCTGCAGCACCGCCGCGTCCTCGCCGTCCCCTCCGCTCCGACCACCTCCTGCCTCGAGTCCTGTGGGGATCGATCGAGGTGAGCTTCCCCTCGTTCCCTCCTGTTTTCCCCCTCTTCTCGTGCCTAGCGCCGCCAGTAATTGGCCCCCGCCGGCGAGGTGCTCCGCCGTAGTGCAGACCGAGGTAGCGCTTTCCCCTTTGTTCGCCGACGAGCCCCGACCAGCACAGCCCGCCACCGCCGACCCTCCCTAAACGAAATCCGTAGCCGAAGCCTCCCTCTGCAACTTTCGTTTTGGCGGCCAGAGCTCTCTCGCCGCGGACGCGACGCCACCTTCGCCGGAAGTCCGCGCCGTCGTCAGTTGTCGTCGAGGTTCAGAGAAGACAGCGCTAGATTCAGACAGCGCTCGCGCGGCCGCTTTGCAAAAAGGACCCCCGCGCTATTGGTGATCACGCCCAGGTCCCCAGCAGCCCTAGTGTCCCCACCTGTCAGCCGCCGGGCAACTTGCAGAAAACCCCCCGGTAGACCCGGCTCTCAACCCGCGCTCTATCCTCGCTGCGCGACGGGCTTCACCCACGCCCCCTCGCTGTCACGTGGGGCCAGCTTCACCGTCGGGCACGCACGTCAGCCCCTCGGCTAGCCTCTGCCCCGGTGCAAAACGTTTTTCTCACGCGCGTGGCCCCAGTCCGCATTGTCCCCACCCGTCAGCGTCTAGGCTAGAGTTACCTGCGGTGTAAAATGATTTCCGTTTGTCTGTTTTTATTTAAACCTTTTCCAAATTGATTTAAATTCAAATCCAATTCAGATTTAAATAATTTTTAAAATACAAATCCAAATAATACAAGTAATATATGTTTAGGAATCAGAAAAATGTGAGGAATTCAAATATGCCATTCAAAATAATGTTTGAACACTTTAAAATTTCGAGATGATTAAAATTACAATAAAATGCCCGTTTCCTTAATTAATTAATAACTTTTGTTTTATAACTCCAAATTGAACAAAAAATATGTCTAAATCGATCAGCGCGACGAGCCCGTTCTATCTATGCAGTCCTTGTTCTGAATTGAAGCATGCATCATGTTGTTATTAAAAATCTGAACTGTTTATGACAATAAAACTTGGTTAAATAAATAATAAAATGCTTTCTTTCTTGTATCCACACCTCACCTTTGCCATGCTACTTTAATGCCATGCAAATTGTGCATCATTCATCATGGCATGCTTGTTTGCTTGTCGCATTTTAATTCATATGCTTGTGCACTTTATTTATGTTGGCCCTTGTTTGTTTGGTTCTTCTTCGAATAGACGCCCAGCAGGAGCATTACCAGGAATCACAGGAGTACTATCCAGATCCATCTCTCGCTTCAACTGAGCTGCCAGGCAAGCACTACCACATGCTTGCATACATACAATACCTATTGCCTCTATCTTATTCTTGCATCATTGAGTCGCGATTGCATTAAATTGAATCCCAAGTACTGCATAGCCTTTACTTTTAAACCCCACCGAAGCTTGTTCCTCCATCCCATGAGCCATTACTATAGGAGTTGTTTGAGCCAGGCGAGTCGTAGAAAAGCATGTGTAGGGTATGTGAGTGTCTGAGGAATAACGGGGTACCTAAACAACATAACCTGAGTAGTAATGGGATAACTAATGAAAGAGGCACCGGTGAGCAATATCTGCTATTTGGTTTTTCATGCTCACTTGTGTCCCGTAGGGCCCCGAGTACTTGATTCCTGTTCCTTGTTTATTCGCACTATCCACATCCGGGAGGCCTTATGGACCCCCCTGAGCCAGAGCTTGATTCATTCTTATTTCTTGGGTCCACAATTAGTTTGGGGCTTTATTACTATCCTATACTTATGCCATGTTACTGCTTTATTTAAGATTGTGCGAGGAGCACCTGTACTGTTTTGGATCGTGACCCGCTTTCGCTGTATCGACAAGCCCAGTCACACTTTCGGGTTCCCAGTCGTTTACCGCCGTCCACACAAACCTTGGGTCCGTCTCGGAGCCGGCCAACTTCGTTGCGGTAGCTTAAGGGGGTGGCCCCCTGAAATATTTCTGAATCCTGTGATTGCTTTGTCGTGAATGCCTCGTTGGGTTTTGATTTGGTTTTTCCGAGGTTGATCGAGTGTGTGTTGCTATTCGTGCACCCCTGCAGGGTAAATCTTTCTGAAAGCCGTGTCCGCGGTTATGGACGACTTGGAGCACAGTTTCTCGATCATAGACAAGTATAACTAAAGTGCCGCTCTTAATTTGTCTAAGTACTTGACTAGTAACTAGTGCAATACTCATGGAATGGTTAATAAAAACTGCCAACGGATGATGGGGGTTGTTCGTCCGCTTCCTCGTTGGTAAGCGAGGAGGAGGATGGATCTGTTAATTATACTGTTATAACTGTCGTTCTTAATTCATGGACTTCTGTCTATCATTCACCGAGGTAGTTACACTTATAATGGAAGTATTTATGGATGACTTTTCTGTCTATGGAACTTCGTTTACTAGTTGCTTGGATAATCTCAAAAGAGTTTTGTAGCGTTGTGAAGAAACTCTTGTTCTAAACTGGGAGAAATGCCATTTTATGGTCAAAGAAGGTATAGTCCTTGGACACAAGGTATCAGGTAAGGGAATTGAAGTTGATAGAGCTAAGGTTGAGGCAATAGAGAGAATGCCACAACCTAGGGATATTAAAGGTATAAGAAGTTTCCTTGGTCATGTGGGTTTTTATAGAAGGTTCATTAGAAATTTCTCTAGAATATCTAAACCTTTAACTAACCTCATGCAAAAGGGAATAAGATTTAACTTTGATGATAAATGTCTTGAAGCCTTTGATAGACTCAAAAATGCTTTATCTCGTGCTCCCATCATTAAACCACCTATTTGGGATAGAACCTTTGACTTAATATGTGAAGCTAGTGATGATGTTGTAGGAGTAACTCTGGGACAACATATTGGTCAGAGATTTAATATTATACATCATGCTAGTAGAACTCTTAATGGTGCTCAAAAGAACTACCCTAAGGAAGAAAATGAACCTTTTGTTGTATTTTTATCTTATGATAAATTTCATTCCTATATAGTTGATGCAAAGGTAAGAGTTCACACGGATCGTGATGGCTTAAAAGAACTCCTTGAGAGGAAAGATCATAAGCCAAGACTGATATGTTGGATTCTTTCACTTCAAGAATTTGAGTTGCAAATTATGTAGAGGCAAGAAATAAAGATGTTGGATGCAATGTCCATGATTACCCAACAAGACACTAATCTTGTTGAGAGGAACCTTAGTCCTGGTGATTTTTGTTTACGAGAATTATTCAATGAATTAAGGTCAACTCCTCCAAAAGAGAAGAAGTCTTTATTGTGGGAGGAACTTTTCATCCCCGAATAAACAATGGTAAGTGCAAGGTAAGTGTTCTTACCCAAATAAGTGATTTGTTTTCACATTTTTACTTTTGAAAATTCTGCCTTTGAATTCCTTGTGTTTTTTCTGAAGTTTTAGAGGGGTTTTACCAACTATACATGCGGATCTATACGACCGGAGAGGAAGCTCCCGCCGTATAGTTGGTCGTTAAACTCTCTGTATCATCTTCGTGAAATTATTTTCGCTATTTGAGCCTATATGGTCGCAATTATACGACCGGAGCTAAAAATTCCGGCCGTATAGTTGGTCGTTAAACTCTCAGATGGTTTTTGTTTTGGTGCCTGTATCTATACGGTCACAACTATACGACTGGAGCCAAAATTCCAGCTGTATAGTTGGTCGTTAAACTCGCAGACACTTTTCCGTTTGATCTTTCGTTTATTCATCTTAAAAAACGTTATTGTCGGTTCCGAGTTGTGATTTAATCGACCTGGACTCAAGATATTTGGAAATATCTGCCCGGAACCAACTATACGGTTGGAGCTATACGAGCCGCGCCCGTATAGTTGGTCGTTACGCAGTAGGAAACTTCCAAATTCGTGATTTCTTTCCCTGTTTTGTTTAGATTCTTTTCTTGGGCGATAATTTGGCGTTTCTCGCGAGTTTTACCAACCTCTGACCCCCTTATATACTGCCATTGTCTCTCTCTGTAATCATAATCTATAGGAACTAATCTAGCAATGCGCTATCCAGTCCTAGGCCGTGGAAAACCTATGGGGCTCATTTCTCCTTCCAGGGACCGCTCTAGTAGCCCGTCCATGGAGGACGATGACGAGGAGGTGGAGAGGTTTAGCCCGAGGTACAAGGAGTATGTCGATCCAAGCTACTTCAAGAACGATTCCGATGATGACGTGTTTGACGTCTACATCTGTCGTAACATCTATGATCCACCAGAGATCAATTAGGCGGCGATGAAGAAAGCTCAACAAGAGAGAAGATTGCAAGGCGCATGGGAAAGGGCGCGTGGAGACGGTCAAGTTCATCACTACGGATCAAAGGCCGCACAAGCATAAGGAATTATCTAATATTGGTGCAGGTGCTAGCAAGGGAGCCGAGGTACCACTCGCTAAGCCAACCATTGGTGCTCGTATGAAGGTCAAGCCTCAAGAAGAGTGGAGGTGCGGTTTCCACTTCCCTGATCCATCAATTATGGATGAGGAAGAAAAAGTTGTTCCCAGGACCAAGGATCGTGTGCGGGCATTGGAGATATATCAGAAGTAGGAGCTACTCCATCGTGTTGAAGTCCGCCACCATCTCAATGAGATGGAGAAGAAGGAAGACCTCCTTCCATTGATGACTAAGCTCGCAGATAGAGTGGACACTTTGTAGTCTGATTTGTGGAGGTGCTACAGCCGCATAACTACTTTGGAGGAGACCAACAAGAAGCTACGCACCGTGGTGTTACATGCCATGGCACCACAATGATCTACAACAATCATGGTATCAAATAATCGCAAGGGATTATTTGATCCCGCCTAGCTTGATTCCAAGCTTGGGGAGATCTTTAAGACCTTGTAATCTATCTTATAAGTTTTTATTACTATTTTCGCATTAGTTCAAACTAGCAATAAAGTTTGCATCATTAGAATTCCTTTCAGAAATAGTTGATCCCTTTTATGAAATTCCGAGTTTATTATTATATATGGAGCAATATTGAGTTTGTGTGTGCTTTATTGATATATGAATGGCTTGAGTATAATTTTACTTGCACTTGATGATAGTAATAGGAGTCTTCCACACCATTGGTATTAATGGAACACCTAAAGATAATTTAGTCAATATGCTGTAAGTCTACGGTTTGATTTACAAAGAAAAATTATCTATACACTTAAATTGAAAAAGAAACCTTGAACAAAGGAAAATGAAAGTGCTATCAAAATGGAATGAGAACAAGTTGAGGTAAAATCTCCAAGTCATAAGAATGCTTCATATACAATTGGAATTTGATAATTGAGATCGTTAAACTTTGAATTCCTACATGAAGTGGAATGTATGGCTAGCTCCTTTGCACAACACTTAAACAAAAGTGTGAGCATGCATACAAAAGAAAAGAAAAAGAAGAAGAAAAAGAGCGAATGTGCAAAGAGCAAGCAGGCATATACCACTATATTGTAGTATGACAAAGAGACACTTTTGAGATTCTGAATCCCAAGTGAATATGTTGATCCTAAAACACTTGGGACTACCTCGCTAACTCATTCGGTTGAACCGGATACTTTTACATTATATTGAGATTCATCTTTTATGAACTGTTGATAACTAAGGTGTGGAAGCCTGCTAATACTATTCAGATGGTTCAAGTAAGATAATATTCATGAACTTATTCCTATGTATCGTACATAATAAACACATGTTGCAATTGCCTCATTTTTTTATCGACTCGGCTTCATGAATATGAGGATCACATCCATTAAGCTAAAACTTGCTCGGGACAAGCAAGAGTCTAAGCTTGGGGAAGTTGATGAGTGCATATTTGCATCATGTTTATATTATTATTTTGCATTATAGATGTAGGATCTTGGTATTCTACGGCGCTCGCGCGCACATTTTATGTCTGTTTTCACCAAGATCATGACAGATGATGGATCCAATGGATAGAATTCTTAGCGCAATTGTACTATGGAGAAAAGGAGTCAAAGACAACGTAAATCGCTTATTTGGGAAATATTAATTATACCAGAAGAAAACCAGAAGCGAACAAGGGAGGCAGAGAGTCCAACGACTAACTATACGACTAGAGCAATCTTTTCCGCCGTATAGCTCCGGCCATATAGTTGGCGCCACCTTCGCCTCGTCAAATAGTTTCACCCCGTGCAATTGGTTCGAGGAGACGACATATAGAACACCCAGAAATCGCAGAAACCTCACCTCCAGAAGGCATCTGGAGGAGGAACTCATCCACAAGGGATCCATCTTCGCCCTGCGCAGATCCGGGAGGCTAAGGCATCGATCTTCATCATCCACTACTGCATCACCACCATCTCCATACATCCCATCTACATCTTGTCTAGATCTTGTTGTAATTCATGTACTCATTGTGGATTTATACAAGTACTATTCATCTACGATTGATTTCCATTACCATTGCTATGATGCTGATTTCCTCCATGTCTGAGTAGATCATTAGTTCTTGGAGAGATGGAGAAACCCTAGTATGATATTGAAATAAGATAAAGTCAATTATGATACTCATCGATGTGACTATGTTTAGATTTTCTACATCTTGATGTTGAGAGAAGTCGACCTCTCGATATTTGCCTCTCGTGGGGACTTGATGGTGAGGAAACTAATTGTTGGTAGACAGAGGTGTGTTAGCACTTACAGTGACTATAAAGTTGTTGGCACCCCTTACGTATCAACTTGGGAAACCGAGAAAACTCATGGAACACTATCCATGCCATGGGATACGTCCTACGGGATTACGTCCCTTAATAACACAGTAATTCGATTGATATCGATTGCTAACTGTTGTGGTTATGAGGATGATGTGAGTAGCGGTTGCTGCCTATTTGTCCAAATACAGAATTCCTCCCACACATACATAGTTGAGAATCTTCATGATGATAATCTTTATCTTAGATCCTTATAATACTAGTGGTGTATCCGCTACTCCCTGAGAACGCCTTTTCCCTACTGCAGTTCCAGTCTCTCTTACATACGCGATACTTACTTTATGTACTCAGTTGTTTTACTTCTACTTTATTATTGCTCTTATACCCAAAACCGCAAAACACCTTTTTACACAATACTCATATTTTATCTTGTCACTTAGAACTTTATCTAGCATTATTATCATAATATTTCTTTCAAGAGTTATTAGACTTCAGACTCCTACTCCTTGCGCAATCGATATATTTATTTTGAAACTAGCTAGAAACGACCTGTGCACTTGCAGTCATCAGAGACGCAACAACATTTTGGAACTGAAAAAGATAAGAAGACAAATCAGAACATGATCCAGAGTTGGCGAAGAGCCAGGAGATGTTGTCCTTGCGTTTTGATGTTCAGGATGACATTCTGAACCTCCGTCCAAAGGTCAACGAACTTGCTGAGGTTCTCCATAGAGAGTTAGAGCATCTCCAAGAGCATTGGTACATTTAACGCAAATTGCTAAAACCTGATTTTTTTTAGTAACCGAGCTAAAAAAGTTGCTCCAATAGCATTGATATATGTGGTCCCCAACAGAAAAATTTAGGAAGCTTGATTTGTTTTGTAGTTCGATTGGCAAATGTGTCGATCCAAAGCCACATTGGTAAAACTCAAGTGGTCTCTACTATGATAATTTGTGGAATGATCACCTTTGTCTCCGGATCGGCTTTGTGTTAAATAGAGAGCCACACGGCAGATTACATCGGGAGGTTTTACTGAGAGGGAGAGATAAGGGGAGATCGACGTGATCTTATCAATACGATCAGGTTCGTTTACAATATATGGTAACCACCTAATCTATCTCCTCATCTTTCTACAACTCGGTAGTCTAGAGAAAACACGTTACATTAATGTTGTTACATAATTCCAACACCCCTCCTCAATCACAAACTTCCTTGAGGTTGAGATTGTATTTGAACATCGCGAACTGCCGTGTAGGTAAAGTCTTGGTGAAGCCATCTGCCACCTGATCCTTTGAAGAAATGAAGCAGGTATCTAGCTGCTTATTAGCAACTCTTTCTCTCGCAAAATGAAATTCTATCTCAATATGTTTTGTTCTTGCATGGAAAACAGGATTAGCAGAAAGATAAGTAGCTCCCATGTTATCACACCACAGACATGCAATTTGCTTTGTTTTAATACCAATTTCTCTTAAGAGAGATTCTATCCATATTATCTCAGCTGTAGCATTTTCTACAACTTTGTATTTAGCCTCTATGCTTGAACTAGAGAGCGTTGCTTATTTCCTAGCACTCCAAGAAATCAAGTTAGATCCAAAATAGACAGCAAAACCTCTTGTGGACCTTATATCATCGATACAACCTTCCCAGTCAGCATCTGAAAAGGCACTCACTAGAGTAGATGAGGATTTACTAAAGGTTAATCCAAGACTTGTAGATCCTCTGATATACCTTAGTATCCTCTTTACAGTAGTCCATAGTGGGTGCATGCAAATACTGACATACCTTATTGACAGAAAAAGCAATATCTTGCCTTGTAAGGGTCAAGTATTGGAGTGCTCCAACAATGCTCATGTATCTTGCATATTCATCTAGTCCAAGATGATCTCCTTCAGTGGCTGACAGTTTTCCTGAAGATGACAGTGGTGTAGGAGCTACTTTGGAATCCTTCATGCAAACTCTGGTTAACAAGTCAGAGGCATACTTTTCTTGGGTTAGTGTAATTCCATCATTAATTTTCTTAACTTCTATTCCCAAGAAATAATGCAAATCTCCTAGATCTTTCAAGGAAAATGATACACTCAAATCTTGAAGAAGTGAAGTGATGGCCTTGTTGCAAGAACCATGGACAATGATATCATCAACATATACCAGTACAGAATTTTTGATACCTGACTTGTTGTAAATAAATAGTGATGTGTCGGCCTTGGATGGTGTGAAATCAAGTTCCTGAAGTTTTGAACTCAATTTGGCAAACCATGCTCTTGGTTCTTGTTTGAGTCCATACAATGATTTATCCAATTTGCACACATGATATGGTGCTTTAGGATCTTCATAACCAGGTGGATGCTTCATGTATACTTCCTCTTCCAGAACACCATGGAGAAACACGTTCTTCACATCTAGTTGCCTTAAGCTCCATCCTCTAGAAACTGAGACAGCTAAAACAAGTCTAACAGTAGCAGATTTAACAACGGGACTAAAAGGGTCCTCATAATCTATGTCGTAGTGTTGTTAAAAACCTTTAGCCACTAACCTAGCCTTGTATCTATAAATGGTGCCATCTGCTTTTCGTTTAATCCTATACACCCATTTACAGTCTATGAGATTAATGCCTTGTTTGTGAGGTACTAAATACCAAGTTTTATTTTGAACTAAAGCTTTGTACTCATCGTTCATAGCAGTTTTCCAATGTTTATTTTCTAATGCTACTTGCAAATTTTCTGGCTCATCAGATGAACAGGAGAGGCCGTAGCGTACTGTACCATCCGTGTATACCTTTTCCTTCTTTTTACCAGCGGTTGATCGAGTACGATGTACGTGAGCTGCTGGATTAGGAGCTGCTGGATTAGGAGCTGCAGAAGATCCCGCCCTTTGTTGTGTGTTCGGTGAAGTGGGCGGTGCAGAATATCCTGGACCCTGGTGCTGCATCGCATCCTGGCGAGCATGCGATTGGCCACGAGTGGGAGCGGGAGCCTCGCTGATTGGCCCGCCAAGTGCGATGGCGATAGGCCGCATATGGTCGGGAAACCGCGCGTGGGTGCGAGAGCGACAACAGGCCCACCTGATCCTGCACAGCCCCGATGCGGTTCTGAGGAGCCGCTTTAGGTGGTCGCAGTGTCGCCTTAACGTTTTGATGTCTGACTCATGGTGGAGGTCGACGCTGAGTCACGAGATGTGGGTGACACGGAGTCAGTCGAACTGGTGGACACAAATCCTAAAGCCGATTCGACCGGAATCTCAGGCATATCAGCCTCAGTTTCCGTGCTGCGTGTGTCGCCTAGCGATGAGTCCTCCTGATTGCTATCTTCCTCCATTTCAATACTGTTTTGCACAGTATTTTCTCCTGGTGCTGCTACTTCTGTCACCTGAGGAACAATGAGGGGAACAAAACTGGTGGAATCATTAAATGTTAGATCAATGCATCCTGACCCCCCTTGATCTATTGTCGAGTTTTGTAGAGAATCGGGTAGAAGCAGAATCTCGCGTCGGAGGAGAGCACCAGCGTTGGGATGAAGCTTAGAGAAAGGAAACACAGACTCATCAAATACAACATCTTTGGATATGTAGACTCGCCCTGTTGCAACATCAAGACACTTGAAACCCTTGTGCATGTTACTATAACCGATGAACACACATTGTTTGGACCAAAACAAGAGTTTGCGAGTGTTATATGGATGAAGGTTTGGCCAATAGGCATAACCAAAAATACGAAGAGAGTTATAGTCTGGTATTTCTTTGAGGAGACGCTCCATAGGAGTATCATTATCAATGACCTTAGAGTGAATCATATTAATCAGATGTGTGGCGGTCATGAAGGCTTCATCCCAAAATTTGAGTGGCATGGATGCATGTGCAAGTAGTGAGAGTCCTACTTCAACGATATGGCGATGCTTACGCTCTGCTGATCCATTTTTCTGGTGTGCATGTGGGCAGGACACATGATGTGAGATGCCCACTTTTTGAAAGAAAGGGTTGAGTTTTTCATATTCTCCTCCCCAGTCAGTTTGCATTGCAATGATTTTTTATTGAATTTACGTTCAACAAGGTTTTGAAAGTTTTGAAAGACTTGAAACACTTCAGATTTCTTTTTGAGAAGATAGATCCATACAAATTTGCTATAGTCATCAATGAAGCTTACATAGTATGAAAAACGACCAACAAAGGTAGGTGCCTTTCCCCATACACCAGAGAAGAAAAGTTCTAAGGGGGTTGTTGACACACTAGTGGATCTATTGTAAGGAAGTTGATGAATTTTTGCTCTTTGGCATGAATCACACACAAACTCAATTCTAGACCTACTGGAATAAGGGATCTCAAACTTGCTAACAACTTGTTGAACGGTTTTGAAGGAAGGATGACCCAAACTATCATGCCAACGTGAAGCTGAAGGCTTGGTGGTGCTAAGGACTAGTTTATTTTTGCTTGATGACGTTGACACTAGTGGATAAAGACCCTGTATGCATCTACCTTTAAGAAGTACTTTCTTCGTTGCCTGATCCTTCACATGGAAAAACCAAGGGTGAAATTCAACATAGACATTATTTTCAAGAGTGAAGCGATGGATGGAGACAAGACTTTTTGTGGCTGATGGAACATGAAGGACTATACGAAGATGTAGTTGTTTATAAGGGGAGTCAATCAATACATGACCAACATTGCTAATGTTCATACCTGTCCCATTTGCCGCATGAATCTTGTCGTGGCCATCGTACTTCTCCTTCATGGTGAGCTTGTTTAGCTCACCGGTGAGGTGGTTGGTTGCGCCGATGCCGCCGTACCAGTTGGTGTCGACACCATAGGAGGCAGCGTTGGCCCCCTTTTCTTCTTCCTCCTCGTCATCAGAGTAGCGGTGCCAGCACATCTAGGCGTCGTGTCCTGGCTTCTTGCAGATTTGACAGGCAATGCGATCACGGTCGTTGCCGCTTGTGGCGTCCATTGCGACCACCTTGTTGGGGTCGTCCTTGACCACGGCCGTAGCCGCGGCCTCCATCGCGTCCGTGGTATGGTCCTCTCCGCCACCATCATCTCGCCCGCTGCGTCCACCATGTATGTAGGCAGCAACGTTGGTAGAGGCCGTGACATTAATGTCGACGCCGATCATCTGCATGTGATTATCATATGCCGTTACCTGGCCGTAGAGATCTCCCACGGTGAGCTTGTTGGTGGGTTTGGCCCCAATGGAGGCTAAGAGAGGGTTATAGGGGTCATCAAGCCCGGCGAGGAGGTACTCCACCAGTTTGTCCTCCTCGATTTTTTGGCCCGCGGCTGCGATCTTGTCCGCCGTATCCTTTGATACGTTGCAAACGTATCTATAATTTTTGATGTTCCATGCTTGTTTTATATCTACTTTCTTATGTTTTGTCCATACTTTGGAGTACTTTTACACATTTTATGGAACTAACCTATTAACAAGATGCCACCGTGCCATTTGCCTGTTTTCTGTTGTTTTTGGTTCCAGGAAAGTCAGAAAATGAATATTCTCGGAATTGGATGGGACAAAAGCCAAAGTCAATATTTCCCCGAGGGGAACACGGAGCCAGAAGACGAGACGGAGAGGGGCCAGGGGATGGCCACACCACATGGCCAGGCCTGGCCCGTGCCTGGGGGTGGTGCAGCCGCCTCGGGCACCCCCTCGGCCTCCCCTTTCGCCTATAAGAAGCCTCGGATACAGAAACCCTAAGTACCTGATCAAAATTCCACGAAAGAGTCTGTAGCCGCCGCCATCTCCATCCCTAGATCGGGAGGGATCTGAAGCTCTTCCCGGCACCCAGTTGGAGGGGAGAGATCACCTTGGAGGCGTTCTTCATCACCATGCCTGCCTCCGGTGTGATGCGTGAGTAGTTCATCCTTGGACTACGGGTCCATGTAGTAGCTAGATGGTTGGTTCTTCTCCTTTGTGCTACCATGTTTAGATCTTGTGAGCTCCGTTCATGATCAAGATCATCTATTTGTAATCCTACATGTTGTGTTTGCAGGGATCCTATGGATATTGAGATGCTATTTTAGATTGATTATTGATTCTATCATTTCTTTGTTATTTGTGATCTTGCATGCTCTCCGTTGTTAGTAGCTATCTTGGCCGAGTAAATGCTAGCAACTCCAAGCGGGAGTATTTATGCTCGATAGTGGGTTCATGCCTCTAGGAATCTGGGGAAGTGACAGAAATTTCTAAGGTACTAGATGTGCTGTTACTATTAGGGAGAAAACAACAATCCTTTGTTCATAGAACAATCATATTGTTTACTTTACACACTTTTCTTAATGCAATTATCTGTTGCTTGCAACTTAATACTAGAGGGGGTTCAGATGATAACCTGAAGGTAGATTATTAGTCATAGATGCAGTTGGATTATGGTCTATATATAATGTTGTAATTGTTGGGGATCGGCGCAGAAAACAAAAAATTTCCTACGGTGGAACCCCAGAAACTAGCTTAGGATCTATCTATGTAGTAATGCGGTAACGGCCGATGCGTAGAGAGTACATACCCTTGTAGTCTGTACGCGGTTAACGTTCCGCGAAGAACGTGGTTGATGTAGTCGTACTCGAAGCTGACCTCAAGGTCACGAAGCTCCTCGCAGGTCACTCCTTGCTCCTTTTTGATCTTCATCATCTTCATCGTGCAACAGCTCCGGCTCACGACATTCTAGCGCCCCAAGTGTTGCGCCTCGTGTCTTCGTACACATCCCGTGCACGATGAGACCTCCGGCTCCCTGATCCTGCCGGGAGTGCGGAAGTTGATATCCAGCTAGGAATCCCTACAGCGCAACGGCGTACTGCAGGTGTGCCTCGATCGCACAGCCCAGACTTGGGGCCATGGTCACAAGGGCTAGAGAGAGAGAGGGAAGGAGGAAGTCAACCAAAGGACTTCTCCAAATATTGGTGTATATGGTGTGTTTAATCCCACCCATGGGCACCCCTTTATATAGGCGGAGGGGGTGTGCCCTCCCTATTGGGTTAGCCATGTGGGACTAATACTAAAGGAAAAAGTCAGCTAATTTTCGGACTGCCAAATGGGCCAAAAGTACTCAGCCCAAATAGCAAACATAAAATAAACTAAAAAGAAGAAGAGAAGCACGAGCCAGCCAGCCGGGTGGGCCGGCCTGCCCACCGGCGGCCCAGCAGCCCCCGCGGTGGCAGCCTGGCGAGGCAGCCCGTGTGCAGGCGGTAGTAGCTGGCCTCGGGTGGGCCGGCTCCCGCCCCACGAGGCCCACAGCAGCGAGCGGCCTACGCCCGCTCCCCGCCCCGCCCGGGTGGGCCGGCTGCCACGGCGGCCTAGCTTGCGTCCGCTTGGCGTGGCCCTGCTACGTGCTGCCCTGTGCGGCGGCATTTATCTGCCGCCCACGGGGCTGGCTATTTTTCTTTTTCCAATTCTTTTTCTGCAGCTTTTTCTTCTAGGCCTTTTCCCTCCGGGATTTGGCCTAATAAAAAAGTTGCCTTTATAAATCTTAATCTAAATATTATTTATTAATTCACAATTAACATATAATAAATATATATTTAAATTCCCATTTATCCAAAAACACTTTTTCGGTCTTTTCCTTTATTCTTTCTCCGAATAACTTCGGATCTCTCCGCGCAACGATTCCGACTTTCTCTCTTTCTCTACTGTGATTCCGTCTTACGAATGATCGCTCTCATCGTACCCTTAAGTGTATCCTCTCACGGCTCAGGAATGCTCTAAACATGATCTGTATCAATGATCAACAGAGGGACCAGGGATGTCCATGTGACCCCTATGCATTCCTGATGACAATGTCGTTTGAACCGTCTCAATGTAGCATCCTCTTCCTTTTGTTTCTCGATACAACTTGTCCGAGATCCGATCATTGGTATCCCATACCTTGTTCAATCTCGTTCTCAACAAGTTATGTTTTCTTGTTATCGTGATATTACATCCCCGTGACCTAGTCATATGTTGCAACATTTATAGATGTAATCTTACCAAGTAGGCCTTATGTATCTTTATCCGTCATGTGGGCGAACAAATCCCGGTCTTGCAGTCACATGTCATCTACTGTTCCTTCGGAATACCCAATGTACACCTTTATGGCCACCACGTTACCAGATGACGGTTGATGCAGTCTAAGCAGCCTAGGGAAACAGTGAGTAATATGAGCTCACGGTCTAAGGAGAAAGTCTAGGTATAGCTGTTGCAACAATGAACTATATGACTTGATCGTGTTGCAATCCTTCGAGGAATGTCCAACCACTCATTCTCCAATGACAAGATCTCGTTGTCAGTCGGCATAAATGCCCATGATCTTGAATCCCAGATCATCTTCGTGACCAACGAACTAGTATGAATAGAGGCTACTAGGGACTTGGTTGTTTCATACCACACCTGTACCAATGTTTCTACTTGGCATAGTTATAGCACAATATGAAACTATTATAAACTAATTGAGATATGACAATAAAAACCTATTTATTATTTGCCTCTAGGGCATATCTCATGGGAAACGTCATGTCCATGTTCTGTTTTACCAGATCATTATGTCTTTTGCAAATCGTTAATGTCTTCCTAATTTTGACATTCATACCATTATCGTATAATGGGTCAAAGCATTTGTTTGGCAACAAAGCGAGACTTTTGTTTCTAGTGTGTATGATGACGGTCGTTCTCACTGTTGTCATCTAAACTTCAAAACACACTTTGCTATATTTTGTGTATATACTATAGTCATGTCAGCAGAACGAGGCCTGATTCCAGGAGCTTACAGTGACATTAGATCAACCTCGAGGGCTTTCTCATGGGCACTGGGCCCTAGGACACATCATTCTACGTTAAAAGCGAACTAGCCCCGCCACAACATTATACATCACATCAGATGCAGCCTTTATACTTCTATATCTATGTAGATCCTAGTGCATGAAATGCAACTATGCCACATACATTGCTTCTTCCCATTTATGTACAAACTTAATTCTGGTTCAGTGATCAGCTCAGGGATCACTTAAAGACAAGTTCTTACAGTTAAGACTTTGTCCTACTAACCAGAACCTTGGGTCACTTTATGTCGAGTATACAAGATGGTTATATGAAAGAACCTATGACTGAGGCATAGGAGATGCAACGCATCTCTTTCTTTCAACCATAGTTGCAATACTAACTCAATGCTTCATATAGTAAGAACTTCTTTCTTACCCTGTTCCATTCTAAACTTCTTCAGAATCTTGTTTAGGACATTCTGAACATCTTTCAGAATCAAGTCCGGGAAGCATTCGACATTTAGTGTTTATTAAACTCACCAATCTATCTTGATAGATCTTATTGTTTAATAACTTCAACTTCATCCTTATTTATCTAACTTAAATATTATTAACACCAATCACATCATTCACATATGTCGTCCACATATCCCAGAATGATTTCACGCTCCCACTCAAATATGACAATCATGTTTGAGATCCAGGGATTTCACTTAGCTCCCACTCAAAATATGTTAGTTACATATTATGAATTAGCCAAGCTAATTCGCTCCCACTCAAATCTTAGGTCCTCTCGATAATCTTGGAAATTCCAAAATTCTTTGATCATCATCAAAACGAGAATTCCACTAACGAGATTTCAATGACTATTCATTTCTCGTACTTAGGTCCATCACGCTTATTTGTATTTCGTAGTTATGTCTTGTTCAAAACATGACAAGTGAATCAATAATATAATTCCACAAACTTGTAGAATATATAGTTGAATCCTACTTTCTTTAGTAAAAGTATTCACTTGAAACTTTATGATCATTATCATTGGTTTCTCCTCTATTTGTAGAGTTTGGCTTCACGAAACAAATTCCGCTACGCCACTCAACAATTCGGAGGTAAGGTCAAATACCTTGTTTTGATCTTTTACTTTCTTCCACCTGTATCTTCATCAAGACACATCAATTTAGGACAACAACAAGTTTGCCCCTTGTGGAAGATGCATTCATAGCTTCCTAAGAATGCTCTACAAAGACTTGTTTATTCGCCACGATTTCGACTTATCGAAATCTCCAGAAACTCGAACATGCCATAACACTTATGGTGTTGTTTCCACGAATCTTTTAGATGTTCCTTTGTATTTCAAATGAGTGTTTGCTTATTTTGATCTTTAACTCTAAATGACAACTACAACCCTGATAAGAGATAATATGTATCTAATACAAAATGGTTATGATGTTTAGATATTTCAACATAGTTTGAATTCGTCCAATTATCATAATTTGTGAAACATCTTTCACAAGTCCCTTTATGCTAAACTTAACTTGAATACCTAAGTCATGTCGATCGAATCGAAGAGACTTGTTAATTCAGTTAATTCAATATCCCATTTAGTTATAAAATCATTTGAACAATTCAAATCATTTCAAACTTCATGTTTCATTAAGTAAATACACTTATTCACTTAAGTCCACAATAAATGATTTCCACTACTTGTTGAAAATGTGATACATCACTATGTATAAGATTCAACATTTCTCCGCATATCACCATTCTACCAGAATGCGGAGTTTTAGTCATTCTGCCTAAGAGGCATGGTTTTGCAATGTCTCTAGATTAAGCATCTAGGACCCCGATCTTTCATAAAGAACCTGCAATAACCAAAATGACTTAAACTATAGTGTCTTTTCATTATTAAGCTTTGGATATCTTTTAGCATTCTAATCCTTTATAAATGTTTATACTATTATCATTAACATAGTGATAAGAATAACTTGTTTGTAATCATAATGTGACCATAAGGTATTGTTCATAAGAATAGTACAAACTGGCTTGTAACTTTTTCATATGAATAATCGTCTTGCCAAAAGCAAGACACACAAACAAGGATTACAAATTTATATTCAAGTTCACTAATCCAAATGACAAAATTTGAGGAAAGAGGTGATGTTGGCCATCAACTGATTTGCTTGCCGTCATCAAGTCACGTTGCCTCAAAACCAGCAATTCTCAAACAGATCATCCTGTTTTCACAAAACGGGACAAGTATCAAAATACTTTGAAAACTGCAATGAGTTCTGCAAGAACCACATTTATAATATGTATATCTTATATATAATCCATGACCTCCATTTGCAATCAAGCCCTTCTAAGAGTTCTTAACTCTAATGCAAGATCATTAAGTGTTTTCCAAATATTCTGGAGTCATCGAATTATCTCCTAATGGTTGTTGTATCAATAAGAGAAGATCACCTTTTACGAGGATATCCCTCAGGCGTGGGTATTAATCTATGAAGTTGTACCCTTTTGCTAAGTTCCATATTAAGCAATATATTCCCATGGTCGCAAAGGACCTCAACGGGATAGGCCAAGGTCTACTAAGATATTTGCAAACAGACATCTAGACTAAGTTTATAATAAGAGATCAATTTATAATTGGTCTCCCCTAAAACGGTCATCCCCTGGACGATTTTAGTGATCGCATGATCCCTATCCTCTACACCTCCCTCGATCATCACGGCCATCAGTGCATTATCAAAGGTAGGCATTCAACAATGCCAATCACATCATCCATGTGACTCATGCTCGATCTTTTGATCTCTTGTGTTTCGAGGCCATGTCTGTACATGCTAGGCTCGCCAAATCTAACTTGTGTGTATTCGTTGTGCAACATGGCTTACACCCACTGTATGCGAACTTAGATATGTCTGACACCCAGGTCTGTAACCCTAGATCGCCTCATACCGAAGAACTTTCTTGGTGGTGCACACACAAGGGGAACACAGAACATTGGAATTGAATAGGGATTATCTTATTTGCTACCATTGAGTATCTAAATACTAGCACACAATAAGATGTAAAAACTGGTATCAACATCATATGTATAATGTGATATGATATGGTCTTCTTGCGCCTTGATCTCCATCGAGCGCTCCGGCATGATCTCCATCGTGCCCTTGGTTTGACGCCAAGTCCACGACGCCGCCACCAAGTCGTCCATCGGAATGATGACTATTACTATACTACTTAGTAACATAAAAGTAAACTACTTTACCTTCGTATCGACAATGCCATATCATAATCACATGCCCCCTGCAAAATAAAGTTAGACGCCTCTACTTTATCTATTGCAAGTTTTATGTGGTTATTAGGGCTTTCGTACTAGAACCGTTTCTAAACTATGAACTTTCCAACCACAACATGGATCCGTCAGTTGTCTCTACTACACCCCTTTCGGGGCCCTCTATTGTAAATGCTATATCAACTATCGAATGAGAGACAGACACCCGCTAGCCACTTATATGGTACAAGCCGTATGTTGAGTGTGGAACCAGTCTCGCGTACGAATACGCGTAAGGTCAGTCTGGGCCGCTTCATCAAACAATACCACGATATAAGCAAGTACACGTTAGAGGGTAACAACTAAGGAATCAATGCCCGCACAATACTTGTGCGTACTGGCCGTACAGCACTCCTACGCATAGATCGGCTCTGATACCACTGTTGGGGATCGGCGCAGAAAACAAAAAATTTCCTACGGTGGAACCCCAGAAACTAGCCTAGGATCTATCTGTGTAGTAATGCGGTAACAGCCGATGCGTAGAGAGTACATACCCTTGTAGTCTATACGCGGTTAACATTCTGCGGGGAACGTGGTTGATGTAGTCATACTCGAAGCCGACCTCAAGGTCACGAAGCTCCTCGCAGGTCACCCCTTGCTCCTTTTTGATCTTCATCAACTTCATCGTGCAACAGCTCCGGCTCACGACATTCTAGCGCCCCAAGTGTTGCGCCTCATGTCTTCGTACACATCCGATGCACGATGAGACCTCCGGCTCCCTGATCCCGCCGGGAGTGCAGAAGTTGATATCCGGCTAGGAATCCTTACAGCGCAACGGCGTACTGCAGGTGTGCCTCGATCGCATAGCCCAGACGTGGGGCCATGGTCACAAGGGCTAGAGAGAGAGAGGGAAGGAGGAAGTCAACCAAAGGACTTCTCCAAATATTGGTGTATATGGTGTGTTTAATCCCACCCATGGGCACCCCTTTATATAGGCGGAGGGGGTGTGCCCTCCCTATTGGGTTAGCCATGTGGGACTAATACTAAAGGAAAAAGTCAGCTAATTTTCGGACTGCCAAATGGGCCAAAAGTACTCAGCCCAAATAGCAAACATAAAATAAACTAAAAAGAAGAAGAGGCAAGCACGAGCCAGCCAGCCGGGTGGGCCGGCCTGCCCACCGGCGGCCCAGCAGCCCCCGCGGTGGCAGCCTGGCGAGGCAGCCCGTGTGCAGGCGGTAGTAGCTGGCCTCGGGTGGGCCGGCTCCCGCCCCACGAGGCCCACAGCAGCGAGCGGCCTGCGCCCGCTCCCCGCCCCGCCCGGGTGGGCCGGCTGCCGCGGCGGCCCAGCTCGCGTCCGCTTGGCGTGGCCCGGCTCCGTGCTACCCTGTGCGGCGGCATTTATCTGCCGCCCACGAGGCTGGCTATTTTTCTTTTTCCAATTCTTTTTCTGCAGCTTTTTCTTCTAGGCCTTTTCCCTCTGGGATTTGGCCTAATAAAAAGTTCCCTTTATAAATCTTAATCTAAATATTATTTGTAATATATTAATTCACAATTAACATATAATAAATATATATTTAAATTCCCATTTATCCGAAAACACTTTTCCGGTCTTTTCCTTTATTCTTTCTCTGAACAACTTCGGACCTCTCCGCGGAACGATTCCGGCTTTCTCTCTTTCTCTACTGTGATTCCGTCTTGCGAATGATCACTCTCATCGTACCCTTAAGTGTATCCTCTCACGGCTCGGGAATGCTCTAAACATGATCTGTATCAATGATCAACAGAGGGACCAGGGATGTCCATGTGACCCCTATGCATTCCTGATGACAATGTTGTTTGAACCGTCTAAATGTAGCATCCTCTTCCTTTTGTTTCTCGATACAACTTGTCCGAGATCCGATCATTGGTATCCCATACCTTGTTCAATCTCGTTCTCAACAAGTTATGTTTTCTTGTTACCGTGATATTACATCCCCGTGACCTAGTCACATGTTGCAACATTTATAGATGTAATCTCACCAAGTCGGCCGCATGTATCTTTACCTGTCATGTGGGCGAACAAATCCCGGTCTTGCAGTCACATGTCATCTACTGTTCCTTCGGAATACCCAACGCACACCTTTATGGCCACCACGTTACCAGATGACGGTTGATGCAGTCTAAGCAGCCTAGGGAAACAGTGAGTAATATGAGCTCACGGTCTAAGGAGAAAGTCTAGGTATAGCTGTTGCAACAATGAACTATATGACTTGATTGTGTTGCAATCCTTCGAGGAATGTCCAACCACTCATTCTCCAATGACAAGATCTCGTTGTCAGTCGGCATAAATGCCCATGATCTTGAAACCCAGATCATCTTCGTGACCAACGAACTAGTATGAATAGAGGCTACTAGGGACTTGGTTGTTTCATACCACACCTGTACCAATGTTTCTACTTGGCACAGTTATAGCACAATATGAAACTATTATAAACTAATTGAGATATGACAATAAAAACCTATTTATTATTTGCCTCTAGGGCATATCTCCTTCAGTAATGCCCAATCAAATCTCATAGGAGTCAAGATGATTAGTATATGCATGTATGCTTTCTCGATGTTTGTCAATTGCCCCGCTGTAATTTGTTCACCCAACATGTCATCTATCTTAAGGAGAATCACCACTAGTGAACTATGGACCCTGGTCCTTTGTTTTACCATCAATCTACAAAGCTATTTACTATTTTCTGTTTACTTTCTGAAAGCTATTACTATCTTCCACACAATACATTTAATCCTTTGTTTGTAGCAAAACCGGTGAGATTGACAACCTCACTGTAAGTTGGGGCCAAAGTTCTATGGTTGTGTTGTGCATGATTCCAAGTTGGAAACAACACCTTGGAGGTGTTTCCTTGCTCCTACTGGTTCGATAACCTTGGTTTCATAACTGAGGGAAAACTTGCCGCTGTGCTCATCCTACCTTCCTCTTGGAGTTCCCCAACGAGCTCGAATATATTTTGAGCCATCAAGCTCTTTTTCTGGCATCGTTGTCGGGGAGTCAAGGACATATTCACAAGGGGAGTCCCTCATAACCAATCTCTTTACTTTGTTGTTTTTGTTTTGTTTAGTTTATTTCTGCTTCGTTTGCTTGTTTCTTTATCAAAACCACAAAAAAATATTTGTACTAGTTTGCTTCTTTATATAAAAACACACAAAAATGACTAATCTTGAAAACACTAAGTTGTGTGACTTCACTAGCCCCAACAACAATGATTTCATGTGCACACCTATTGCTCCACTTGTTCATGAAGCTACTTTCTTTGAAATTAAACCCGCTTTACTCAATCTTGTTATGAGAGAACAATTTTCTAGAATTGGTACTGAAGATGCTGCTGCTCATCTTAATAACTTTGTTGAACTTTGTGAGATGCAAAACCATAGGGATATAGATGGGGATATTATTAAGCTTAAATTGTTTCCTTTCTCTTTGAGAGGAAAAGCTAAAGAATGGTTGCAATCCCTAACTAGAAATAGTATTGATTCTTGGACTAAATGCAAAGATGCTTTCATTGGCAAATACTATCCTCCTGCTAAGATTATATCTATGAGAAGTGAAATAATGAAATTTAAGCAATCTGATAATGAACATGTTGCTCAAGCTTGGGAAATAATGAAATCTTTGGTAAAGAATTGTCCCACTCATGGACTGACTGCTTGGATGATTATCTAAACCTTTTATGCAGGATTGAATTATTCTTCAAGAAATCTACTGGATTCTGCTACTGGAGGAACCTTTATGACCATTACCTTGGGTGCTGCAACAAAGCTTCTGGATAATATGATGGTTAACTATTCTGAATGGCACACCAAGAGAGCTCCACAAGGTAAGAAGGTAAATTCTGTTGAGGAAACCTCCTCCTTGAGTGATAAATTTGATGTTATTATGTCGATGCTTGTTAATGGGAAATATCTTATTGATCCAAATCATGTTCCCTTAGCCTCTTTGGTTGCTCAAGAAGAGCAAGTTGATGTGAACTTTATAAGAAATAATAATTTTAGAAACAATGCCTATAGGAATAATTTTGGTAATAATAACTATAGGCCATATCCTCCCAACAATGGTAATGCTTATGGAAATTCCTACAACAATAATAGGAGTGCACCCTCTAAACTTGAAGTTATGCTTAAAGATTTTATTAGTAAACAAACTGCTTTCAATAAAACTATTGAGGAAAAACTCTCTAATGGTGAAATAAATATAGCATCATTGTCTGAAGCTCAATATTCTTTGAATAAAATGGTTGCTAAACTTGAAACCATTGAAAATCCCTTTGCTGCTACTAATTCCATACAAGTTAGAATTGATGAAAATGTTAGACTATTAGCTGAATTGCATGCTAAGTGGGAAAGAGAAGATGAAATTGCTAGAAATATTAGTATTTCTACTATCACTACCACTAATGTTGAAGCTAGTAAACCCAATGGAACCTTTTCTAATAAATATGTTGAAATTCTTAGAAACATGGGAAACAATAGCTCTACTACTTTAGATGATAATTATGATTTTGATCTTGATGGTTGCAATATCTCTGAAGTAATTATGTTCCTACAAAAGCTTGCTAAAAGTCCTAATTCTAGTGCTATGAATATGGCCTTTACAAAACACATTATTGATGCTCTCATTAAAATTAAAGAAGAAAAGATGAAACATAAAGCTTCTATTTCTATGAATCTAGAAGATGGTTGGGAACCCATCATTAATATGAAATTAAATGATTTTTATCTCAAAGCTTTATGTGATCTTGATAGTAGTGTTTCTATTATGCCTAGAAGGATTTATGAAATGCTTGATTTGCCATCATTGGAAGATTGTTATTTAAATGTCCAACTTGATTATAATGCTAAAAAGAAACTCATGGGGAGTATTAATGATATTCTTATTATGGTTAACAATGCCTATGTCCCCGTTGATTTCTATGTTTTGGATGTTGAATGCAATGCTTCTTGTCCTATTATTTTGGGAAGACCTTTTCTTAGAACTATTGGTGCCATTATTGATATAAAAGAAGGCACCATTAAATATCAACTTCCACTCAAGAAAGGTATAGAACACTTCCCTAAGAAGAGGGAGAAGATTCCTTTTGCCTCTCCTATTAAAACAAAAATTTCTCTTAATGCTTCTTCATTTGAGAATACTTGATTCATTTCTTGCTTCTTATGCCTAACTTAAAGGCGTTAAAGTAAAGTACTTATTGGGAGATAACCCAAAAGTTTTAGTTGAGTCTTCGATGTTATTGCTTCAGTAATAACCTCTCCTTATCTTTTTTGTGTGGTTTTGTGCCAAGAGTAACCTCTAATGATAGAGAAGTAATGCTTGGGAAAGTTGCTGTCCCGAAACCGATTTTTGTGCTTCGCTGTAAAAATTCATGAAAAATCTTTGTACGTCGGTTTGAGCTGTAATGTTTTGTTCTTCTGCCCCAGGTTGTTATCTAACTTTCGTTAGTTCAACACTTTTCGATTTGAGCAACAGAAGGTCTTCAAAAAATCGGTTTCTACCTGCTGGTCTATTTTGATAGATTTCTGCCATTATTTGCATTTGCTTCTTATTGATTCTTTTTTGGGTTCTTTTTGGGGAAATTGAGCTTTTTGAGGGAATCGCTATAGTAGCTTGTGTCTTTAGTGAAATTTATGATGTTTTAAACCTAAAACCCCAAAGGTCTATTATCTTTTGAACATACTAATGTTGCTAATGAAGATTGTGTGAAGTTTTGTATGAAAGGAAAAATTTCAGGTGTAAGGGAAGAATGATGTAATGAGATGAAGAATGGAAAAAAGCTCAAGCTTGGGGATGCCACCCCGTGTCACCCCAAGAAATATGCAAGAAGTACAAGCGTCAAAGCTTGGGGATGCCAAAGGCATCCCCTTCTTCATTAATAAAAAATTCAGGTTTCTTCCAAACACTTCATTTTTATTTTTTCATGCACAGTTGTGTTGTTCTTGGAGCGTCTTCGTTTTGTTTTTGGTTTTTGTTTGCTTAGTTTGCTTGAATAAATTGGTTGGACCCCCTCATTCATACATTAGTTTTCAAATAAGTTGATTTGGATTGGAAAAGAGTAGGAAAAGTTCATGCTTAAGTGGTAAAAAGGAGCTTGTTTTTGACTGTGGCCTATACTTTGTCATGTCATGCTTGATATTGTTTTGGATTTATTCTTAGTGATGTTTGCTGTAGCATGACATGTTATAAACAATTGAGATTGCTTAATGTGCCTTGAAAGAATCATGCGTTGTTTTAGCATATTAAAGCATAGTATTGTGGTATTCTCCTTTCATTCTTTATTTGGGTTGACTTGGCGCATGCTCACACCATTTTAAGACTATCCCAAGTCACTATAGCCTCTATGATCATTTAGTTTTCAACTTATAATATCACTTTATGCTTTAATTAATGATGTTTTATCGCTTTGCATGATTATGGCCATTATTGCTCTCTTAGTTGGTCGCTCCCAGTCTTTTGCTAGTCTCCACACCAAGTATGAGTTCCACTCATGCATACAACTCCAAATAAAACCAAGTTATTCGAAAGAGTCCACCATACCTACCTATTAGCATTTGCTATTCCAAGTATATTCATGTTTTTATTTACCTTCCGAATTAAAGTTGTTATGTGAAAATTAGTGATTAAAGCTCTCACGGACTTGATGGCACACTTTACTTTCTTGCACTTAATAATCTTGAACCATTATGTACATATTTGTTGCGTATATGCTTGCGCTTTATAAGTTGAAGTTAGCAGAACCATGTATCATGGGGAACGCTTTTAACATTACACTTATTATTCCATTGATATCATGATTCTTTTGCTTATGGATCCCGACGGTGTGAAATAAAAGGGGAACTTGTAAGATCATGGAGTTTGTATGTGTGTTAGAGAAACGCCTGGGCCGCTAGCCTAATCCATGCCTAATCATGGTGGAAACATGGAGCATAACCATAATGAGCATTCTATGAATCATCCTCAATAAAAACCAATGCAAATAGCAAATAAAAAGATTGCTGAGATGCTCATTGTCTGTTGCCTTGTCATTTTGATATGGAATAGCTCCTGTGTCATGGGGCAAGGGGTACCCCGTGGGCAGTTCTCTATGATACATATGTACTTACAATGACAAGAGCTTACTTGTGACTGAAGTTGAGTAGCATGAGGTTCGGTACTCGTAGGCAAGGGTGATCACCCACAAGTATAGGGGGTGTATCGCAGTATTTTCGAGGGAAGTGAAACCCAATTTATTGATTCGACACAAGGGGAGCCAAAGAATATTTATAAGCCTTAACAACTGAGTTGTCAATTCAGCTGCACCTAGAAACAATCTTGCTCACAACAGTTTGTCAGTAGCAACAGTTTTGTAGTAGGAATAGTGAAGTAATAGCAGTAGTAAAGTAAAGACAGTAGTGACAATAGTAGTAAACAGTAGGATTCGAGTGCGGTAGGCATAGGGATGGATGGACGGGCGTTGCATGGACAAGACAATTCACATAGCAATCCGAGCAAAGGGTAATTGCAGATAAATAAGATAAAGCATCCAAGTACTAGATAATCCTAGGCATGTGTTCCATATATAGTCATACGTGCTCGCAATGAGAACTTGCACAACATCTTTTGTCCTGCCAGCCCGTTTGCGGCGGGGCCTCAAGGGAACTACTGGCAATTAAGGTGCTCCTTTTAATAGAGTACCGGATCAAAGCATTAACACTCCGTGAACACATGTGATCCTCACATCAAAGCCATTCCCTCCGGTTATCCCGATTTCTGTCACTTCGGGGCCATTGGTTCCGGACAACAACGTGTGTATACAACTTGCAGATAAGACCATAAACAATACTATCATAATGAATCAATAACATGTTCAGATCTGAAATCGTGGCACTCGGGCCCTAGTGACAAGCATTAAGCATAACAAGTCGCAACAAAGTCATAAAGCACTAATAGAAGATACTAGGCACCATGCCCTAACAATCTGATGGCATTACATGAACGATCTCATCCAATCCCTACCATCCCCATAGCCTACAGCGGGGGATTACTCACTCATAGATGGGGGAAACATGGATGGTCGATGGAGAAGCGATGGTGATGATGATGGCGATGATCTCCTCCAATTCCCTGTCCCGGCAGGGTGCCAGAATGGAGTTTCTGGTACTGTTTCATGGAAACTGGTGGTGGCGGTGGAGTGGAACTCTTTCTGGAAAAACGTCGAGCCCCCCTGAGTTTTTAGGTCAGAAGGCAACTTATAGGTGAAGAGGGAGGCCGAGGGGGGTGCCTGGGGCAGCCAGACCACCCCCTAGCGTGGCCAGGCCTAGCCCGCGCGGCCAGGTGGTGTGTCCTGGGCCTAGCCCCCCTCAGTCTCGTATTCTGGCTCCAGGTGTCCCCCTGTAAAATAATAACTTTGGCTTTTGTCCCGTCCAATTCTGAGGATATTCATTTTCTGACTTTCCTGGAACCAAAAACAGCAGAACAGGCAGCTGGCACTGTGGATCTTGTTAATAGGTTAGTCCAAGAAATCATATGAAAAGTACTCCAAAGTGTGGACAAAACATAAGAAAGTAGATAAAACCAAGCATGGAACATCAAAAATTATAGATACATTTGCAATGTATCAAAGGGGCATGAGAGTTCAACTTATAACTTGTCAAGCATATCCTCTTAGTTGTGTCACTTGAACCTTAATCACTTGAAGATTCTTATGATAGGGGCAATGAGAGCTGAAAGCTAATAAGTACCATAATTTTTGGAAGCTCTTTATGAAACTTGAATCCATGCTTCCTTCTATGAAGGCCTTTCTTTTACTTTCATGTTGAGTCTCCATCTTTTATCTTTATGCACCTATTGAGAGAGCATAGTGGACATTCTTAGTTTAATGTGCATTGTCCCAAAACTTGTTGATTGATTCATAACTTTGATATAGCTTGTTCTTAAACTATTTGTATCTAGTCACCCTTATGAACTTTGAAGGTGTCCTATGCATTTATGTTTTGCTACTCTATGAGGGACAAGCTGAATACCATTCTCATTATGTTTTCTTTATGTGAAACAAACAAACATCTTGCAAAGCATTGTTATCATGAATCTTTTGTTTGTACCTTTTCATGCTATAACACAGTTGCTATGTCTTATTGTTAGAACTATATCTTTCATGCTATGTTAAAGTACTACGATCCCAGCTACCAATGTTCTACAAATACTTTGATCATGATTATGATGGTGCATGTCACCTCAAAAATTATTCTTTTCTTTTTATAACTTACCTACTCGAGGATGAGCAGGAGTTAAGCTTGGGGATGTTGATACATTGCAAATGTATCTATAATTTTTGATGTTCCATGCTTGTTTTATATCTACTTTCTTATGTTTTGTCCACACTTTGGAGTATTTTTACACATTTTCTGGAACTAACCTATTAACAAGATGCCACAGTGCCAGTTGCCTGTTTTCTACTGTTTTTGGTTCCAGAAAAGTCAGAAAATGAATATTCTCGGAATTGGATGGGACAAAAGCCAAAGTCAATATTTCCCCGAGGGGAACACGGAGCCAGAAGACGAGACGGAGAGGGGCCAAGGGATGGCCACACCACATGGCCAGGCCTGGCCCGTGCCTGGGGGTGGTGCAGCCGCCTCGGGCACCCCCTCGGCCTCCCCTTTCGCCTATAAGAAGCCTCCGATACAGAAACCCTAAATACCTGATCAAAATTCCACGAAAGAGTCTGTAGCCGCCGCCATCTCCATCCCTAGATCAGGAGGTATCTGAAGCTCTTCCCGCCACCCTACCAGAGGGGAGAGATCACCCTGGAGGCCTTCTTCATCACCATGCCTGCCTCCGGTGTGATGCGTGAGTAGTTCATCCCTGGACTACGGGTCCATGTAGTAGCTAGATGGTTGGTTCTTCTCCTTTGTGCTACCATGTTTAGATCTTGTGAGCTCCGTTCATGATCAAGATCATCTATTTGTAATCCTACATGTTGTGTTTGCGGGGATCCGATGGATATTGAGATGCTATTTCAGATTGATTATTGATTCTGGCATGTCTTTGTTACTTGTGATCTTGCATGCTGATGACCCACAAGTATAGGGGGTGTAGTGCAGTATTTTCGAGGGAAGTGAAACCCAATTTATTGATTCGACACAAGGGGAGCCAAAGAATATTTATAAGCCTTAACAACTGAGTTGTCAATTCAGCTGCACCTGGAAACAATATTGCTCACAGCAGTGTATCAGTAGCAACAGTTTTATAGTAGGAATAGCAAAGTAGCAGCATCAGTAAAGTAAAGACAGCGGTAATAATTGCAGTAAATAGTAGGATTCGAGTGCGATAGGCATAGGGATGGATGGATGGGCGTTGCATGGACAAGACAATTCACATAGCAATCAGAACATAGGGAAATTGCAGATAAATAAGACAAAGCATCCAAGTACTAGATAATCCTAGGCATGTGTTCCATATATAGTCATACGTGCTCGCAATGAGAACTTGCACAACATCTTTTGTCCTGCCAGCCCGTTTGCAGCGGGGACTCAAGGGAACTACTGGCAATTAAGGTGCTCCTTTTAATAGAGCACCGGAGCAAAGCATTAACACTCCATGAACACATGTGATTCTCACATCAAAGCCATTCCCTCCGGTTATCCCGATTTCTGTCACTTCGGGGTCATTGGTTCCGGACAACAACGTGTGTATACAACTTGCAGATAAGACCATAAACAATACTATCATAATGAATCAATAACATGTTCAGATCTGAAATCATGGCACTCGGGCCCTAGTGACAAGCATTAAGCACAACAAGTCGCAACAAAGTCATAAAGCACTAATAGAAGATACTAGGCACCATGCCCTAACAATCTAATGCCATTACATGAATGATCTCATCCAATCCCTACCATCCCCATAACCTACAACGGGGGACTACTCAGTCATAGATGGGGGAAACATGGATGGTCGATGGAGAAGCGATGGTGATGATGATGGCGATGATCTCCTCCAATTCCTCGTCCCGGCAGGGTGCTAGAACGGAGTTTCTGGTGCTGTTTCGTGGAATCTAGTGGTGGCGGCGGAGTGGAACTCCTTCTAGAAAAACGTCGAACCCCCCTGAGTTTTTAGGTCAGAAGGCAACTTATAGGCGAAGAGGGAGACCGAGGGGCAGTCTAGGGCGGCCAGACCACCCCCTGGCGCGGCCTGGGCTTGCCCGCGTGGCCAGGTGGTGTGGCCTGGGCCTAGCCCCCCGTCTCGTATTCTGGCTCTGGGAGTCTTCTGGTGAAATAGGATTTTTGGCATATTTTCCGGGATTTTTCCTGATAGTTGATTTTCTACACAAAAAGTAGAAACTAATGCAATTTTGCTGAAAGCATCGTCAGTCCGTGTTAGTTGCATCCAAATCACACAAGTTTAGAGGAGAAACAATAGCAAGAATGTTCGGGAAAGTAGATACGTTTTGGACGTATCAACTCCCCCCAAGCTTAGCTTATTGCTTGTCCTCAAGCATTTCATTTGAAAACTGAGTGCGATAAAAGAACTTTCACGAACACATTTGCTTCATATGATGCATATATTCTTCAGCATGTGATCAACTACTTAGACAATTCATAATAAGGAGTATGCAACTAAGTTTACTTAATAGGCATTGCAAGCTATGAGGAGATTCCAACTCAAAAATAATAAGTAGCATGAAGCATAACAAGCTATGATAGAGTGGTATCTCGCTTGCCTTTGTGCCAAGGCACCTCTGAAGTTCAGGTGAAGACTAGAAGTAAAGATGTCAAAGATACAAGCATCAAAGTCATAACACAAATAGTCAAGTAATGGGACAAGCACAAAGAATGACAACTATGCTCTCAAGAAGGTGCTCAAAGAATATGTGGAGACTCAACAAGGAAATGAAAAGGTTTTGAATAGTTTGAAAGGCTTCCAAATGCTGAAAGTATGGTACTCATTAGCTTTGAGCTCTCATTTCCCCTATCATAAGCATCTTTAATGTGGTTAAGGTGAAAGTGACACAACTAAGAGGATATGCTTGATAAGTTATAAATCGAAGCCTCATGCCCTTTACTTACGAAGACCGATCCTCATGCTACTCAACTTCAGTCACAAGTAAGCTCCTGTCATTGTAAGTATATACGTATCATAGGGAACCGCCAACAGGATACCCCTTGCACATGACACAGGAGCTATCCCATAATCAAAATGACAAGGCAAGCAGACAATGAGCATCTCAGCGATCTTTTTATTTACTATGTGCATAGATTTTTATTGAGGATGCTTCATAGAATGCTCATTATGGTTATGCTGCAAGTTTCCACCATGATTAGGCATGGCTTAGGCTAGCGGCCCAGGCATTTCTCTAACATACATACAAACTCCATGATCTTACAAGTTCCACTTTTATTTCACACCGCCGGGATCCATAAGCAAAAGAACATGATGTCAACGAGGTACTAAGTACCAATGAAATGTTGAAAACGTTTCCCATGATACATGGTTCTGCTAACTTCAACTTATAAAGCGCAAGCATATACGCAACAAAGAAGGACGCAATGTTTCAGGTTTATTAAATGCAAGAAAATAAAGTGTGCCATCAAGTTTGTGAGAGCTTTACTAACTAACTTTATCATAACAAGCAAACATTTTATTCGGAAGAAAACAAGGCATATTGAATATGCGCGGAAGTAGCAAATGATGCTAATAGGTAGGTATGGTGGACACGTTGGAAATATTTGGTTTAGGGAGTTGGAAACTTGAGTAAAACATACTCAGTGTAAGTGAAGGCTAGCAATAGTAAGGGAGCAACAAACGAGAGAGCAATAGCTGTCATAATCATGCTTGCAACAAAACAGGACTAATCATGGCATGAAAGTGATTCAAGATCCTCAAGGCAAAATAATTCATCAAGGCTTAACTGATTATTATAGTCATGTGCATGCGTGAGCATGTGCCAAGTCAATTCAAATGAAACATTCAGAGGAGGATACCACGGTATCATACCAATTTATGAATAGAGCAATCCAAGCAAACATTTATAAGACATGCTACAAACTATTAGCGAGCTGGAGCTAATCATAATAAAGCAAGAACTACTAAGCATCCAAAGATAACATACACCTTACACGAACAGACTAAGCATGCCCACAGTGATGAGTATATGTACAAAAAATGAAAACAAATAGAGGTCGTTACCAGCCTCTTACCATGCCTCAAGTTGTCATTAATCCTCATTATTGCTCTTCACTTGTGTGGCTTGAATAATAATATGAAACCAACATCCACTGAGTACTGCTGAACCCTGTAGCAAACTCACAAAACCAAAGAAGAACGACAATTTTTTTTGGTGTTTTCGATTTTAAAAACAAGAACCAAGGAGGAAAAACAAGCAAAGCAAAATCTTTTTGGGTTTTTCGAATAGTTCAAACAAAGCAAAAAGGGAAAAACAAACCAAGGCAAAAAGAAGAAGAAGCAAACCAAAGAGAAACAACAAAATTATTTTTGGTCTTTTTGTGTTTTTAGAAAGCAAAAGCAAAGAAAGAATGAAAACTAAAAAGAAAACAAAACATGAATATACAAAGTACCGACGCAACATGATAAGGAGATGAGTGCGGTGTCGGCGTACCTCCCCCCAAGCTTAGGCTTTTGGCCTAAGTGGGTATCAATCCCAAGCCATCCAGGATGACGTGTCACCGTAGTATGACGAGGAGGTACCCTCGTCCTGGTGCGAGCTCGAGTACGTCCCTCCGTAGTGTGCGGAGTGATCGTAGGAGGGTACATCCTCCTGGTGCTCCTCATGGAAGCCCAGCAAGCGAAACTGCTCGTCCACCTCCTCCTTGGAGCGCGACCATGGTCTCCTGTGAACACTAAACAAAGAAGACTACGGCAAAGGGATCTCCCTCTCATCCCCGTCAGTAAACAACATCCTATATACTAGACTGCCCAAATCGGAAGCAGCAGTGACAAAGTGATGAGTTTTCATAGCAACAAGGTCAAGCCTTTGTGGTGCCAATACAGTATCATTGGGGTCCACTAAAAGACCTAATGCATTGACCATACGCGAGGCAATGATGCCCCCATAGATAGGCCCCCTAGCAGCTAGGCGGCGAGCAATAAGCGAGACAAGGTTGTACCGAGTATCATTGTTAAGCGCAGCAGCAAGGAAGGCTAAATGATAGTTGGAGATATTACTTGTGTTCCCTACCAAGTATGCTAGTAGCAAGATAATATGCAAAGTATCGGAGAACAGGGAGTTGGATGTTTCTTATCTTTCCACGTTGCGCCACGCGGTCATCATCATTGGTCACTCCTCGGTAAAGCTCCAGCAAATTAGTGGGTCGCCCTTGAATTTTCTTCATGGTCCCTGTCATGCTTACACCTACAATACTGCAAAATCTCTCCAAAGGCATGGTAAAGGGCAGATTATAAATTTTGAAAGAGACAGTTGACTGATAGGACGTGTTAGTAAATGTGAAGCTCTCAACAAAGGTTTTGGTGAGCATAGCATATTGCTCACTCTCATCTTGCATATATGAGGTCAAACCAACCCTCTCAATCAATAGCAAGAAATCATCAAGAATCCCTGCAGCTTGTAAGAAAGTAAAACTAGGAAAAGTAGATGGGTGAGCATCCCCATCATCCCTTCCATTACCAATACGAGTTGCAATGAGATCTTCGTTGTATGATGGCCTAAACTGAGAGGCTGATCTTGAGGGCCTCGACCTCCTAGGTGCATCCCTTTCAAATATCTCTCCAAAGGTATGGTTGTTCATGCTTGGTATTCTGCAATTTAAACACCTATTAAACAAGTGATTGCAAAGTGAATATAATGAAGGATACTACTCGTAGGGACTTGTAAGAGGCCTAAACATGCATCAAAACTATATCTCTAAGCATCAAACAAGCTTACAAGCTCTCATAACCTGTCACCTACAGCAGCAAAATACTCAAGATACAATCCACTAAACACAAATCTACTTGGACAAGGGGAGGAGTCACATACCAGAGAACAAGTGCTCCAAATTTCAGCAACAAAGATGGGCTGAGCAAGGAGACCGAAAAAATCGAGAGAAAGCACAGCAAGAACGCTATTTTGAGCAATGAACTGAAGCTTACTCGGGAGAGAGAAGAAAGTGGCAGGTGAGAGAGTTAGTGGAGGGCCAGGGGTGGCCCACACCATGGCATGGCGCCACCCAGGGCAGGCCGCGCCACCAGGTGGTGAGACATCCTGGTGGGTCCCCCTGGTACCTCCCAGGCACTCCTCTGCCCCTTTTTTCACGTAAAAATTTAATATGATTTTTCTGGAATTTTTCGAGACACTTTATTTTTGGGCATTTTTCAAGTATAGAAGAATGATTTTCTAACAAACAGATTTTTTTGGAAAATGATGCAATGACAAAACAAGGCTAGAACTACAGAAGTTCTAAGACACTCTAACATGCAAGCAACTAAGAACAAAGAAAACTAAACGAAAACTAAAATGGATAGCAATAGAAGTAAACGGAGATAATCATAGTGAAAACATTGTTTTGTTCAACGAAATCCTTTTGTTAACAAGGTTGATCAGGCCTTGTTACCAAAACAATTTCATATGATACAAAACTTTGTATTCCACTAATGATTATGTTACCTCAACCTTGATAGCAATGGTCCCAATCATAATAGTTTCAAATTTTTCTCTTGGTATGGGACAATATATTTCTCCAACTTGAATGCCCTCAACATGTTCAATTTAATTCAAACCATAAGTCCTTTCAATCTTCTTGGGGAAATAGACAATATGTTCCTTGTCATTAACATTGAAAGTCACCTTTCCTTGATTACAATTAATAACAGCTCCTGCAGTATTAAGAAAAGGTCTCCCAAGAATAATAGACATATTATCATCTTCAGGCATTTCAAGCACAACAAAATTAGTTAATATCAAGCAATTATGAGCCACTTGAACAGGTACATCCTCACATATACCAACAGGAATAGTGGTAGATTTATCAGCCATTTGCAAAGATATATCAGTTGGTATTAACTTTTCTAGTTGAAGCCTCTTATAGAGAGAGAAAGGCATAACACTAACTCCAGCTCCCAAA
This sequence comes from Avena eriantha, assembly GCA_910589775.1. NCBI lineage: Eukaryota > Viridiplantae > Streptophyta > Magnoliopsida > Poales > Poaceae > Avena > Avena eriantha. Next base: position 258,725,042 of record OU342744.1, on the reverse strand, counting down.
TCACACAAAGCAGTTCTAACATAACCATTCTTAATAGAGCAAGGGATAGTTGGAATCCCTAGGTCTCCAAGTTTCTTAGGAACCTTGCCATTGAAGGAATAATTAGCAAGCAAAGTAGAAATTTCTTCATTAGGGATCTTCCTTTTATTTGAGACAATATCCTTCATATACTTTGAGTAAGGAGGTAATTTAATAGCATCAGTCAAAGGAATTTGCAAGAATAAAGGTTTCATCCACTCACAAAACTTATAATAGTGTTCATCTTCCTTTGACTTGTGTTTCTTATCAGGGAAAGGCATAGGTTTTTGGACCCAAGGCTCTCTTTCACTACCATGTTTCTTAGCAATAAAATCTTCTTTGGTGTATTTAGTATTCTTAGTGTGGTTTTCAGGTTCTTCTTCAACTTTTTCTTCATTAGGAACTTCATTTTCTTCATTACCACTTTCAGTTTTAGTATCAGAAATAGATATACTATTAGGATCTATAGCAGGTTCAGAGGGTTCTACAATAGTTTTATGTTTCTTTTTCCTTTTCTTACGAGTAGAGCCACTATTTTCAGCTTGTTGAGAATCCTGCTCAATTCTTTTGGGATGCCCCTCGGGATAAAGAGGATCCTGGGTAGCAGCACCACTTCTAGTTCTAATTTCATAAGCATGTTTTTCTTTAGCAGCATTAACTAGCAAGTCTTTCTGCACTTTAACGAGATCTATTTGAGTTTGAACCATTTGAAAGTGTTTAACAATCATTTTAACATCATTAGAGGTTGTTTCCACAATATCCTTCAACTCAAAAATAGCTCTAGTGTTTTCCATTAGATGATTTTGCACCCTTTTATTAAAATTATCAAGCTTAACAATAAAGATATCGAATTCTTCTAAGCATTTATCAGAAGGTTTAGAGTAAGGGATATCACCTTCATCAAAGTGTTGGAGAGAGTGTACCTCAATAGTGGATGAGTAGGGAATAGGATCACATAATTCTTCAATAGGAGGTAAATTCTTGACATCTGCAGCTTTAATTCCCTTCTCCTTAAGACATTTCTTAGTTTCCTTCATCACTTCATCATTTAATTCAATAACTCCCCTCTTCTTTGATGTTGGAATAGGCACTGGTATAGTAGGTTTAGGTACAATTACTTCAGGTATAGCTTGTTCAGTAGGATTCCAATCTTCGTAGTTCTTGCTTATTTTAGCCATTAATTCCTCAGCTTCCTTGGGAGTCCTATTCCTGAAAACACAATCAGCAAAACTATCTAGGTATGTCCTAGATTCCTCGGTTAGTCCATTATAAAATATATCAAGAAGCTCATTCTTAGGTAATGGACTTCCATCCCGTGCATGAATCAAAGCACAAAACCATGCCCAAGATTCGGGTAATACCTCTTTTTCTCCCTGTTTAAAATCAAAAAGTTCCTGCAAAATAGCATGTCTAGCACTAGGAGGAAAATATTTCTGTAGGAAAGTACTAATCAAGAAATCAGGGCTATCAATAGATCCAGGAGGTAAATTACTAAACCAAGTTTTAGCTTCTCCTTTTAGTGAAAAGGGGAAAATCTTAGCAACAAAGTAAGTACGCATCTTAATATCATCAGAAAACAAGCCACTCATGATAGAAAGTTCATTCATATGTGCTACCGCACTTTCATTCTTAGTCCCACAAAAAGGTTCTTTCTCAAGAATAGCTATGTAAGATAAATCGAGAGAGAAATCATAATCTTTATCTATAATGTTTATGGGAGAAGCAGCAAACTTAGCAATAGGAGACAAATTTGGGTCTAATAGTACGCCTCTCAAGGAGACTCTTAGCAGCGCTCCTATCATGGGTGTTTTTACATTCTTTAATAAATTCATCGCTCATCTCAACATAACCATCTTCAATATCATAATTTTCACTAGACTCAGGTGAACTAACAGGTGTAGTAGTGTCTTCATTAGGAGTTTTAATATTTCTAGCTATATTCTAGCAATCGTAGCATATAGGAAAGGACCTAATGAACCACTATTATCAAGCACAGTAGAAGCAGCATCATAAGCATCAGAATTTTCAGATTCAGCAGTAGTAGCAGTATGTGTAACATGTGTATGTGGTGGTGTAACGAGCTTACTCATAACAGATGGTGAATCAAGAACAACAGAGGTGTTCAGAACCGTACCTCTTCTTGTAGTGGATGGTAAAATAGGAATCTTTCCATCACGAGACTTACCCATGATGGATGGATAGCAGCGAACAATAGAGAATCCAAGTGAACTTGATAAATAAAGTTATGGTCCCCAGCAACGGCGCCAGAAAATAGTCTTGATGACCCACAAGTATAGGGGGTGTATCGCAGTATTTTCGAGGAAAGTGAAACCCAATTTATTGATTCGACACAAGGGGAGCCAAAGAATATTTATAACCCTTAACAACGGAGTGGTCAATTCAGCTGCACCTGGAAACAATCTTGCTCATAGCAGTTTATCAGTAGCAACTGTTTTGTAGTAGGAATAGCAAAGTAGCAGCAGTAGTAAAGTAAAGATAGCAGTATCAATTGCAGTAAACAGTAGGATTCGAGTGCGGTAGGCATAGGGATGGATGGACAGGCGTTGCATGGACAAGACAATTCACATAGCAATCAGAACATAGGGCAATTGCAGATAAATAAGATAAAGCATCCAAGTACTAGATAATCCTAGGCATGTGTTCCATATATAGTCATACGTGCTCGCAATGAGAACTTGCACAACCTCTTTTGTCCTGCCAGCCCGTTTGCGGCGGGGCCTCAAGGGAACTACTGGCAATTAAGGTGCTCCTTTTAATAGAGCACTGGAGCAAAGCATTAACACTCCATGAACACATGTGATCCTCACATCAAAGCCATTCCCTCCGGTTATCGCGATTTCTGTCACTTCGGGGCCATTGGTTCCGAACAACAATGTGTCTATACAACTTGCAGATAAGACCATAAACAATACTATCATAATGAATCAATAACATGTTCATATCTGAAATCATGGCACTCGGGCCCTAGTGACAAGCATTAAGCACAACAAGTCGCAACAAAGTCATAAAGCACTAATAGAAGATACTAGGCACCATGCCCTAGCAGCACCATGCCCTAACAATCTGATGCCATTACATGAACGATCTCATCCAATCCCTACCATCCCCATAACCTACAACGGGGGATTACTCACTCATAGATGGGGGAAACATGGATGGTCGATGGAGAAACGATGGTGATGATGATAGCGATGATCTCCTCCAATTCCTGTCCCGGTAGGATGCCAGAACGGAGTTTCTAGTGCTGTTTCATGGAATCTGGTGGTGACGGCAGAGCGGAACTCCTTCTGGAAAACCGTCGAACCCCCCTAAGTTTTTAGGTCAGAAGGCAACTTATAGGCGAAGAGGGAGACCGAGGGGCAGTCTGGGGCGGCTAGACCACCCCCTGGCGTGGCCTGGGCTTGCCCGCGCAGCCAGGTGGTGTGGCCTGGGCCCAGCCCTCCTCCGTCTCATATTCTGGCTTCAGGAGTCTTCTGGTGAAATAGGATTTTTGGCATATTTTCCGGGATTTTTCTTGATAGTTGATTTTCTACACAAAAAGTAGACACCAATGCAATTCTGTTGAAAACAGGGTCAGTCCGCGTTAGTTGCATCCAAATCACACAAGTTTAGAGGAGAAACAATAGCAAAAGTGTTCGGGAAAGTAGATACGTTTTGGACGTATCACATGCTCTCCGTTGTTAGTAGCTATCTTAGCCGAGTAGATGCTAGCAACTCCAAGAGGGAGTATTTATGCTCGATAGTGGGTTCCTGCCTCTAGGAATCTGGGGAAGTGACAGAAATCTCTAAGGTACTAGATGTGTTGTTGCTACTAGGGAGAAAACAACAATCCTTTGTTCAAAGAACAATCGTATTGTTTAATTTACATACTTTGCTTAATGCACATTTTTCCCGCTCGTGTTGGTACTAGACGTGTCCTTTTTTCCCGCTCGTGTTCTTACCTTGATTGTTTGGCTCTTCCTGTTTCTAATATTTGTGATTGGATTTAGGTATGCTTCCTGGTCGATCCATGGATCCTTTTTCCGTTATTCATTTATTTCTGCGTCCGAGTCCGTTTATTCGTGCTGGTGAATATCCATCTCAGTTGCTTTCTTCTTTAACGCCTCGTGGTACGAAATTTATTTATGTTTGTTTCTCTTTGTTGATTGTTCCATTTGTCATGTGATATCGTCATTATTTCATGTGATCCGTTGTTCGTATTTTTTTGATTATTTCATGTGCTTCTCATGTTATCTCATGTGCTCGGTTTGTTATTTCATGCGTTCATGTCATTTTCTCTTTGTCTATTATTTCATGTCCTCATGCTGTGTTTCTCTTTGTTCGTTATTTTATGTGCTTCACTTATTATTTTATGGGCTCCCTCTGTTAATTCGACTTGGATAGGAATAATAAAGAGCTTACTTTTTTCTTTGATTAGTTTATGTGGTCTTATTTTTTCTCTGATTAGTTTATGTGGTCCTATATTAATGCGTGCTTTTTTGTGTAGTTTTGCCGGTTCCTTTGGTTTCTCGCGAGAGTGCTTCTCTTAATCGTATTGTTAGGAGGTTTATACTCGACTATCTTCGCGGGAGGACAAAATGTGATTCCTTTTTTCCCTTTTGCTACTTCTTGTTTTTTCCCTGTTGTTTTTAATATGAGATCTTGTTTTTCCTTTCCCAGTATGTCTTGGGAATCCTCCATTTTTAGATTGGAATGTTGCTTTACTAAAAGGTAATTCTTGTTTGTCTTTTCCTCTCTCCCCTATTTATTATTTCCTGACATGTTGTTTGTTTGTAGCTCTTTGTCCTGATCGGTCCTATTATGGTGTTCCTCTTTATTACTGTAAATGGTGTGATGCTTCTTTCTAGTACCTGGAATGTTCGAAGAGCGATAGGAGGGGAAAGGGATGCATGCCTGTTTATTCTGCCTGTTGTTTGTGAGGGAAGGTTTATTGCCTGGATTTAGTGACTGGCATTCTCCTCTTAAAGAGTTTTTGCGTCTCATTAGGCATTATAATTCTATGTTTTCTTTCACTTCTCAAAATGATCTTCTAGTTAACCACTTCGAACTAAACCTACAATGTTCGCTTCGATTTAATGTATTTTTCCTTTTTGATTGATTGTCTTAGCTAGCTAATTACGAGTGTGGTCACATATATATGTTTGGATTTCCTCCTTTTGGTGTTCTACGCTTCCATTAAGGAAAAAATCAAAATTAGCCTACTAAAGTATTATCGTAGTGTAGAATTTTCTTTTATTAATTTGTGTCCACCTATAGGTGGACATAGCTCTGTCTGAATTGATTGTTGACTGCTTGATCACATTTTTTACTGCATTGTGCCGCTCTTTACAAACGAAGAACCAAGGTTTGGACTGACAATTAATTTCAGAAACCAAGGTATTTTGATATGAGTGAGATAAGTTATGTTGCAAGAGAATGATTTTATTTTCCCATTAGTACACCATGATATGAATGTGCAGTTCTAAACTCTAGAATGAATCTTGCAATGAAGAAAAAAATGTGATACCCCAATTCATTTTATGTTGATTTGTAGTTATTCTAAGATGATTTGTTTAAAACTGATTCATGTGGTTGGGTGGCACTGCAGAGATTTTCTTTTTTCTTCGAGATGTCCAATACATAGGTCTATGAGAATCCAATCAGTTGAGAAGTCATCAGTATCGTTCTTCTTGCAAGGCAATCGTTCTTGTGGCTATCCCTATGGTGTCTCCAATTTCTATGTTCTCTTTAGTAATAAAAGGCAAGCTCTTAAATGTGCAGTTATTCTTCTATTATAAGACAGTGCATGGTTTCTCATGGCAATGCTTTTTGGATTAGTTTCTGTAGTCTAATTGGTTGTCAGCTCAATGCTCGGGGCTAGGTTAGTTTTTTGTAGTCCAATTGGTTGCCAGCGTTTGTGGAAGTAATTTTTTCAGCTCCACGGGAATTAATTTGAGATTCTCATGGTACGAATAATCTCATGGTGCATTGTTACACTTTGTTCTCTAAATTACATAGAGATGAAAGATAAAATTGGTAGAAGTCATTTTTTTTGGCTCCACCTGGAATTAAATTAAGATTCTTATACTATGACCAATCTCATGGTAGAAATTTGGTATGAGCTTCACAGGAATTAACTTGAGGTTGAGCAGCCCCTGAAGATTGCTCGATTTTCCTCTGTTCTAGCAGTGTCTTCATATTTTTAGTTAAGTAATACCATGAGAACTTTCAGCTACTGGTTGCGAGAACAAAGACTTAATCAAGGTGCTAGAGACAAAACGGAAAGAAGTTGGGGTTGTGTCACAATATAGATAAGTATTAGATGAGTACTAGAGATAAAACGAAAAGAAGTTAGTCATACCATGAGTATTAGATAAGTGTACGTAAAGTCTACATAAAATATGATGATTATTTTTAAAGAAGTTGGGTGTCTTGCCTTGAGAGTACTAGGTAATGAGAGTGCTAAACTATAGGTCAGTAGCTTGTTGTCTTTTCTAGACCATGAGCTATCGTGGTGTCCTAAAGAGAAGGTTGAACTAGAGTTATACCAATATAATAATCGCTCCATTCATTTTTGCTATTATTGCTTATTTTATTATCTTTTAAGGAAGGAAATCTGTGTACTTCTGGGGTGTCAAAATCTGATTTTTAGGCGTAGAAACTTAGGATATCAACCTTTTTCTCATTGCCGACCATACTTGTCGACGATCTCTCTATCTTTTATCAATTGTTGTGCTGCAGAATTCCATGAATTTTGGATGGAAATGAAGCAATACTATGGGGACTCGCTGCCAGGCTCTGTATTGCGATGTTTTAGCTTTGTGATACTAATGTATCTTGACACGTTTTAGTGTGTAGGTTTAGAGTAACCTCTCCGAACCTATTCACTAAAATCGTCTAGATACATTAGCATCACAAATCTAAAACATCTTATATTTTAAAATGGAGGGAGTATTGATAAATGTGTACCAACTAATACTGTCCTATTGATTAGTTTTCTTAGTTTGATTTTGGTTTTGTGTTTTTCTTAGCACCGACACATACTATATTTTTATCATTGTTTCAGCTACTAAGCAAGATTGATGTGGATGGGGAGATGCATAACACGTGCAGGCGTGCATGCACAAGTTCAACCGAATGACAAGGTCCATAGAGTATCAAAATGAAATCTTTCAATATTATAGTTCACACACATACTTAGATGTTTAGGAGAATGTATTATCACCCACTCGGAGTTCTGATTTTTTTGATTATCACACGCATAACTCTATCATTGATGTGATTTAGGATGTGCAAAACATAAAAATCCTGATAATAAAAAAGTGAGCTATCTCGGATGCGTATCTTCTGGTCTCTTCGCAATTCTGTCAGACCTGCGCATATATCTTCAGAAATATGTGCATATTCGTATACAAGGGCCTTCCTACTTTGGTCAGCAATTCAGTACCAACTGTTCACTTCGCCAGTCTGGACGTGCAGTCTCTTAGGCGGTGCAACTGAAAAGAAAAGAGTTACCTTCTAACCTAAATGCACCGGAACAACATTTCAAGTCTTGGTAATGCACACAAAGCGATAGCATGGGTGCAGCGTGCCGCCGCGCCGTTCCTAGCTAGTATCAATCAAGCGCATTCATCCTTCTATATACTCATATAAAGTTAACCCTTTGACATGATTGATGCTTTGCAAAAAATAAATTGGAACTAGTTCTCGGTCAACCAAGAATTATCTTAGCTCTCGGTTAGTTGCAACCCACTTGTAACTCCCATGTAGCACAAATAACGAGGCACATCAAATGGTTATAGACACTTTTCCTTAGTTGCAATTCACTTGCAACCCATTTGTAACTACATAACACACGAATCACTATGCAAATCTTGTGGTCCTAGATCGGACTGAGCACTAAGCTAATTCTCAGACGACCGAGAACTAGCAAAAACCAAATAAAATATCATATCTATATTTGAACCACACAACATGGCTACGTGATTAACATAAACGCAAAAAAAATACATACAAAATTATCTAAAGAAACTCTTAATTATTAGTTTTGAAATTTCTTTGTTAGATGCTAGTATGGAACCTAAATATGGTGCATATCTAATGATATTTTAAAAATATATGACATCCCGAAAACAAAATGCTTGATTTTGGCCAGAGACACATAATTAGAGAAAAATAATTTTAAAGTGTGTCATTAGAATACCAACAATAATTTAGTACCGTGTAAAATATAGTAGTTTGAAAGATTTTTTTTACCGCAGCAGTTTGAGAGATGCTTGCTGAACTTAATTCAGAACTTCAACTCAAAACTTCAGAAGAAACAATTAAAAAACAAATTTTCTAACATGGTCTATCCATGAGTATATAATATTAATTCAGATTTGCTTCTTTCCTTCTACAGAGTGCTAAGTTGTCATTGATATTGACCCTTCATGCTCGTGTGAATGCAAACTTACATTTAATAAAGAACATGATATGTAAGAGTGTCTTGCAAGTTGTGAGATTGTTATATGCTCGAAAGGGAATTTATAGTCAAAATGTGGGCTGCTGGCCAAAGTCTACTGGTTAATAGCTATAAATTTCCTGAAAATATCTGAATTACGCCTACATGTTTGCGAGCTGGTGTAAAAGAACACCTTTTGGAGTTATCCGGCTCTCAATTCTTCAAATATCAATGCAAAGAATTGAAGCGACAGTGACATCAAGATGCAACCTCGGGGAGGCTAAATTACTGCATTATTGTTTAATCAGCAGCTGTAGCTGGTGTCTTACCTGGTAACGCTATTCGTAAGATAAAAATAATGCTTGCGATGCTGTCATTTGGATGTTAGATGTTGCTTTCTTAGCAATCCCTTTTCTGTCGCTTTAGCAATCGAACGAAAATGCGTACTGTACTAGATTTGCAAGAATTGCGGTGGAAAATCATGTCGTCCATGTCATCATGCGCATGGATAAAGATGGCAAGTGTAAAGAGATGTTCCTTATGATAGAAATTACTTGTCTGGAGACCGGGAGATAATCTCTGGCAGGACGTTTTCTCTACCACCTCGTGAAAAGATTATCTCCTCTTACTGGCCTGCAAAATGACCTTGAAATGTTGTATAACTCAACAAGCCTCGCCTCAAAGTTACATACGAGCAAAAGCTCGGAAACAAAAGGCCTACTCTCGCCACATCAAAGAACTCAAATATTTTGCCATGGCACGAGCCCAAAGAAACACAAGTTCTTTAATATGGAGAAGTGCAATGTAGTATTTTTAACTTGTCACTTGTATGTACTATCGAAAAAATATACAGTACATTGTTTTTGTTTCTTTCATCCATTAACCTCCTTACTATGTAAATACTAAAGTTGTGGTGTGTTTGCCATCTCACCTTTCCTTTGGCAAAAGTAATTGCCCATCCATGGTCTTAGAAGCCAAGATTTAAAAGTTGAAACTAGAGACGACAGACTTCAAAGATTCTTAGTTTCATCGCAGATCTCAAGTGTTCTTCTTTGTATCAATTTGTTGCATCTGATGTGATGTGTTTAATTGATTAATACTACTCCGCGTCGCTCCCAGGAGCGGATCGGGTGAAACTCTAGCTACCGCCGCTCCCCCATCCTCATCTCCCCTACCGCATGCCTCCACAGGAGGAAGCTGGCTGACTAAGCACCGTGCGGCAGACGGCGAACGACGGGCCTTCATTTCCTTGCCCTAGGGCCTTCTCGTGGCGGGGGACCTATGGACCGGGTGTGGCGGTCGGCTCTAGACGACGAACGATCAAGGCAGTCGGATCTCCGAGACGGCGACTCCGGAATGGTGGTGGTTGGGCAAACACGGTTGTGAGGGCATCAGCAGTGTTCCTCGTCGCGTGCATGACCATGTCGTCGGTCGCGCAGCGAAGCGGACTCCTCTTCTTTCGGCGGTCCATCCAGGCGGTGACAGAATGCGGCGGCACCATCCTCTCAACGACCCCAGTCGGATTGGACTCGCTCTTGGGGCATGGCGGTCGATGGTGGGGAGGAGCTGGTGGCCCAGCCGGTGACATGTGCAAGGATCTGCCGTCAACGGTGGCACCTGTGCGCATAGTTTACCTTGTTGGAGGCATTTCTCGTTGCATATGTGTTCTAGTGATATTCGGGCTTTCCATTCCAGAGGATGGCGACATTCCTGCGTCATCACCCCCGTGAGGGCATCATCTTTAGAGATATACATCAGCTGGATGGACAAGTGGATGATTTTGGTGGCTAGACGTTAATTTCCGCGTGCTTCTTGTGTGGTGACAAAGGTGGACTTTGTTTCATCTATCGAGTCGACAACAGCAGGTCTCGGCAGCCTGGTGCAGCAAGGTCTCAAACGTGGACTTGAACGCGCACGATGGTGGAAATGTCAGCACCGTGGTGGCACCGATGGCTGACAAAGACAAAGCCTAGATCCCTGTCTCGAAGATGGGTTGGCGAAGATGACGGCGGCAACTTCTCAAGTGTGTGCGGTGTCCGTGTTGAGGGTCTGTTGGACCTGTTTGTGCTTCTGGCTCGTCGCTGGGCGGTTGGGTGAGGTATGTGGTTTCATGATGATGTGTGTATGTGTAAGGTGAAGATAATGGCTCCGGTATGACCACCCCCTTCGCCAGGTTTATAGGTTTTATGAGTCTTCGGTAAGGTGGTTTCGGGTTGATCTCTATATTTTTTAATAAACATGTTAAATAATAAATAAAAATGGCCGTGTGCATCGTTTAAATGTAGAGGTTGGGTATCACCTCTATTTAAAAAAGTTAGTATAAAACTTTAGGTGACGTGGCTCGTGTCAAGGCGAGGCAACATGTTCATGTGTTCCAAGAAGCAGGAAACCAAGAGCAAATAGATCCCTTGAACTTGAAGATTTTGACGTTCACTTCTCCCATAATCTGCTCTAGCAACGTGGGTTGCGAGCTGGTCTCTAGGGATGCAGAAGTGGAATAATTGGGATAAGTGGGATACCACTTTTAGACTACTAGACTAACTCAAAACTAAGTAGGGCAAGTGGGATAAACTAGATTTGATATATCCCGCTTATCCTATTTATCCCACCTAAATTAGAGTTAGTCAGTCTAAAAGTGGTATCCCACTTATCCCTATTGTCCCACCTCTGCATCCCTGTTGGTCGCGGCAGGGGACCGGAATTGCTCTAGATCAAGAGCGAACTAATCCTTGGGAAGTACTCTCTACGTTCGAAATATAAGATGTTTTACTTTATAAAAATAGTATATTTAGACCTCTTTTAGTGTATAGGTTTCTATAGGTTTAGAATGAACCTACGTACTAAAAAGATTTTAGATACACTTTTTTCACAAAGCTAAAATATCTTATATTTTAAAACGAAGGGAGTACTAGGAGATTGATGGGGTTGCTATACTCTGTTGCCAGTAATTAGGGGACACAGGGAGGAAGATTGATGAGTATTTGACTGCGCGCACGGCCCAAACCTTGTCCTGATCATCGATCGAGTGCGCGCCGTATTCTCCCGTCGTTGTCTATGGCTTGGTGATTGTGTTTGGTTGCTTTCGTTTGTGGTTTTCAGCTGTGACAACGAGAGGGGAAGAACCTGTAGGTACATCAATTTAGAGCCTCTTTAGAGGGGGCAAATGTGGCCATATCAGGAAAATATGTAACTCAATGAGTGAGCGAGTTCAGTGGGTTTTTTTTAAGAAGCATATATTAATATCATATAATACCAAGTACATTCAGTCTTTGTAACAACGCATTGCTCTAGCGGCTATACGGATGCACATAGCAAAAAAAAAGAATTACAAAAAAAAGTCTCGCTACGGTAACTCATTCATTAAAACAACAGTACAATCACCACCAAGACAGCACCAAAAGCCCAGCTTCTCAAAAAACGACGCCTTTTAAGAAGGAAACAGTGCAAACATACCATCATCGTCCAATCAAAGATCTAAGGTTTTTATCCTGAAAAAAGTCCACGCTCTTAAAACCAGCCACAACCAATTAAAGCCAAACCCTGTGTTTTCACCCTGAAAGATATGACCGTCAGCGGTTGTTTTTGCACGTAACTATCTTGTTTGCTTTTGTTTCTTGTAGATTTATAGTCAACTCGTCACGTGTGGTGGTCAAGGCTGAGTTAATCGAGGCGGACAATTATCAAGTACGGCTGCTGCTATATATATGATGATTGTTATATTTTCAACCGGATAGTTTTATGAAAATCATGTTTGAATACTGATAGATGATGCTTTGCGGTAAAAATAAAGTTCACAAGGTTTATGGTGCCTGGTGAAACACAGAAGCCACGAACCTCTCCCTCCTCCCGCCGCCTCAGCCCTCAACTCCCCTCCCTCCTCTTTCCCCCGTCTTCCCTGGCGTAGATCGGCGGCACAGGACGCCAATCCTCGTGCGGATGTGGTGCACGTCGGGCACCTCAGCGGCGTGGCATCTCTGGCGTGCGGCGGCTACAGCATGGCCGGAGGAGCAGCGACATGGCGGACGGCGATCTGGTGCTCCTCGTCCCTCTAGCTAAGAAAACTCCAGAGAAAACCTCAGATCCCAAGGGATCGAGCGATGGCGGTGTCCTGTGCACCGTTCCCCTCTTGAGAGCATTGCTTTTGGAGTTCTCACTGGCTATAGGGATTAGCGGGGGCCTGGGTTTGGTGGAGGTGGTCATCTTCTCTGTCGAAGGTGGCCGGCCTGTGGCTGGTTTGGCAGATCTCGTGATCGGTCTTACAGTACCAGCAGCGAAGCGGGAATACATAGGTGCCAGTGAAAACCGAGCCATTGGCAGGCGATGGCGACGTCACCACATCGTTACCTTGATGAAGGCATCGTCGTGCACCTTGTGTTGACCTCAATCGTGCTACTCCAGGGCAAACCCTAAGATCTTCGGGTCAGGCGATGACTGTATCGCGGTGTCGGTATCGCGTTCTCTCCGGGGAACATCGCCTGTGGAGCAGCGTTGGACGGAAGTGGCAGGAGGGTGGAGCGGCTAGCGCGCGCGGGGGTGCTGCTGCTTGGCACCGAGGTGGTGTCGGTGGCTGGTGTGGCGAGAGTCTGCGCATTGATCTACATGTTGATGACGGATTGGCAGAAGATTTTGAAGGCGGCGACATCCAGAACGTGTGCGTGGGCGCAACTCCGTGGATATGTTGTGTGGTTCTAGGACTTCTTTCACTTGAGTTTGTGTCGCCGTGCCAAGGCACTCTAGCTTCTCTTGGCGAGTGGCAACTGTGTGGGTGACCATGAGGGGTCGAAACAAGTTGATAGAGGTTGATAGGGGTTCGATAGATCTCTTTGGAAACCGGCGATAGAATTATCGTTTTTGCTCAGTGTTTAGCTTTGACGATTCCGGTTTGTATGATCTCTGTAATGGCTTTTGCGAATCAATGTGATTCTAATAATAAATAAAGGTTGTGTGCATCGCTTGATGCAGAGGCCGGGACACCGTTTCCTATTTCGAGAAAAAAAAACCATGAACCTAGTTCACATGCCAGCAAAGAGCAGAACCAACATAAAGTAACAAGCTTGAGCAATATAACATCACACACACAGAGAGACTCATGAGGTTGAGCGTATCTATTCAACTTGTGATGTTCAAATGCTTGTAATAATATTTAAGGATACATAACCTTATAGAGTGTGGAACGGGGCAAGAGACAATTGTGCCATGTGGAGTGAGTGACCAGCGTGCGGTTAACCAAGCTGACTCGCCGTTGGAGCAAATTGGACCGGCTTTCCACGGTGGCAACTCAAGCGAATAAAATTTAGTCTACAAAACTGTACTTGGAGTAAGAACTTTCTGTTCCAGCACTCACTAGCAGAGTCACCCACGCCAATTCATAAAAAATGTGCAGAAAATTTGCACCGGTAAGGCCATCACTGTCTCTGAATAATCAGGATGTAGGACTCTCTCTCTCTCTCCCTATCACACGCACATCTAGGCTTATATTAAATCAAATATCAAATACATAGCACTCTATTTGTTACCACACATTATTTAATGCCCAAAAGCCCAGACTAACCAGAAAAAACAGCATATAATCACATAAAACGGCGAATATTAGTTTCAGAAATGAAAGGAATATCAACAAATTATTTTGCGAAGAAAGGAATACCAATATTCACTGACGTTCATGAAGCCAAAAATGCTGAAGAAGAGTGTCCTAGTTTCGGTTACTGCCGTGTATTGCAGTAGTATGTTCAAAAAACAAATCGTTCATCTGTGAAAGGCTAAAGATTAAGTGGAAAACCGAAACAAAATCTGCAAGGCAAGTGTCCACACAGTTTAAGAACTATTTTGACTGCCGTGTCGTGAGTATTCTAAGTGTGAACCGAAAGTGACTGCCGATCCCTTCATGCAGCTCAGCATGTCTTCGTTGAGATACTGATCCAGCATTAAACAAATCATGACAGCTTTCAAACAGAGAAGGAACTAAAACGGATTATTAAATGCAGAACAAATTCCTTGAGACCAGTTTGCATGCCTCATATATAAGTACACCTGGTGTGTAATAGATCTACATCGCAACTGATTGTCTTCACCTCAGCAGCTTCATCCCTAGAACCCATTCACTAGCTTACTGCACAAGCACTACAAGGACTTTGTAAGTCTGTGACCAAGTTGCAAGGCTTTTAGGGTTCATTACATTTGCGAGATATGGAAGGCGGAAACGATGTCAACATGGAGAAATCAGATGAGATCCTCTTGCCTGGGTTCCGGTTCCATCCTACCGATGAAGAGCTAGTTAGTTTCTACCTCAAGAAGAAGATCCAGCAAAAGCCCATCTCCATTGAGCTCATCAGGCAACTGGACATCTACAAGTTTGATCCCTGGGATCTGCCAAGTAAGTTCGAACCTTTTATCTCCTTGTTAAGTATCCTTTTCTCAAGAATAGATTGGAATGCAATTGACTTTTGAGTTTTCAAAGTTTGTATCTTAAAAAGTACTGCTAGTTTGCAGCTCAATATAAGTTGATTTCATTGATCTAGTTAAGTAGTAACAGGGACACTCATCCATCTACTAGAGGTTCAGTTGAAGAAATCAGTAGTACTATTAATCTTCTTTGCATGACAAGCTAACCTAGGTGGTTCACACACCTTACTGCAAAAATCTAACTTCACTGTCTCTTCTAAACGACAGAGCTTGCGAGCACCGGCGAGACGGAGTGGTACTTCTACTGCCCAAGGGACCGCAAGTATCGCAACAGCGCGAGGCCAAACAGAGTCACAGCGGCTGGTTTCTGGAAAGCCACAGGAACAGATAGACCGATTTACTCCTCCGAGGGAACCAGGTGCATAGGCCTGAAGAAGTCCCTTGTCTTCTACAAAGGCAGAGCGGCAAGAGGGATGAAAACCGACTGGATGATGCATGAGTTCAGGCTTCCTTCGCTCGCCGATCCATCGCTTCCCAAGAGACCGATCGACAAGAACATACCGCTCAACGTATGCATCTCGACTTATGTACAGTAGTTATAGAGCTAAATTCCAATGCTATATATCGAATTCTGAAGGGCGCCTTTTCTGTTGCCAAAAACAGGACTCTTGGACCATATGCAGGATCTTCAAGAAGACCAGCTCCATGGCGCAACGAGCACTCTCTCACGCTTGGGGGTCTCCATTGCCTGGGGCAACTGAGCAAGATCTCTTCTCTGGGATGCAAGCTTCACATTTCGCTTCGGAGAGCTCCTCCCACCCAACGCAAGCTGCCACTGCACCAGCAATTCAGTTTATCACCAGTAAATATGGCTTCCAGGGACAGCAGCAGCCGCAGCATTTTCAGAAGCCCGGCAACACACAGGATGGCTCTTCATGCAAGGTCATAAGCTTCAACTGCAGTCCAGCTCAGGAAGTCCAGAAAGGTCCCATCATCTTGCCATTCCAGACACAGCCATCACAGAAGCCCGCGCACCCTGCGCCACAGCTCTTCGATGCGCAGTTCGGGCAGCCTGAGCAGATCGCTGGATTTGTGATTGATTCTTCTGCCGATGTAAACTTCGGCATGAGCTGCAGGAACCAAGAGTCATCCACAATAAAGCCTGGCAATACCTTCAGCATGAACAATGAGTGGGAGGCTCCAGGGAGACTCAACTTCCCGTTCGATTTAGGAGTAGACTCTCAAGATGACTGGAAGTGCAACATACCTTGGGAGTCCTTCCTTAGCCCAACTGTGCCTGCCGAGATGCCCCAGTACTAGATGATTTGCCCTACAGGGAGTCAGAGGTGTTTGTCCATATAGCTTAGATGTACAGATACAGTGAGCCGCCTTCATCTGTTAGCGTTTCTGTTAGCAAAGACACCAGCTATTGTTTTTTCAGTTTTGGGTTACATGTGTACTGTATATAGTGAGCTATACCCTTGTTAACAGCAGAGCTAACAGAGAGAAGGATATATACTATACATACCTGGGTGTACTGTGTATACATTTTTGAGAGTAATAAACATACTCCTCTTAACTTTTATTTTTATTTTTTTTATGGAATCGTCCGGGCAGAAACGGGGAAGAATATCTTCTGTCGTAGAGGCCTCGTCGAGTGCTTCCGCTACGCCTAAAGATGAGGATCCACGAAAAAACAAAGTGGGACGTCAAGACGCCGACGGAAAAGAAGGGTTTCGGTCGGAGCCATCCGCAAGCCGCACCCCGCCCAACCCAGAAGTACCCTCCATTTCGTTGTTGAAAAAGCAAATAAAGGAGTAAGCCCGTGGATATTGAAGTTCCCCAAGCTGTGTTTCCCGATACTGTATTTGAAGCAGTTCTTCGAATTCCTTATGATATGCAAATGAAACAAGTTCTTGCTAATGGAAAAAAGGGAGGGTTGAATGTGGGTGCTGTTCTTATTTTGCCTGAGGGATTCGAATTAGCGCCGCCCGACCGTATTTCCCCTGAATTGAAAGAAAAGATAGGAAATCTATCTTTTCAGAGTTATCGTCCCAATAAGAATTCAAAAGAGGTTGCTCAGAAGAGATAGATGTATCCCAACCGCTATTGCTCTCGCGTAAAGACTTTTTTTTACGCGACAGGAAAAAGTGACTACGAATTCCTTTTTTTGTTTGCGAATCCCTGTTTGTATCCTTTGAGCGCACGTCCATAAGTAGCGATCAAATCAAGGAAATATGTTAGAAGTTACAATTGGGACCCTATGCAAAATTGCAATGGTTTGACATACCTCCAAACCACCATCCTCTTGATGGACCGAGCCTTCATCATTGCTTTTCAGCCAGTATCCTCGTGCACTCCTACCCCGAGAGTGCCATGTTGTTTTCGTCTCTGCTGAGGGTTGGCAGGCAGCACCTCAGAAATGGTCATCCTTCCAGGCTTCCAGCAAGGTTATCGGGGAGCCTAAGCCCAACAGAAGGATATGCCATTGCAAAATAAACTATTACCTCTGTTTCATAATATAAGCCTTTTTAGAAAGCTAAAACAGTTCGCTAAAAAAGCTTATATTGTGGAACAGAGGGAGTACTCAACAGTCTAATTACATTTTCAAGGTCCATTACTATCGATAATGCAATCAGCCAATCATGATGATCCATACAGCAGTTAATGTTTTGTGACCTCGTTTGGCAATCCAATTACATTTTCATGGTCCGTTACCATAGATAATGCAACGAGGCAATCATGCTGATCCATACAACAGTTAATGTTTAGTCATGTCCTTTGCAAACCATTTGTCAACCAAGTCACAAATATGCCAAACATAACAGTAGCCCAATTTCTGATCACTGTCCAACAGTACAACAGAATTCCCAGGATACATGACAAGCGGGCATAAAGGAGAGAGCATTTCATAAAGGAAGAGAGTGCAACAAACAAGTCTGGCTAGCTTAAAGTTCAAAGACATGAAAGAGATTCAGAATCATGACGAATAACTAGGGGATCACATGTCCAGATAACAAGAGGTAAAAGGATTTGGAACATGCTACATTTCACACGATGCAACTAGATCCTTTCATCACCATCAAAAATACTTTTCACTGTGTACAAAACAGCAGTGAGCATCCGTTTTCAGAGGAGCTCTACTTTGTGGCTGTCTTGTCTTTGGTTTTCTGGATTTTCAGGACCTTCTTGACAATCTTCTGCTCTTCGACCAAGAAAGCACGAATAATCCTGCTCATAGTTGCAACTCATGAGATTACATGATAACATAATATAGGACTTTACAAAAATCGTATTCAAGCTTCATTTGCTGACCTCTCCCTAACAGCAGGTCCAGAAAGCACTCCACCATAAGGACGGTTCACAGTCCTGCGGTTCCTAGACAACCTTGACCTCTTATACTCAGTAGGCCTCAGGTGAGGAATCTGAGAAGTAACAACAATATGAGCACTCAAGATGAAATATTCAAACCACTATCACAAAAATAAGTGGCATCAGTCACAGGCCAACTCAGCACTTAGTGGCAAATGAGATTGATTGCTTTCAACAAACAAAACTGTCTCATCTTGCACTACATTTTTCTACTAATACAACCAACTGCAGAGTGTATGCACTTTTTCCTACTAATACAACCAACTTAAAAGTGCAGTCAACAATGAAATTACAGAACACATGATAAATAAAAAATATTGGAAGTGAGATAACAGGCATAAAAGTAGGCCAGGATCATGTACCTGATATGCTGAAAGCATTACTCAGAAGAACAGATGTATACTAATAAAAAAAATAAACTCCTCAGCCAGAGTACTGGTTTGAATAACACACATTTGTGCAGGGTGGAAGTTCTAGAAATTTTAATCTTGATGGTAAAAACTAAACATCTAGCCTAACATCTGACCTGAGAGAACTACAATGATAAACTGAACTAAGAGAAATAATTCATAATAAACCAGCAACTGTCTCTACCAAAATGCTGCACCCAGCATAGAAAGGGAAGAATACCCAAAATAATATTTGTTTCTCCACGAATACCGCAAACAATGCCAATGAAATGACACATAAAACAAGCATTTTCAGAAGTATTGCTCGTATTACCTACTACAGTCAATCCACACGAAACCGTAAATTATTCCTAATTTAACTATTTTGACAAAAAAAGTGTTATCCAAAGCTTTCCCAGAGCACAATGCAGTATTAGCTGTGTTTATAATCACAGTTGGGCCACGCACGTCAAACGAGAACCATATACTGAACGAAAATGCAGATCTAGCACACCGATAGCAACAGCACCACGCCGGCCTGATTTCAGTATGAATGCAAATCCCCAAACAACACTAGACTAAACCCAGAATAAAAGGAGTACTGTAAATTGAAGTAAAGCAAGTTCAGCATCACTCACTCCCTGGATCTTCTTCCCAGTAACGGGGCACTTGGGACCGCTAGCCCTCTTCTTTGTGTACTGGTAAACAAGCTTTCCACCTGAAATAAGACAAGCCGACAAATCATCAAACAACGCCTTGAACTCAGCAGAACCAGATCGAGAACACAACCAAAATAAGAAAAACAAGAACAGATCGAGGGTACCTGGGGTCTTGACGACCCGGGTCTGATTCGACTTTGTCGCGTAGCTGTGACGCTTCCGGTAAGTCAGACGCTGCACCATCTTGCCGCCGCCGCCGCCGCCGATAAACCCTAGAGGTGCTGGGTGGGGGAAGGGGAAGAGAAATGAAGCCTGGGCTATAAATGGTTGGCTTGGAGCTGCACGACTGTTGGACGGCTCAGATTGACCTGATCCAGTGGTAAGGTGACAGATCGTCCATACGGCATTGTTGGGCCGCACGGGCTTAAGTTTGGGCCCATTTTATTAGTTACTAGCGAGCTGAATCCTCGCGTCGCCCGCAGAACCACCGCATGGCCGCATGGCCGGCTCATTTGCTTTTCCTTTCAGTTCTAAAAGAAAAGGCAAATGCTATATGCTAGGCGTCCCTCTGACGATGGGAGCTCTCATCGTCCTCCTTTCGCGCCTGACACGTGTCTTAAAATCGCATCTAAATCCCGCTTTTGTTGCAAAACACTCGGTTTTGCTGCAAAATGTTCCTGCTTTTGCTTCCGAAGCAAAAAACGGTTCGTCTCAGAAATAGAACGCCATGCCGGAGACCTCGTCGAAGACCTCGCCGGAAACCATGCAGCAAAAAGATTATGCTAATGAAGCAAAAACGACTTCGCCGGAGACATCGCCGGAAAAAACTCGTCGGTGACTCTCGCCGGAGACCTTGTGGCAAATAGTTGACACTGTTGTAGCAAAACCACAAGACGGATGTAGCAACAAACTTCTTCTAATGTAGCAAAACCGAATTCGCCGAAGATATAATCGCAAAAACATGCTATGTAGCAAAATAGTCTGTCACATGTAGCAACGCTGATAGACGTATGTAGCAAATTTGACCACCGCAGGTAGCAAAGAAGCAAGGAAGCGCAAAAAAATGACTCTAGGGTTTCGAGGGACGAAGCCGGGGAGCTCGAGGCCCTTGTTGCGGAAGGAGGAGAGCAGGTCGGTGAAATTCATGGTGGGCGCCGGGATCTGGTCCAACGCCTCCTGCTTCAGCGACACCCGCCCGTCAGAGGAGGGGGCTCGCGGCGGAGGAGGGCAGCCGCGCGGCGGTGGCGCGGAGGCATGCGGCGGCGGGGCAGCCGCGCGGCCGGCGGAGGAGAGGGCTCGCGGCGGAGGAGGGCAGCGGCGTGGAGGCGTGCGGCGGCCGGCGGCGGAGGCGTCTGGAGCTTCTGCGGTGGTCGCCGGCAGAGGGAGTTGGGGGCGGTTGGCGATCTCCTCGAGCTCTGCCAGAGAACGGCGAGGTGGCACGCGCATAAAAGGCTGCAAGCGACGGAAATCACGGTCAACGCGTGGAGCGCGGGTTCACATGAGCACGTGCGGTTGCTACCCGGACGATGTCGTCCGGGGGATGGCAATCATTTTCAAAAAAAATGCTTTTCCTTCATTTTCCTTTTCCTTTTTTAAATATTTTTTGTATTTTACTTTTTCTTTGGATACATGATAAAATATGTGAACAGTAAACATTTTGATAAAAATATTTAATATAGGTCAGTTATTTTTCTGGAACTCTTGAATATTTTCTTTTCAAAACATGAACATATTTTCGAACAACATGAACTCTTTTAGAACATGGAAAAGTCAATGCACACGATCGACCTGCCCGTACCTGTGTCGTGCTCAGAAGCGATCAACCGAACCGTTGACGACACTGTTGCACTCGTGCGTGGCTTCCTCCCGGCCGGGTGTCACGGCGAAGGAGACGCGCGGAGCACGTGGGTGGCACGTAGCGGAGACGACGTGAAGCGGCCGACGCGTGCGGCTGTTAAGCTCTCCTCCGGCCTCCCGGTTTTGCTGCTCCGGCCCCGCGCTGCGCGTCACTGCCACAGGCAGTCGGGTGTGTACGACAGGACGAGGGAGGGTTTACCCGAGCTGCATACCGCTGTCTGTCGCCATCCACTGAAAGGCCGTTGAATCTAAGGAGAAGGGGACGTTAACTAATTTGCGGCTCGTCTCGTCGCATCATCGTCATTACTGTCGCATCAGGAGCTCGTTCGCTCCCCCGGCAGCACGAGGAAAGTTCGCCGTTCTCCATTCCATGCCACGGCGTGTTCCATTGGGGATCTCCCTCGTTTTAGTTTCGTCGCAGCACGCAACCGTTGTTGCCTGTTGGGGTTGCAACTTACTAGGTACAACTTGGCCATAAAGTGAGTACAGTGCTACAGTTCCGGGGGTACGGGAGCGTGCAACCGAAACGCAGCAACGTGACCACTACGTACTGCTGCTCGTGTGTTTCCCCATTTGCTCGCGAAACCTTCCGTGTGGTCTCGTCGTGCTTCCTATGCGGGGGGGAGATTAGGGGTAAAAACCACATAATCTATATCAATATCTATCTTTACTACTCCTTCAATTTCAAAATATAAGATGTTTTAGCTTTGTGAATAGAGTGTATCTAGACTTATTTTAATATGTAGGTTTATCTAGATTTAGAATAAACCTACACACAAAAAGAGTTTAGATACACTCATTTAACAAAGCTAAAATATCTTATATTTTAAAACGGAAGAAGTATTAACTTCAAAAGTGCGGTGAATACTAATTACAAAAATATACCACTGCACTGTCCCCTCAACCTCGTCCTAAAAACGCTCTCACCTATATATACCGATATATATCATTCCAACAACGCACCACCGCACTCTCCCTTCAACATCCTCCTAAAAACACGCTCGCCTATATATCTCATCCCAACCAGACACGCACCCTGTTGGAGAAGTGAGATTAGAGCATGTACAATGGTCGATAAAACAATCTTATCTTATATAGGACATGTAATCTTAATATGATGATAAAACATTCTGTACAAGGGTTATTTTTTAGTCTTATCTTCAGTGATAGATATCCCTAAAAATATGGTGAGACAGATCGTGCTAAGAGATCATCTCTTGGCTAAGATAAGACATATGTCTCGTTTTTGTTCCTCTCTCCTCCAACTCAGCAATCATCCTACGTGGCATTGCTAAGATAAGACCATTGTACGTGCCCTAAAGCAATCAATTTATAGAAAGCGATTTTTTAGCTGATTTTTTAGGTATATCGGTATTACTAACTTCTAAGGGCATGTACAATGGTTGATAAGACTGTCTTATTTTAGTTCTGCCACGTAATGTAAATATAACCATAAAACATGACGTACAATGGGTTATTTTTTAGTCTTATCTTTAATTGTTAGACATCCTAGATTTGTGGTGAGAGAGATTGTTGCTAAGAGATGATCTCTTAGCTAAGATAAGACAAACCTCTTTTTTTAATTCTCTCTCCTCCATGTCACATATTATCCTACATCGCATTGCTATGATATGACTAAAATATAACCATTGTACGTGCCCTAATAGGTTTTAACAGGAATCACATTTGTTATAGGAAAATCTAAAACCCGTTTTGTACCATTCCACTTTTGGAGTTTGAAAAGAAATTCAGTCTATTCTCTCTCATCATCTATCCATGAATTCTCGGGCGTTCGGCGAGGTGCCCCGCTCCTCCATCCGCAGCAGGCCATTCCACCGCGGTAGAAGTATTTCAGCACTACGAGTTAATGGTACTCCCTCTGTCCAGAAATAACTTAAATAGATTCTAATGTATTGTCAACACCCGGATTTTTAATCCCAGATGCATGTTATGCCATACATCGCAATTCCAGAATTACCATTTTTGCGAGACATAACAGATTGGATATCATAGTACATCATCCATTACAAATCATAATAAGGTCTTACACAAACAAAGGATCTCATGATCCAGTCTTAATACAATCAAGCAGCGGAATAATAAACGTAGTAGTGGGCTCCATCTTCAGGGTCATAGGCAATGAGGACGATGAGAGATGATCCTAGTTGTCGTAGCCGTCCTGTGGTCAATCTTCCTGATAGTCCTCCTCATAGTATGGCCACGGGAATAGCCAGGGACAAAGTCATGAGTACTCTTTAAGTACTCGTAAACTATCACTAACAAGTAAGGTAGCTCTAGTAGAAAACTTAAGCTCTAGGTTTATTTGCAAAAAACCAGATTTACCTAAACTGGGTTTAGAAGTAAAGAAAACTAATTTAATATTCTAGATCACTTAAGTAGGAAACTAGTTTTCATATTCACAACCCTGTTGTGGTTAAGTCAAAGTCATGGTTCACTTCACAAGTCATTTTGAAAACATCTGACGACGGAACAGTATGGTCACTCCAACTGTCCATAACCACGGACACGGCTATTCGAATAGTTTGACACTCTGCAGAGGTAGTACACTTTCACCACAAAATTCGATACATCCGCCAGGGATAATCCTGAATCATCATACTTAGTATGCGGATAATCAATCATAACCTTTCAATTACACACCCTAGTATAGGCACCTCCCCTATGAGCTTGGCATCCTAGCCATGGCCATCTGCCATCCTGGGCACTGCATAGGTGGACATCATCAAGAGGTAGCCTCAGCTCAAACCTCTTCCGCGAGGGAACCCATACTAATGCATATAAACTTCTGGCTAAGCCCTACCCAATTCAGGTATTGTGGTTGTACGGTAAAATTGGAATGGTATCGCATCTGAATCCAACCATCAGCTTTTGTAAAAGGGCTAAGGCTCATGCCTCAACATTTTCATCATCAAACCATTGTGTTTCTCAACACATGTCAAAACATCTCAATAGAATGAAGCGTCATTCCAAGGTTTTCATAATCATTTTCACCAAGTATTCACATCTAAAGTGATCAAGTTTTAAGCTTTAGCACTAGCCACTAAGTTAAGAGTGCTCACTAATGAGGGGTGCTAATATTCAATATCATGTCATAGAATGACATCTAAGTAAAACTAGATAGGCCTAGTTTTATCCTATTTATGCTATCTATACTAGAAGTAAAGAACTTTAGTAAAAAGAATAAAGCTTGCAAGTAAAACTTGGAATTGGTATAATCAAAGGTATATATCCAAAGCATGTCTAAAGCATCTTGCTTAGGGTAATACTTGCAAGGGTTAGCTTGTAAGGTCTAACTTGCTTAGTAGTGATGGCTTGCCTTGGTTGGTGTAGTGATTGAAGTTCTCTTCGTCTTCTTCGGGGTAGAACTCCTCCTCCTCGTATCCTTGGTCGATACTATCGTCTATAAATGTATACGAGGTACACAATCACCAAACAATACTTAACTAAGTCTATTTAGCACACTAAGGTTCACACTTGATGATCTAGCATCATCACAATCATCACATGAATTAAAGAACTAGTGTTATTCATTTTATTTTAGAAAAGTAATTTCTACTCATTTAAATTAATTAAGATTTAATATTTCCCAATTAAAATATGGGATCATGTTGACACATGTCATCACCATATATTCTAATACATGGGAATGTGATTGAAAATGTTGGTCATATTTTACAAACTTTATAATTCTCATTTAAAAGAAATAAAGTGACTAGAAATGCCCTAATAGCTTTCTTTTGGTACTAGTCCAATGTAACTGCATGCAAACCTAAATGTTTTTACGTATTCAGATATATATTGTCAAATGTGATTTTTGAGAGTTAGAATCAACTCAAAAGCTATTATGGTTGATTTTTGAAAAATGTTTGAAGTTGAAAAAGTCTCTGTCTTGTTATTTTTGCTATAGATTATCTCTAACTCCAAATGAATTAAATCCAATGGGCTCGGATAGATAATTTAAGTACCTTTCTGGCAAAATTTGAGTCATGCAATTTGGTTAGTGAAACTCTCTGAATTGATTTTTGAATAAGTGGACATAAACTAGTTTAAACTAAAATGGAAAAACAATTATTTAAAATTCCAGGCCAGCGCGGGAAGTTAAACGGGCCGACCCAGGTACACTACGCGGTGCAGAGGGCTACTGACGGAATGTCCCCACTAGTCAGCGATTGCATCTAAGCGAAACGGTATGGGCGAATCTTAGCCGTGCGATCTAATTCTAATCCAACGGCCGTGGCTCATCGTCGACGATGAACATCTCCGGCGAGAAATCAACCCTAACGCGGCGGTGGGGGTCTGGCGGGGCTCACCTGGGCTCCATCTAGGGTCGGTGACGGGCGTGATCGACGTGGTAGACGACGGCGAGGCTAGGCGTAGTCACGGCAGGGCTTGGGGTGGTCGGAATTGACGGCGCCCTTCTCCTCCAGCAACGGCGGACTCTGGTGCAATTTCGGTACGGTGGTGCTCGCCTGGATCCCGGGAGAAGTGGGGGAGGATCAGAGAGGAGTGGTGAGTGTTGGGGTGTGGAGAAATGAGGCAGGGGAGGCCTCTACTTATACTGCGGTGAGGGGACGGAACGCTGCGGGCGCAAGCTCGTTGGTGGCGATGCTACAGGCGGCTATCAGCGTGGTTGAGCTGGTGGATGGTACGGTGCTACCTGGCGGTTCTTACGGAAATAATGGTGAGGCGTGGGGCAGTGCGGTTCGGTCGGGCGCGTGCGGCGTGATACGTCCAAAACATATCTACTTTTCCGAACACTTTTGCTATTATTTCTCCTCTATACTTGTGTGATTTGGATACAACTAATGCAGACTGACGCTGTTTTCAGTAGAATTGCCTTGGTGTCTACTTTTTGTGCAGAAAACCAACTATCAGGAAAAATTCCGAAAAATATGCCAAAAATCCTATTTCACCCGAAGGCTCCAGGAGCCAGAATACGAGACGGAGAAGAGCCAGGGGGTGGCCACACCACCTGGTGGCGCGGGCCAGGCCAGGCCGCGCCAGAGGGTGGTGTGGGCCTCCCAGGCACCCCCTCGGCCTATCTCTTCGCCTATAAGGAGCCTTCTGACCTAAAAAACTTCGGGGGGAGGGGTCGACGTTTTTCCAGAAGGAGTTCCACTCCGCCGCCACCACCAGATTCCACGAAACAGCACCAGAAACTCCGTTCTGGCTCCCTGCCGGGACGGGGAATTGGAGGAGATCATCACTATCATCATCACCATCACTTCTCCATCGACCATCCATGTTTCCCCCATCTATGAGTGAGTAATCCCTCGCTATAGGCTATGGGGATGGTAGGGATTGGATGAGATCGTTCATGTAATGGCATTAGATTGTTAGGACATGGTGCCTAGTATCTTTTATTAGTGCTTTATGACTTTGTTGCAACTTGTTGTGCTTAATGCTTGTCACTAGGGTCCGAGTGCCATGATTTTAGATCTGAACATGTTATTGATTCATTATGATAGTATTGTTTTTGGTCTTATCTACAAGTTGTATACACATGTTGTTGTCCGGAACCAATGGCCCCGAAGTGACAGAAATCGGGATAACCGGAAGGCAAAGGCTTTGATGTGAGGATCACATGTGTTCACGGAGTGTTAATGCTTTGCTCCGGTGCTCTATTAAAAGGAGCACCTTAATTGCTAGTAGTTCCCTAGAAGCCCCGCTGCAAACGGGCTGGCAGGACAAAAGATGTTGTGCAAGTTCTCATTGCGAGCACGTATGACTATATATGGAACACATGCCTAAGATTGTCTAGTACTTGGATGCTTTAACTTATTTATCTGCAATTGCCCTATGTTCTGATTGCTATGTGAATTGTCTTGTCCATGCAATGTCCGTCCATCCATCCCTATGCCTACCGCACTCGAATCCCACTGTTTACTGCTTTTGTTACTACTGTCCTTGCTTTACTACTGCTGTTACTTTACTATTTCTACTACAAAACTGTTGCTACTGATAAACTGCTGTGAGCAAGATTGTTTCCAGGTGCAGCTGAATTGACAACTCGGTTGTTAAGGCTTATAAATATTCTTTGGCTCCCCTTGTGTCGAATCAATAAATTGGGTTTCACTTCCCTCGAAAATACTGCGATACACCCCCTATACTTGTGGGTCATCACGGCGCTCCGCGTGGAGGCAGAGGTGTTTGCGGTAGCATGCGGCAGCTGCGGGTCGCACGGCGGTGAGCAGGGGTGTCTGCTGGGTTGGCGTGATCATGGTGGGCTTGCACGTGCGCGGTGAGGGCAAGGCGCGAGCTGGTCGGGCGCAGCGCACTGGCGCGCTCTCGGCATGGCGTAGAGAGGTTTGGGCGCGGCGTGCTCGGGTGGTCCAGGGCGTGGCTTCGACCGTGGGGTGGAGAGGGGGTGGCGGTGGACTGTGGCGCACCTCCTAGACACCCTGGATGGGTGTGGGGTGGTCTGCTTTGAGCTAGCGTGGTCGGCCGGCGATGACCTCAATCGGGCGGCGCTCCACTGTGCTCCACGGCGAAGGGGGATTGGTCTGGGGCTGGGTTAGACTAAGGGGAGACCAGAGAGTGAAGAGGGGACCAAATGGTTGACTACTACTCTACACAACAGTGAAGTTAGGCAGATGGTTAATCTGTGCAGACCAGGTGTTTGTGTTAATGGCCATATGAAACAAAGTTTGAAATTTTTGACTGAATTTTTTTGAGTGATCTATACTTAAGCTTGAGTGTCTATGGTTGCTTGGAAAAGGCAAGGTGAATTGATTTGGTGGGTTTTTTAAAAAGTGGGATCTTAACACATACACTTGATTCAATTTTCAACTGTCCATTAAATTGATTTGAAAGATGTTTTTGTAAGTTTTTAAAGTGGGCCTTGATACACTTTTACTTGGTCTAGCAAGGGGTGAAAATAAATATAATTGTTTCTGTTAAGCTCTCTCTTCTAGGAACACACAAAGTGGCCTAGTGGTTTATTTTTGTCAAAATGACCATTTGGTTTATTTATTCGTATTTGATTTCTTCTTCTTTTGATTTTTGTTTAGAAATGGTCTAGATGATGTAGCCTTCACCTTTAAACCATTTCACATCATTTAGAACAATCAAGCATGGCATATACACTCAATTCTACACTAATGCAAACACACATGCATTCATATTCATTTTCTTAATAAAAGTTTCTTGTTAACCCTAAATTGGGGTGATTAGAACTTGATAATCTTGATTAGAAGTTTTGGGTGTTACAAACCTTCCCTCCTTAAACAAAATCTCGTACCGAGATTTAAGAAAAACTAGGAACTAAAGAGATCTGGAATCTCAGTCCTAATGTAATCTTCTCGCTCCCAAGTAGCTTCTTCTTCAGTATGGTTGCTCCATTGGACCTTGAGAAAATTGATATTCCGGGTCCTGGTGGTTCTGAAGGCTTCTTCCAAGATACAGATGGGTACTTCACGATACGTCAGATCCTTATTGATATCTATGTCTCGGTGATCGAAGTTCTTGAATACTTCGGTCTTCTCCAGAACTTCTAGGCACGCGAAGTAACGAGATATGGAACACATCATGGATGGCTGACATCTCCTCTGGCAGTTCCAGTTGATAAGATACTTCTCCTTGGCGATTCGGAATCTTGAAGGGTCCAATATATCTAGGGGCAAACTTTCCTTTCAGTTGAAAACATTGCATTCCTTTCAAGGGTAACACTTTGAGATACACAAAATCTCCAACATTGAAAGTCAGGTCTCTACGTCTTTTGTCGGCATAACTCTTTTGTCTGGATTGGGCGGTTTTGAGGTGCTCACGGACTTTGTGAACCTTCTCTTCGACGTCTCGTAGGATGTTGGGTCCGAAAATCTGACTTTCTCCTACTTGCGACCAATTCAATGGGGTGCAACACTTTCTTCCATATAAGAACTCAAATGGGGCCATTTGCAAACTGGCTTGATAACTGTTGTTGTATGAGAATTCTACGAAAGGCAGACAATCTTCCCATTTTGATCCATATTCTAGAACACAAGCTCTCAACATATCTTCTAGGATTTGGTTGAGTCTTTCAATATGTCCATTGGTTTATGGGTGATAAGCTTTGCTGAAATTTAACTTGGTTCCCAATCCTTCTTGGACTTTCTGCCAAAATCTTGAGGTAAATCGGGTTCCTCGATCCGATACTATGGTCTTGGGGGTTCCATGCAAACTGACGATTCTAGCAAGGTATAACTCTGCTAGCTTCGAACTCAGGTAGGTTGTCTTGATAGGTATAAAATGGGCTACCTTAGACAGTCTATCAACTATGACCCAAATAGAGTCATTTCCCCTACTAGAAGTAGGCAAATCGGTGATAAAGTCCATTCCGACGGAATCCCATTTCCATTCCATAATCTGCAATGGTTGCAAAATTCCTGCGGGTCTCTGATGTTCCGCTTTGACTCGCTGACAGATATCACACTTGGCTATGTAGCTTCCGATTTCTCTCTTCATCTTGTGCCACCAAAATTGCTCCTTCAAATCCTGATACATCTTCGTTCCTCCGGGGTGGATAGAATAAAGGGTATCATGATCTTTCTACATGATAACTTGCTTCAGCTCAGAATCTACTAGCACACAGATACGTCCTTTGTACCACAAAACTCCTTCTTCATCTTCGGTGAATCCGGGTACCTTTCCTATACCGATACGATGCTTGATTCCATCGATACTTGCATTTCCTTTCTGCGCTTCCTTGATCTGACTGATCAAAGTGGGTTGAAGTTCAATGTTAGCTAAAAATCCTTTGCTAACTAGCTCTGTTCTAAACTGCTCCAACTTTTCATGCAAACTTGGCTGGGTTTTTTAATCATGGTGTTTAGTCTACACGGCAATCTGCTAAGAGCATCCGCTACCACATTGGTTTTGCCGGGGTGATAGTGAATGTCAAGGTCAGAATCCTTGATTAACTCTATCCATATCCTTTGCCTCATATTCAGCTCCTTCTGGGTGAAAATATACTTTAGGCTCTTGTGATCTGAATAAATCTCACAGTGGTTACCCATAAGGTAATGACACCAGGTCTTCAATGCCAACACTACGGCTCCTAGTTCAAGATCATGGGTCGGGTAGTTTTTCTCATGTTGCTTCAGTTGTCGGAACATATATGCTATGACTTTGCCTTCTTGCATCAACACACATCCGAGACCAATCTTGGATGCGTCACAATACACATCAAAAGGATTCTTGATATCTGGCATAATCAGAATTGGGGCTGAAATCAATCTCTTCTTGAGCTCTTGAAAACTCGCTTCACATTTGTCCGTCCATTCGAACTTCTTATATTTCTTCAACAGTTGGGTCATTGGTCTTGCGATGCTCGAAAATCCTTCAACAAACTTGCGGTAATATCCCGCTAATTTGAGAAATGCATGGACTTGAGTTTGAGTGGTTGGGGCTTTCCATTCTTCAACATCTTTGATCTTGGCAGGAGCGACATCGACTCCTCCTGCCAACACAATATGTCCGAGGAATCTTACTTCCTTCAACCAGAACTCACATTTGCTAAACTTGGCATACAACTAATGTTCTCTAAGGGTTTCAAGGATGGTTCTTAGGTGTTGCTCATGGTCTTCTTCTTACTTGGAATAGATTAGGATATCATCGATAAAAAAACGACAGACTTATCTAGGAAGTTCATAAAAATCTTATTCATGAGATTCATGAAATAAGCGGGGGCATTGGATAATTCAAAAGACATGACTGTATACTCATACAATCCATATCTGGTGGTAAAGGCGGTCTTTGGAATATCCGTTGCACGAATCTTGAGTTGGTGATAACCAGTCCTAAGATCAATCTTAGAAAACACTCTGGCACCAGTCAACTGATCAAACAGATCCTCTATCTTAGGCAGTGGGTACTTTTTCTTGATGGTGACGTCATTTAGCTTCCGGTAATATGTGCATAAATGGTTACCTCCATCTTTCTTATACACAAACAAAACATGCGACCTCCATGGCGATGCGCTTGGTTGAATCAAACCTTTAGCCAGCGTAGCATCAAGTTGTTTCTTTAGTTCCACTAGTTCAGAGGGGTTCATACTATAGGGTCTCTGAGCTATGGGTCCAGTTCCAGGAATTAGTTCAATGATGAACTCGATATCCCGATCTGGGGGCATACCGGGCAATTCATCTAGGAATACATCGGGGTATTCACAGACTACTCTGACTTGGTCAATGGTTGGTTAGGCTAGACTCTTGTTGCACTTGAATTGACGGGGCAAGGTCTCAGATATATGCTCTACTCATACTCCCGAGCTACTTGTCATGGTTATGGCTTTCTTGGCACAGTCGATCAATCCTTTATGCTTCGACATCCAATCCATTCCTAGTGCTACTTCCAAACCTTTGGTTCCAAGTACTATTAGATTGGCATAAAAATCTATTCCATGGATTCTGATAGGTACATCCTTGCAAAATTTTCTAGCTTTGGTGGTTGAACCAGGGATTTGAACTATCATAACAGGCTTCAATTTTGGTGGTTGAATCTTACTAGTGCATGCAAATTATTCTGTAACAAACGAGTGCGATGCTTCAGAATCAAACAAGACTCTTGCAAGTACTGAGTTAATAGAAAACATACCCAGCATGACATATGGCGCTTCCTGGGCTTCTTCAGCATTCATGTGGAACAGACGACTGTTGTGGTTGAGCGAATTCCCTGGAGCGAATCTCCTTCTAGGCTGAACACGGCCCTGCTGCTGAGTGGGGGCATTCACATTGGTGGGTGCTGCAAGCTTCTTGGGACACCCATTAGATTAGTGACCCTTGACTCCACATTCAAAGCAAGTAATCTGGGACTTGTCTTTGGCTGCAACAGGCACATCATTGCTTCCCGTCCTTGGGGCAGTATTGTTGTTGTTGTTGTTGTTGTTGGACTTGGGCGATGCACGGTTGAAGTTGTTGGAGTTGCCAGGGTTGTTATTGTTGTTTCCTCCGGTACGATTGGGGTAGCTTGGATGGGACATGGGGGTCTATTGTTCCTTGGGGCATATCCTGCAGACGGGTTGGGGCGGTACTTCTGGGTATGGTTGGATCCACTCTGGGGCGATTGTCATTGGCTTGGTTGATCTTTCCTTCCATCTGGATGGTAGAATCTACTAGTTCTTTGAGATCTTCAAAACGGATGTTGACTAGGACAGTCTGCATTTCATCATGCAATCCATTCAGGAACCTTTCTTTCTTCTTGGCTTCGGTGTTGATCTCATCAGGGGCATATCTAGCTAAGGATAGAAACTTGTCACGGTACTCGACTATCGTCATCCTGTCTTGCTTCAGTTCTCTGAACTCATCTCTCATTCTAGTGACTAAACCTTGTGGCACATGGGTGCAACTGAACTTGATCTTGAATGCTTCCCACGTCATCACCTGCCCGTGGTTCATGGTACAAGTGCTATTCCACCAGGCTCTTGCATCTCCTGCCAAATAGTGGGTGGCAAACAGAACCTTCTCATTGGCTTCAACTCCTGCTACTTCCAGATTGTTCTCCATAGTTTGTAGCCAGTCATCAGCATCTAAAGGATCCCCAGACTTACTAAAGATAGGGGGACTGGTATTCTGAAAGTTCTTGAGATTGGATCCATGGTGATCCTGATTTCCATGGCCTTGCTTATTGTGGGCCATCTGAGCTATCTGTTGCAGAGTGGCTAGGTTGGCTTGGCATTCGGCTCTACTAGCTTCACGGTCTGAAACTAGCATCTGAAGAATCTGCAGCATCGGGTCCTGCGATGAGCTGCTTCCTCCGGGGTTTCCACAAGTCATCTGAAGATTGAGATAGATAATGAGATAAGAGGGAAATTTCTAAGGTTCATGGTTTTGTTTCAAAAGTTTTAAACTTGAAGTTTGACTCAGGTTTTTCAAACTAACACTTCCTCTCATTCATTCATTCAAGCACACCATACAAACACACACCACACACAAATGGAAAGCAGATGGTTTTAAGAACCATTCTGTGAAAATACGATACAGTGGGACCGATAAAACTCATTCCTATGGCAGTGATCAAGTGCATCTACTCATCATCAATGAAGTCGGAATCATCATCATCGGTGTAGAAATCCATGGCATCATCCTCCAGGTAGTTGTTGTCATCACTAAGGTACGAGTGAAGATCTCCCTGGATGTCTTCACCTTCTTCCTCTTCCTTTGCTTCCAGTTGGACTTCTTGCTCATGGATGGTCTTCTCGAGGTCGGCCACCTTCTTGTGAAGACGAGTGATGGTGCGATCCTTCTTCTCGCGTTGACGACGAAGTGATTGGCGATTATTGACGAGCATGGTGATTGTCTGGTCCTCCTTGACGAGTTGTGGTTGGCGTAGGCTCGAGCATTGTCCAATTCCTTCTGCTATCATACAATAGGAAGTCAAGATTTTCCACCTAGCGCTTCATCTCTAGGTGACTTAGCATCTCCAATGGCATTCCCATGGAACCACGCCTTGCGAAGTGAGCAAAGCGAGTTCCCTAGATCTAGTTGATGTTCTGTCCACAAAGATGGGCGAGAGCTTCATGCATTGCCCTGGCTAATCCATCTAGCCAGTTGTTCTCTCGCACGGTGAATTGGATCTTCTCAGAAAGGGGTCCTTCCATCTTGCCTCTAAGGTCTGCAACTATCAGCCATTGTAGATCTCCTCCTGGGTGATCATTGAGTTGAGATCCAAAGAATTCCGTATGCGGGCGCTCAAGATACTCTGACAGTGCATCTAGATCCCTCTCAAAGATCAGTTGGCCTCCATTGCCCAATTGGTAGAACTTGCAATACTGGACTTCCATCTATAAGAATATAGGATGAGTAAGTTAGTGATGTGATCAAGTGTGTCAAATTTTATGTAGTAATGTAAGAATTTTTGAGGAACATGATTTTTTTTGAAAGAATCTCAAGGATAAGAATGGGAATAGGTTTTCATAAATACTCACTTCTTTTGTTTTTGAAAATAAGTTTTTGTTCGGACGTCCATTCTAACTAGGGTCTCCTATGGTCAGGATGGCTCTGATACCAACTTGTCAACACCCGGATTTTTAATCCCAGATGCCTGTTATGCCATACATCACAATCCCAGGATTACCATTTTTGCGAGCCATAACATATTGGATATCATAGTACATCATCCATTACAAACCATAATAAGGACTTACACAAATAAATGATCTCATGATCCAGTCTTAATACAATCAAGCAGCGGAATAATAAACGTAGTAGTGGGCTCCATGTTCAGGGTCACACGCAATGCTGACAATGGGAGTTGATCCTAGTTGTCCTAGCCATCCTGCAGTCCATCTTCCTAATAGTCCTCCTCATAGTATGGCCACGGGAATAGCCAGGGACAAAGCCATGAGTAA
This sequence comes from Avena eriantha, assembly GCA_910589775.1. Lineage (NCBI taxonomy): Eukaryota > Viridiplantae > Streptophyta > Magnoliopsida > Poales > Poaceae > Avena > Avena eriantha. The sequence continues at coordinate 258,690,557 of OU342744.1, read as the reverse complement.
TCTTCAAGTACTCTGATGTCTACGCACTTCTATTCCTGTGGACAGTTATTGGGCCTCCAAGTGCAGAGGTTTGTAGAACAACAACAAGTTTTCCCTTAAGTGGATCACCCAAGGTTTATTGAACTCAGGGAGGAAGTGGTCAAAGGTATCCCTCTCAAGGAACCCTGCAATCAAGATACAAGAAGTCTCTTGTGTCCCCAACACACCCAATACACTTGTCAGGTGTATAGGTGCACTAGTTCGGCAAAGAGATAGTGAAACACAAGTGGTATAGATATAAGACAACGGTGCTAGAAAATATCTTGTTGGCATGGAAGAGACTAAAGGCAAACTGAAATAAAGATGGAAGCAAGCAAACATGTAACAGATCTAATTGCAAACGGTGTTTCAGTGCTTAGAAATAAGGCCTAGGGATCATACTTTCACTAGTGAACACTCTCATATGAATATCTTCTCTTCATGATACTACTCTAAACTACTCTCCGGTTGGACACTCTAATCCATGGTAGGGCTATAACAACACTCCTCCAAGTTCGCTTTCCCCATCTAGATAACCCCACACTGTCACCTTGAGCGCTAGATGGTTCCAACAAACACCACAATTTCATAGAGACATCCAACTCCAAATATAACTCATAACAAGTATTTGTAATCTCTAGCCTAAGTGCCACCATGGTGTGCATGCTGTCACTTTCACACACATGGGGAGAGCAGAGATCTATTAAAGCACTTGAGTAGCAAGGTAGATCTACTTGATTACAAAGCTCATGATCACAATATGATCATGCATAGAGAGAGAGATGAACACATAGCTACCGGTAGAACCCTTAACCTCGAGGAAGAACTACTCCCTCATCATCACGGGAATTAGCAACGGCGATGGAGATGGTGGTGGAGATCGATCGAGATGGCTCTGGGGGCACTTCCCTGTCCTGGCAGGGTGCCGGAACAGAGACTTTCTGTCCCTCGAATCTCCCCTTCGGTGGCGGCGGCGCTGCGGAAATTTTGGTGGCTAGAGGCTCCCGGATTTAGGGTTTTCTCATCGGAGGCTTCTTATAGGCGAAAGGGCAAGGTAGGTGGAGGCCAGAGGGGCCCACACCACCCCCTGGCATAGCCTGGCCTGGCTTGCACCACCAGGTGGTGTGGCCAGCCCCTGGCCCCTCTCGTCTTCTGGCTCTGTGAGTCTTCCGATAAAATATCGACTTTGGATTTTGTCCTATCCAATTCCGAGAATATTCATTTTCTAACTTTCCCGGGACTAAAAATAGAAGAAAACAGGAAATTGGCACTGTGGCATCTTGTTAATAGGTTAGTTCCAGAAAAAGTGTAAAAGTACTCCAAAGTGTGGACAAAACATAAGAAAGTAGATATAAACCAAGCATGGAACATCAAAAATTATTGATACGTTAGCAACATATCAACATCCCCAAGCTTAACTCCTGCTCGTCCTCGAGTAGGTAAGTAATAAAAAGAAAGAATTTTTGAGGTGACATGCACCATCATAATCAAGATCAAACCATTTGCAAGCATTGAAAGCTAGGATCACAGTACTCTAAACATGAGCATGAAAGATGAAGTTGTAACAATAAGACATAGTGACTATGCGTGTAACATGAAAGAATACAAACAAAGATCATGAATAAAAGTGCATTGAAAGACGTTTGTTTGTTTCACATAAGGAAAACATAGTATAGTGGCATTCAGCTCATCCCTCATAATGTAGCAAACATAAATGCATAGGACACCTCCAAAGTTCATAAGAGTGACTAGATACAAGTAGTTTAAGAACAAGCAATATCAAGTTATGCATCAATAAACAAGTCTTGGGACAATGCACATAGAACCAAGAATGGCCACTATGCTCTAAAAGTAGGTGCATAAAGGTAGAAGGTGGAGACTCAATATAAAAGTAAAAGAAAAGCCTTCATAGGAGGAAGTAGAGATTCAAGTTTCATAAAGAGCTTCCAAAAATTATGGTATTTATTAGCTTTCAGCTCTCATTCCCCTATCATAAGCATCTTTAAGTGATTAAGGTTAAAGTGACACAACTAAGAGGATATGCTTGACAAGTTATAAGCCGAAATCTCATGCCCCTTACTTACGAAGGCCGTACCTCATGCTACTGAACTTCAGTCACAAGTAAGCTCTTCTCATTGTAAGTACATATGTATCATAGAGAACCGCCAACGAGGTACCCCTTGCACATGATACTTGAGCTATCCCATAACCAAAATAACAAGGCAAGCAGACAATCAGCATCTCAGCGATCTTTTTATTTGCTATTTGCATAGGTTTTATTGAGGATGCTTCATAGAGTGCTCATTATGGTTATGCTGCAAGTTTCCACCATGATTAGGCATGGCTTAGGCTAGCGTTCCAGGCGTTTATCTAACACACATACAAACTCCATGAACTTACAAGCTCCCCTTTCATTTCACACCGACGACATCCATAGACAAAAGAGCATGATATCAACTAGGTACAAAGTACAAGTGCAATGTTGAAAGCGTTCCCATGACAGCATGGTTCTGCTAATCCCCAACATATAAGTGCAAGCATATACGCAACAAAGATGGACACAATGGTTCAAGTTTATTAAGTGCAAGAAAATTAAAGTGTGCCATCAAGTTCGTGAGAGCTTTCATCACTAATTTTCACATAACAAGTTTAATTCGGAAGGCAGATAAAAACATGAATATACTTGGAATAGCAAATGCTAATAGGTAGGTATGGTGGACTCTTTGGAATAACTTGGTTTTATTTGGAGTTGGATGCATGAGTGGAACTCATACTTGGTTATGTAGGCTAGCAAAAGACTGGGAGCGACCAACTAAGAGAGCAATAATGGCCATAATCATGCAAAGCGACAAAACATCATTAATTAAAGCATAGAGTGATATTACAAGTCGAAAACTAAATGATCATAGAGGCTATGGTGACTTGATAAAGTCTTAACATGGTGTGAACATGTGCCAAGTCAACCCAAATAAAACATCAAAGGAGAATACCACAATATTATGCTTTAGTATGCTAAAACAACACATGATTCTTTTAAGGCACATTAAGAAATCTCAATTATTTATAACAAGTCATGCTACAACAAAAATCACTAAGCATAAAGCCAAAACAATATCAAGCATGACATGAGAAAGCATAGGCCACAGTCAAAAACAAGCTCCCTTTTACCACTTAAGCATGAACTTTTCCTACTCTTTTCCAATCCAAACCAACTTTTTTAAAAGAACTCACAAAGGTAATAATAAATAAAGATCAGTGGTCTTATTTCACAAATCCAAAAGGAAGAACTAAAAAGTTCTAAGCTGAAAGAACAAGAAAACTAAGGCTAAACCCAGTGCTAGCAAAAGAGAACACTCACAAAACAATAAGAATGAAAACTAGAGTGTTCTAAACAATGAAAGCAGAGTGTGTCTCTCTCCAAAATAAGTGTTGGGATCCTACCAGCTTATTGCAGCAAACCAAGAAAACTAAGCAAACGAAAACTAAGAACGAAAATAAAGACGCTCGAAGAACAACACAAATGTGCATCAAACAATAAAAACGAAGTGTCTAGAAAGACCTGAGATTTTTATTGATGAAGAAGGGGATGCCTTGGGCATCCCCAAGCTTTGACGCTTGTACTTCTTGGATATTTCTCGGGGTGAAACGGGGTGGCATCCCCAAGCTTGAGCTTTAGTCCATTCTTCATCTCATTGTATCATTCTCTCCATACACCTGAAATTCTTCCTTCATACAAAACGTCACACAATCTTTATTAGCAGCATTAGTGTACTCAAGATAATAAGTCTTTGGGTTCAGTTTAAACACCAATAAAACTTCCATTAAAACACAAGCTATTGTAGCACTTCCCTCAAAAAGCTCAATTCCCCAAAGAGAACTCAAAAAGGAATCAACAAGAAGCAAATGCAAATATGGCAGAAATCTGTCAAAACAGATCAGCAGGTAAAAACCAATTTTTTCGAATACCTTCTGTTGCTCAAACCAAAACGTCTTGAACTAACAAAACTTAGATAACAACCTGGGGAAGAAGCGCAAAAAATCACAGCTCAAAATGACATATAGAGATTTTACACGAATTTTTACGGTGAAGAACAAAAATCTATTTCAGGAGAACAACTTTCCCAAGCATTACTTCTCTCTCATTAGAGGTTACTCTTGGCACAAAAAGCAAATAAAAAGGATAAAGAGCGGTTATTACAGAGGTAATAACTTCCAAGACTCATCTAAAACTTTTGGGTTATCTCTCAATAAGTACTTTTGTTTAACGCCTTTAAGTTAGGCATGATAGTTTGAGAAGATGCTCGCATAGGAAATATGAATTGAAGTAGAGCATCAAGAAGCAAATTCAAAGCACATTTAAGTCTAACCCACTTCCTATGCATAGGAATCTTGTAAAGAAACAAGTCATGAAAACACAAAGCAACAAGCATAGAAAAGCAAAACAAGTGCAACTTCAAGACTTTCAGCATAAAGAGGGGAAACTTAATATTATTGAGATGCATAAAACCATGTTTCCCTCTCTCATAATAACTTTCAGTAGCATCATGAATAAAATTAACAATGTAACTATCACATAAAACATTCTTATCATGAGCCATATGCATAAAAGAATTAATACTCCCCACATAAACATAGTCATTCTTATTAATTGTAGTGGGAGCAAATTCAACAAAATAGCTATCATTATTATCCTCATCACCATAATCATCAAATATAGGAGGCATGTTGTAATCATAATTAATTTTATCCTCAATAGTAGGTGGACTGGAAATATCATATTCATCATTGTAATCATCATATATTGGAGGTTTTGTATCACCATAAGCAATAGAATAGCTATCTTCCAAAGCTGGGGAACTAAAAAGATCATTTTCATAAAAACTAGCTTCCCCAATTTTCCATAGCATTAGCAATAATGGTGTTCAAAGAATTCATACTAATAACATTGCTATTAGCACGCAAATAAAGTTCCATAGGTTTTTTAATTTTCTCTTCAAACACTTCATGTCCTAAGTCAAGATAAATACCATAAAGTTCTCTGATTTTGTTGTTGTTTTCCATTAAGCCTAACTAGTGAAAACAAGAAACAAAAAGACAGTATTGCAGAATCTAAAGGAAATAACTTCGAGCACTCACACACTAGCAACCGTACTAGAAGATAGCTTAGTAGCCAGATGATGTGAGTACCTTTTACCTTACCTCCCCGGCAAAGGCGCTAGAAAATAGCTTGATGTCTACGCACTTCTATTCTTATAGACAGTTGTTGGGCCTCCAAGTGTAGAGGTTAGTAGAACAGCAGCAAGTTTTCCCTTAAGTGGATCACCTAAGGTTTATCGAACTCAGGGAGGAAGTGGTCAAAGGTATCCCTCTCAAGCAACCCTGCAATCAAGATACAAGAAGTCTCTTGTGTCCCCAACACACCCAATACACTTGTTAGGTGTATAGGTGCACTAGTTCGATGAAGAGATAGTGAAACACAAGTGGTATAGATATAAGACAATGGTGCTAGAAAATAGCTTGATGGCATGGAAGAGACTAAAGGCAAACTGAAATAAAGATGTAAGCAGGCAAACATGTAACAGATCTAATTGCAAACGGTGTTTCAGTGCTTAGAAACAAGGCATAGGGATCATACTTTCACTAGTGAACACTCTCATATAAATATCTTCTCTTCATGATACTACTCTGAACAACTCTCCGGTTGGACACTCTAATCCATGGTAGGGCTATAACAACATGATACATTGCAAATGTATCTATAATTTTTGATGTTCCATGCTTGGTTTTATCCACTTTCTTGTGTTTTGTTCCAACTTTGGAGTACTTTTCATATGATTTCTTGGACTAACCTATTAACAAGAGCCACAGTGCCAGCTGCCTGTTTTCTGCTGTTTTTGGTTCCAGGAAAGTCAGAAAATGAATATTCTCGGAATTGGACGGGACAAAAGCCAAAGTGCCTATTTTTCCAGAAGTCATCAAGTGCCAGAATACGAGACGGAGAGGGGCCAGAGGCCGGCCACACCACCTGGCCGTGCGGCCAGGCTGGGCTCGCGCCAGGGGTTGGTGTGGTGGCCCCTGGCACCCCCTCGGTCTCCCCTTCCGCCTATAAGATGCCCTCGGGACGAAAACCCTAAGTACCCGATCAAAAATCCACGAAAGAGTCTGTAGCCGCCGTCATCTCCATCCCTAGATCGGGAGGGATCTAAAGCTCTTCCCAGCACCCTGCCGGAGAGGGGATTTCACCCTGGAGGCCTTCTTCATCACCATGCAAGCCTCTGGTGTGATGCGTGAGTAGTTCATCCTTGGACTACAGATCCATGTAGTAGCTAGATGGCTGGTTCTTCTCCTTTGTGCTTTCATGTCAAAATCTTGTGAGCTCTGTTCATGATCAAGATCATCTATTTGTAATTCTGCATGTTGTGTTTGCGGGGATCCGATGGATATTGAGATGCTATTTCAGATTGATTATTGATTCTATCATGTCTTTGTTATTTGTGATCTTGGATGCTTTCCGTTGTTAGTAGCTATCTTGGCCAAGTAGATGCTAGCAACTCCAAGAGTTAGTATTTATGCTCGATAGTGGGTTCATGCCTCTGGTAATCTGGGGGAGTGACAGAAATCTCTAAGGTACTAGATGTGCTCTAGCTACTAGGGAGAAAACAATAATCCTTTGTTCATAGAACAATCGTATTGTTTACTTTACACCCAGTTCATAAAGCAATAATCTGTTGCTTGCAACTTAATACTGGAGGGGGTTTGGATGATAACCTGAAGGTGGATTATTAGTCATAGATGCAGTTGGATGGCGGTCTATGTATAATGTTGTAATGCCCAATCAAGTCTCAAAGGAGTCTAGATGATTAGTATATGCATGTATTGCTTTCTCGATGTTTGTCAATTGCCTGGCTGTAATTTGTTCACCCAACATGTTATCTATCTTAAGGAGAGCCACCTCTAGTGAACTGTGGATCTTGGTCCTTTTCTTTACATACAATCGACAAACTTTTACTGTTTTGTGTTTACTTTCTGCAAACTTTTACTTCTTTCTATTCGATACGTTTAATCCTTTGTTTTCCGCAAAACACGGTGAGATTGAAAACCTCATCGCAAGTTGGGGACAAAGTTCTGTGGTTGTGTTTTGTAGGTCTCCACGTTGCTACTAGCACCGATAGTGCGCCCTGCCAAAGCTCAGCTAGTAACACCTTTGGGGTGTTTCCTTGCTCCTACTGGTTCGATTAAACCTTGGTTTCATAACTGAGGGAAACTTGCTGCTGTGCTCATCATACCTTCCTCTTGGGGTTCCCAACGAGCTCTACATCAACACCGTTCCAGCATTTTTCTGGGTGCCATACTCAGAGCCATCACAACACTCCTAAAAGTTCGCTTTCCCCATCTAGATAACCTCACACTGTCACCTTGAGCGCTAGATGGTTCCAACAAACACCACAATTTCATAGAGACATCCAACTCCAAATATAACTCATAACAAAGTATTTGTAATCTCTAGCCTAAGTGCCACGATGGTGTGCACGCTGTCACTTTCACACATGGGGAGAGTAGATATCTATTAAAGCACTTGAGTAGCAAGGTAGATCTACTTGATTACAAAGCTCATGATCACAATATGATCATGCATAGAGAGAGAGATGAACACATAGCTACCGGTAGAACCCTTAGCCTCGAGGAAGAACTACTCCGTCATCATCATGGGAATTAGCAACGACGATGGATATGGTGGTGGAGATCGATGGAGATGGCTCTAGGGGCACTTCCCCGTCCCGACAGGGTGCCGGAACAGAGACTTTCTGTCCCCCGAATCTCCCCTTCAGTGGCGGCGATCCTGCGGAACTTTTCGTGGCTGGAGGCTCCCGGATTTAGGGTTTTCTCATTGGAGGCTTCTTATAGGCGAAAGGGTAAGGTCGGTGGAGGCCGGAGGGGCCCACACCACCCCCTGGTGCGGCCTGGCCTGGCCCGCGCCACCAGGTGGTGTGGCTAGCCCCTGGACCCTCTCCATCTCATCTTATGGCTCCATGAGTCTTCCGATAAAATATCGACTTTGGCTTTTGTCCCGTCGAATTCCGAGAATATTCATTTTTTTGACTTTCCTGGAACCAAAAACAGAAGAAAACAGGCAACTGGCACTATGGCATCTTGTTAATAGGTTAGTTCAAGAAAATGTGTAAAAGTACTCCAAAGTGTGGACAAAACACAAGAAAGTAGATATAAACCAAGCATGGAACATCAAAAAGTATAGATATGTTAGCAACATATCATACTCCCATACTTTCACTAAGGTAGCTCTAGTAGGAAACTTAAGCTCTAGGTTTATTTGCAAAAAGCCAGATTTACCTAAACTGAGTTTAGAAGTAAAGAAAACGAATTTAATGTCCTAATCACTTAAGTGGGAAACTAGTTTTCATATTCACAACCCTGTTGTGGTTAAATCAAAGTCATGGTTCACTTCACAAGTCATTTTGAAAATATCTGACGGAACAATATGGCCACTCCAACTGTCCATGACCGTGGACGCGGCTATTCGAATAGTTTGACACTCTGTAGAGGCGGTACTTTCACCACAGAATTCGATACATCCGTCAGGCATAACCCTGAATCATCATACTTAGTATGCGGATAATCAATCATAACCTTTCAATTACACACCCTAGTATAGGCACCTCCCCTATGAGCTTGGCCTCCCAGCCATGGCCATCTGCCATCCTAGGCACTACATAGGTGGACATCATCAAGAGGTAGCCTCAGCTCAAACCTCTTCTGCGAGGGAACCCATACTAATGCATATAAACTTCCGGCTAAGCCCTACCCAATTCAGGTATTGTGGTTGTACGGTAAATTTGGAATGGTATCGCATCCGAACCCAACCATCAGTTTTTGTAAATGGGCTAAGGCTCATGCCTCAACATTTTCATCATCAAACCATTGTGTTTCTCAACACATGTCAAAACATCTCAATAGAATGAAGCATCATTCCATGGTTTTCATAATCATTTTCACCAAGTATTCCCATCTAAAGTGATCAAGTTTTATGCTTTAGCACTAGCCACTAAGTTAAGAGTGCTCACTAATGAGGGGTGCTAATCTTTAATCTCATGCCATAGAATGACATCTAAGTAAAACTAGATAGGCCTAGTTTTATACTCTTTATGCTATCTATACTAAAAGTAAAAATAATAAAGCTTGCAAGTAAAACTTGGGATTAGTATAATCAAAGGTATATATCCAAAGCATGCCTAAAGCATCTTGCTTAGGGTAATACTTCCAAGGGTTAGCTTGCAAGGACTAACTTGCTTACTAGTGATGGCTTGCCTTGGTTGGTGCAGTGATTGAAGTTCTCTTCGTCTTCTTCGGGGTAGAACTCCTCCTCCTCGTATCCTTGCTCAGTACTATCGTCTATAAATGAATACGGGGTACACTATCACCAAACAATACTTAACTAAGTCTATTTAGCACACTAAGGCTCACACTTGATGATCTAGCATCATCACAATCATCACATGAATTAAAGAACTAGTGTTATTCATTTTATTAGAAAAGTAATTTCTACTCATTGAAATTAATTAAGATTTAATATTCCCCAATTAAAATATGGGATCATGTTGACACATGTCATCACCACATATTCTAATACATGGGAATGTGATTTAAAATGTTGGTCATATTTTACAAAGTTTATAATTCTCATTTAAAAGAAATAAAGTGACTAGAAATGCCCTAATAGCATTCTTTTGCTACTAGTCCAATGTAACTGCATGCAAACCTAAATGTTTTTATATATTCAGATAGATATTGTCAAATGTGATTTTTGAGAGTTAGAATCAACTCAAAAGCTATTATGGTTGATTTTTGAAAAATGTTTGAAGTTGAAAAGTCTCTGTCTTGTTATTTTTGCTATAGATTATCTCTAACTCCAAATGATTTAAATCCAACGGTATCGGATAGATAATTTAAATACATTTTTGGCAATAAATTAATCATGCAATTTGGTTCAGTGAAACTCTCTGAATTGATTTTTGAATAAGTGGATAGAAACTAGTTTAAACTAAAATGGAAAAACAATTATTTGAATTTCCAGGCCAGCGTGAGAAGTTAAACGCGCCGGCCCAGGTACACTAGGCTGTGCAGAGGGCTACTAACAGAATGGCCCCACTAGTCAGTGACTGCATCTAAGCGAAACAGTATGGGCGAATATGAGTCGCGCGATCTAATTCTAATCCAACGGCCGTGGCTCATCATCGACGACGAACAGCTCCAGCGAGGAATCAACCCTAACGTGGTGGTGGGGTCTGGCGGGGCTCACCTAGGCTCTATCTAGGGTCGGCAACGGGGGTGATCGACGTGGTAGACGACGGCGAGGCTAGGCGCGGTCACGGCAGGACTTGGGGTGGTCGAAGTCGACGACGCCCTTCTCCTCCAACAGCGGCAGACTCTAGTGCAATTCTGGTCTGGTGGTGCTCGCCTGGCTCCGGGGAGAAGTGGGAGAGGATCAGAGAGGAGTGGTGAGTGTTGGGGTGTGGAGAAATGAGGCAGGGGAGACCTCTACTTATACTGCGGTGAGGAGACCGAATGATGCAGGTGTGAGCTCGTCGATGACGACGCTACAGGCGGCTATCGACGTGGCTGAGGTAGGTGGATGGTGCGGTGCTCCCTGGCAGTTCTTACTGACATAATGGTGAGGCGTGGGGCGGTGCGGTTTGGTCGAGCGCGTGTGGCGCTCCGAGTGGAGGCAGAGGTGTTTGCGACGGCGTGCGGCAGCTACCGATCGCACGGCGGTGAACGGGGGTGTCTGCTGGGTTGGCGTGATCATGGCGGGCTTGCACGTGCACGGTGAGGGCAAGGTGCAAGCTGGGCGAGCTGGTCAGGCGCGGGTGCTCTAGCGCGCTCTCGGCATGGCATAGAGTGGTTTGGGCGCGGCGTGCTCGGGTGGTCCAGGGCTTGGCTTCGATCGTGGGGTGGACAGGGTGTGGCGGTGGACTGTGGCGCACCTCCTAGACTTCCTGGATGGGCGCGGGGTGGTCTGCTATGAGCTGGCCATGATCGGCCAGCGATGACCTCAATCAGGGGGCGCTCCACTGTGCTCCACGGCGAAGGAGGGATTGGTCTAGGGCTGGGTTAGACTATGGGAGACCAGAGAGTGAAGAGGGGACCAGATGGTCGACTATTACTGTGCACAACAATGAAGTTAGGCAGAAGGTTAATCTGTGCAGACCAGGTATTTGTGTTAATGGCTGTATGAAACAAAGTTTGAAATTTTAAATGATTTTTTTGAGTGATCAAGACTTAAGCTTGAGTGTCTATGGTTGCTTGGAAAAGGCAAGGTGAATTGATTTGGTGGGTTTTTGAAAAAGTGGGATCTTAAAACATACACTTGATTCAATTTTCAACTATCCATTAAATTGATTTGAAAGATGTTTTTGTAAGTTTTTAAAGTGGGCCTTGATACACTTTTACTTGGTCTAGCAACGGGTGAAAAGAAGTAGAATTGTTTCTGTTAAGCTTTCTCTTCTAGGAACACACAAAGTGACCTAGTGGTTTATTTTTGTCAAAATGACCATTTGGTTTATTTATTCATATTTGATTTCTCTTCTTTTGATTTTTGTTTGGAAATGGTCTAGATGATGTAGCATTCACCTTTAAACCATTTCACATCATTTAGAACAATCAAGCATGGCATATACACTCAATTCTGCACCAATGCAAACGCACATGCATTCATATTCATTTTCTTAATAAAAGTTTCTTGTTAACCCTAAATTGGGGTGATTAGAACTTGATAATCCTGATTACAAGTTTTGGGGTGTTACATGTATCTAGACGTGTTTTAGTATAAAGATACATTCGAATCTAGACAAAGCCAAATCAGTTATTTCTAGATGTTGGGGGTATTTTAGATCAACTAGATAGATATGGCATTTTTGTTCCACGAGGATGCTGCTGGCAGCGTCGTGGATGCCGCCGGTGAGTTCATTGTGATAGTATCTGACAGATGCATGCTCACTGGAGAGGCTGTTTGGCAAGCCCGCCAGGTTGCTGGGTACACCGAGAGAGGAAGGAACACCGTTGTCCTGAGAAATTGAGGATAGCTACAACGTGTTTTTGCTAAAACGTCTATCTGATCTGTTTTTTCCAAAATTACTTATCCAGAAATTAGTTTATCTAAACAAAGTTTGTGTTACTTAAATAAGCCTTGAAACACGTTTGTAGATTCTGCAATAAAAAACACATTTATAGATAACTATTTTCCTACAAACTAGCTATATATATACCTGGACACGAGCTGACTCGGTCCAGCTCGCCGACGAGCCGGGAAAAGATCAGTATGGACATGGCGAGCCAGAGCCAGCTCGACGCCGCTGGTAGCCGCATAAGTGAGATCGGCCCGAGCTTATGACGAGCTCGGTCCAACTCGGTGCAGCTCGCGAGCCTGGCAGGGCTGTGCCACTAACGGGTGGGCCTCTTCAATGGCAGCGCCAGTGCGGGCGACGTGGCAGCGGCGGGGCGTGGCGGAGTCTACATGCAGCGGGGGCGCACGCGTATGCGGCTGGACGGCGGCGGAGGGGGTGGGTGGCGAGAGGAACATGGCGGCGGTTGGGCGGCAGCGGAGAGGGGGATAGCGGAGAGGAGCGTGGAGGCGACAGCGACATCATCTGGGCGGTGGCGGCCTGAAGCTCGACATAAAACACGGCCTGGAGACGAGAGACGACACGAAGTTTTCCAGTGTACAAATATGATCAGGGTGTAACACCCCAGCATTAGGATCCAACGAAGGGTACAAATATGAATCAAAGTTTGTGCGTGCATGCATTTGTAAAAAATCAGGGTAAATTTTTCGCCAAAAAACCTAAAGGGATCAGAGTTTTTTTCACTAACTAGAGGTAGAAATAGCTCTTGTTAGAGACTGCTATGAATTTGGACATGACATTTAGGAATTATTGAATCTTCAGGGAAGTTATTTTGAATTCAAGTTTGAAATTTAAATCAATTTGAAAGTATTTGAAAATTAGAAGTTAGTAACATTGAATTGTTTTCCAAAATACCTTATTAACATTGTTTGATTAAATTATAGATATATTAAACAACAATAAGGATTTAAGACAAGGAAAATAAATAAGAAATGAATTCTTATTTCTTGATTCCATAATAATATTACAAATGGTGATAAGTACACAAAAATAGAATATTATAGAGAATAGAAATAAAACTTTATTAACTTATAATAATATCTTTACAAGATTCTTTACAAAAAGAATAAAAAGAAGGTTATAATTAAAACCTACATGACCTATCTACTCCTATACTAAATCTTGAATATCCAGATCTTGTTCCTGCAAATAAGATAAAACAACTAAAAGGAAAATAAAGGGTTAGTTAGTTAGTTTTACTCTTAGTGGTGAACAATGAAGTGCACTGTTCATATTACCTCACACAGTAATAAAAAGAGGGGCAAGTTTCACCAGGGCAGTAACTAGTAAAAGGGTAACATGTGAAGATTATTTCACTTGATCTGATCCACAACCAGGCCACACGACCAGACCACACAGGTAGACATCTTAGTCACCAAAATGCATGGAGCGTGTTGTCAAGACAACAACAGTAGTACAAGCACCCAAACGGAGCACCCAGTCGAAGCACATTTACAGGGAACCCATTTCTCCTTCTCAAGCACACACTCAGAGCTCATCGAGCTTGCCAAAGCCTTAACAAAACCATCAGCCAGTTTACCAAATCAACCACCAGTTCACCACAAGATGGTAACATAAGGAGGGGGTGGTGCAGGAGGATAGCAAGGGCAAGTTCAAGATCACAGGAGACGACTAGGAGGAGCAGGAGCAGCACCAGGAGGTGCATGCCCAGATCAAGACATCAGCCACATTCAACACCATCACAGCACTAGCAAGCAACTTGTGTGATGAGTTATACAAAACCATCACATGTTAAATCTCAGATGAGCATGTGTTGTTCATATTTGATCTTCTCAGAAAAGCACCCAAGTGGGGTGTATCCATCATATAAGAGATTAAAAAATCCAAATTACCTATCTTAGCAAACCACTCCAAGATCTCAGTCTGGGCATCATTGATCTTTGAGAATAAAACACGCTTATACATCCACATACATAATAGCTTTAACTGAATGTTTCTGGGAACATCCAATGAATGGCAGCACCTCAGAAATTAGTTCACCTTAAAGCTCTATAATACACAACATGGATTATCAAATCATTTTCTTAAAGGCTATAAGAATCATTGTCTTAAACTGATTACCAAAGCACACTTGAGAGGGAAACATTAGATAAAACATTAGTTTCTATCTATCATTGCCTCAGACCAGCATCAAAGGCTCTATGAAATTCTGGGGTATCACAGGTTAATTTATCCAATAGAAGGTTCTGCAACTCTTAAACACTATATAACACAATTGGAAAACAGCTAGTATCTAGATGGAGCCTGTGTATCACTCAAATGAGGGTGTCACAAGGGCCCATCCTAACCAAGAAGTTTCTACCAGGGATTCCATAATACCATGCTTTCAAAAGTACACTTAGTCATTTTCCTAACATAATAATTAGGAATCATATTTGACACCTCTAAATTCTATCATCTACAATTATCAGAGAGTAATTGGATTACATATCCAACTCCAATTCTTTCATACCAAAGCATATCAATAAGAACCAGAGAACTAGTCTCAATCTAGATCATAGCCATGATGTCACCAATCCAATACAGGACAGTAAGTAAAAGTTTAGTTAACAACTTACTGACAGAAATAACTGTCAACACCGAGAACCATAGTATAGCAGTGAACCCTATACAACTAGATTTAGTAGTAAACCACCTCAGATAAACATGGCATCAAGGGATGAACCCTAGCATAGAGGGATGAACCCTAGGACCGGGGACAGATATAATTAGGGTTCATATATTACAAGCACTCAGAGGGTAGCAAGGTAAGCCAGAGAATAAGAGAGGGAGAGGAGAGGACCTCACCTGTGGTCCTCGCTGAAGTTAGGAGAGGAAGCAGAATCACCGGCGAGCGCACCTGTCGGCACAGGGAGCACCGGAGGGCGCTGCAACCCATGCCAAGCCATGGCACGGCGGCCACAGCCACATGGGCAGTAGCAGCGGCACCACAGGACCGCCCGAAGCCCAGCATAGCACCACCGGGGCGGCGGAACTCCACATCACCGGCAACCCCCAAACCCTAGGGTTCGGGGTGGAGTCATCCTGGACGGGAGATGGGCTTGCAGACGAATCGAACAGGACCAGTCGGCTACCTTGCCACACACCACGACAGCGGCCGGAGTAGCTCAAGGAGGCCGACATCGAGCAGCGATAGCATCGGCTGCGCGGCGGCTCTACGGGGATGAGACATGAGGTGAACGAGAGAGAGAAGGGGAGAAATCGAGTGGCGCTGGGCCACTCGGGGCAGAGGGGTATGACCAGCCCAGATGAGCCGAGTCAGGGTTGGGCCATCCTAATGGGCTAGGTCCAGTTTTAAAAGGAAAATTCTAATTAAATTGCCAAATGACCAAAATACCCCTAGGACTTAAATGGTTCTAAGAAATAAAAATAAAATTCCTAAAAATATAAATAAAATATCAATGGACTCATAGAAATGTCCTCTATTCAGGGAAAATAACAAATGGAATATGAGGTAATTAAATTTAAAATTATTATTATTAAGATATATATTCCTTTGGAATTTTATAAAAATATACCAAACACATAAAATTGAATAAAATTCATTTTTACAATTCTGAAAGGGAGTGCTATTATAGAAAAATGCTAGTTTGTATTTTTGATAAGTAAATTAAGTGTGATAAAAATAAAGTATTATTTATTTAAAGGAATTTTAGTGAAATATTTAAAAGAGTTACAAACTAAATAAATTCAATTTTAAACTCTTAAAATCATACTAGTCATTATAATAATACTAAATATAATGTTTATGAAATTTTCAAGACTTTGAGTAATACTTTTATTTTATTAATTAAAGAAAATAGCAAACTTTTACTAAGAGGGTAAAACATGCAAATAAGCAGATAATAATCCATTGCATGACATTACTATGCATTGCATCTGGTTTCTTTAAATATTGTCCTTACCGGGCAATAATGGTTCTCTGTAGAAACCGGAGCTCAAGGTCAGGTAGAAGCATCCGACTTCACTACCTTGCAGTCACAAGGCAAGTTCATCACTTGCTCATGTCCTTTTGAAGAGTCTTTATCAAAGATATTACAAATGGTGTGTTATCATCTATGATCTGGAAAAATAAAATATTATCTTCTCTAATAAATAAGATGTGGTTATCATCCTAAGTGATGATAAATTTAAGATTGGCAATGAAACTTAGGTTTCCAATTGCACAAGTCACCATTGGATTAACAACCCAGGACATCAGTGATTCTAGCGCCGTATATTACACGTTAACCATGAGATTTGGAATGGGACGGAGAAGTCAGCTGGACCTTCTTCCTTTCCTATGTAGGCGATATGACCTTATCATGGCGCTGTGATTCCTTGTGCGGATCCAGCATATGGGTGGGCACTCCTTTCCGCCGGCGAAGTGGGCACGGGCTCGTCAGCGGTAAGGGCTTCCAGACCTACGTACAGTTACCACCAGCGACACACACTGGTCACGCCGGGATACCACAAGTACCACCAACGAACAGATCGCGTGCACACCAAGGATAGGGTGGGCCGCGTGCCCCCGGCTAGGCCGCCACGAACCACCGGCGAATCTGACAACGCACGTGTAGCACCCTGGTAAAACCACTACTAGAAAATAGCATGTTATTTTTTATTTTGTGCATCATCATGATAGCATGCTCATGTCATCATGCCACATTGCATTTGAGCATCGTCATGTCATCATGCATATGCTTGGCTAAAACTATTTTCTAAAAGTCTAGTTTGTTTTCTAATTACTCCCCTTCTCTATTTCAAATTAAAAACCCTAGTCTCTTCCGAATATTTTGTCTATCAAAAAGATGTTTACAAAAGTGTTTAAAATAAATAGAACAAAACTATATTGTCAAACCGGGGAGGCAGCCCAGCCGGTTAGGCCAGGCCACCTACATCCCGGCCTAGCTAAACTAAACCCAGACAAGAACCACTCCAAACCCTAGAACCCCACCCGACCACCCTTCCTACCGCCGCCAGAACATCCCGCCCAATCCCGCTCCTCACTGTGGCCCCACCCGCGACCGTCACTGCCTGTGAGCCTCGTACACATCACCACATCCCCACCGTCACGACTAGATCAACCCGGTCGCACTCACCAGACGCGATGCGTCCCACCCCTGCGGTACACACCCTAGTGCCCCGGCCCCACCAATCATCTCTCCCCGCAATCGCTGCTCGCGACCACTCCCTCCCTCGCGTCTCCCTCCTTCCGCTGCAGACCACGGCGCCGCCACAACTCGATCTGCCACTAGGAGCTCCGCCGTGGGCGCCCTTTCACCCGGTCCCCTCGCCACCTCTAGCTCGCCAACCGCCGCGGCACGCGCGTCCCTGCATCATCGCCGGCCACCGTGTCCGCGTCCTCTCTGCGGTCCTTTTCCCCAGCGCCTTGTCGTCCTCCATCTGGGTCGCCCGCGCCCCTGCAGGTCACCTCGCTAGCTCCCGTTCGAGCTTGTCGGCCTTCTTGCAGTTACTGCCTCCTCAATCTTTGGCACCCCAGCCCCCTCCTCGAGTTCCTGTCCATGTCGCCACCGGACGCTGTCACCCTCCCCATCCATGACCTTCAAGTCCGGCAGCAGCGCCGCCAAGTCCGCCATCCGCTCGAGCCGTGTGTGCTCCGCCGTCCTCGAGCTTAGCACAAGCCTCTCCTACTCAGCGTCGGACGCATCTGGGACCCCACCTGCGCCTCCTGCATTCCTCGTTGGGACGCATCTGGGACCCCATGACCGTCCTCCTCCGAGTTCCTCTTGGACAAGTTCTGCATACCGTCGGTCTCCGTCATCCAACTCAAGTTCGGCAGTAGCACTAGGTGAGGGTCATGGACGTGATGTGCTGGTGTGATACTGTCCGTTGATGTTCATGGAATTGTCCTATGGATTGACTCCTATTGGTGCCCTTCTTGTGGTATTAGAGAGGATGTGGTGTAGTGGTGATACTTTTGTACGATTGCAGACGGCTATCGAGAAATAACAAGAGGTGACCATGTTCTCATTTCAACTCGAAGACTGCCGCCGCAACAGAAGTTGGGGATGATAAGTTCGACATCCACCCGGACAAACCCCAGGAACCACCAACACTTGGACCAGAGAGAACCACGCCGAGACCCTGGACGCCAAGTTCTCCTCATGGACCCCGAAGCCTAGACCCGAAGACCGATGCCAGCGAGACCGAACCGGAACCAAATCGAACCAAGATCGCCAAACACCAATGTGTGACACCTATCTGAGACCCCTATTTTTATAATATGACATTGTCACTTGTTGCATATTAAATTATTCATGCTTGCATACATGTTTGGTGGTTTGGGGGCATTATGCCGATTCACTCATAATTAAATATGGAGCCCATATGCAGGCAAATATAGTCTTATATTGGCTCTATTAAATTTGTGTAGTGAATCCATGCCATGTTTTGCCTTGTTAATACAACATTTAAATTGTGGGGTAGCTAAATAACATGAAACTTATAATTAATTGTTGAGACCACGGTTCCGCTTAATATTGCCTAATTGGATCGCACCTTTGCCATGTCATGCATCATACATGCATCATGCCCGATCTTCTTCCATAGTATTATATAGTGTATCCGGTGTTTCTTCTAGTGCTTTGCTTCTTCACGGATTAGGCCGTTGAGTGGATGCGAGTGTCGACCCGACCTCCAGATGAACCTTCGGCTATGCTTCCCAGGCGAGCAATCTCCCCCTTTCTACCTATTTTGCATTTATAGTCTTTACTTCCTCCTATTGATCTATTGCTATCTGTGTTGTGATGCTTTAGTTTCCGTGCACCATTTATATTCCTTGAAGCCCCTATATTGCCTTGGACACATCCTATTGCCTGTTGATTGATAGAAAGTCGGCCTTGTGAGTCGTAGTTGCTTGCTCAGGTGCTGCTTCGCGTCGTTGTTGTTGCACCGTTGTTGGAAAGTTAGCACATGCTTAATGGTGGAGATGCTTAATGGTGGAGATGATCATGACTTTAATTTCAACTGATAATTAAAATGCTGGGAATAGATGTAACTAATGCAGAGGCACCAGTGGGCAATAGCTAATATTTGGTTCTTCCATGCTCACTTGTGTCCCGTAGGCCCCGAGTACTTGATACCCATTCCTTGACTTTTCGCACTATCCACATATGGGAGACTCTATGAATCCCCCTTTGCCTGAGCTTGATTCACACTTTATTTCTTGGGGCCACAAAATAGTTTGGGGCTTTATTACTATCCTGTACTTATGCCATGTTTTACTGCTTTATTTACGATTGTGCGTGGAGCACCTGTATTGTTTTGGAACATGGAATGTTTTCGCGGTATCGACAATCCCAGTCACACTTTCGGGTTCGCAGTCGTTTACAGCCATTGACACAAACCCTAGGTCCATCTTGGAGCCGGCCAACTTCGTTGTGGGTAGCTTAGTGTGGTGCCCCCCTGAAATGATTTATGAATCATGTGAATGCTTTGTCATGAGACCTCGTTGCGTTTTATTTGGTTCTTCCCGAGGTTGATCGTGTGTGTGTTGCTATTTCTGCACCCCTGGAGGGTAAAACTTTCTGAAAGCCGTGTCCATGGTTATGGACGACCTGGAGCACAATATCTCGATCATAGACAACTATAACTAAAGTAGTGTTGTGAATTTGACTGAAACATATGACTAGTAATCAGCTTCACTATAATGGAATGGATAATAAAAGTTTCAACAACTGGTGGAATTGGGGTGTATCATGTCATGTTATACCTGCCTAGTAAGTATTGTAACTACAATGGAATGGTTAACTAAAATTGCCCACTGCTTATGAAATCAGGATGACTCATGCTATCTATATTTGACTAGTAAGTGCTGCAACTATAATGGAATGAATAAAACTGCCAACTGTGTGAGTTCCTTGGTTTGACTTCCTCGTTTGGTCTCGAGGGGGAAATACCAGGATGGCTACGATTGGTGTTTGTATCAGGTTGGTCCCGAATAGGTCTCTCTTATCCCTCTCTAATAGCCGACAGATGCATCGAGTCTCTATAGGTTGTTTAGTGCATGTTGCGCTGCCTCTTCAGTCCACCATACCTATGTAGGTGAGAGCCGCCGAATTCTAGACTCGCCGTGTACTGGCCTCAGTACTGACCGCTCCCTTTTTTCCTTTGCCCTTTGTTGGCATCCCTTTTGTTTAACAGGTATAAGTTCGACTTCGTTAGCAGGGATACCCTTTCGGCTTGGCCTGAGCAGGGTTATGGACGCCATTGGTTATTCTTCAGGGCTCTTAGCCCAAGTTGCTTCTTATCTGTACTCGAATGTTGTATCGTTTTCAAGGTGAATTGGATCTTTGTATTGTATATCTGTATTTTTAACTCATGGAGTCGTTGTTGTATAGATATATGTTTCTGTGGGTTCCATCATGGACTATTGTGTAATGGTATTAATTCGTCTTTCTGCCCGCACGCAAGTGCCTGGTGGGCATCTATGAATCGTTTCTATGCGGGTTTGGTGGGAATCGCTAAAACTTGCATAGGGCCGATTCTAGGGTGTTATAAAGTGGTATCAGATCTCATCAGTTGTGATACCCCCACTGGTCTAGCCTATAGGATAACCTAGCTAACGGTCGATGTAGAGTGTCAAAACTATTTTACAAAATTGGTTGGATAGATCTGATTAGGTCTGCTTTTACTCCTTACCCCTATGTTATTCTCCTCTTACCTTTGCGTGTCTTAAATCTACTCTCTTGCCTTTCTTCGAGTCCAGGAATTCTCGTGGTTGGGTTTCCGTCGTACCTTCAGGGTTTCGCTTCCGTCCTCTTGTAACGGTGTTGCCACCTCTGGCCTTCATGCTATCTGAGGAGGTTTCCTTTGTGTACCTTTTAAGTGGACCCAAAAATCCACTAAATTCTTCTTTGTATCTTATGGTGGTTTCAACGCGGAGATATCTTACACGTCAGAGCCGATGAAGATCCTGCATCACTCCTCTATTTCCGAACATCACTTGTCAAGATCTTCAGTCTGAATTCCGAGAGTTGGTTGCATGATTCAACTGTTCGTGTAGAAAGTAATGCTTTGAGTGCGGGATGGAGTCGCGACCATACCACTACTCTTATCATTCACTTTTGTATATTGAATTGGTGGATATGCAATTTACACCTTCCACTGAAGTTAGAGATGGCTTCACGGTATTGATACCTCTATCTTCGTATTTGTTCTCTAGAGTGTTCTCTCAACGAACGTAAGCAATGATCCCTTGTTGGTAGTGTCACCGATTCAAGATGGAGCAAGAATCTTTGTTAGTGGTGTCGCGAGGATCTACACGAAGCGAGAAGAGTCCGAACATCATCCTTGTTTCCCGTACCATGAGGCGGATCTTGAGGGCGAGATCCATTGTTAGTGGTGTCGAATTGTAGCACCCCGGTAAAACCACTACTAGAAAATCGCGTGTTATTTTTTATTTTGTGCATCATCATGATAGCATGCTCATGTCATCATGCCACATTGCATTTGAGCATCATCATGTCATCATGCATATGCTTGGCTAAAACTATTTTCTAAAAGTCTAGTTTGTTTTCTAATTACTCCCCTTCTCTATTTCAAATTAAAAACCTAGTCTCTTTCGAATATTTTGTCTATCTAAAAGATATTTACAAAAGTGTTTAAAATAAATAAATAAAACAAAACTATTTTGTCAAACCGGGGAGGCATCCCAGCCCGTTAGGACAGGCCACCTACAACCCGGCCCAGCTAAACTAAACCAAGACCAGAACCACCCCAATCCCTAGAACCCCACCCGCCCACCCTTCCTACTGCCACCAGAACATCCTGCCCAATCCCGCTCCTCACTATGGCCCCACCCGCGACCGTCACCGCCCGTGAGCCTCGTACACATTGCGACATCCCCACCGTCACAACCAGATCAACCCGACTGCACTCACCTGACGCGATGCGTCCCACCCCTGCGGTACACGCCCCAGCGCCCCGTCCCCACCAATCATCTCTCCCCACAATCGCCGCCCGTGACCACTCCCTCCCTCGCGTCTCCCTCCTTCCACTGCAGACGACGGCGTCGCCACAACTCGATCTGCCACCAGGAGCTCCGCCGCGGGCGCCCTTTCGCCCGGTCCCCTCGCCACCTCAAGCTCGCCAACTAGCACGGCACGCGCGTCCCCGCATCATAGCCGGCCGCCGTGTCCGTGTCCTCTCTGTGGTCCTTTTCCCCAGCGCCTTGTCGTCCTCCATCTGGGTCGCCCACGCCCCTGCAGGTCACCCCGCTAGCTCCCGTTCGAGCTCGTCGGCCTTCTCGCAGTTACCGCCTACTCAAGCTTTGGCACCCCAACCCCCTCCTCGAGTTCCTTTCTTTGTCGCCACCGGACGCTGTCTCCCTTCCCGTCCATGACCTTCGAGTTCGGCAGCAACGCCGCCAAGTCCGCCATCCGCTCGAGCCGCGTGTGCTCCGCCGTCCTCGAGCTTAGCACAAGCCTCTCTTGCTCAGCGTCGGACGCATCTGGGACCCCACCTGTGCCTCCTGCGTTCCTCGTCGGGACGCATCTAGGACCCCATGAACGTCCTCCTCCAAGTTCCTCTTGGACAAGTTCTGCATACCGTCGGTCTCCATCATCCAACTCAAGTTCGGCAGTAGCACTAGGTGAGGGTGGTGGACGTGATGTGCTGGTGTGATACTGTCCGTTGATGTTCATGGAATTGTCCTATGGATTGACTCCTATTGGTGCCCTTCTTGTGGTATTAGAGAGGATGTGGTGTAGTGGTGATACTTTTGTACGATTGCTGACGGCTATCGAGGAATAACAATAGGTGACCATGTTCTCATCTTCAACTCGAAGAATGCCGCCACAACAGAAGTCAGGGATGATAATTTCGACATCCACCCGGACAAACCCCAGGAACCATCGGCGCTTGGACCTGAGAGAACCACGCCGAGACCCTGGACGCCAAGTTCTCCTCATGGACCCCGAAGCCTAGACCCGAAGACCGATCCCAGTGAGACCGAACCGGAACCACATCGAACCAAGATCGCCAAACACCAACGTGTGACCCCTATCTGAGACCCCTATTTTTATAATATGCCATTGTCACTTGTTGCATATTAAATTATTCATGCTTGCATACATGTTTGGTGGTTTGGGGGCATTATGCCGATTCACTCATTTTTAATTAAATATGGAGCCCATATGCGGGCAAATATAGTCTTATATTGGCTCCATGAAATTTGTGTAGCGAATCCATGCCATGTTTTGCCTTGTTAATACAACATTTAAATTGCGGGGTAGCTAAATAACATGAACCTTCTAATTAATTGTCGGGACCCTGGTTCCTCTTAATATTGCCTAATTGCATCGCACCTTTGCCATGCCATGCATCATACATGCATCATGCCCGATCTTCTGCCATAGTATTAAATAGTGTATCTGGTGTTTCTTCTAGTGTTTTGCTTCTTCACAGATTAGGCCGTTGAGTAGATGCGAGTGTCGACCCGACCTTCAGATGAACCTTCGGCTATGCTTCCCAGGCGAGCAATCTCCCCCTTTCTATCTATTTTGCATTTATAGTCTTTACTTCCTCCTATTGATCTATTGCTATCCGTGTTGCGATGCTTTAATTTCTGTGCACCATTTATATTCCTTGCAGCCTCTATATTGCCTTGGACACATCCTATTGCCTGTTGATTGATAGACAGTCGGCCTTGCGAGTCGTAGTTGCTTGCTCAGGTGCTGCTTCGCGTCGTTGTTGTTTCACCGTTGTTGGAAAGTTAGCACAATTAATGGTGGAGATGCTTAATGGTGGAGATGATCATGACTTTAATTTCAACTGATAATTAAAATGCTGGGAATAGATATAACTAATGCAGAGGCACTGGTGGGCAATAGCTAATATTTGGTTCTTCCATGCTCACTTGTGTCCCGTAGGCCCCGAGTACTTGATACCTGTTCCTTGACTATTCGCACTATCCACATACATGAGAACTCTATGAATCCCCCTTTGCCCGTGCTTGATTCACACTTTATTTCTTGAGGCCACAATCTAGTTTGGGGCTTTATTACTATCCTGTACTTATGCCATGTTTTACTGCTTTATTTACGATTGTGCGTGGAGCACATGTACTGTTTTGGAACGTGGAATGTTTTCACTGTATCGACAAGCCCAGTCACACTTTCAGGTTCCCAGTCGTTTATAGCCATTGACACAAGCCCTGGGTCCATCTCGGAGCTGGCCAACTTCGTTGTGGATAGCTTAGTGGGGTGGCCCCCTGAAATGATTTATGAATCATGTGAATGCTTTGTCATGAGACCTCGTTGTGTTTTATTTGGTTCTTCCCGAGGTTGATCGTGTGTGTGTTGCTATTTGTGCACCCCTGCAGGGTAAAACTTTCTGAAAGCCGTGTCCACGGTTATGGACGACTTGGAGCACAATATCTCAATCATAGACAACTATAACTAAAGTAGTGTTGTGAATTTGACTGAAACATATGACTAGTAATCAAGTTCACTATAATGGAATGGATAATAAAAGTGCCAACAACTGGTGGAATTGGGGTGTATCATGTCATGTTATACCTGCCTAGTAAGTATTGTAACTACAATGGAATGGTTAACTAAAGCTGCCCATTGCTTATGAAATCAGGATGACTCATGCTATCTACATTTGACTAGTAAGTGCTGCAACTATAATGGAATGAATAAAACTGCCAACTGTGTGAGTTCCTTGGTTTGACTTCCTCGTTTGGTCTCGAGGGGGAAATACCAGGATGGGTATGATTGGTGTTAGTATCAGGTTGGTCCCGAATAGGTCTCTCTTATCCCTCTCTAATAGCCGACAAATGCATCGAGTCTCTATAGGTTGTTTAGTGCATGCTGCGCTGCCACTTCAGTCCACCATACCTATGTAGGCGAGAGCCGCCGAATTCTAGACTCATCGTGTACTGGCCTCAGTACTGACCACTCCCTTTTTCTTTGCCCTTTGTTGGCACCCCTTTTGTTTAACAGGTATAAGTTCAACGTCGTTAGCAGGGATACCCTTCCGGCTTGGCCTGGGCAGGGTTATGGACGCCTTTGGTTATTCTTCGGGGCTCTTAGCCCAATTTGCTTCTTATCTGTACTCAGATGTTGTATCGTTTTCAAGGTGAATTGGATCTTTGTATTGTATATCTGTATTTCTGACTCATGGAGTCGTTGTTGTATATATATGTTTCTGTGGGTTCCATCGTGGACTATTGTGTAATGGTATCACTTCGTTTTTCCACCCACACGGAAGTGCCTGGTGGGCATCTTTGAATCGTTTCTATGCGGGTTTGGCGGAATCGCTAAAACTTGCATAGGGCCGATTCGAGGGTGTTATAGCACGCCGGGGGTAGTAGATGGAGCGTCGATGAACAAGGCCCGTGCTCGCCAGTGATAGAGTGGGCCGCGTTCCCCCCGATGGGCCGCCATGTACCGTTGTCTAAACAACTCGCAGGCGCCAGGGGTAAGTGGGCTGCAAGACCACCTGTAACAGCGTCTCTCAACAACCCCCCCAACGAAAATCTGATCCCCAAATCTCGCAATCCCTAGCCGCGGCCCTCGCTCCGCCGTCGTTGTCCCGCGTCTGATCCCCCTCGTCGGCCAGCATCCGCTGAAGGGAAGGAGGAGGAGGCCAGTCCCGGGCTAGTCCGCGCTGCCACCTCCCCTTCCGCGCCGCCACCTCATCGACGACCACCTCCCCCATCCACGCCGCCACCTCGTCGATGACCACCTCCCCGTCCGTGCCGCCACCTCGTCGACGACCACCTCCCCCATCCGCGCTGCCACCTCATTGACGACCACCTCCCCCATCCGCAGGTACACGTCACCGAGTTCCCTATGCTTTCGCATGGCAATCCCCTTCTCCCTCCCTGTGCGCGTGATGTGACTTTAGAGTATGCTAGAATTGCAAATTGTGTGTCTTGATTGTGTTTTGCTCGAATTGCAAACTGTGGCGGCTTGATGGCTAAGAATGTTTTCCTGTGGGATGCTAGCTAGCATTGCTAGAATTTTAAATTTATGGTGTCTTGAATGTCTGAGAATGTTTTTTGTGTGACCACAGCATATGCTTGAATCACGAGTAGGAATGCTTGAATCACGAGTAGTAAATATGCATAGAGTAACTTATATGAGCTCAGTTAAAATATTCATACTACATAGACCCATGAACACAGATTCTGCTTGTCGTTAAAATCACTTATATGAGATTGGTTGAAAGATTCATATCCACTTTAAAGTCAAATGACAGAATAAGATACACGCAGCTTTCCAATCTGTCTTAATTGGGTCTTCTTCTGTAGGGGCTGCAACTAAAAAACAAGGGATATGTCAAGTAACATTCTTAGAAATAATTGTTTTGCAGGACATGTAGGTAAGTTCAGCATAAGTGTTATCTAGGGACAAAAATTTAACTCATGTCCAGAATTTATTAGTTGGCTCTGTCCAGAAACATCATTACAGGTGCTGGTGGAGTGGTGAGCCTATGATATAATTGCTAAGTGCACGCGTTGTTAATAGTAGTGAAGATGAAATGCGCGCTAGTAGCGATTTCTGTTCTTTTAACTGTTGCAGCTCCTTTTTTATATTCTGATGGCATATGCTAGAACTGTAAATCCTGGTGTCATGATGTTCCTTCATGACGATAACATTGCTAGAATTGCAAAATTGTGGCATCCTCGTTTCAAAATAAAAATAATTTGTGGCATGCTGGTGGTGTAGGAATGTTCTTGTGACATGTGGCTATGAAATTACTCGCTGGGTGGGTTTGTTCAGTAGAGGTTTTTGTTATTAACCTTTTACAACTGCTTTTTAGTATTTTTCATTAGAATTTGGGTGCAGGCTAGAGTATGCCGAGTCTGAAATCATGACTATGAGTCTGTGAGGTCTTTGTGGTGTAACAGTGTTTCTTGTGTGGTGAGAGCATTAATAGAATTTCAAACTTATGTTGTCCGTTCTGAAGGTGCAAGTATGTTACTCTACTATTACAACATCATATTGCTAGAATCACGAATTTAGAGTAGCATGTACGCAGTTTTTGCTAATATGTTTGCTTGTCTCTGTTGAAGTAGTATGTCGCAGTGGGAGCCGAAGTACCATGGTGTGTATAAGAAGCCGACGAGGATCCCCACTTGGGTGGCTAATATCACCATCGATGGGATTAGGCGCCACCTTGGACATGGCAGTACCCCGAGGAGGCGGCACGTGCCTATGACTGCATGGCAGTCCAGCACAGAGGGGCTAGGGCGACCCTCAACTTCCTCGAGGATCGAGCTAGGGCCATTCAGAATAGGCCCGCGGGTATGAGAATCGCCACAAGGGTGGAGGAGCAGGAGCACCGACTGGTCGAGAGACAGCTTGTTGACCCCTTGGTCCAGACGCTCCGCGCGGATCCTAT
Organism: Avena eriantha; assembly: GCA_910589775.1. Lineage (NCBI taxonomy): Eukaryota > Viridiplantae > Streptophyta > Magnoliopsida > Poales > Poaceae > Avena > Avena eriantha. The sequence continues at coordinate 258,662,964 of OU342744.1, read as the reverse complement.
GATGATGGCGTAACAATATGAGGTCTTGGCGACCATTACGCGCCAGCAGCCCATCCAGGAGGCAGGTCCCTCTACGTCCGATGGCGTGGGTTCCTCCACCGCGCGCCCTCAGGGCCCGTACTACGGGTTCAGCCCCGGCGACTTCACCGTCACACCCACGTCATCTGCTGACCTAGGTTCCTTAGGTTTTTCGTCCGACAACGACGATGATGCCTGATCTAGCTATACTCTGTCATATATTACTTTAAGACTTATCGTGCTAGACTTTGTCATATATATTACTTATCCTGCTAGATGTAGATCAGCTACTTGTCATATATATTACTTATCCTGCTAGACTTTGTCATATATATTACTTATCCCGCTACTTAATTACTTTATAACTATGTTTACTATGCGTCTTCTTTCTAGATAAATATATAGAATGGATCAAGTGTGCAACAACTGTGCACAACCATTGGGCAAGTGCCCGGATAAGAATTTCCCCATAGTTCTCCCTATCGGGTTTGAGGCTAGGACGGTATGTGCTCTGTGAGATACACAGTATCATGGATGTATATATATAGAATTGAAAATAAACCATAGACTTTGTTGTATTGTTATTGTTTTACTCAGTCAATCCCTTGCGCTTGGCGACGGGACTTCATGAACCATTTCCATAGAAACACGATGGACGATGTTGTGTTTGAGGTCACTTTGACGTCAGATGCTGATCTCGACAGGAGTTATGTGGTTATAGTGACCAACATAGCGATTAGGACATCTTTCAGTGGACATGGTTGGATAAACTTCTTGAATGATCATGACATGCAATACAGAGACAGATAAAGATCTTTCTCATGCATCAAGCAGCCGTAATCTACTACATGTACATGCCCCCTGACGATGATATCCAACAGTAAGCTAGCTATGTAGTTGAGACCATCCTTATATGTTGTTTACTCTATACATGCATTCTTTTTTGACTTCTAATCAATATATGTAGATTGGATTATAGCGAAGAAGCTTGCGGCAATTGTGGTCAACATAGTTGGCATTGCATGGACAGGAAGATCACCATACCGCTCCCTGCGAACTTTGGTGTTAGGACGGTATGTTCTCTGAAATTCATATGGAGAATGTATATATATATATATGTTCAATGAAAAACACGACTAATTGTTCTGTCCTATGTGTTTGTGTAATATTTGCTAGTTGGAGTCCAAGTTTGAACCATATGGTCACTTTCTACACTTGTGTAAACTGTTTGAATGTTATTGATACATGGTTTGAACATTTGTGTATTCCCTGTATCTGGTGTGTGTATCCTGTCATTATCCTGTGTATTCTATCAATATTATAGTGTATTCTATGTAATTTCGATCTGTTTTTTTACTCCTGGTAATATTGCCCCTGGCAAAATCGTGGTACTATCCCTAGCGAATTATTATTCACCTGTGCTACATTGTACTACCACCGACGAAAGAGCGGTAGCGCTAGTGGTACTACATTACCCCCGGCGGTAGAGGCCTATTACCACCGGCGAATTCCTAAGGCGCCGGCGATAAGGACTTACCCCTGGCAGATATAGCTACTCGCCGGCGGTAGAGGCATATTACCACTGGCGAATTATGAAGGCGCCAGCGATGCGGACTTACCGCCGGCGAGGTGCTCGCCGGCGAGCACCAATGCACCGGCGATGACCCTTTTGTGTTCGCCGGTGGTAGGTTTTCTCTACTAGTGCTTAGGCCCCACGGTTTTGGTATCTAGATTATCTGTGAGCGATTGCCAGAGGTATAGTCAGACCTTTATGGAGCTTGCCAGGGGCATAACCGGCTCATAGAGTCTTTTGGAACTCATCAGGGTTGTAGCTTGCCCGAAAGGGGGCTTAACGGAGATGTAGCTCGGCCCGAAGGATCGTGCAGACATATGGGGTCGCAGAGAGGGGTAGTGATTGGCTTGGATCACCTACTAGGCCCCACATCACGAAATCATGGACAGGAAAGTATGCCCGGTTATGCAACAAGGAGGTGATCTCTCATGGGTAAAGCAACGCACCTCTACAGAGTGTAAGAACTGTAACTTGTTACTCCCTATTCCGGGAAGAAGCTATGAACACGACATGAAAGGAACTCCATGAAGTTCTGGTCAACCTATGAAGGCTGATGGGCATAGTTTTTGATAATAAAATCAATCTTTGAAGAAATGTTTATGAAAACTGCATAGAGCCAAGGACTTATAGTCCGAGGTGGTAGATAGAGCATCAAACTTCCCACCTTGCATATAATGAACTTGTTGCGTAATGTTGTTACTCACCCTTTCCTTTGAACCCCTGCTTAGACTCTGAGAAGCCAGAAGACACTTCGATGTACGCGGCTAAAGGGCAAGAGGATGTCTACTACGAGGAGCCAGACTTGTCCAGAGGAGTGGAAGGGGTGGACTACGAAATACGCTATGCAGTGGAGGGCAACGAGTCCGAGTAGTTACCTTAGTTATTAGTAAACCAGTTGAGCCGAGCAACCTAAACCTTATAAAATAAGTTGTTGAGCTCAATTCGGAGTATGATTTTGAAATTTATATCTTCTACTAAAACTACTTAAGTTTGGTTTGTAATTTTGTATCACTTGAAGTTTGGAACTTCTGGTTTTGTAATAATAATGAAGTGTGTATGTTTGTAATGTGGACCCACAATGTTTCTGTTGTACCGCTCTGAGGGATGTGATATTTAGAGAACGGTGTTCTGTGATGTCATGTCAATGACTATAGTGTACTGCACATGCAGTGGTATGCTGGGTCACCGCAGCTAGTATCAGAGTAATTGCTTTGACCTTAGGTTGGAAACCTAGTAAAGGGAACTAGATGTAGGAGTCTAGGAGCAACGGTAAAAAGTTCTCTAGATTATATGATGAATATTCAATTGGGAATATTTTGTTATATTTTTTAGAGCGATAATTCTTTATTATGATGCATCATTATAATTAATGGATACTAATTATGAATATTTTCTATATACAGTGGAAATAGCACCAAAGTTTCCAAAACATACCTTGGCAAGGAAAGAAGAGACTCTCGATGATTATCAGGGGCTTTAACTGAACAACTTCGAGAACTTCTGAGGGTATTTGGTTGCGCAACTAATATTCCAGTCAATACCATGACATACCATGATGGGCGAATGTTATCCAAATATTGTGTTAGCATCCAACTACCAAAGAAGGTTGGTTTATATCACAATTTACCTATGGGTGAAGGTATCAGTCGCCCAGAAGCATACCATGTTGCTATTGTGGAGGCGATAGCCAATGTTCGGGAGCACAAAGCAGAAGAGTTAGTTGTAAGCACATATTATGTGATTCCTCATGACTCTATAGACGAGGAACCAGAACCAGATCATCTCACTTTATTAAAGAAGCATCCAAAACTAGCTTCTAAGTTTATGGATCTGTATCGACTGATGGTTGGGTCTTTGTATAAGACACATCAGGTTATTGTAGAAGATCATACTGATATGTTAGAGGATTTAACGAATCCTGAAAGAAGGGAGAAGTTAGCATCTAAACTGGAGAATGAAACACTAGATAGGGTTAACCCAATTTTTAAGGATATACCTATAGATCCAACATCTTTTACACCGTATCCTTACTCACCTATACCAGAACCCACTAGATATCCTGATGAGGGAACTAGTCATACAGTACCACTGAGTTCTTGGGGAACTGAGGACTCGAAACTAACTATTGGAAATTCCAAAGGATGGAGGTACATATCGATGGATGGATCTACCGGGAATCCTATTCCTGTGGAAGATTCAGTTGGAGATACTGGGCAGACTAGCCGCATGGGAGTGAGATCTTATTCTGTTGATGGAAGAGATGTCCATGTGGAGGATGTAGAGTCCGATGAGGAAGATCCTGAAGAAAGGGTGTTTGAGTCACCAGAACATTATCCTACTCTAGATAACGTGTACTATCCAATCATAGCTGAGGACCATCGTACCCAGCAGAGTACTTGGGGAGCACCGGAAGTGGAATATTCTGTTGATTCCTCTAGAGTCGGGATGTAGGAGATGATTGAACAAGACAATGATGAGGATGATTCTGAAGATACTTTAGATGAGTTGGAAGGTATGGATGCACTTTAGCTGGATGATGTGTCAAGTCCGGAGACTTCTGATACCGAGTATCGTCCGTCGAAGAGGCAAGTCGTTCCACAGACGGTGCGTCGTACTTCACATCAGGACGATTGTACTCCGGGTATGTACGATGAACGTCGCAACTTCTGGGGAGCGTGACCTTGAGGAGGAGTATCCCAGTGGTGATACAGAAGCTTGAGTCTGAGAACTTGATGTAATTAAATAAGTGGGGTAGTATCCACATGAGCTTGTAATACTTAAGTAGTATGGGCTTGTAATCACGTTGTATTGACTATGTTGTTTGTAATGTATAATATGTGTGTAATGCATATTTGGTTCTTATTTGATTCTTGTTTTCCATTGTGTGACTAGTTCTGTGCATGAAGTTGAGCTCAGAACACATATGCATGATGTAATTATGAGTGTTCGTTTTATGTTACAGGACTAAGGGGGCTATGGAAACGGGTGTAGAGGACGAGACCGAACATCAGCGCATGGAGCGCGAAGCTAAGGGAAAGGCGGATGAAGACGTCAGAATGTATGAAAATTTACCACCACCACCAGTGAGGCCATTGATGGAGCATAACTTTATGCAGTACATGCAAATGATGCAAGAGTCCCAAAACAAGTTCATGGAGGGTGAAAGAGCATGTGGACCCCATGTGTGGTTTTGGTAATTAATGACAATCTCTATGGACTAATGTTTGCATTGAGATGCACTTGTAGGATTTATACATTGGCATCGCTTGGACCATGTGTTAGCTTCAAGGTTAAAGAAATGAAGAAAAGAAGAAGCCTGTCCAAGGGCTTTGGGCCTATTGGAATCTTGTAGAAGAATAAGAATAAAGAAAATAAGATCAAGTGTGTCATGAAGAAGTAGATGGAGTCCCTCATGTGTATCTTCAAGACATCATCCAATTGGAGTTAGAAGAAATGTTGTGCAAGCCCAAGATGCACCATCTCTAGAATATCTCATGCTTGAAGCTTGCCATCCTCGGTGATCATGGATCTTTGAAGACAAGGTCAAATAAGAGGTTTCCCCATGGTTTATGGGGGAGCATGTTTCAAGTCTTCATCATTCGAGCTCAAGGAAGAGCAATCAAGAAACGTGTCCATCTTGAGAAGGACAAGATCATATACATCGAGCTCAAGTGGTTTTCTCAAGGAAAAGGTATTATCTTGATAGGTTTTCCATTTTTCTGGTCTCATATTGTTGTTGGGAGACCGGTTTATAGGATAGATAACCGTACTATCATGAGGAGCCCTCGAGTGAGTAACTTGATCATATCTTTTGGATAGAGCTCAAAACCTTGCATACATGACATCATATTTCTTGGTTATTATTTGGTTCTTATCCATGAGAGGATTTAGAGCTTGTGTTAACATCCATGATAAGCTCAAGTTCATCAAAAACTGATTTCGTATGCATTCTCTTTTGCGTTTCCGATTTGGAGGTTTTACCGATGTGTATTTTATAGATAGGTTAACCCCTTCATCATTTTATTATATCCTCCCTTGCTGGACTATAATGGTTCCCTGCATAATCTTGTATAGCTTGTTTTTCTCTTCGAAACGAGCCCAAGATCATCAAAATCGGAGTCCAGATGCAAAAGTTATGTTTGTTTTCGTACCAGTGTTTCTGCTAGTTTTGTGGGGGCCAGAGACTCCGGGGGGCCGGAGATTCCGGCCCAGACTTCGGGGGGGTGTACAGAGTGCATCTGGAGGATGCCCAGAGTCCTGGCCGGAGTCTGGACCCCGGAGACTCCGGTCCTGAAGGCCGGAGACTCCGGGATAAGTGTTTTGCAACGACTATTTGTCGTGGGGGCACCTATAAAAGGCCCCCTTCTGCCCCAAGTGGCTGGTTGCTTGCTCTCTCTCTCCTCCGTTGTTTCTACCTTCAAGATCTTGCTTTTCCTCTCAATCCCTCCCATATTTCTTGAATCTTGTTGGGGGATTTGAAAGAGGAGATCTAGATCTACAACTCCACCAATCCATCTCTCCTCTATGTGAGGGGAACATCTTGGGATATAGATCTTGGGGTTTCTTTTGTGGATTTCCTCTTTTTTTCTTCCTCTCTTATTCCCCCAATTTCTTTACTAGCTTTGTTGGAATTTGAGAGTGAGGGATTGGAGCATCTTTGTGGTGTTCTTGCCTTTTGCATTAGGTGCATCAGTTTGAGTTCTCCCCGGAGGATTTGGTTGGTGAAATCAAGAAGATTGTCCCTCTTGGTTTCTTGGAACCCTAGACAATTGTGTGGACTTTGTGGCGTGTTCTTGGGGCCTTCAATTAAGTTGTGGAGCTCTCCCTAAGATAGTGGCCTTGGTGGTGATTATTGGGAGCCTCCAATTAAGTTGTGGAGATTGCCCCAATCTTGTACGGGTTCGGTGACCGCCCTCAAATGTCCCATAGTGGATCGAGTGCTTGCCCGCGTGGTGGGTGCTCGGTAGAATAGGGTGAGGCCTCTTGTGGCATTGGTGGTCTTAGTACCGCCTACCCCTCCAACGAGACGTACTCCCTTGTTGGGAGGAACTCGGTAAAATATTGTCGTCCCCGCGTGCCTCGGTTATCTCTATACCCGAGCTCTTTACTTATGCACTTTACATTGTGATAGCCATCATCCTTGAAGTAATCTATATTTCTATCGCATTGTTGCTTGTCTTTCTTAGCATAAGTTGTTGGTGCACATAGGTGAACCTTAGTATATCTAGGCTTTGAGCTTAACAAAAGAAAACGCTAGTTTTATTCCGCCATTGTTAAACCCATCTCGTAGAAGTTTTTAACCGCCTATTCACCCCCCTCTAGGCAGCATCCGTGATCTTTCAATTGGTATCAGAGCGAGGTCTCTCGCTTTTAGGCATCACCGCCTTGAGAGTAAAGATGTCATCTAGTGGAGTAGTGCACGATTCCTATTATATATTCGGTGGCACAAATTATGATATGTGGAAATCTCACATGCTAGATTATTTTCGGGACATTCACCCATCTATTGAGGGAATTCTATATATGGGTTTCTCTTCTCCCATGGATCCCCAAAATGAATCTTTAGAGGAGAATATGAACTCTTATATAGATGCTCTATCTACTAAAATGCTTTTACTTGTTGTGAGCAATGTAGTTAAATTTTCAATCATGCCTTATCAGAGTGCTCATGATATTTGGACAAAGCTTCAAGATAAATATGGTGTGTCCAACATTATTGAGGATGATTGTATTCCCTCCACCTCCTGCCGTGATGAGTTCTCATCTTCTACCACTTCACCAACATGTGATTTTTCACAATGTAATGATATGGTGAGTGGTGATAGAAGTTGCAATTTGGATAGTGAGCTTACTATTGATTATCCATCATCTCTGTCTAGTTGCAATATTCTATCTTTGGACTCTAACACTTGTAGCACTCGAAACTCCTCATATGCTAGTGTTGGTAGTCCTTGCATATCATGTAGAAATGGCTTGAGTAATTCACATGATGATATGCTTGCCTTGTTTCCATGATAAAAATGCTTCTATTTCCTCTAGTGCTTGTGTTGCAAACCATGTAGAGGAAAACGAAAATTCTATGGGCCAAGACAAGGTTTTGAATGGAGCTACAAATGCAATCTCACCATCACCTTCTTCCGGTTCTCATATATGCCTTATGGCTAAGGGAACCAAGGTAACCTCATTGGATCCCATTGTTTCCCATGATAATGTTAATGATGATGATGATGTTGAGAGTGATAATAATGATGATCATCTAGTTGATTATGATATTGCCTCCATTCAAGAGATGGGAGAGATTGTCTTTCCCGCTCTTCATAGAAATAAAATTGCTTCCTCCAAATTTGTTGAAATATTGACTTGTGTTATTGAAGGAAAGAAACTTATTGAGGAGCAAGAAAATACCATAATTCAAAAGAATGAACATGAGCATGAGTATGCTAATGAGATTGCTTATCTACAAAGCTCCCTTGAAGAAGAACAAACCACCAAAGAATCTCTTGAGGAGACTTTTGCTCTAGAACTATCTTGAGTAAAGGAAAACCATGATAGAGAACTTGAGGTGGCAAATGTTTTCAAAACTAAAAATGATGAACTCATAGTTGCCTCGTTGAGGATTTTAATCACCTCTAAAATGGCTCTCGAGTCATTAAGAGTGAGCTCATCAAACTCACCGAGTCTCATGAGCAACTTAAAGCTTCATATTCAAAAGAGCTTGCAAAGTTTCCCTCACCTCTAGCCATTAATAATGATGCTTGTGCTACTAACTCTATTTCTTGTGAAGCATCGATGTTAATGGAGAATGTTGAGCTAAAGGCTCAACTTGCTTTGCTAACTAGCAAATATGGGATATTGGAAGAATGTCATGTTAAGCTCTCAAGCTCGCATGAGGATCTTCTAGTCTCCCATGATAAGCTAAAGTTAGCTCATGAGGCCATTTTGTCAAAGGTAACATCTAGTGGGCCTCATGTGGACATGAGCACTACTTCTACTCCTAATGTGATATTGCCATGTGCCAGTCCTTGTAATTCATCCACTCATGCTATTGCTACATCTAGTGATGAATTACTTTCCGTGCCTTGTTGCTCTAACAATGTAGACTCTACTTCCTCTACTACTATTGTTGTTGACACTAACCATGTAGAGGAAATTAAAGAGCTCAAGGCTCAAGTCACTTCTTTGAGGAATTACTTGAAATTGTCATAAAGGGAAGGCCACACTCAACCACATCTTGAGTGTGCAAAAATCTCCCAATGGCAAGAGTGGACTCAGATTCAATTCTAGTATCAACAGCAAGTCCACTAACAAGTTGAAGCACAAGGGCAACAAGAAGAATGGCCAAGATCAAGCAAAGTGTCCGACCAACATTATTTTCTTCAAGTGCAAGGAAGAAGGGAATCATGTTAGATCTTTCCCATTGAAGAAGAAGAATCTTGGTGTGAAGCAACAAGTGAAGAGGCCTCAAGCTCCACCTCATGTTATAGATGAGCCTCTTCCTAAGAGGACTACTCGAGCTCTTGCTCAAGTTGTGGAATCACCTAAGAAGAAAGCAAGCAAGACAAGAACTTGCTATATTTATCGTGAGAAGGGGCAAATTTCTTCCTCATGCACTAGTGGTATCTCCTCATCCAACCCTATCTTGATTTATGATGATTATTCTCTTGGTAAGGATGAGGTTAGCAATGTGTTTGCCAAATATGTTGGTACCCAAAGTGGTGTCAAGAAAAGAACCATTTGGGTTGCCAAGCCTATTGTGACTAACTTCTTAGGACCCAACTTGGTTGGGGACCAACAACGCAAAACTTGACCAATAGGTGATTTTTGGTGGACATTGGAGACTTGGTATCATCATGAAGAATTTAGGTATCTTCATATATTATATTTTTCAAGCCAAGTCATGTGGATTATATTGCCTCTATTATATTTCCAATGTTCCTCCTTGCGGTAACATGTGCTTAACTCATTACATTGAAAGTTACTCGCCGCTTATGCATGTGTTGGTTTTGTACCTTGCATGTTTGTTGTATATGTTGTGCTTACCATTTTATTATCTTGAGTTATCAAGTATATTTGTGTTTCTTGGTTTGCACACCATGTATGAGTGTTTCTTGTGTTGGAGCTATTTTTTAATTCAATTGGTATCTTTTTGGCTCTTGTGAGATATTAATGGACTATCCCATTTTGGGGGAGTGTTATGCTTGGGCATTCCACAATCCTAAAAATATGTGTACATGAGGAATTCCACCTAGTATTGATTTAGCAATATTATCTAGTCTCTATGTGGTATGATTCTCATAAGAAATTTAAGTTCTATAATGTCCATTAATTATCTCTTGTTTGGATATTGTTGCCTCGTGTTGAGATTTATGGTTTATCACATTATGGGGGTGTCATATGCTTAGTGCATATTACAAGCCTAGAAAATGTGAAAATTCGAGGTTGTATCACCTAGAATTGATATTGATAATTATTTAGCTCCTATTTGACACATTTGCTCAAACAAGTTCAATGGCTTTATTGCTCATCTTTTGGATCTTGTTTGTGAGAGTGTTTCTTGGTATGTGTTTCCTCATATTTAGATCTATATATCCTCATGGAAACCATTAGTTTCAAGTTACTCTAATCACTAGTGATTGTGTGACTATTGGAAGCTACGAAGAATTTCTTTCAGAGCATCAAGTTTAATTCTTATATTTTGTTATATGCTTCTTTGTGTGAATATGATCTTGGATATCCATGTGAACTACCTTGGGAAGATTATTCCCAATAATTCTTGTCCTTGGACAATTGGTACTCTATTTATGGTACAATATTTTGATCATATTCACTTTGGCCTTGTTTATTCATGACCTATCTTTGGCCAAGAAAATGTTTTGTGTTTCTCCCAAGATTTCCTTGCCTCTTATGGATCTTCTTATTTTATTGGTATCCTCTTGTGTTTTATTTAATTTAGGTTGTAGTGATGATCTCATTTGTGTGCATTTTTCATTCAAAAGCAAAATTCTATATAATGTACTACTTATGGGTGAGATCTCCTGTATTATTTAGAACACTCCTATTTATGCTTCTTGCTTTGATCCATATCATGCTTCATGTGCTTGGAAGTTTGGTCTTTTTTTTTGGTATTTTGTGCCATCATGAAAGGTGTTGATAATTTTGTTTATTTGTTGGAACCTTGCTCTTTTGGGAGTTGGTTTTGTCTCATTCCTTGTTTTATGTGTTGACCTTTTAGAATGAGGTAAATCCTTGAGCATTTGTCTTTTATCGATATTTTGCTTTGGCTTTTGCCTAGTTCATTTGTTGATCTTGTGATCCTTCATGTGTTGAATTGGTTCGCTGATACAATTTAGACACCGTTTGTCGTGTCACACTCTTGTGTGTCCCATCTTGGTTTACGATATGATATGGGTGATTGTGGATAGATTCACAAAAAGTGCGCATTTTATTCCAGTAAACCAAAAGGATAATGCCGAAAAATTAGTAGAAATCTATATCAAAGAGATTGTGAGTAAGCACGTGATACCCAAGAAAATTGTATCAGACAGAGGATCTGTATTTACGTCAGCATTTTGGAAACAATTATATGAAGCACTTGGCTCAAAGTTGGATTTCAGAACAACCTATCATCCATAAACTGGAGGCCAAATAGAAAGGACCAATCAAATCTTGGAGGATATGCTTAGAGCTTGTGCATTAGATTTTGGAGGTTCGTGGGAAGATCATCTACCGTTGGCAGAATTTTCCTACAACAATAGCTATCAGAGTAGTATGAAGGCAGCACCTTACCAAGTACTATACGGGAGAAAGTGTAGATCACCCATATGTTGCTATGAACCTAGTAGTAGCAAGGAATTAGCACCAGACTATATCAAGGAAAAGCAAGATATCATCGATATTATTAGGGATCGATTGAAGATAGCTTAGAGTCGAAAAAAGAGCTATGCTGATCAAAGCCGAAGATCATGGCATCCAGAAGTGGGGGATATGGTATATCTCAAAGTAAGTCCGATGAAGGGAGTGAAGAGATTCAGAGTCAAAGGAAAACTAAGCCCAAGATATATTGGACCATTCAGGATACTGAGTCGGAATAGAACAATAGCTTATGCTCTCGAGTTACCAAAAAGGCTAGCTCAGATTCACAATGTTTTCCATGTATCACAACTCCGGAGATGTCTTAAAGTTCCCGATGATGCTATCACACATCAAGAGGTTGAGTTACAAGCAGATTTGACTTATGTCGAGAAACCCTACAAAATTCTAGACGAGAACTGGAAAAGGTTGAGAAACAGGGCAATCAAATACTGCAAAGTACAATGGGACATCACCCAGAGCGAGAAACCACATGGGAGAAAGAGGATAACTTAAATGAAGCATATCAAGAACTATTCAGGTACACATCCGTAAACTTCGGGACGAAGTTTAATTTAAGGGGGGGGGGGAGTCTGTAACACCCCAGCATTAGGATCCAACGAAGGGTAGAAATAGGAATCTAAGTTTGTGCATGCGTGCATTTGTAAAAAACCAGGGTAAATTTTTCGCCAAACAAAAACCTAAAGGGATCAAAGTTTCTTTCACTAACTAGAGGTAGGAATAGCTCTTGTTAGTGACTGCTATGAATTTTGACATGACCTTTAGGAATTACTGAATCTTCAGGGAAGTTATTTTGAATTCAAGTTTGAAATTTAAATCAATTTGAAAGTATTTTAAAATTAGAAGTTAGTAACATTGAACTGTTTTCCAAAATACCTTATTAACATTGTTTGATTAAATTATCAATATATTAAACAACAATAAGATTTAAGACAAGGAAAATTAAGTAAGAAATGAATTCTTATTTCCTGATTCCATAATAATATTACAAATGGTGATAAATACACCAAAAACAGAATATTACAGAGAATATAAATAAAACTTTATTAACTTATAATAATATCTTTAGAAGATTCTTTACAAAAAGAATAAAAAGAAGGTTATAATTAAAACCTATACTACCTATCTACTCCTATACTAAATCTTGAATATCCAGATCTTGTTCCTACAAATAAGATAAAGCAACTAAAAGGAAAATAAAGGGTCAGTTAGTTAGTTTTACTCTCAGTGGTGAACAGTGAAGTGCACTATTCATATTACCTCACAGAGTAATAAAAAGAGGGCAAGTTTCACTAGGGCAGTAACTAGTAAAAGGGTAACATGTGAAGATTATTTCACTTGATCTGATCTACAACCAGGCCACACGACCAGACCACACAACTAGACAGCTTAGTCACCAAAATGCATGCAGCGTGCTGTCAAGACAACAACAGTAGTACAAGCACCCAAATAGAGCACCCAGTCGAAGCACAGTTACAAGAAACTCATTTCTCCTTCTCAAGCACACACTCAGAGCTCATCGAGCTTGCCAAAGCCTTAACATAACAATCAACCAGTTTACCAAATCAACCACCTGTTCACCAGAAGATGGTGACATAAGGAGGGGTAGTGTAGGAGGATAGCAAGGGCAAGTTCAAGATCACATGAGACGACTAGGAGGAGCAGGAGCAACACTAGGAGGTGCAGGCCCAGATCAAGACAGCAGCCACAAGCAACACCATCACAGCACCAGCATGCAACTTGTGTGGTGAGTTATACAAAACCATCACATGCTAAATCTCAGATGAGCATGTGTTGTTCATATTTGATCTTCTCAGAAAAGCACCCAAGTGGGGTGTATCCATCACAAAAGATATTAAAAAAGCCAAATTACCTATCTTAGCAAACCACTCCAAGATCTCAGTCTGGGCATCATTAATCTTGGAGAATAAAACACGCTTCTACATCCACATACATAACAACTTTAATTGAATGTTTCTAGGCACATCCAATGAATGGCATCACCTCAGAAATTAGTTCACCTTAAAGCTCTATAGTACACACCATGGATTATCAAATCATTTTCTTAAAGGCTATAAGAATCATTGTCTTAAACTGATTACCAAAGCACACTTGAGAGGGAAACATTAGATAAAACATTAGTTTCTATCTATCATTGCCTCAGACCAGCATCACAGGCTTTATGAAATTCTGGGGTATCACAGGTTAATTTATCCAATAGAAGGTTCTGCAACTCTTAAACACTATAGAACATAAATACAAAACAGCTAGTATCTGGATGGAGCCTGTGTGCCACTCAAATGAGGGTGTCACAAGGGCCTATCCTAACCAAGAAGTTTCTACCAGGGATTCCATAATACCATGCTTTCAAAAGTACACTTAGTCATTTTCTTAACATAGCAATTAGGAATCATATTTGACACCTCTATATTCTATCATGTGCAATTATCAGAGAGTAATTGGATTAGATATCCAACTCCAATTCTTTCATACCAAAGCATATCAACAAGAACCAGAGAACTAATCTCAATCCAGATCATAGCCATGATGTCACCAATCCAATACAGGATAGTAAGTAAAAGTTCAGTTAACAGCTTACTGACAGAATTAACTGTCAACACCGAGAACCATAATATAGCAGTGAACCCTATACAACTAGATTTAGTAGTAAACCACCTCAGATAAACATGGCATCAAGGGATGAACCCTAGCAGAGAGGGATGAACCCTAGTGCCGGGGACATATATAATTAGGGTTCATATATTGCAAGCACTCAGAGGGTAGCAAGGTAAGCCAGAGAATAAGAGAGGGAGAGGAGAGGAACTCACCTATGGTCCTCGCTGAAGTTAGGAGAGGAAGAAGAATCACCGGCGAGCGCACATGGCGGCACGGGGAGCAACCGAGGGCAGTGCAACCCGTGTCAAGCAATGGCACGGCAGCCACAGCCACACGGGCAGCAGCGGCGGGACCACAGGACCGCCAGAAGCCCAGCACAGCACCACCGGGGCGGCGGAACTCCACATCACCGGCAACCCCCAAACCCTAGTGTTCGGGGTGGAGTCAGCCTGGACGGGAGAGGGGCTTGCAGACGAATCGAACATGACCAGATCGCGAAGCGGCCTCGGCTACCTCGCCACACACCATGACGGCGGCCGGAGTAGCTCAGGGAGGCCAGAATCGAGTAGCGATAGCATTGGCAGCGTGACGACTCTACAGGGACGAGATAGGAGGTGAACGAGAGAGAGAAGGGGAGAAATCGAGTGGCACTAGGCCGCTCGGGGCAGACGGGTATGACTAGCCCAGATGGGCCGAGTCAGGGCTGGGCCAGCCCAACGGGCTAAGTCCAGTTTTAAAAGGAAATGTCTAATTAAATTGTCAAATGACCAAAATACCCCTAGGACTTAAATGGTTCTAAGAAATAAAATAAAAATCCTAAAAATATAAATAAAATATCAATGGACTCATAGAAATGTCCTCTATTCAAGAAAAATAACAAATGGAATATTAGGTAATTAAATTTAAAATTATTATTATTAAGATATATATTCCTTCGGAATTTTATAAAAATATATCAAACACATAAAATTGAATAGAATTCATTTTTACGATTCTAAAAGGGAGTGCTATTATAGAAAAATTCTAGTTTGTATTTTTGAAAAGTAAATTAAGTGTGATAAAAATAAAGTCTTATTTCGTTAAAGGAATTTTAGTGAAATATTTAAAAGAGTTAAAAACTAAATAAATTCAATTTTAAACTCTTAAAATCATACTAGTCATTATAAAAATACTAAATATAATGTTTATGAAAATTTTAAAGACTTTAAGTAATACTTTTCTTTTATTAATTAAAGAAAATAGCAAACGTTTACTAAGAGGGTAAACACGAAAATAAGCAGATAATAATTCATTTCATGACATTACTATGCATTGCATCTTGTTTCTTTAAATATTGTCCTTACCGGGCAATAATAGTTCTCTGTAGAAACCGGAGCTCAAGGTCAGGTGGAAGCATCCGACTTCACTACCTTACAGTCACAAGGCAAGTTCATCACTTTCTCATGTCCTTTCAAGAGTCTTTATCAAAGATATTGCAAATGGTGTGTTATCATCTATGATCCGTAGAAATAAAATATTATCTTCTCTAATAAATAAGATGTGGTTATCATCCTAAGTGATGATAAATTTAAGATTGGCAATGGAACTTAGGTTTCCAAATGCACAAGTCACCATAGGATTAACAACCCATGACATCAGTGATTCTAGCGCCGTATATTACATGCTAACCATGAGATTTGGAATGGGATGGAGAAGTCAACTAGACCTTCTTCCTTTCCTATGTAGGCGAGATGACCTTATCGTGATGCTGTGATTACTTGTGCGGATCCAGAATATGGGTGGGAACCCATAGGCCCCACGTTTTGGTATCTAGATTATCTGTGAGCGGCTGCAAGAGGTATTGTGAGACCTTTATGGAGCTTTCCAGGGGCATAACCGGCTCATAGAGTCTTCGGGAACTCATCAGGGTTATAGCTTGCCTGAAAGGGGGCTTAATAGAGATGTAGCTCAGCCCAAAGGATCGTGCAAACATATGGGTTGCGGAGAGGGGCAATGATTGGCTTGGATCACCTACTAGGCCCCACATCACGGAATTGTGGATGGGAAAGTACGCCCGGTTGTGCAACAAGGAGTTGATCTCTCATGGGTAAAGCAACGCACCTCTGCAGAGTGTAAGAATTGTAACTTGTTACTCCCTGTTCCGGGAAGGAGCTACGAACCTGGCAGGAAAGGAACTCCATGAAGTTCTGGTCAACCTGTGAAGGCTGATGGGCATAGTTTTTGATAATAAAATCAATCTTTGAAGAAATGTTTATGAAAAACGTAATGCCAAGGACTTATAGTCCGAGGTGGTAGATAGAGCATCAAACTTCCCACCTTGCATATAATGAATTTGCTGGGTAACGCTGTTACTCACCCTTTCCTTTGAACCCCCTTGTTAGACTCTAAGAAGCCAGAAGGCACTTTGATGTACGCGGCTGGAGGGGAAGATGATGTCTACTATGAGGAGCCAGACCCGTCTAGAGGAGTGGAAGGGGTGGACTACGAAATATGCTATGGAGTGTAGGGCAACGC
This sequence comes from Avena eriantha, assembly GCA_910589775.1. Lineage (NCBI taxonomy): Eukaryota > Viridiplantae > Streptophyta > Magnoliopsida > Poales > Poaceae > Avena > Avena eriantha. The sequence goes on along the minus strand of OU342744.1, from coordinate 258,646,373 downwards.
GTCTGAGTAGTTGCCTTATTCATTAGTAAACCAGTTGAGCCGAGCAACCTAAACCTTATAAAATAAGTTGTTGAGCTCAGTTCGAAGTATGAGTTTGAACTTTATATCTTCCGCTGAAACTACTTAAGTTTGGTTTGTAATTTTGTATTTCTTGAAGTTTGGAACTTCTGGTTTTGTAATAATAATGAAGTGTGTATCTTTGTAATGTGGACCTGCAATGTTTTTGTTGTACCACCCTGAGGGATGTGATATTTACAAAACGGTGTTCTATGGATGTCTTGTCAATGACTATGGTGTATTACACATGCAGTGGTATGCTGGGTCACCACACCACGGTCCAGTTTCCCTGACCCGGCTAGGTCTAGCACCTATAGCGGGCCGAGCCCAGCTCGCTCCGAGTTGCCAAAACTCAGGCCGAGCCCGCTAGATTGAGTTTACCATACAGATATAGCTATATATCTGGACAACTCCTCTCTCGTTGAGTTAAGTTGGCAACATAAAATATCAATTTGGTTTCTTATGTGCCAATGAATAGGATAATCCTAACTATATTCTCTTCCAGAATGGGAAAATCTCCAACATCCTCCAAGGCTCTTCATCTTCTAGCTAGCCTCACCACTGCTCTATCGCGAGAAATCAGTTCGTTGGACACCCCTGTAGCCCCACTCACCCCATAACAGGGCTTAGCAGGAGACGACTAGCACATCCTTGAAGTTGAAGAGCCTGACGGGGTCGCACGCCGCGCGCATGGTTGCGAGGCGCCCCAGTGTTGATTCCTCCTCCTCATCTCTTGCCGCAAGGCAACGTTCACTCACCATGGATGCTGACTGCTGCAAACGTTTTAGACGGCTTTGTCTATGGATGATTTGCTACAGACAAAGGTGCAGCATTATTCTTTCAAACTGCTTCACTCTACATGCATGGCTTGATCTCATGACCGCTTGTCCAGGTACAAGCACATTTCCTTAGCTTGACTGTCGTTGGTCGCAGTACATGTGCTTGACAGAACGACTGATTTTGCATCCAGTTCATAAATGGGATATCTACATTACTTCCAGCAAATAACTACCTCATCATATATGATTAGATATGTGGTTGACATCAAGCATGTAATCATGTAGATTTTGTTTGCATAAAATCATCACAATTTTAGCGAAATTTCAACTTTGATACCACTTTATATTTTAGGAGAAAAATCTACCATATTTTTTTGGTTATCTCATAAAACACGAAAGTAGCATTGCACATGAATTGACAACCATTGTGACATGGGAGGCCCACCTGTAAGGCAGATGTGGCAATATTGATGAGCTAGCCCATATTTAAAAATAAATAAACGTAGGCGGTCTTCTCCTTCCTCTACGCAGCTCCCCTCGAGTGTAGCCCAAGCCACCCCATAACCCACCAGCCACTGCCACGGATGTGTAGCCCACGCCGCCACCCCTAGATGGCCCCCTCATCCCCACCCTGGATTCCCCTTACGGTGCCGCCCCTAGATGCCCCCACTATAGAGAAAGGCCGCCACGCCGCCCCTGCTCGCCAAAAAACAGGCCGACCGCCACCGTGCGTGTGAACAAGAAAGGAGGACAATAGTAACTTATTATGGTTGTCGTGGTGTCTATTTAAGAATCATATCAACTCTAATTTATGTGCTTATTTGCTAGCTAATATATGAATATATTTTTGTAAACAATATCATGAAATGTTGGGCGGGGTGAGGTTATCAAAAGATCGCAACTATCGAATATCAAGCTGAAGAAAACACAATGAATTTTCACAATAAGAGGATGACATAAGATTTTGCAGGAAATAACACCCATAAAATGGATGTTGTAAAAAGAGAAGCACCGCAGAATAGCAAGGAAAATAGGATGTTGTAAAAAGAGAAGCACCACAGAATATCAATGAAAATAGCAAGTGCTGAAAAGCTCGCCTCATGAATGGCTACAAGACAAACGCACATACTTGGAAGTAATTTTTTTTATTATTCTGTGGCAACGCACGAGTATCTAGCTAGTACCTAATAATAGAGGAATGAGCATTTTCACCGTTCCTACACTTTTTTGGACAGCTTCATCCCTTCCAGTCCGGGTATATTACATCCACTGCCACCAATTAGGTAAAATAGACGGTCACGCCCACATTCCCGTGACCCTCCGTCTTGCGTGAGAGCGCCGTCTCCGCCCACCCGCGCGTGGAGATCTTCACCACCGGCCACCCACATGATCTCCTCACTACTTGCCGCATCCATTCAACTGTCGCATGCCTCCTGGCCCTGCATCCGCGGGCGTACACGAAGATGGAATCAGCGCGACAGCCGGTGTAAGACCTATGCCGACAGCCTCCGCACTAAGGCTCAAGGCTATGGGTCCCCGCCAGCAGCCTCCCTGTCGGCGACCTGTAGAAGCTATTGCAGTTTCCGCTGGACTACATAGGCCAATCTTCCTTCTAGTTCCAGTGCGTGTCCCAGGCAACATGTGGCCCTCCAATAGATTCCTCTTTTCTAGCCATATGCTGGCGACTTGCAGAGGCAGACGACATTGGAGGAATTGTGATATAGGCTCTAGCCAAAGGCCAATGCAGCCATGCGGACCCCTCTATTCAACACTTCCACTATATGTTCAGATGTGCACGGAGGTCTGGGCGACTCTGTTCCATCATGTCATGAGGTCAACTCCGTCTTTGGTGGTAGCACGAGATGCTAGAGCACTTGGTTGATGGGCCAGCTCTGCTCACTATGGCCAGATGGTGGTCTCCGCTCAGTGCCCACAGTTCGATTCTGAGGGCGACGCTACTACCTCAAGTTCAAGGGCCTGTATGCGAACCCTGAAACTGAATACTATGATTTTGTATGACTGTACATGACACTGGTTCTAATATGCTACCACTAGAAACAGACAAAGTGACAACGAGATGTGGATGCATTTCATTTTGCTAGCAGACTAAGCTGAAATTCTACGCCTCTGGTATTGATTTGACCTTCTAGAGAGACAACTGCCCCATGCTGGCGACCAAAAGGATCCAGTGGTGATGGTGTGTAGCACTACAAGAAGATAGGTGGAAGAGAAGCGCTTTGTCGTGGCAAGCGCACCTCAAGGTCATGGCGATCATGTTTTGAGTGTGGCCTGAGATGCACTATTTGGCCAAGATGGATATCCATCGATTCCAAGAGTGAGTACATGGTGCTTGAGGTACTAATAGGTCTTCGATATCCATTCCAAAAGTGAGTACATGGTGCTTGAGGTACTAATCGGTCTTGGATCCATGGGTTCCAAGAGTTATGTGATACTGAGGACAATCTACTGGATTTCTTTTCAATTAGCCTACATACTATTGATCTAACTGAAGACGTGTTCTTAGAAAGCAATGGAACTTACAGTTTCATAGATATCATGACGGATCCATGTTCTTGACAATGGCTGTTGACACTAGCTATTTGACATGCCACAAATTGATTTGCCACTACTTGGTAAAAGAACCTTACTTTGTCACTAGATAAATTGTCTTATCTTACATTGCAATTGATCCATGGGCCATTTGACCTATTAATAAAATGTATGTACCTATTCTATATGTCAAACCATTTCATGTTGAATCGGTTTCTAAATAACCCTATTAATTTTATGAGATGCATAAGCAGGACACGGGGTAGTTGCCAGATGCGTTGTTGATGGACACGATGATTGGCAGATGTGATGCAGGGAGCCGAGAGATGACGACGGTGGCCAAATCAATCAAGAGGTGGATGGAAGTTTATGGATCCTAAAGGGAAAGACAGAGGCTGATCGAACTTGTTGTGATTTTGGACTCCATCTCCACCTGAGTCGTTGTCATGGGCATGTCCATGTGAACAATGGGGTCGTCCGGGTCACGGATGGAGGAAGACAACATAGAACACACTTCATGCCACAACTCGAGCTTTGGCTCGGCCTGAAGGAAATATGTCCTAGAGGCAATCATAGAGATGATTATATTTCATATGTATCCATGAGTTATTATAATGTTCCTTGAGTATCCATATATCAGGCAACTTGTATTGATTGACAATTATGTGAATTTTTTGTGAAACTCTTTACTTGTATGGTTATCTAATAGTTGTCCCTAGTCAGAGTTCATGCGAGGACACACGTGAATATTAGACTAGTACATCGATTATTTGATGACTATGTTTCGCAAGTCATAGACATGGAGATGTCAAACCAATGATGTGGAAACATGTTATGAACATGGGGTTAGACTGACACAACTTGAGACTGGCAATAATACTTGCAGCTCTCTCTACACATCGTGTACATTTTGTCCTTAGACCTGAGATTGTCGCATGTACTTGAGATGTTGATCGACCTACTTTGGGGCTATCAAACACTGATCCGTTACTGGGTAGTTATAAATGTAGCTTTCGAGTTTGTCATGATACATGCTACAATGCATTGGTCAATCAAGATGGAATTTTCCCCTCTCTACTTGAGAGAGATATCTCTGGGTCCCTCGAGTGATCGGATTCGGTTGTGCTACATACGGTTAATAGTTAACCTAGTAAAGGGATTTCGAATCACAGTATTAAGAAAGAGGGGTCAGCTTGGAGCTAGACCAAATACCATAGGGCAAAGGGAAAGACATGTACTCAACCTTATGATGGTTCGTCCGAATGATCTTTATATGCGTTTAGAAGTTGGCACGTCTTGCTAGAGGCCGCTACCAACTATTGACGGAGTAAGTGTACTCGTGTCATGTCTATACGTGTATGAACCTATAGGGTCACACACTTTAGGGGGTGGAAGCCTAATGAGGATTGGATCCAAATTAGACCAGGCCTAGGCTACTAATAGGTTGCTAATGTAGAAGCCCACCAGGGATGCCTATATAAGCGAGAGTGAGGTGAGCTGAATAGGGTTGAGCATTCCACCCAGCCACCACTCCTCTCATGCCTGTGTTGCATGTGCAGACCTAGCAGTCTGGCATGTGACATTTCCACTCCGGACGTGTGGATACCTAGGAGGTGCTGCAGCTGTAGCACTTGGACGAGCCACGCAAAGGGGAGTTTCTTGTGGGACGAGGACAAGGAGGAGACGTAGAACATCTACACTGCCCCGACGTGCTTCATCAAGTTCCGCAACTACACGTCTAGTGGTAATCCCGTGATCTATGACAACAGTATTCCTGGTTGACATGGTAGAAAATTTTGTTTTACGCTAGTGTAGCCTACCCGTTACCCTACAGTGGTATCAGAGCCGATGCTGTTAAGTCATAGGTTCAGGAAGTTTGCATATGGTGATATGCAGATTGGTATGAATGATGTGATCGTTTGAATGGCGGTGGTTCTGGATTGATCTATGATCTTACTTTCTTTGATCGTGATTCTAAGGTCGTCGAACGACTTACCCTACCGGTCAGTTTCCGCCATCGGGATAGACAGTGACACATAAATCCAGTTGAATCACACGAAGATCAATATGATTGATCGAATCGGGACCTAGATCTGAATTGATGTACCGTGATCAAAGGAAATTGGTTGAATCGGAACAATAGTCAGTTTATGGTAAATTTGATTTGCCGATCAAAATCCTTAAATAAAATTGTATAGATTCGAACCCCGCAGGGGGAGACCCCCTAGACCCCCTTAGTTGTAGCCCCTTTTGTATCTCGTTAAGGTTCCTAGGTGCTGCGATTTCACATGATCCGGTAGAATGCGATTCTATACGCAACTTGTTTTTGCAGGATGTATGTGATCAATATGGCCCAAAAATGTATGTGATGCATGTATGTATTTTTTCATGACCTGCGTGTCATGAGTAGGGCAACAAGGTTGGAGCCAAATGCATTGTCAATTATTGTAATGTCCTGCATGCCAACTTGTGATGATCCCAATACCATGTAATTTTAATTACTAGCTGTCAGGAGTAATAGCTTGTATTAGTTCTTGGAGAACTCATCACGTGGAGGATGGATCACATATAGCATGAAGATGGAGATCATCATGGTGGACATGTTCTATGGCGATGGAGATCAGCATGAGCAAATGAGCCATACCGTAGCACATCTATGTGAATGCTATTCTTATATGTTTTACTACTATGCATGTTTAGTTGATAGAAGTAGAACAATCCCTCACAAAGATTAAGTTAAACCATGTCCTCCCAACCAAACCTTGCACCATGCTATGCCGTGTACAATCGTTGGTGGGTCTATGAAATTAGGGTGCCACGGTTTTCCTTGGCTGGATGGGTTTGTATCGGATACCTACATGCATAAGGGTTGGTGAGCTTAACAGTTAAGGACCTTGGGGCATAAAGGTTGGGCGCCTAGTTTTGACATAGAGATGTCACTCAACAACAAGAGTCATATATGATATGATTAGCAAAAGTTGCTTACCGATTTACCTTGTCTTCTAGCAGTGATGCTAAAGCTCACTAGTCGACTTGTTAATTGTGGATCTTGAATCACTTAGTATCAAAAGAGGGATCTTGATTTAAGTGGGAGTATATGCTATTAAATTGTTTAATATGTTTTACTCTTTCATGGTTATATTGTTTAGTATTTTGCATGTTTTTATGTTGTAGATCAATGGTAGCAAACACTTCATCACCTTTTGCTTTGTGTTCGATTCTTGAACAGGATAAACTAAATGGAACAAACTATTCGGACTAAGTCCGTAACCTGAGAATTGTTCTCATGGCTGATAAAAAGGAAACTGTTCTTGATACCCCAATCCCAAATGAACCTGCGGATAATGCAACTGCTGCCCTTAAGAATGCCTACAAGAAAGCATGTGATGAATCTCTTGAGGTTAGCTGTCTTATGCTTGCATGCATGGAACCTGATCTTCAAAAGTAGTTTGAGGATCAGGAAGCGTACGATATGATCGTCGCGCTTAAGGACATGTTCTAGACTCAGGCTAGGACTAAGAGGTACAATGTTGCTAAGTCCTGTGTGGAATGCAAGCTGGCAGAGGGAGCATCTGTAGGCTCCCATGTGATCAAAATGGTTGGTTACAGTCATACTTTGGAAAAGCTTGGTTTTCCATTAGGCCAAGAGTTGGCTACTGATTTCATTTTGGCGTCTCTTCCATCTAGCTATGTGATACGTTGCTAACGTATCCATAATTTTTGATGTTCCATGCTTGGTTTTACCTACTTTCTTGTGTTTTGTCCACACTTTGGAGTACTTTTCATATGATTTCTTGGACTAACCTATTAACAAGAGCCACAGTGCCAGCTGCCTATTTTCTAGTGTTTTTGGTTCTAGGAAAGTCAGAAAATGAATATTCTCGGAATTGGACAGGACAAAAGCCAAAGTCAGTTTTTCACCGAGGGACATCTGGAGCCAGAATACGAGACGGAGAGGGGTTGGGGCCCGGCCACACCAACTGGCCGTGTGGCCCATCCTGGCCCGCGCCAGGGGGTGGTATGGCCACCCCAGGCACCCCCTCGGCCTCTCCTTTCGCCTATAAGTTGCCTCCGATACAGAAACCCTAAGTACCCGATCAAAATTCCACGAAAGAATCTGTAGCCGCCGTCATCTCCATCCCTAGATTGGGAGGGATCTGAAGCTCTTCCCGGCACCCTGCCGGAGAAGGGAATTCACCCTAGAGGCCTTCTTCATCATCATGCAAGCCTCCGGTGTTATGCGTGAGTAGTTCATCTCTGGACTACGGGTTCATGTAGTAGCTAGATGGTTGGTTCTCCTCCTTTGTGCTATCATGTTTAGATCTTGTGAGCTCCGTTCATGATCAAGATCATCTATTTGTAATTCTGCATGTTGTGTTTGCCGGGATCCGATGGATATTGAGATGCTATTTCAGATTGATTATTGATTCTATCATGTCTTTGTTATTTGTGATCTTGCATGCTTTCCGTTGTTAGTAGCTATCTTGGCCAAGTAGATGCTAGCAACTCCAAGAGTTAGTATTTATGCTCGATAGTGGGTTCATGCCTCTAGTAATCTAGGGAAGTGACATAAATCTCTAAGGTACTAGATGTGCTGTTGCTAGTAGGGAGAAAACAACAATCCTTTATTCATAGAACAATCGTATTGTTTACTTTACACGCAATTCGTAATGCAATTATCCATTGCTTGCAACTTAATACTGGAGGGGGTTCGGATGATAACCTGAAGGTGGATTAATAGTCATAGATGAAGTTGGATGGCGGTCTATGTATAATGTTGTAATGCCTAATAGAATCTCAAAGGAGTCAAGATAAGTAGTATATGCTTGTATGATTTCTCGATGTTTGTCAATTGCCCTGCTGTAATTTGTTCACCCAACATGTTATTTATCGTAAGGAGAGCCACCTCTAGTGAACTATGGACCCCGGTCCTTTCTTTTACTATTAATCTACAATCAACTATTTACTGCTTTGTGTTTACTTTCTGCAAACTATTAATTTCTTCCACTCGATACGTTTAATCCTTTGTTTTTAGCAAAACCGATGAGATTGACAACCTCATCGCAAGTTGGGGACAGAGTTCTGTGGTTGTGTTGTGTAGGTCTCCACGTTGCCGCTGGCACCGGTAGTGCGCCCTGCCAAAGTTCAGCTAGCTACACCTTTGGGGTGTTTCCTTGCTCCTACTGGATTTATAACCTTGGTTTCATAACTGAGGGAAACTTACTGCTGTGCTCATCATACCTTCCTCTTGGGGTTCCCCAACGAGCTCGTTAATACATGAGTCAGCAAGTATTTTTCTGGCGCCGTTGCCGGGGAGTCAAGGACATCTTCACAAGGGGAGTCCCTCATAACCAATCTATTTACTTTGTTATATTTGTTTTTCTTAGTTTACTTTTGCTTTGTTTGCTTGTTTCTTTATCAAAAACACAAAAAAATATTTTTACTAGTTTGCTTTCTTTATTAAAAAAACACAATTTTTTTTAGTTCTTATCTTAAGTTGCCATTATTTCTAGCATTTCTCCAATCACTATGTCACCTGAGGAAATGATTTTTCACTTTTAAACAAGGAATTGAAGAGAGTTTCAAAGAAGCTTGGTCTAGAATCTCTAATCTACATGAAAAAACTGAACCTAAAATGACTCAAAGCTTGTTCCTGAGCAGTTTTACCTTGGAATTGCTCTTTGCTATAGATATGCTTTAGATGCTGTTGTGGGAGGAGATTTCCTCCAACGCAATGAGGATGATGCTGTTGATGACATAAAGAAATTGGTCTTGACTTACAACTTTCCTAGCAAATCTGATTCTTCTTTCATAAATATATTTGCTAGATTGAATACTCTTGAGACCAGCACTGCTAGCTTGAAAGATTGCTATAATACACTTAGAGAGCATCATAACTATGTGCCAATAAATTCTGAACCCTCAGAATGGCTTTCCACAATAAATATTGCTATAAACAATGAAACTTTTCATGCTCGCTGTGATATCATGTCTGAATTTTGTCTTATGCCCAAAGATATTTATGAATCTTTGAATCTTTGGGGGCTTTCTGAAGGAGGAGAATAATTTTTTATTGCTAATAATGCCACAATATTACCCATTGGAATAGCTGAAGGAGTGTTTACAAAGATCCTAGGCAAAATAGTTTCTACTGATTATCTTGTTATTGAATATGTAGGAAAAGAACAAATCACACTTGGAAGATCCCTATTGAAACTCCCTGGAGCAATAATAGATGTGAAAAAGGGCACCATGCACTTTATTTCTCCACCAAGCATTCATAAGTTCCCCAAGGTTAAGAATAAAAGTAAGAGAGGTAAGGGCAAGAAATTTGGTTTTAATGCTTCTTCGAACACTTGATCCTTTTTCTTGCTTATTAGGCCTAACTTAAAGGCGTTAAAGAAAAGTACTTATTGGGAGATAACTCAAAAGTTTTAGATGAGTCTTGGAAGTTATTATCTCTGTAATAACCGCTCCTTATCCTTTTTACTTTCTTTTTGTGCCAAGAGTAACCTCTAATGAGAGAGAAGTAATGATTGGAAAAGTTGCTGTCCTGAAACAGATTTCTGTGCTTCACCGTAAAAATTCGTGTAAAATCTTTGTACGTCCTTTTGAGTCATGAATATTTGTGCTTCTGCCCCAGGTTGTTATCTAACTTTTTTTAGTTCAACACTTTTCAATTTGAGCAACATAAGGTCTTAAAAAAATTCTCCTTTACCTGCTGGTCTGTTTTGACAGATTTCTGCAAATATTTGCATTTGCTTCTTGTTGGTTCCTTTTTGAGTTCTTTTGGAGAATTGATCTTTTTGAGGGAAGTGATACAGTATCTAGTGTTTTAATGGAAGTTTTATTGGTGTTAGAACTGAACCTAAATACTTATTATCTTTAGTGCACTAATGTTGCTAATAAAGATTGTGTGAAGTTTTGTATGAAGGAAAAATTTCAGGTGTATGGAAGGAATGATGTAATGAGATGAAGAATGGACTAAAGCTCAAGCTTGGGGATGACATGCATGTCACCCCAAGAAATATCCAAGAAGTACAAGCGTAAAAGCTTGGGGATGCCCAAGGCATCCCCTTCTTCATGAATAAAAATCCCAGGTTTCTTCCAAACACTTCATTTTTATTGTTTCATGCACAGTTGTGTTGTTCTTGGAGCATCTTCTTTTTCGTTTTTGTTTTGGTTTTTCGTTTGCTTGGTTTGCTTAGTTTGCTGAATAAATTGGTTGGAACCCCTCTTTCATACATTGGTTTTCAAATAGTTTGGTTTGGATTGGAAAAAAAGTAGGAAAGTTCATGCTTAAGTGGTAAAGAGAGCTTGTTTTTGACTGTGGCCTATGCTTTATCATGCCATGCTTGATATTGTTTTTGCTTTATTCTTAGTATTATTTTCTATAGCATGACATGTTATAAACAATTGTGATTGCTTAATGTGCCTTGGAAGAATGATGTGTTGTTTTAGCATTTTAAAGCATAGTATTGTGGTATTCTCCTTTGATGCTTTATTTGGGTTGACTTGGCGCGTGCTCACACCATGTATGACTATCCCAAGTCACCATAGCCTTTATGATCCTTTATTTTTCAACTTGTAGTATCACTTTATGCTTTGATCAGTGATGTTTTGTCGCTCTGCATGATTATGTCCATTATTGCTCTCTTAGTTTGTCGCTCCCAGTCTTTTGCTGGCCTCCATAACCAAGTATGAGTTCCACTCATGCATCCAACTCCAAAAACCAAGTTATTCCAAAGAGTCCACCATACCTACCTACTAGCATATGCTATTCCAAGTATATTCATGTTTTTATCTACCTTCCGAATTAAACTTGTTATGAGAAAATTAGTGATTAAAGCTCTCACGAACTTGATGGCACACTTTACTTTTCTTGACCTTAATAAACTTGAACCATTGTGTCGTCTATGTTGTATATGCTTGCACTTATTTGTTGGGGATTAGCAGAACCATGCTGTCATGGGGAACGCTTTCAACATTGCACTTGTACGTTGTACCTAGTTGATATCATGCTCTTTTGTCTATGGATGTCATCGGTGTTAAATGAAAGGGGAGCTTGTAAGTCCATGGAGTTATGTATATGTGTTAGAGAAAGGCCTGGGATGCTGGTATAATCCATGCCGACATGGTGGAAACCTGTAGCGTAACCATAATGAGCTGTCTATGAAGCATTCTTCTTATAAAAAAAGAGTCAGATATTGAGAAAAAGAGAAAAAAGAAAAAATATGAGAAAAGAGGAAAGAGAGAAAAAAACACCATATTGGGCAAGGAGTTGGGATGATCGTTGTCTGCTTGCCTTGTCATTTTGATATGGGGATTCTTCCGTATCATTGGGCAAGGGGTACCCCGTTGGCGGTTCTCTATGATACACATTCATGTCTACGCACTTCTATTCTTGTAGACAGTTGTTGGGCCTCCAAGTGCAGAGGTTTGTAGAACAGTAGGAAGTTTTCCCTTAAGTGGATCACGCAAGGTTTATCGAACTCAGGGAGGAAGTGGTCAAAGGTATCCCCTCTCAAGCAACCATGCAATCAATATACAAGAAGTCTCTTGTGTCCCCAACACACCCAATACACTTGTCAGGTGTATAGGTTCACTAGTTCGGTGAAGAGATAGTGAAATACAGGTGGTATGGATAATTGTAAGTGATAATGGTGCCAGAAAATAGCTTTGATGGCGCGTGGTTGAGACTAAAGGCAATCTGAAATAAATATGGAAGCTAGCAAACATGTAATAGATCTAAGAGCAAACGGTGTTTCAGTGCTTAGAAACAAGGCCCAGGGATCATACTTTCACTAGTGAACACTCTGATATAAATATATTCTTCTTTATGATACTACGCTGAACTACTCTCCGGTTGGACACTCTAATCCATGGTAGGGCTATAACAACACACCTCAAAGTAAGCCTTTCCCATCTAGATAACCCCACACTGTCACATTGAGCACTAGATGGTTCAAACAAACACCACAATTTCATAAAGACACCCAACTCCAAATATAACTCATAACAAGTATTTGAAATCTCTAGCCTAAGTGCCACCATGGTGTGCACCCTATCAACTTCACACACATGGGGAGACCAGAGATCTATTAAAGCACTTGAGTAGCAAGGTAGATCTATAGATTACAAGCTCATGATCTCAATAAGATGATGCATAGAGAGAGAGATGAACACATAGCTACCGGTAGAACCCTTAGCCTCGAGGAAGAACTACTCCCTCATCATCTTGGGAATCAGCAACGGCGATGGAGATGGTGGTGGCGATCGATGGAGATGGCTCCGGAGGCACTTCCCCATCCCGGCAGGGTGCCAGAACAGAGACTTTCTGTCCCCCCGAATCTCCCCTTCGGTGGCGGTGGCGCTGCGGAACTTTTCGTGGATTTCTGATTAACTCTCTAGGGTTTTTGCATCGGGAGGCATCTTATAGGCAAAGAGGCAAGGTCGGTGGGTTTCCAGGGGGCCCACACGACCTGGAGGCGCGGCTAGGGTGGACCCGCGCCACCACATGGTGTGGCCGCCCTATGGCCCCTCTCCGTCTCGTCTTCTGGCTCCGTGAGTCTTCCGGTAAAATATCGACTTTGGCTTTTGTCCGGTCCAATTCCGAGAATATTCATTTTCTGACTTTCCTGAAAAATAAGAAAACAGGCAACTAGCACCGTGGCATCTTGTTAATAGGTTAGTTTCAGAAAATTCAAAAAAGTATCTCCAAATGTAGACAAAACATAAGAAAGTAGATACTAAACAAGCATGCAACATCAAAAATTATAGATACGTTTGCAACGTATCAACATCCCCAAGCTTAACTCCTGCTCATCCCCGAGTAGGTAAGTGATAAAAAGAAAGAATAATTTTTGAGGTGACATGCACTATCATAAACTTGATCAAAGTATTTGTAAAACATTGATAGCTGGGATCATAGTACTTCAATCATAACATGAAAGACAAATTTCTAACAATAAGGCAAAGCAACTAAGTTGCAACATGAAAAGGCACAAACAAAAGATTCATGAATAACAATGCTTTGCAAGACGTTTGTTTGTTTCACATAAAGAAAACATAGCATAGTGGCATTCAGCTTGTCCCTCATAGAGTAGCAAATATAAATGCATAGGACACCTTCAAAGTTCATAAGAGTGACTAGATACAAATAGTTTAAGAACAAGCAATATCAAGTTATGCATCAATCAACAAGTCTTGGGACAATGCACATAGAACTAAGTATGGCCACTATGCTTTCAAAGTAGGTGCATAAAGATAGAAGGTGGAGACTCAACATAAAAGTAAAAGAAAGGCCTTCATAGAAGAAAGTAGGGATTCAAGTTTCATAAAGAGTTTCCAAAAATTATGGTACTTACTAGCTTTCACCTCTCATTGCCCCTATCATAAGCATATTTAGGTGATTAAGGTTAAAGTGACACAACTAAGAGGATATGCTTGACAAGTCATGCCCCTTACTTACGAAGACCGAACCTCATGCTACTCAACTTTAGTCACAAGTAAGCTCTTGTCATTGTAAGTACATATGTATCATAAAGAACCGCCAACGGGGTACCCCTTGCACATGATACATGAGCTATTCCATAATCAAAATGACAAGGCAAGCAGACAATGAGCATCTCAGCGATCTTTTTATTTGCTATTTGCATAGGTTTTTATTGAGGATGCTTCATAGAGTGCTCATATGGTTATGCTGCAAGTTTCCACCATGATTAGGCATGGATTAGGCTAGCGGCCCAGGCGTTACTCTAACACAAATACAAACTCCATGATCTTACAAGTTCCCCTTTTATTTCACACCGCCGGGATCCATAAGCAAAAGAACATGATATCAACGGGGTACAAAGTACAAGTGCAATGTTGAAAGCGTTCCCCATGATACATTGTTCTACTAACTTCAACTTATAAAGCGCAAGCATATACGCAACAAAGATGGACGCAATGGTTCAAGTTTATTAAATGCAAGAAAAGTAAAGTGTGCCATCAAGTTCGTGAGAGCTTTAATCACTAATTTTCACATAACAAGTTTAATTCAGAAGGTAGTTAAAAACATGAATATACTTGGAATAGCAAATGATAATAGGTAGATATGGTGGACTCTTTGGAATAACTTGGTTTAAGGAGTTGGATGCATGAGTGGAACTCATGCTTGGTTATGGAGGCTAGCAAAAGACTAGGAGCGACCAACTAAGAGAGCAATAATGGCCATAATCATGCAGAGCGACAAAACATCATTAATCAAAGCATAAAGTGATATTACAAGTTGAAAACAAAATGGTCATCAAGGCTATGGTGACTTGGGATAGTCATAACATGGTGTGAGCATGTGCCAAGTCAACCCAAATAAAGCATCAAAGGAAATACCACAATACTATGCTTTCATATGCTAAAACAATGCATCATTATTCCAAGGCACATTAAGAAATCACAATTGTTTATAACATGTCATGCTACAGAAAAGAATACTACGCATAAAGCAAAAACAATATCAAGCATGGCATGATAAAGCATAGGCCACAGTGAAAAATAAGCTCTCTTTACCACTTAAGCATGAACTTTCCTACTCTTTTCCAATCCAAACCAAACTATTTGAAAACCAATGTATGAAAGAGGGGGTCTAACCAATTTATTCAGCAAACTAAGCAAACCAAGCAAACGAAAAACCAAAACAAAAACGAAAAAGAAGATGCTCCAAGAATAACACAACTGTGCATGAAACAATAAAAATGAAGTGTTTGGAAGAAACCTAGGATCTTTATTCATGAAGAAGGGGATGCCTTGTGCATCCCCAAGCTTTGACGCTTGTACTTCTTGGATATTTCTTGGGGTGACATGCGTGTCACCCCCAAGCTTGAGCTTTAGTCCATTCTTCATCTCATTACATCATTCCTTCCATACACCTGAAATTTTTCCTTCATACAAAACTTCACACAATCTTTATTAGCAACATTAGTGTACTCAAGATAATAAGTCTTTGGGTTCAGTTTAAACACCAATAAAACTTCCATTAAAACATAAGCTACTGTAGCACTTCCCTCAAAAATCTCAATTCCCCAAAAGAACTCAAAAAGGAACCAACAAGAAGCAAATGCAAATAATGGAAGAAATCTATCAAAACAGACCAGCAGGTAAAGACAATTTTTTTTCGAAGACTTCTGTTGCTCAAATCAAAAACTGTTGAACTAAATAAAGTTAGATAATAACCTGGGGAAGAAGCACAAAAATTCATGCCTCAAAAGGACGTACATAGATTTTACACGAGTTTTTACGGTGAAGCACAGAAATCTGTTTCGGGACAGCAACTTTCCCAAGCATTACTTCTCTCTCATTAGAGGTTACTCTTGGCACAAAAACCAAATAAAAAGGATAAGGAGCGGTTATTACAGACGTAATAACTTCCAAGACTCATCTAAAACTTTTGGGTTATCTCCCAATAAGTACTTTTCTTTAACGCCTTTAAGTTAGGCATGATAGTTTGAGAAGATGCTCACATAAGAAATATGAATTGAAGTAAAAGAGAGCATCAAGAAGCAAATTCAAAGCACATTTAAGTCTAACCCACTTCCTATGCATAGGAATCTTGTAAAGAAACAAGTCATGAAAGCACAAAGCAACAAGCATAGGAAAGCAAAACAAGTGCAACTTCAAGACTTTCAACATAAAGAGGGGAAACCTAATATTATTGAGATGCATAAAACCATGTTTCCCTCTCTCATAATAACTTTCAATAGCATCATGAATAAAATTAACAATATAACAATCACATGAAACATTCCTATCATGAGCCACATGCATAGAAGAATTAATACTCCCCACATAATCATAGTCATTCTTATTAATTGTAGTGGGAGCAAATTCAACAAAATAGCTATCATTATTATTCTCATCACCATAACCATCGAATATAGGAGGCATATTGCAATCATAATTAATTTCCTCCTCAATAGTAGGTGGACTGAAAATATCATATTCACCATTGCAATCATCATATATTGGAGGTATAGTATCATCATAAGCAATATAATAGTTATCTTCCAAAGTGTGTTCATTTGTAAACATATCATCATTGGAAGGATCATTGATAGCACAAATAGTATAGCAACTATTAATATCATCATTTTCATAGTTGGTACTGAAGAGATTTTCAATATAAAAGGTAGTGTGCTTTTCCCAATCATGATAACTACTATAGGTAATAGGCATAGGAACATCATCGAGTTCAGACTCATCAAAAACTATAATAGGAGCAACATGCGTAGGGGAAAATACCGTTTCCTCTCTTCTTTTACTCCTCCTCTTCTTCTTTTTCTTCTTCTCTTTAGGAGGGAGAGGCTTGAAAGGAAGCTTCTTCATATACCCTGGTTTATCGTTAGAGACAATAGAAGAAACTTTGGAGGATTCCTCCTTTTCATTAATAAGAACAAAACACATATTATGCCTATCATATTTTGGTAAAATCTCATCTTTTATAATATTTTGTATGTAAGTATTTGTGTGGAAATTATCAACACAATAAATATGACAACCATGCATGACGCTATTCATACCAAAAGCACTCATATCTACCAAAGAAGTTTTTCTTGATAACTGACGAGGGTTTAACTCATCAATGCCCATTGTTATGGACTTGAGTTTTGGAGAAGGAGGGAGCGCTGGAGACATCTATCGGCTAGCAAACAAGCACACAGGGGACAAAGGATTTACCCAGGTTCAGGCCTCGTAGAGGTCCCTACTCCTGCTTGTCTGCTCGTGGAATTATCGAAGGAGTCGAAAGTTACAATGGTGCGCAGATGCAATCTAGCGAGGGTTGTGGAAACTAGGGGTGCGTGTGTCCTCCTCGCCGCCCCCTCCTAGCCTTTATATAGATAGGCTAGGTCTCGGGTAGCAGGTCGAGTCGGTTACAAGTTAGGGTTTTCCCCTTCAAACTTTCTATCTTTAGCTTCTTCTTGTTCTTCAAGCAATAGAGAGTCTGCAAGTAACTCGAGTCCTTTCATCCGGGCCTTGGCGACACCGTGGGCCTGTACGTATTTGGACCATATATACCAAGCTCGAGTACCTGTAGGGTATACCCATGTCAGTAGCCCCCGAGTGCCCAGTGGAATCGCAGATTCGATTGGGGACTTTTTGAAGTCTTCGAGTGCCTAAACGAGTGCATTTCGACTGCTTTTATTTGTGTCATAGGGATTGTTGATATACGTGCCTGATATAACCGAAGTATCGGTATCAGTTAACCACCTTAGGGTGAAACAACGTAATTTACTCGAACTCAAGTCCCCGGACTCGAATCCGGAAAAATGCTGGTGTAATTCGACTCAGGCCGCGGAGGTCTTACAGGAGTCGAATTCCAGTTATATGGGTGTGAGCACTCGACGCGTCCATCAAGGCATGTTCATCGTACCTGTAGGCACGGATACATTTCTGGTAGTGCGCAGCTAAATGCGTTGCCAGGCCTTATTCATGTCTTACCTTCACGCTGTAAGCGCGACATCCGAATTTTATCATCGCGGAGACGATTCGGGTAACCCAGGAGATGCAATCTCTTTGTAGGGAAAATTATGAGGCGGTGTCGCCATGAGCTTTGAGTGTGGATGTTATCAACACACAGTTTTCTGTATAAATAATCATAGGGTGCGCGACCAGCGCTCCTTATGGGAGTAGCCCCCGAGTGCCTGGTTGAGTCGAAGACTCAGGCAGGGACTAAATAACTTTTGCGACTGCTATCGTATTTTGGTTGCTTGTTTCAGTCGAATTTTTCCAGCGCTCCCTATGGGAGTAACCCATGTCCATAATCGAATCGTATTTCGAATGGCCTGGGTTTGCTTTTGATTGTCCTTGTTCCTGCAAAAAGAAAAGAAAATCGTAGGGTGCGCGGCCAGCGCTCCCTATGGGAGTAGCCTCCGAGTGCTTGGTGGAGTCGAAGACTCCAGCAAGGACTAAAGTAGTCGAATTTTTCCACTGCGTAACTTTGATGACGTCAGTGCTGACGCTTGTATGACCTCAGTTGCCCGCGTGAGCGAGTTTGACGGGACGTGACGAGCGGTGGGTCCCACTTCCTGACTTTGATTTGACTGGGCGTGCGTAATCTTTATTTTAACCGCGCCTCCTCGATTTCCGCGTGTAATGGGAGTAGTGGAGGGACGGTTCGCGCTTCCCCTTCTCCACGTGTCCAACACGATGTGTGCCACGCGTCCAGTAGGGTTTTTCTGAGCCGTTGGATTGCATCTTCTAGGGGTTAAGTAGCGATGCTACGGCGGTAATTTCCCATCTGCGCTCTTTCTTCCTTGCTGCCATCGCCATTGTTGCAGCTCTTCTGCTTTTCCTTGCGCTCATTTCCTCCACAACGCTGGACTGCCTCCGCTTGTTTCCGACCTACTTTCTGTGCTCGCATCGCCGCCGTTCAATGGGGAAGAATAAAGGAGGCGCTGTTGCTGATTCCGCGGCCACCGTCGCCGCGGCGAAGAAGAAGGGTGGCTCCGCTGCTGCGGTCACCAGCGCCGCCGCCGGCGGGAAGAAGAAGGTCGCGGGCACCCGCGTGACAAATGGTGCATGGCGCCCTTCCATCATCAAGGCGTCGGATCTCCGTCTTCTTCGCCAAGACGGAGTTATCTCCGTAGCAGTCATCGATGCACGCGTCCCTAGCGGTGAGACCATTCCTGCTCCTCCTGCTGGTTTTCGAGTGATGTTTCTTGCATTCGTCATTCGCGGCCTTTCCTTGCCTCTCCACCCCTTTCTTAGGGGTCTTCTTTGTTTCTACGGGCTCTAGCTCCATCAGCTGTCCCCAAATTCGATGCTCCACATCACCTGCTTCATCACTCTTTGCGAGTGCTGGCTCGGGATCGAGCCACACTTTGGTCTCTTCAAGCGCATATTTAAATTGAAGCGTCAGTCCGCATCTGGCTCTTTAGTTTATGACGTAGGTGGGTGCGGAATCCACGTCGACCCATCCGCCACCTACTTAGACATCAATCTCACTAAGTCCGTCTAGGGATAGAGGGACAAATGGTTCAATGTCCGCGATCAGAAGTCCAAAGATGAGCACTTTGGACTCGCGCCCTTCGATCCCGCGACTCCCTGCAAAAAGATGTGTTCCTGGAAGAACATAGTTATGCCTGGCGAACTCGCGGAGACAGATGTGCTGTATCAACGCGTCTGCGACCTCGAGAGTCGCATAGGCACAGAAGAGGGAGGCTGCGCCCTTATCCGAACCTAGCTGCACCGTCGCGTCTAACCCCTTCAAGCCAGAGTTCATCCCATGTTTCAGTGGGCTGGCGCTGATGATGCCACTCGGGTGTCTGCCGATGGCATGTCCGCGAGTGAGGTGGATAAGAGGGTTTGACTGGTCACGAAGTACACTGGCAAGGATGTGCTTCCGAATGAGCCAGTTGTTCCTCCTTTTGATGCTTCGAATCCTCCTCCTGAGGTACAGTTGTGCTACGCAGTAGCTTATTTTCTCGATTGCTTTTCTGTTGCTTACTTGATTTTTGCTGATTTTTGTTGTCTGTATGCAGGATTGGGCGGTGTCTCCTTGTATGCCTCCTCTCCCTGGGGGGGTTATTCCTCGCGAAGCCTTGGAAGGGGATGAGTCTGAGTCGACTGTCCCTTCTGATGTGGAGGAGGAAGCCCCCGAGTCCGAGAGTCCGGACACTCGCAAGCATTCGCGCAGCGAGGATTCTGACGCGTTGTCTCCTTCGACTCCAGAAGGTACGGTCGTTGGCGCGGAGTCAGCAATTCCTGCAGTCCCTATGAGGGCTGTGGCACCGTCTTCTCGCAAGAAGATGCGATTGCCTAAGGAGTCTTCATCGGAGTCGGCGGAGGCCACGTTTGATCTTGACAAGTTTGACTAGTAAGTTTTCGAGTTCATTTGCTCTTCTCCGATTTCTTCTTGTTGACTTGCCCTGGGAGTTTGCCTTTTCTCAAGGTGAGTTTTGTCTTGTAGTCGAGAGGCATCATCATCTTCTGGCGACGTCGAATTTTTGAAGGAATCTGGAGTCACGACCTCAATGGCCAAGAAAGAGGTCGAGCACGCTCCTTCCCCTCTAGTGGCGGCCCACTCCGGGCACAACTCTTCCAGCTCTCCTCACGCAGGGGAGCATCGAATGGTTGCCCGGATGACGGCACCACAAACATCTTCGGAGTCATTGGAGGACCATGTAAGTGTAGTTTTTTCCCTCCCTTGTAGTGTTGCAGTCGATGTTATCTATTGCCTCTGATGGTTCTTTGTTGTACGATAGCTCCTTGTGAAGGAAGCCGCGCACTTGGCAGAACAAGTGATGGCGATGGGCCGCCAGCATGCAATGCTGGAGACGCGTCACCGTGTGGTTGAAAGTGAGTGTTCTACACTTATTCTTTTTGTCTTCTCCTTTTAGTATAGTCGACTGATAGTCAACTTTTGTTTGTAGTGTAGCTGAGCATAATGCTCTATTGTGTGACGCCGCCACCTTGGAGAAGACACTGGCCGCGGCTGTGAAGGGTCGCGACGAGGCAATCGCAGCACGTGACGAGGCACAGAAGCGTGAAGAGGATCTGCGTGCTTCCTTTGCGGCCAGGGAAAAGCTGTTCGAAGAACAACTGTTCTCCGTCACCAAGGCTCTCTCAGGTACCTTTGCTTGTGGATATTGTTGTCCTTCTCTGCATCTAGTGTTTTTGCTGGTGGCGTTGAAGTTTTGATCCATGTGTGGGTTCATGTGCAGATGTTGGAGATTTGAGCTTTGACCCATAGGCCCTTCGTCGTGATGACGCTCTGGCTGGTGCGGTGTCCGCAGTCGAGGATCGTAGCGCCGCCGTCCAAGATATACTTTCCAAGGCCAAGGTCGCCCTCAGTCGCCTCCGGGAGGAGGCGATGCCGAAGGCGGAGCTGGTCGATAATATGTACGAGCTGGTGGAGTCACTCGCCGGGGGTGTGCCTACCACCTACAAGAACTCCCTCCGTGTGGCTGGCGCGACCATGTCACTCGTCATGGTGCAGGCCCACGGAGTCGAGATCGATCCCTCCGTGGTGTCGAAGGCGATGCCTGTTGGCGCAGACGGTCAGCAGGTAGTCTTCGCTCCTTTCGCGCTGCCTGTGGCAAATATGGGCATCACTTGAAAAATACTGACGCGAAGTACTCGGAGGAGCTCCAACGTGCCAAGAAGGCGGTGAAGGCTTCGGCCTCAGGGGCCGGCGGAAAGTCAGTGGCGTCTGACACTGCCACGGATTTGATGAAGCCCCTGAAGCCGTCGAAGTCGAAGAAGCCAGCTGCTCCGTAGTTAGCTTTGTAATAGTTGATTAATTTTCCTTTTGTTTAAGAACATGCCTGCTGGCGAGTGTGTGTGTTGATACTTATGCCGGTCTTGAATGCATCTGACCCTTTTGTCTTTGTGTTGATTTGGTCGTCTTATTTGCCTCTATCTTGACTTGTGGTAGGATACATCAAGTGATCCTATGAGGGGAAACCAGGACTCGCCAACTCTTGATGATACCGTGGCACCACCGTGCTCCAGGGTAGAGGAGCTGTCTTTGCTTTCGCGACTTCGTGATCGTGTGAAGCAGCTGGAGCGTGAGTTGCCTGTGTTCCACGGTAGCCCCGACGTGTGGAAGTCGAAGGCGGAAAAAGCTGCCGCCCAAGACCAATATCTGCTTGGCGAGGTGACGTAGCTGGGCGACCAATTCAAGTGTTAGTTTGCTTGTTCTCATCTTTTCCTTATAGTCACTCGCAGTGGTACGTTGTACTCATGCTGCTGATGCTGCTTCGTGTAGTTGTTAGCGCGCGTCATCCGCAGGAGGAGAAGGATAGGATTGCCATTCACCTGCATGATCTCACTCGGGAGCAACTTCAAGAGAGTGGATACTTCTGGGTAGATCATGATCGTGCGACTGCGCTGGCGACCCTGCAGGATCATGCATCGCGGGTGCTTCTCTTTCTGAAGAAGTCGCATTCGTGCTTGAAGAACATTTATCGGGCGATGTTCCCGCTGGACGACACTCCATCAAGCCTGCTGGCTCTTCTTGCCAAATTTCAAGATCTGTCCGCGGTTCGCGAGTGCGTGAGGCAGCAGTTGGTGGCTGGTGCCAAGGCTGCCCCCTCGATGGTGCGGTTGCACAGGCCTGACATGGATATTGCCGCCATTGCCTCTGGGCCGCCAGTGCCACCAGCAGGATCTGCCTGGAATATGGTACCGCACTATCAGGCGGTGGACCCTCTAGTAGAGGAGATCGTCGACTTCTTCGAGGAACAAACCAACGTTCTTCTGTTGCAAGAGTAGCCAAATTTGTATCCTGCACATAAGTGTACTTGTGTTGTAAAGTTCGTATAGATGTTGTGGATAATTTATTGTTGAATGTGTATAAAGAGCTTTGTTAGCATGAGGTGCGTTGCACTATGCGAGTCCTTTTCGTTAGCCTGGCCATCTTTTACCTCAGTCCCTTGTCAACCTGTCTGGTGCATTGCAGCTGGGTTGATTTGTGTTAAGGGGTTCGATTGATGTGCCAGCTACTTAGGATATCGCGTTTTTTGTTCGAAGAACAGATGTATGTAGGGTGGCGCAGCCCCCGAGTATAAAAATTGACAAAGTGAAGGAGAACACGGAGTTTTGGGGCACTTAGCTTTTATTTATTCGAAGAACAGTGCGAGGTACAATGTGTGGCTAAGTAGCCTTGGCTGAGTAGCCTTATTTGCGATGTAAAAGTAAAAAACGACTAGGGGTAGAAGCGTCGCAGTTGTGCAACGTTCCAAGGGTTGGAGTATGCGACTCCTGTCTCTAAATCTCGAAGGCGATAGGCGCCACCTGAGATTACTTCTGTAATCACGTACGACCCTTCCTAGGGGGACTCGAGCTTGAGATACCCCTGCTGCTTCAGTCGCAGGACCAGGTCGCCTTCGATGAAGGATCTGGGGCGAAGCCTTCTACTATGGTAGTTGCGCAGGTTCTGCTGGTAGATCGTTGATCTTTCCGCAGCGATTTCCCTTGCTTCGTCAAGGAGGTCGACGGAGTCTTCGAGTGCGATGGATGGCTCTTGTTCACTGTAAGCGACCACGCGCGGTGCCTTGTACCGTACCTCGGCTGGTAGTACTGCCTCTGCTCCGTGCAACATAAAGAATGGCGTGTAGCCTGTGGCGCTATTTGGAGTTGTACGTAGGCTCCAGAGTACGGATTGCAGTTCATCCGGCCAGCAACCCGCGGCTTGTTCGAGTGGTCAGATGAGTCGCTTCTTGATGCCGCTGCAGACGAGCCCGTTTGCTTTTTCCACCTGACCGTTGGTCTGTGGATGCGCTACTGAGGCGTAGCTGATGTTGATCCCCAGGTTCTCGCAGAATTCTTGGAACTCCTTGGATGTTAAGTTCGTCCCATTGTCGGTGATGATGCTGGGCGGCACCCTGAAACGGTAGACGATGGACTCAAACAATGTGACTGCGCTGTGCGCGGATTGGTTGGTTACTAGCATGGCATCAATCCACTTGGTGAATTTGTCGACTGTGACCAAGAGGTAGACGTAGCCTCCTCGCGAGGACCTTGGAAGCTTTCCGACCATGTCGAGTCCCCACCGTGCGAAGGGCCAGGCCAATAGAATCGGCCGTAGCTCTGCGCCTGGTGCATGTGGCTTGTCGGCGAATCGCTGGCAAGCATTGCATTTTTGGATTATGTCCTTGGCGTCGCGCATGCCCGTGGGCCAGTAAGATCCAGCTCGTAGAGCTTTGGCAACGAGGGCGCGACTGCCGGCGTGGTGCCCGCAGGTCCCTTCATGGATGTTGAGGAGAACTGCTCTTCCATTGGCCATGGAAACGCACCGTTGGAGTACTCCTGTGATGTTGCGTTTGTACAGTTCACCATTGATAACAATGAATGCCTTTGATCGCCGCGTGATGTGCCATGCATCTGTTGGATCGTCCGGTAGCCTCTTGCTGAGGAGGTACGTGATGTACGGCTGTGTCCATGATTCTTCAATCAGCATGACGCTCATTGGTCCTTCGAGTCCGGTGTCCAGCTCCAAGTCACCGAGTGTCATTGGCTCATTGGGTGGCATAGCCCTCGAGTCCATTGCTGCGCTTGTTTTCTTCTCTGCGGCCTTTGGCTTGATGGAGCGTTCGCATATGCGCTCGAGAAATACCCCAGGTGGTATGGGGGCGCAGGTAGAGCCTATGTTGGCGAGTGCGTCCGCCTCTTCGTTGCTTTCGCGACCTACGTGTCGTAGCTCGCAGCCATCGAAGTCTCCTTCGAGTGTATCGTAGAGGTCGCGGTACGCGATCATGTTGTCGTTCAGTGCGTCGCACTCATGCATTGTTTGGTTGACGACCAACTTGGAGTCGCCATATATGATGAGCCTCTTGGCGCCACAAGCTTTTGCCAGCCTCATCCCATGCAACAGGGCCTCGTATTCAGCCTCGTTGTTTGAGGCTGTGAACTGCATTCGCAGGATATACTTCAGCTTGTCCCCTTGAGGTGACATCAGTATGACACCTGCGCCTGCTCCATCTTTCTGCTTGGACCCATTGAAGTGCATTGTCCAGAGGTAGGACATATCTGGCTTGTCCGGGAGTTGGTTCTCCATCTAGTGCACGAGGAAGTCAGGGAGAACTTGCGACTTGATTGCGTCGTGCTTTTCGTATGTGATGTCTCGTGGAGACAGTTCTATTCCCCAAAGCGTGACTCGCCCCATGGCGTCGGGGTTATTGAGGATATGTCCCAATGGGGCATCGCAGACTACCACGATTGGGTGTTCCTAGAAGTAGTGGCGCAGTCGTCGGGCGGTCATAAAGACGCCGTACACCAGCTTCTGGTAGTGCGGGTACCGCTGTTTTGTTGGCGTGAGGACCTCGCTGCGGTAGTATATCGGGCGTTGTACGCCATGGACCTTGTTTTCCTCAGCCCGCTCGACGACGAGTACTGTGCTGACCACCTGGTTGGTGGCAGAGATGTACAGCAACAGTGGTTCCGTTTCTCGTGGAGTCACCAGCACTGGCGAAGTGGATAGCAGGCGCTTGAGATCTTCGAATGCTTCTTGCGCTTCATTGGTCCACTCGAATTTTTCAGCTTTACAGAGGAGCTGGTAGAAGGGCAGTGCCTTTTCACCCATCCGACTGATAAATCGACTGAGGGCCGCGATTCGTCCGGCCAGTTGCTAGACGCCTCTTATGTTCTTCGGCTTCTCCATGGCCACTACAGCTTTTATCTTCTTCGGGTTCGCCTCGATTCCCCTCGCGGAGATGAGATACCCGAGTAGCTGCCCAGATGGTACGTCGAAGGCGCATTTGTCCGGAATGAGCTTGATCTGGTAGCGGTCGAGGTTGGCAAAGGTTTCATGCAAATCGTCGATTAGAGAGGCTTCCTCCTTGGTCTTGATTACTATGTCGTCAACATAGACTTGGATGTTGCGACCCAGTTGTTCCTTGAGGCAAGCCTGCATGCACCGCTGGTAGGTGGCTCCCGCATTTTTTAGCCCGAAGGGCATTGTGTTGTAGCAGAACACACCAAAGGGTGTTGTAAACGCTGTTTTCTCTTGATCTTCCTCCTTCATGCGATTTTGATTATAGCCTGAGTAGGCATCAAGGAAGCAGAGGCGCTCGCATCCCGCGGTGTAGTCAATGATCTGGTCGATCCGTGGCAGCGGGAAGTGATCTTTTGGGCAGTGCTTGTTTAAAGAAGTGAAGTCCACGCACATCCGTAGGATATCCGTGTCCTTTTTTGGTACCAGCACCGTATTGGCGAGCCAAGTGCTTTTCTTGATCTCGCGTATGAACTTGGCCTCGAGGAGTCTGTTGATCTCCATTCCGACTGCCTGCGCTCGTGGCTCAGACAGTCGCCTGATTGTTTGCTTGACTGGCCTTGCGTCGAGGTTGATGTTGAGTGCGTGCTCGGCGAATTCCCAGGGAACTCCTGGCATGTCCGCAGGACACCAGGCAAAAATTTCCTAGTGCTCACGGAGGAATTCGACGAGCGCGAGTTCCTATGC
This sequence comes from Avena eriantha, assembly GCA_910589775.1. Taxonomy (NCBI): domain Eukaryota; kingdom Viridiplantae; phylum Streptophyta; class Magnoliopsida; order Poales; family Poaceae; genus Avena; species Avena eriantha. Next base: position 258,620,051 of record OU342744.1, on the reverse strand, counting down.
AAGACTCAAGTTGTTGGCGATGAGGGCCGTCTTGGTGGGATCCGACGGATGGACCTGCACCTTCTTTGTGTGCACAGATGAGTCGAAGGAGAGGTGAGGTGAGCTTGGCCTACTCAGGGGAGGCAGACTGTTGTCTGTCGTCTCTTTCAGTCTTGCGAGTTCCTCCTGCATGCCGAAGGACTGGGAGATTCTGTTGAATTCCCTGTCATAACTGTCAGATCGCTCAAAGCTCCCGTTGATCATTATGACGCCGTTGGGACCTGGCATTTTCATCTGCAGGTAGGCGTAGTGGGGCACTGCCATGAACCTAGCGAATGCGACGCGCCCAAGGATGCAATGGTATTGTGAGGGCCAGTCGACGACCTCAAAGTCGATGCGCTTGCTTCGGAAGTTCTTCGGCATGCCGAAGATGACGTCGAGGTTGATTTTGCCCAGGGGGTATATGCCTTTCCCTGGGACGATGCCGTGGAACGTCGTGTCCAATGCCTCCAGGCAGGTTAGACGGATCCTCATCGCTCGCAAGGTACTCGCGAATATGAGGTTGATGCCGCTTCTGCCGTCCATGAAGACGCGACTCATGTCGAAACCTCCAGTTTGCGCCTTGAGTACGAGGGGGCAATGACCTAGACGAGGTATCTGAGGCGGGTGGTCGCGTTTGTCAAAGGTGATGCATGACTCGCTCCCACTGAGGTACTCTGTGGTGGATGGTGGCGAGTGCGTGGCCAAGTTGACTTGGCGAGTGATGGCCTTCTGCACCCTGTTGGAGGGGCGTCCTTTTTGGATCATCATGGTACCCATGGCCCGTGGGTACGGTTCTCCTCCGTGGTGCTGGTCCGGTGCGGCTCCGTTCGGGGGTGGCCCAGGTGGTGGTGGTGGTGCGCCATGTGCCACGGCGCCTGGAGCGGCTCCATAGCCTCTTTCGATTGCATTGCGGTTCATCCGAACCAATCCCTTGTGTAGCTTGATGAACTCGCGGCAGTCCTTGAGGAGGTGGCTGGACTTTCTCTTGCCATCATGCTTGTCGATATAGAAGTGTACCGTGCATGGCCCGGACAATTTGTCCTCGATGGAGGTCGCGGGTGCTTCATTGCGAGTGCGGCGTTGCCATACTTGCGTGGTTTTCCCGGAGTCGCGATATCCGCCGCTACGGTATCCGCTGTTGCGGTTATCGTCGCTTCTATCGGCGTAGCCGGCTACGACCATGTTGACAGCATCGCGATCATCGTAGATGCGCATGTGACTCTTGCCTCGACGGTCACGTCTGCGTTCGAGTTCTGCCTCCTCGTCGGAGTGAGCGTGATTCTTCACGGAATCTTCTCCATCGGCCCACTGATTCGCGATTTCCATCAGGTGGTTGATGGTCTGGGGCTTTGAGCGGCCCAGCTCCTCCTTGAGCTCTAGGCGGCGGACACCACCGTTGAATGCATCAATTGCGCGGTCTTCCGAGATGTTCTCCGTGGAGTTCTTGATGATGGACCACCTTTGGATGTAGGAGCGCAGCGATTTGCCAGATCTTTGCTGGTAGCATCTCAGCTCTTCGATTGATGCGGGCCGCTTGTACGTGCCCTTAATGTTGCGCACGAATCTGTAAACCAGCTCATCCCAACTGCGAATGGATCCGCGTGGGAGGTTAGTGAGCCATGCCCGGGCAGCGCCCTGCAGCTGTAGTTGCAAGCATTGCATGGTAGTACTTCGACTGCCTCCGTGGAGCCTGACGGAGGAGATGTGGTCCTCTAGCCAGATCTTGGGGTCCTGCGGACCGTCAAATTTCAGGTTCTCCGATGGGAGTTTAAACCCTTTAGGCATTCACTTCTGCCTAATGGATCTACTGAAGCATCGGGCGCCGCAGAGCTCCCCATATTCTTATTCCGTGTCAGTCGACCGAGCACGTCGTTCCCTTGATTTGTCGATCTTGCGCTGCGTGAGGTTGTCGCGCCCATCGTAGTCGCAGTCGTGTCGCCGTGAGCGGCGGTGTCGAGACAGGTTGTGACTGTCATCGCTGGATGAGGGAGAGGAGTGGCGCTTTGCTAGCGCTTTGCCCTTTTTTGAGTCTGGTGTGGGCTCCTTGTCGAGGGCGGCCTCAATTAATCCCAAGCCCGTGATCGTAGATCGGTGCATGGCAGTTCGAGGATCTCCAGCTGGCGGCTGGTTATTGAGGAGGTACATGGTGACTGCCGTCACCGCAGCCTGCGACGTCCTGGGGACCACGTTGCCCCTCGTGTCGACTGTCATAGAGCAAAAGTCGAGGACTTTCGCGGCTTCTATGCGCTCTTGCTCGGTAAGATGAGCCATCTGTGATTGCCTCTTCGTGGCGAGGTACTCGTTGCCCCTTGAGGAGGATCCTCCGTAGGAGGAGAGCCCAGCGCGACGAAGGCTCAATTCGTCCGCTGCCTTTTTACGCGCCTCAAGTTGCGTGATTGTTTGCAGTTGGCGCTTGAATTCTTCCTTCAGGAGCCAGTGATAGCCCATCAGCAGTTCCTGCGGGGACCCAAAGGGTAGAGGTGTGCCCCGTAGGGCTTCGCGGCAGAGATCCCACTCTTGCTCGTTGAGCTTGATTACGATGCGTTCGCTGATTTGCTCATTGATTATGCTAGGAGGTTCGACTGCTCCTCCGTTGTTGACGGGAGCGCGATTGCCGCCATTACCGCCGTTGCCACCATTGCCACCGTTGCCAGCGTTGGGTGGATCGGTGACGTTACCGATGTTACCACCGTTGTCGCGATTGGCGGAGGTGTCGCCTGCGTTGATGACGGCGCACATGAAGTGATTCGGGAAGCTGTTGCTTCCACAACTTTCAGATCCGGAACCATAAGTTCCATCTTCAGTGGCCAGATCGCTCAGATCAGAATCGCGGCTGCTGTCACTGATCGTATTCTCGACCGCCACCGGGGCGTTGAGCTCGCTGAGGGTGCCGATCGATGGAGGGAACCATGATGCCGAGGCAATCGCCGGTGCTGTCGGTTGATCAGGCATGCGAAGCGTGCCCATCTGACCAACTTGGAAGCGGAAGCTCCCAATCGCCAGGCTGATTCCGTCGCCCATAGACTCGAATGCCGGGCGGGTGGCCGGCGTGTGGATGGTGAAGTCGAAGGCGCCGAAGAGCTGGCGAATCTTCGCTGTTGCGGAGTTGTAGATCGCAGTTGATGGGGCTGAAGAAGCCGCAACATCAACACTCCCAATTCCCACAGACGGCGCGAATTGACGAGGGTTTAACTCATCAATGCCCATTGTTATGGACTTGGGTTTTGGAGAAGGAGGGAGCGCTGGAGATATCTATCGGCTAGCAAACAAGCACACAGGGGACAAAGGATTTACCCAGGTTCAGGCCTCGTAGAGGTCCCTACTCCTGCTTGTCTTCTCGTGGAATTATCGAAGGAGTCGATAGTTACAATGGTGTGCAGATGCAATCTGGCGAGGGTTGTGGAAACTAGGGTTGCGTGTGTCCTCCTCGCCGCCCCCTCCTAGCCTTTATATAGATAGTCTAGGTCTCAGGTAGCAGGTCGAGTCGGTTACAAGTTAGGGTTTTCCCCTTCAAACTTTCTATCTTTAGCTTCTTCTTGTTCTTCAAGCAATAGAGAGTCCGCAAGTCACTTGAGTCCTTTCATCCGGGCCTTGGTGACACCGTGGGCCTGTACGTATTTGGACCGTATATACCAAGCTCGAGTACCTGTAGGGTATACCCATGTCAATAACTCTTCACACCCCAAAAATAATGTAAGTTCATCATGCTGATTAGGAGTGATCATGTCATCACAATACAAACTTGTAGTACTTATTGGATTAGAAGGGCTATTATTATGGCCTGAGCATTGAAAATTGAAATGACCCACTTCAAAGAAAAGTTCACAAATAAAAGGATAGAGGGCACAAACTTTTTTACCCAGATCATTTAGAGCCCTATACCACGTTCTAGTTTTTTCATTCCTGTGGGTGATACAATATTCTTCTTCAATTTTATTATTCTCACAAGGTCTATGTATTCCACAAAAATTAACATGCTTATAAGAAATAGTACTTTTAGAGGTTTGAGCATGTTTATTGCTATCATTAATATCAATTTCATTTTCCATGCAAGTGTCTTTAAAAGGCTCATGATACATGTCCCATTTTTCTTTAGGAGCATTAATATGAGAAGAAAAGGCTCTAAAACAATCAATAAGAATTTGAGGATCAAGGCCATATTTAGCACTAAGCTCTTGAAAATTAGCAGTTTCAGAGAAAGACTTAATGCAATCATACTCATAGTTTATAACTGGTTCTATACCTTTGTCGTTATCCCAATATTCGGTATTGCTTTGAATTGTTTCAAGAAGATCCCACTTAGCTTTGACCTCCTTACTTGTGAAGGATCCCTCTAAACAAGTATCTAGATAGTCCTTGTAATGTCCTGAAAGCCTTGCATAGAAATTATTAATAACAATATTCCTGGGGATCTCATGAATGGGACATTTGAGCATTAGTGACTTAAAATCTCCCCCATGCTTGGGAAATACTTTCTCCATCATGAGGATGAAAATTATAAATATAATTCCTATCTTTATGAATTTCACGAGGAGGATAAAATTTAGAGTAAAAGAGAGATTCAAGTTCCTGCAACTCCAAATGACGAGGATCATCTAGTAGCTCATACCACTCCCTTGCTTTTCCCTTAAGTGATAAAGAGAATAGATTCCTCTTAACTTGGTTCATTGAAATACCTGCACACTTGAACAACTCGCATAATTCATGTATAAAGAGTAAATGATAACCAGGCTGGACAGTTCCATCTCCAAAATAGCAGTTATTCATAACACGTTCACCAATTTTTATTGGTATTTTAAAAGGGATGCTTTCAGTATGTGGATTTAACATATCACAAGTATCATTAGAATTACCACATATGGGAGATAAAGTATCATCAGAGAAAATTTTATTCTTTAAAGATGGGGAACTAAAAAGATCATTTTCATAAAAACCAACTTCCCTAAGCTTAGAAGTTTCCATAGCATTAGTAACAAAGGTGTTCAGAAGATTCATAGAAATAACATTGCTATTAGCATGCAAAGAAAGTTCCGTGGGTTTTTTAATTTTCTTTTCAGACAATTCATGTTCTATATTAGGAAAAATACTAAAAACCTCTCTAATTTTGTTGTTGTTTTCCATTAAGCGTAACTAGTGAAAATAAAAACAAGAAACAAAAAGACAAAATTGCAGAATCTAAAGGAAATAACTTCGAGCACTCACACCGGAGGATGTGAGTACCTTTTACCTTACCTCCCCGGCAACGGCGCTAGAAAATAGCTTGATGTCTACGCACTTCTATTCTTGTAGACAGTTGTTGGGCCTCCAAGTGCAGAGGTTTGTAGAACATCAGCAAGTTTTCCCTTAAGTGGATATCACCCAAGGTTTATCGAACTCAGGAAAGAAGTGGTCAAAGGTATCCCCTCTCAAGAAACCCTGCAATCAAGATACAAGAAGTCTCTTGTGTCCCCAACACACCCAATACACTTGTCAGGTGTATAGGTGCACTAGTTCGGCGAAGAGATAGAGAAATACAAGTGGTATGGATATGAGACAATCGTGCTAGAAAATAGCTTGATGGCGTGGAAGAGACTAAAGCCAAACGGAAATAAAGATGGAAGCAAGCAAACATGTAACAAATCTAGTTGCAAACGGTGTATCAATGCTTAGAAACAAGGCCTAGGGATCATACTTTCACTAGTGAACACTCTCATATAAATATCTTCTATTTATGATACTACTCTTAACTACTCTCCGGTTGGACACTCTAATCATTGGTAGGGCTATAACAGCACTCCTCAAAGTTCGCTTTCCGCATCTAGATAACCCCACGCTGTCACCTTGAGCACTAGATGGTTCCAACAAACACCACAATTTCATAAAGACATCCAACTCCGAATACAACTCATAACAAGTATTTGTAATCTCTAGCCTAAGTGCTACCATGGTGTGCACACTGTCAACTTCACACACATGGGGAGAGCAGAGATCTATTAAATCACTTGAGTAGCAAGGTAGATCTACTTGATTACAAAGCTCATGATCACAATATGATCATGCATAGAGAGAGATGAATACATAGCTACCGGTAGAACCCTTAGCCTCAAGAGAGAACTACTCCCTCCTAATCATGGGAATCAGCAATGGCGATGGAGATGGTGGTGGAGATCGATGGAGATGGCTTCGGGGGCACTTCCCCGTCTCGGCAAGGTGCCGGAACAGAGACTTTCTGTCCCTCGAATCTCCCCTTCGGTGGCGGCGGTGCTGTGGAACTTTTCGTGGCTGGATGATTGACCCTCTAGGGTTTTCGCATCGGGGGCTTCTTATAGGCGAAAGGGCAAGGTCAGTGGAGGCCGGAGGGGCCCACACCACCTGGTGGCGCGGCCAAGGTGGACCCGCGCCACCCTATGGTGTGTGATGACCCAGAAGTATAGGGGATGTATCGCAGTATTTTCGAGGGAAGTGAAACCCAATTTATTGATTCGACACAAGGGGAGCCAAAGAATATTTATAAGCCTTAACAACTATGTTGTCAATTCAGTTGCACCTGGAAACAATCTTGCTCACATCAGTTTATCAGTAGCAACATTTTTGCAGTAGGAATAGTAAAGTAGCAGCAGTAGCAAAGCAAAGACAATAGTAACAATAGCAGTAAATAGTAGGATTCGAGTGCGGTAGGCATAGGGATGGATGGACAGGCGTTGCATGGACAAGAAAATTCACATAGCAATCAAAACATAGGGCAATCGCAGATAAATAAGATAAAGCATCCAAGTACTAGATAATCCTAGGCATGTGTTCCATATATAGTCATACATGCTCGCAATGAGAACTTGCACAACATCTTTTGTCCTGCCAGCCCGTTTGCAGCGGGGCCTCAAGGGAACTACTGGCAATTAAGGTGCTCCTTTTAATAGAGCACCGGAGCAAAGCATTAACACTCCGTGAACACATGTGATCCTCACATCAAAGCCATTCCCTCCGGTTATCCCGATTTCTGTCACTTCGGGGCCATTGGTTCCGGACAACAACGTGTGTATACAACTTGCAGGTAAGACCAAAAACAATACTATCATAATGAATCAATAACATGTTCAGATATGAAATCATGGCACTCGGGCCCTAGTGACAAGCATTAAGCATAACAAGGTGCAACAAAGTCAAAAAGCACTAATAATAGATACTAGGCACCATGCCCTAATAATCCGATGCCATTACATGAACGATCTCATCCAATCCCTACCATCCCCATAGCCTACATCGGGGGATTACTCACTCATATATGGGGGAAACATGGATGGTCGATGGAGAAGCGATGGTGATGATGATGGCGATGATCTCCTCTAATTCCCCGTCCCGGCAGGGTGCCAGAACGGAGTTTTTGGTGATGTTTCATGGAATCTGGTGGTGGCGTGAGAGCGGAACTCCTTCTGGAAAAACGTCGACCCCCCTGAGTTTTTTAGGTCAGAAGGCATCTTATAGGTGAAGAGGGAGACCGAGGAGGTGTCTGGGGTGGCCAAACCACCCCCTGGTGCGGCCAGGCCTAGCCCGCATGGCCAAGTGGTGTGGCTGGGCCCCAGCCCCTCTCCGTCTTGTATTCTGGCTCCAGGTGTCCCCCGGTAAAATAATGACTTTGGCTTTTGTCCCGTCCAATTTCGAGAATATTCACTCTCTGACTTTCCTGGAACCAAAAACAGCAAAAAACAGGTAGCACGCACTGTGGCTCTTGTTAATAGGTTAGTCCAAGAAATCATATGAAAAGTACTCCAAAGTGTGGACAAAACATAAGAAAGTAGATAAAACCAAGCATGGAACATCAAAAATTATAGATACGTTTGCAACGATCAGTGTTGCTGCCCCCTGGCCCCTCTCCATCTCATCTTCTGGCTCCGTGTTCCCCTCTGTGAAATATTGACTTTGGCTTTTGTCCCGTCCAATTCCGAGAATATTCATTTTCTGACTTTCTGGAACAAAAAAACAGCAGAAAATAGGCAACTGGCACTGTGGCATCTTGTTAATAGGTTAGTTCCATAAAATGCATAAAAGTATCTCCAAATGTAGACAAAACATAAGAAAGTAGATACTAAACAAGCATGGAACATCAAAAATTATAGTTACGTTTGCAACGTATCAACAACCCCAAGCTTAACTCCTGCTAGTCCTCGAGTAGGTAAGTGATAAAAAGAAACAATAATTTTTGAGGTGACATGCACCATCACAATCTTGATCAAGGCATATTGATAGTTGGGATCATAGTGCTTTTAACATAGCATGAAAGACAACTTTCTAGTAATAAGACAAAGCAAATAAGTTGCAACATGAAAAGGCATAAACAAAAGATTCATGAATAACAATGCTTTGCAAGACGTTTGTTTGTTTCACATAAAGAAAACATAGCAAAGTGGCATTCAGATTGTCCCTCATAGAGTAGCAAACATAAATGCATAGGACACCTTCAAAGTTCATAAGACTGACTAGATACAAATATGTTAAAACAAGCAATATCAAAGTTATGCATCAATCAACAAGTCTTGGGACAATGCACATAGACGACACAATGGTTCAAGTTTATTAAGGGAAAGAAAAGTAAAGTGTGCCATCAAGTTCGTGAGAGCTTTAATCACTAGTTTTCTCATAACAAGTTTAATTCGGAAGGTAAACAAAAGCATGAATATACTTCGAATAGCATAAGCTAATAGGTAGGTATGTTGGACTCTTTGGAATAACTTGGTTTAAGGAATTGGATGCATGAGTGGAACTCATACTTGGTTACGGAGGCTAGCAAAAGACTGGGAGGGACAAACTAAGAGAGCAATAATGGCCATAATCATGCAGAGCGACAAAACATCATTAATAAAAGCATAAAGTCCTACTACAAGTGTAAACCTAAAGGATCATAAAGGCTATGGTGACTTGGGATAGTCATAACATGGTGTGAGCATGTGCCAAGTCAACCCAAATAAAGCATCAAAGGAGAATACCACAATACTATGTTTTAATATGCTAAAACAAGGCGTGATTCTTCAAAGGCACATTAAGCAATCTCAATTGTTTATAACAAGTCATGCTAGAGCAAATAATACTAAGCATAAAGCCAAATCAATAACAAGCATAAGCCATAGTCAAAAACAAGCTCTCTTTACCACTTAAGCCTGAACTTTCCTACTCTTTTCCAATCCAAACCAAACTATTCGAAAACCAATGCATGAAAGAGGGGGTCCAACCAATTTATTCAGCAAACTAAGAAAACAAAGCAAACAAAAAACAAAACAAAAACAAAAAGGAAGACGCTCCAAGAACAATACAACTGTGCATGAAACAATAAAAATGAAGTGTTTGAAAGAAACCTGGGATTTTTATTGATGAAGAAGGGGATCCCTTGGGCATCCCCAAGCTTTGACGCTTGTACTTTTTGGATATTTCTTGGGATGACACGCGTGGCATCCCCAATCTTGTGCTTTAGTCCATCCTTCATCTCATTACTCATTCCTTCCATACACCTGAAAATTTTCCTTCATACGAAACTTCACACAATTTTTATTAGCAACATTAGTGCACTCAAGATAATAAGTCGTTGGGTTCAATTTAAACACCAATAAAACTTCCATCAAAACACAAGCTACTGTAGCACTTCCCTCAAAAATCTCAATTCCCCAAAGAGAACTCAAAAAGGAATCAACAAGAAGCAAATGCAAATAATGGCATAAATCTGTCAAAACAGTCCAACAGGTAAAAACCGATTTTTTCGAAGACCTTGTGTTGCTAAAATCGAAAAGTGTTGAACTAACGAAAGTTAGATAACAACCTGGGGCAGAAGCAAAACAATTTACGCCTCAAAACGACGTACAGAGATTTTACACGAATTTTTACAGGGAAGCACAAAAATCTGTTTCAGGACAACAACTTTCCCAAGCATTACTTCTCTCTCATTAGAGGTTATTCTTGGCACAAAAACAACACAAAAATGATAAGGAGAGGTTATTATAGAGGTAATAACTTCCAAGACTCAACTAAAACTTTTTGGTTATCTCCCAATATGTATTTTTCTTTAACGCCTTTAAGTTAGGCATGATAATTTGAGAAGATGCTCACATAGGAAATATGAATAGAAGTAAAAGAGAGCATCAAGAAGAAAATTCAAAACACATTTAAGTCTAAGCCACTTCCTATGCATAGGAATCTTGTAAAGAAACAAGTCGTGAAAGCACAAAGCAACAAGCATAGGAAAGCAAAACAAGTGCAACTTCAAGACTTTCAACATAAAGAGGGGAAACTTAATATTGTTGAGATGCATAAAAACATGTTTCCCTCTCTCATAATAACTTTCAGTAGCATCATGAATAAAATTAACAATATAACGATCACATGAAACATTCTTATCATGAGCCACATGCATATAATAATTATTACTCTCCACATAAACATAGTCATTTTTATTAATTGTAGTGGGAGCAAATTCAAAAAAATAGTTATCATTATTATTCTCATCACCATAATCATCAAATAAAGGAGGCATATTGTAATCATTAATTTTGTCCTGAATAGTAGGTGGACTGAAAATATCATATTCATCATTGTAATCATCATATTTGGAGGTTTGGTATCATCATAAGAAATAGAATAGCTATCTTCCAAAGCCGGGGAACTAAAAATATCATTTTCATAAAAACTAACTTCCCCAAGCTTAGACTTTTCCATAGCATTAGCAATAATGGTGTCCAAAGAATTCATACTAACAACATTGCTATTAGCATGCAAATAAAGTTCCATAGGTTTTTTAATTTTCTTTTCAAACACATCATGTCCTAACTCAAGATAAACACTATAAAGCTCTATAATTTTGTTGTTGTTTTCCATTAAGCCTAACTAGTGAAAACAAGAAACAAAAAGACAAAATTGCAGAATCTAAAGGAAATAACTTCGAGCACTCACACACTAACAACCGTACTAGAAGATAGCTTAGTAGCCAGAAGATGTGAGTACCTTTTATCTTACCTCCCCGGCAACGGCGCTAGAAAATAGCTTGATGTCTACGCACTTCTATTCTTGTAGACAGTTGTTGGGCCCACAAGTGCAGAGGTTTGTAGAACAGCAGCAAGTTTTCCCTTAAGTGGATCACCCAAGGTTTATCGAACTCAGGAAGGAAGTAGTCAAAGGTATCCCCTCTCAAGCAATCCTGCAATCAAGATTAAAGAAGTCTCTTGTGTCCCCAGCACACCCAATACACTTGTCAGGTGTATAGGTGCACTAGTTTGGCGAAGAGATTGTGAAATACAAGTGGTATGGATATAAGAAAATGGTGCTAGAAAATAGCTTGATGGCGTGGAAGAGACTAAAGGCAAACTGAAATAAAGATGGACACAAACAAACATGTAACAGATCTAGTTGCAAACGGTGTATCAATGCTTAGAAACAAGGCCTAGGGATCATACTGTCACTAGTGAACATTCTCATATAAATATCTTCTCTTTATGATACTACTCTTAACTACTCTCCGGTTGGACACTCTAATCATTGGTAGGGATATAACAACAGTCCTCAAAGTTCGCTTTCCGCATCTAGATAACCCCACACTGTCACCTTGAGCACTAGATGGTTCCAACAAACACCACAATTTCATAAAGACATCCAACTCCGAATATAACTCATAACAAGTATTTGTAATCTCTAGCCTAAGTGCCACCATGGTGTGCACACTGTCAACTTCACACACATGGGGAGAGCAAAGATCTATTAAAGCACTTGAGTAGCAAGGTAGATCTACTTGATTACAAAGCTCATGATCACAATATGATCATGCATAGAGAGAGAGAGAGATGAACACATAGCTACCAGTAGAACCCTTAGCCTCGAGAGAGAACTACTCCCTCCTCATCATGGGAATCAGCAATGGCGATGGTGGTGGAGATCGATGGAGATGGCTCCGGGGGCACTTCCCTGTCCCGGCAGGGTGCCAGAACAGAGACTTTCGATCCCCCAAATCTCCCCTTCGGTGGCGGCGGTGTTGCAGAACTTTTCGTGGCTGGATGATTGACCCTCTAGGGTTTTTGCATCGGGGGCTTCTTATAGGCGAAAGGGCAAGGTCGGTGGAGGCCGGAGGGGCCCACACCACCTGGTGGCACGGCCAGGGTGGACCCACGCCACCCTATGGTGTGGCTGGCCCCTGGCCCCTCTCCGTCTCGTCTTCTGGCTCCGTGTTGTCCTCGGTGAAATATTGACTTTGGCTTTTGTCCCGTCCAATTCCGAGAATATTCATTTTCTGACTTTCTGGAACCAAAAATAGCAGAAAATAGGCAACTAGCACTATGACATCTTGTTAATAGGTTAGTTCCAAAAAATGCATAAAAGTATCTCCAAATGTAGACAAAACATAAGAAAGTAGATACTAAACAAGCATGGAACATAAAAAATTATAGATACGTTTGAAACATATCAAGGCTCCACGAAGCGTGGGAATTATTATTGTTATACAATGATGAGCCTCTGACCTATGCAGAAGCGATGGTGGACCTAGATTTTGAGAAATGGCTGATTGCCATGAGATCGAAGATAGAGTCCATGGGAGACAATCAAGTTTGTAACTTGGTTGACCTGCCTGATGGTTTTAAAGCCATCGAGTGTAAATGGATCTATAAGAAGAAGATTGATATGGATGTAAATGTTCAATCCATAAAGCTCGACTTGTTGCAAAAGGTTTCCGAGAAGTTCAAGGAGTTGACTACGACGAGACTTTCTCGCCCGTAGCAATGCTTAAATCTATATGGATCATTTTAGCCATTGCTGCACATTTCAACTTTGAGATATGGCAGATGGACATCAATACAACTTTCTTAAATGGAATCCTTACTATGGATGTGTATATGATGCGACCCGAATGTTTTTTCGATCCAAACAATGTTGGAAAGGTATGCAAACTTTAAAAGTCTATTTATGGGCTAAAGCAAGCATCTCGAAGTTGGAACATTCGATTTGATGAAGTTGTAAAGGAGTTTGGCTTCATCAAAAACAAACAGGAACCTTGTGGTTATAATAAATAAAGTGGTAAATCACTTATATTTCTAATCTTATATGTAGATGACATATTACTGATTGGAAATGACATTCCTATGCTCGAGTCTGTTAAGACCTAATTGAAAAATAGTTTTTCTATGAAGGACTTAGGAGAAGCAACATATATTCTAGGTTATCAAGATCTATAGAGATAGATCAAGGAGGCTAATTGGATTAAGCCAGAGTACATAAGTGTTGAAACGATTCAGCATGGAAGAAGCTAAGAAGGGGTTCTTGCCCATGTCTCACGACAATAAACTCAGCAAGACTCAGTGTCCTTCGACCACTAATGAGAGAGGGCACATGGGTAGGGTTCCATATGCTTTGGCTATTGGATCCATCATGTATGCAATGACATGTACTCGCTCAGATCTTTCCTATGCTCTAAGTGTTACGTGAAGATACCAGGGTGATCCAGGTGAAAGCCACTGGACACGGTAAAGAATGTCCTTAAGTACTTGAGAAGGACTAAGCATATGTTCCTAGTTTATGGAGGTAAGGATGAACTCAGTGTAAAGGGTTACACATATGCGAGTTACCTTAACGACTCAGATGACTCCAAATCACAATCAGGTTATGTGTTTGTCATGAATAGTGGTGATGTGAGCTAGAAAAGTTCCAAGCAAGATACAATGGCCTCCTCTTCAACATGAGCTGAATATATTGCTGCCTCAAAGGCTACAAAGGAAGCTATTTGGATTAGGAATTTCCTGATCACTCTTGGTGTGGTTCAGGGCACGTCCAGTCCCTTGGACGTTTATTGTGACAACAATGGTGCTATTGCACAAACCAAGGAACCTGGACAATACCAGAAGAACAAACATATTCGCATGTGTTACCATCAGATTCGTGAGTTCATTGAGGATGGTAGTGTCATGTTATGCAAAATACATACAGACTCAAATGTTGCTGATCCCTTGACAAAGCCACTCCCACAGCCTGCGCATGAAGCGCACACAAGAGCAATAGGTATTTGATACTATCTAGATTGACTCTAGTGCACATGGGAGACTGAAGGAAATATGTCCTAGAGGCAATCATAGAGATGATTATATTTCATGTGTATCCATGAGTTATTATAATGTTCCTTGAATATCCATATATCAGGCAACTTGTATTGATTGGCAATTATGTGAATTGTTTGTTAAACTCTTTACTTGTATGGTTATCTAATAGTTGTCGATAGTCAGAGTTCATGTGAGGACACACATGAATATTAGACTAGAACATCAATTGGTTGATGACTATGTTTCGCAAGTCATAGACATGGAGATGTCAAACCAATGATGTGGACACATGCTATGAACATGGGGTTGGACTGACCCAACTTGAGACTGGCAATAATACTTGCATCTCTCTCTACACATCATGTATGTTTTGTCCTTAGACCTCAGATTGTCGCATATACTTCAGATGTGGATCGACCTACTTTGGGGCAATTAAACACTGCTTCGTTACTGGGTAGTTATAAAGGTAGCTTTCTGGTTTGCCCTGATACATGCTACAAGGAATTGGTCAATCAAGATGGGATTTGCCCCTCTCTACTTGAGAGAGATATCTCTGGGCCCCTCGAGTGATCGAATCCAGAAATACATGGTCGTGCTACATACAGTTAAGAGTTAACCTAGTAAAGCAATTCCGAATCACAATATCGAGAAAGAGAGGTCAGCTTGGAGCTAGACCAAATATCGTAGGGAAAAGGGAAAGACATGTACTCAACCTTGTGATGGTTTGTCTGAATGATCTTTATATGCTTTTAGGAGTTGACACATCTTGCTAGAGGCTGGTACCAACTATTGACGAAGTAAGTGTACTCGTGTCATGTCTATACATGTATAAACCTATAGGGTCACACACTTTAGGGGCTGGAAGCCTAATGAGTATTGGATCTGAATTAGACCAGGTTGAGGCTACTAATGGGCTGCTAATGTAGAAGCCCACCAGGGATGCCTATATAAGAGAGAGTGAGGCGAGCTAAATAGGGTTGAACATTCCACCCAGCCACCACTCCTCTCACGCCTGTGTTGCACGTACAGACCTAGCAGTCTAGCGTGTGATGTTTCTACTCCGGACGTGTGGATACCTCGGAGGTGCTGTAGCTGTAGCACTTGGACGAGCCATGCAAAAGGGAACTGCTCATGGGACGAGGACAAGGAGGATACGTAGAACATCTACACTGCCCCGATGTGCTTCATCGAGTTCCGCAACTGCGCTTCTAGTGGTAGTACCGTCATCTATGACACCAGTATTCCTGGTTGATGCGGTAGAAATTTTTGTTTTACGCTAGTGTAGCCTACCCGTTACCCTACATGGCAGCCACTAGACGGATTCGTGGATTCCAGACACAGACCTTTAGGACGTTCATATGTTGTCGTGAGCCATGATTGAGATTGAGGTTGTTCCAGGTGAAGCTCGAGAAGGAGACAATTTGCTTGTTGAGTTAATCTTTTCTGATTCATTGCCTCTTCAATATCCCCTTTTCGATGGTTATGGGCGTGACAACATGTGCTATGGCTGTAGCGACTACAGAGCTTAGGATTATGTGACTATAGAGCATCAAGCAGCAATATAGCAGGAACGCGCTATTAGCAAAGAATCTAACTTGTGACAAGAAACAATATCATCCCCCTTTCGATGGTTATGAGCTGGCAACAAGTGCTTGGGCTGCTGCAACTACATATATTAGGAGGATGCAGAGGATGCGACCACAGAGAAGCTAGCAGTGGCATAACAGGAACAAAAATATAGAGCACCTTGATTCCAAAGCAAACTGTTTCTGACCCTGAATTAATACCCTGGAAACTATTTACTTACCTAAGGTAATTCCATTGTTCATGTTTGTTCATAGGTCTATAATTGTAGTCCCTATGTCCAGAAATAAGTTACTTGAATATGTATAAATTCGTATGTATCGTTGCAACCATAGAATGTGTCATGGACGCGCTTGAAATTGACTCGTTCGTAGTGACATAATTTTCTTCTCTTCCGGTGCAACGCACGAGTATGTTTCCTAGTAATTAACCTAATTACGATAAGAAATCACAAAATAACCTGCTTTCAGTAAGATTTAATAATCTAACCTATTAGCATGCTCTACCAGAAAGCCCCATGGTCAGTAGCACGACGCTTCCACAAAAACGCCATACTTCCTTTAGCGCCCTGGTAAAAAACCATCTTCTGATCCGACTTGGTGGACAACCATGGCCATGAGGCCACTTTTGATGCTTGGTGTTTTTGCAGAAAGCACCATGTTTTTCAAGAACACGCACGAGTGCTGCGTGTCTTCTATATTAAGATAGAGAGTAGTTTTACAAGTTTAAACCTCGACATCAGATCATAGGCGATCTGGTCCAACCTCCACACATCGAAACCTACTTAATCTCTCCTAGCGTCCCACACAACTTTGCTTGCTTCCATAGCTCAAATTCTGCTTTGATCTTCCGACAAACCTCTCCTAGCATCGTTGTGAACTTATCAAAGACCCTACTGTTTTGCTCCAACTATAGGCAACATGCAATCAACACAACCAACGTGTCGACCTCCTTCCGTAGGACACACAGCTCAACCGCCGCTAAGGTAGCACACTAATCCATGATTGACGCAGAATCATTAAGCGTGAATCTATGGAGCCAATACTGGAGAAGGAATGTGTACCATATTTGCCTTGAGAAGGAACACTAGACTGTGAGATGATCCGTCGATTTCGGCTCCTGACAAGAGAGGGGGCAAGTTTCTGGGTGCTGCAGATTTGTCCTCTAGAGCCTGTCAGCATTCCATAGTCGATCCTTCATTGCAAACCACAGGTGTAGTGTGGTGACCCAACATACCACTGCATGATGTAGTACACTATAGTCGTTGACATAACACCAATGGAACACCGTTCACATTTATTACATCCCTCAGAGTGGTATAATAGAAACATAGCAGGTCCAAGATATGACTATAGATTACAACTTGATTCTTTACAAAAGATCGAGAGAACACTCTAGGTTAAAGAGGGTGAAAGAACTTCTTACAAAGAAGAAATAGAAACAATAATTCAGAACTATCTGGCTAGTAAGACAAGCATCTAAACTATCTGGCTTGCAATTGCTACTAATGCAATGCCCTACAGAAGTAGGTTTATGGATAGAGTATCTACTCCTAACTAAACAGAGACTTTTTCTTCCCTTCAGCTGATGTATATGTTGACTTCATTGACTTTATTGAAGAACTTTGAGCTGTCGATGATGGTTTCTTGAGCAGAAATTGATGTTGATGTTGTCTTCAATGGCTTAGAACCTAGCAAGGGTTAAGAATGTACGGTTGAGTACGAGCGTCCTCGGCAAGTTCACTAAAAAGGAGTGTATAATGAACTATCTCTACAGCCATAGACCAAAGGTCGTAGGCAATGCAGGTTTTCGTAATTTTTTTTTCAAAGGTTGCTTTTATTCTGAAAACTATGTCCGACAGGCTTCATAGGTTGACCAGAACCTTCGTGGGGTTCCTTTCCTGCCGCGTTCGTAGCTCCTTCCCGGAATAGGGAGTAACATGTCACAATTCTTACACTCTGTAGAGATGCGTCACTTTTCCCATGAGAGACCTTAAGCTTTGTTGCACGGCCAGGAGTATGTCCCCGTTCAAACTTCCATGGTTTGAGGCCCAACCTAAGATCCAAGCCAATTACTGCCCCCTTCGTGACCCCGCATGTCCCCTTGGTGTACGCCATGCCCACATCTTGAATTACGGCAATGGTTAGTACAGACCGTCAGATGCCAGAACTATCGTGGGACGTTGAGGGCTCCCACCCATATGCTGCATATCCTCTACGAATTACCAATTACTACACGCTACAAGGATAACAGCCACGACCTGGCCATCCGGATGCATGCGAGCGGAAGAAGATATAGCTGACTTCTCCGTCCCATTCCAAATCTCATGGTTAACGCATAATATACGGCGCTAGAATCACTAGCGACATTGGTTGTTAAGTCCTAGATATTATGTTCCTTTAACACTGGAACTGTATCAATAGATTATTACCATTTGGTAAATAATCCATAATCAAATTATTATGAAATAGTGTTTTCTGACCTTTTTGAAATGTAGGTGATGACAACATTTGAGTTACAAGCATTTGATAGAAAATAATCAAAGGATATGAGCAAGTGTGAACTTGCCTTTTGTGATTGCAAGATTATGCACTCACGGTCTTCAAGACAATAGAAGATCCAAATTCTATAAACAACATCATTGGTCCGGTAAGGACTAATGTTTAAAGAAGCAAGATGCAATTATGTATAAGTAATGTAATGCAATTTGATAAACAAGAATCCCCGAAATAATCATATCTAATCTAGGGTTTGGAGTTTGTGATGAGTTCTTTGGAATGTGTTGCACTTTTATACCAGCTTCACACTTGTGCTTCTTAAGGCTTGTGAGTGTGTGTGAAATAGTTTATAAGTACAATGAAGTAACACACAATGGCTTAACCCCCAAGGTGTTGGCAAATATTTCAGAGTTGATTCTATTCAAGTCTTCTAGTATAACTTAGAGAGTTAAAGACAGAAGATATAGTTCATTTGCATTTTAATCATGAACTTACACTTTTAAGATTCCTTATTAACTAAGATGATCAAAGGGGAAATATTATTACATTAAATAATAACAACACAAGTGGTGGAGATTTACATGTTTTGAATAAGGCATCTTATTACAGGTGGTTCACTTCTTAATGATTCCTAAAGTTGGAATACAAGTAGCATTGGTTTATGGAATTGGTATTGTCTTAAGGTTATGCTTTATAAGTACAAAATAGACACTACTTTAATTACTTAAGAATTTGATTTAAATTTAAGTAGTTTTCCAGATTTGTAGAGGAATTAGTAAATATGAGCTTGATGGTTTTATAAGTGATTAGAATTTGTTTGATAAACAATATATTATTCTTGTTGATTTTATAATTGATAGAATCCTTTTAATTTTTTTTGATACACTTAATAGTGATTTTTAGGATATACATCTTTTAAAATGATTAGTTCTATTTTTACTTCATTTGAATATCAATTGAGCTTTTTATTATATTTTTAGACTCTAAACAAATAATGGTAAAGGCTATAGTAAAGATTATATATTTTTAATGAATTAAAATAAAAGAAAAGGGTGTAAATAAGATTTATTAGACCTTTACCTTTTATTTTACTTCAGTTATGAAAGAGTAAACTTTTAATGTGTAGAATTTAGTTTTGTGATCATTTAGGTATATTATAAATATTTTTGTTATTTTTAAATAATAAGATATGATTTTTATAAGTTTTATCACTTTATAAATACTTAATAAAAAATAAACATTAGTTAGATGCTAGAAAAATGTATAAAACAAATTCACAAGTCTTTATTTTGTTTTACTAAGATTTTTTGATATCTTATTTATATTTTTCTCATTTACCAATATTAAAATATGAATTTTCAAAGTATTATTACTTATAAAATATTTATTAAATAATTATTATTTAACTTGGTCACACAATAATGTTTGATAATAAAGTGAAATTATATATTTTATTTTTTTGAGAATTTTGATATATTATATACATTTTTCTAAATTATAAAACAAAAGATATTGATTTAATAAGATCTAAGTAATTTCTAGAATTATAAATCAAAAGAATATTAATCTTCTACCCTTTATTTATTTTCTGAAAATAAAACCTAAACAGGAAAAACCTTTTTACACAGTTATCTAACCTAGCCCACCTCACAGACATGTGGGGTACATGCCATGTCGATAGCAACGTTGAACAAAGACTTGGTCAGACAACGTTGAGGTGGCAGGGATGACGTCTGCATAACGTCACTGTGACGTCAACTGAGTATGATCCTCAGATCATCGATCGATCCATCGATCGAGAGCTCACGGGGCTGCGCAAGCGTGCTAGCGGGATGGAGCGCGATGCAGCGAACAATAAACTAGCGGCACCACCACTGTTAGGTCGCCGGAGTTACGTCTAGGACGACCGGCGGCGGCGGTGCTCGCAGAAGCACGACGGCAAAGTAGCAGAGAGCTAAAGCGATAACAAGGAGAAGTGCCAGAGCACCATGGGCTCACCGGGATTGCAGTGAAGCGGTTGGCGAGGCTGGAGGAGCGTGGTAGCGACGACAATCGATGATGTACGGCGTCGAAGACGAAGTGAGCTTTGGTGCCGATTCTGAGTGAGTTGGATCAATTATCTTGACGGAGATGCTTAGCTCGATGATGTGGAGCTCACCGGACCCTTAGCTGATCCTGGGGAGGTTTGGAGGCGGTGATTCTCGTCGGTCTCCGACGAGGCTAGGGTTAGGGTTTGCTTCCGAAGGAGCGAGAGCGGGCGAGGAAGGAAAATGGGGATGAGGATGGGCAAGGGCGTCACGGTGGCGGTCTTATCCTCTCTAGGGATGGCGACACAAATCTTAGTGCTCGCCGGCGACGAGGAAGCGGCCACCGAGCTGCTTCGGCCGTTGCACGACGTGGACGACGACTATAGACCAGACGAAATGGTACCTGGGCCTGGGCTATTGTTGGGCCGTAGCGGAGCGAGCGAGAGGTGACTTCTGCTGCTCACGAGCATTGGTTAGGCGAGAAACTTCTCTGCGCCGTGGGCCGGTTCTGGACTCTGCCATTTTCCTTCTTTTTTCTAAAGCTATTTCCTGTTTTTTTAAAACCTTTTCAAAGATGGATTTCCTCAAGGATTTAAATATCTAGAGATTTTGTAAGTTATAAATATTATAGTATAAAGGAACTATAACTCTTTCTCTATATTTGTTATTGTGTATAAAGATATTCATAACTATATGAAGGATTCTTTTATTTAGTAAATTAATTATAAATTATGGTTTTAGGGATTTGTTTCTTTAAGGTTAATTAAGAGGGATAATACTTATATTTGGGTCATGTTTTATTAACATTATAGTTGAATAGAATCATTTATTTCCTTACAAATGAGTAGGTGTAATTTATAATATGGAAACACCATTACTTAACTACTAATGAATTATCCTTGGGATTTTTAGTATACTTATTAATTTGAGAGTGAAATAATAGTAAAGGTTTTAATAAGCCAACATATTATTCTTGAGGATTTTATATTTGATAAAATTCCTTTGTAAAATAATATACATTTATTTGTGTATAATAATTTAACAAATATTATATTTAGGATGTTTAAGACTATTTTTACTTCATAGGAGAATTACTCAAGATTAAAACTATTATTCTAGGTTTCTGTTAGGGTTTAAGATAATAAAGCAGAAAAGGCTTTCATTAAGACACTCTCTCAACTGGGGTATCTAATTATCTCTTAGGAGTTTCATTTGACTAAGAGGTACTATTCTTTAGCTACCTAAAAATAGGAATTGGTTTAACTACGCTCTTTATTCTAGGGTTTTAAACAAAGAGGTAGACATGGGTCTTGTAATGGGTTGCTATGATCTTGGTTAAGGCTTCTAAAGAATTCTTATACTCATACTTCATTAAGCTTGGGTCATGGTTAAGGAATTCCTTTCCTAAATATACTCTATTTAACCCTCTCATCTGCTTCCCTAAGACCTCTTCTATCTAACTGATCTAATCATCTGGTTCCACCATATCCATCATCATATGATGACATAGTCAAGCCACTCCAGCTATATTCATTCTCCATTCTTACTCTTAGTATATAACTCCTCTTAATTAACTACCATTGATGCACCTATCAATGTAGCTACTACTAACTCTATCTATTAACTTCCTTAAATCCATCTTGCAACTACTTCTAAGGCTTGCAGGATTACACTTCTCTCTATATACCACATGTCTTAGCAATCCCCTAAAATAGGTATGGTACTACTCCCATAATACAAGTTTGTTCTAGTATTAGCTTGGTTAAACTACTATGCCTTAAACTACTCCATAGAACTTATGTTATATACTTCATCATACTCTAGCTTGACTTCTCAAGATCAAGCTAGATGATTCAACTAACTAAGTGTTTTGCCTAATTTGGCATGCTCACAGCTCTTCTTCATCAGTTGGTCATCTACTCTCAAATGACTTGAGATTAATGACCACCATCCTTTGATCATACTAAGCTTAGGCTTCTTATTGTCTGATCAAGATCTATTATCCACTAAGTAGTAAACTTGTACTAGTCTCTCTATAAAGCTTATCTTGTTAAGGAAGCTTACTCCATAATTGTATATACTTATCTTAATAAGATTATCATTGGATACTCTAATACTACTAGCTTTCTCTTAGCTTCATAATTACTATCTAACTCTTGGGTTTAAATACTTCTTCTAGTTAACTCATGAGTGAGTTATCTCCTCCAACATCAAATGGTTTGATCACCACTAAGGATATCATTCCATTGATGATGGGACACTCTACCCTATCTAGTTCCTTCTTCTTATTAATTTACTTAAGGTCTCTGGAAGGTCAATATAATAGGTCAAAGTTAAGAATCAATAAGTGCTAGGTCAAGAATTGGTTACTCAACAGTGATGATCAACTGACACTAGGAATTGGTTAAATAGGAATGCCACCTCTTAATATCATATTAAGGGTATGTGTTGAATGGTCTTGGCTTGACTTATTTTTCTAATCTTATTGGTGATAAGAGTTAATGTTTAAGAACTACCATGATTCTCCTAATAGGAATAACTATGGCAAGCAGGTTTAGTTATGGGTTTTCTTTACTTATGTTATATACTTAACTTAGTATTCAGGGTTTGTTGTAGGTAATACCCTGATATCATCTTTGGAATATTAAGTATTCATTCTTGAGTTGTGGTATGGAATACCATGTAATGACCTCTAGAAGATGAAGTACTCCTTATTAAGCAGTGTGTTGTGACTTAGTTTTATTTCATTTGATCTACCCTTAGATCAAACTATATTATCCAAAGATAAGGTTTTAGCAAAGGTCATACTGAAACTTATCACAGTCAACTTGATGATCTACTTCAGTTCCACCTAGTTAAGAGAAGTTTCAATCACTTTGACAAGTTTTATTTAAAAGAGCGAAAATTATCCAAATTTTCTATGCATGAATGCAATGCACACACCTAAGCTCAACTTATTTCTAAGATCTAATGCTGGGGTGTTACATGCAGTTTATGCAACAACGACGCCCCTTCTCTCCTTAGTTCAGTGGCGGCCGATGCCCGAGTTCTGCCTTCGAAGAATGCCATGTAAGCTGACCTAGCCGAGTACGCTCCATTAGAAGATAGTTTCCAGGTGATTTTGTCCTCTACGTCAAGCAGCGCTTGGCCCCGGAGCAGCTCAAAGAGATCGAGGAACTCCTCAATGGCAGCAATTGAAGGTGCTCTTGTTATCTCCCCAACCCAAGTGTTGTTCCATAGAGTTTTAGCCACCGTGAATTTCCTTGCCGTAGGTTTTACGAACTGGACTAGGTTTGGCGCAAGTTGTTCGATGCTTTGGCCTTCAATCCATCTGGCCGACCAGAATTTGATCCTAGTGCAACCATGGCTCTTTTGTCAGGACGCCAGGCCCCTTAGCTAATGGCTTCCGCATATAGCATGCACGTCTTGATAGATCGTCATGAACGATGGCTGGCGAGTAGGTACTGCTCCCCGATGCGCTTTGCAATGGCCCCGCTATACCTATTGGGCCATGCATGCATGTGAGGCTCGATTAATGCATGCTTGCCACGAGCTGAGCTCAGCTGGGACCGGATAATGCACTACCTCCACCTAGGTAACTAGCTCCTCTTATGCAAAAAATATATCGGTAGGTGCAGCTAGTTGATTGATATTGGAAATGTATGTATGTATCCAGAATTTATTTTTACAACTTTTTTACGTGGCATTTTGGCAAGAGAGTCCTGCCATTGACCATTGCGCTTTTGGCACCATTGCGCTTTTGGCCAGAGCGCCAGGCAAAGGACCTGGCAAAAATTCTGGTGGGCATGCGGCCACTTTTCCTGTCAAGGTGTATGGCGCTCCCGTGAAAAGCACCATACTAGGCACCATGCCGCGCCGGGGAAAGTGCCAAACATAAAAAGTGGGCCCGCGGCTGTCATTGACCACCATGTCAGACGAGACAGTGGCATTTTTGAATAGAGCATCGTAGGTACCATGATTCTTTTCGTGGGAGCGTCGTGGTACTAACCATGGAGCTTTCCTATAGAGTGCCCTGCGAATAGGTTAGATTGTGAAATCTTCCGAAAAGCAGGTTATTTTGTGATTTCTTATCGTCTTTAGGTTAATTATGTGTTTTTTGCCCACATTAGACCATCTCTAACTAATCCTCTTCCTCTAATCTTTAGAGGAGTAAACGGATGAGTAAAATTTAGAGGAGTAAAAATACTCCTTTAGAAGTAGGCGGTTCCTAACCAAACCCCTATATATATAGGAGTAAAATTTTATTTTGTGCCATTTCTTTCTAGCACTACACATATGCATTCATACATCTCAAATAGAGTCATACAAGCAATTCAAACATATGGACAATTCGAAATAAAACATGCATAGAGTTGATACATTGCAAACGTATCTATAATTTTTGATATTCCATGCTTGTTTTATATCTACTTTCTTATGTTTTGTCCACACTTTGGAGTATTTTTACACATTTTCTGGAACTAACCTATTAACAAGATGGCATAGTGCCAGTTGCCCATTTCCTGCTTTTTTTGGTTTCACAAAAGCTAGTAAGGAAATATTCTCGGAATTGGACCGGACAAAAGTCCAAGTCAATATTTCACCAGAAGGAACACAGAGTCCGAAGGGGAGACGAACAGGGGAACCAGGCCGGCCAGACCTGGTGGTGGCGCGACCAGCCCTAGCCGCGCCACTAGGGGGTGTGGGCCCCACCGACATTTCCCTTTCACCTATATATTACCCTCGGGACAACAACCCTAAGTACTCGATCAAAATTCCACGAAAGAGTCTATAGCCACCGTCATCTCCATCCCTAGATCGCGAGGGATCGGAAGCTCTTCCTGGCACCCTGCCGGAGGGGAGAATTCACCATGGAGGCCTTCTTCATCACCATGCCTGCCTCCAGAGTGATGCGTGAGTAGTTCATCCCTGGACTATGGGTCTATGTAGTAGCTAGATGGTTGGTTCTTCTCCTTTGTGCTACCATATTTAGATCTTGTGAGCTCCATTCATGATCAAGATCATCTATATGTAATCATACATGTTGTGTTTGTGGGGATCCGATGGATATTGAGATGCTATTTCAGATTGATTATTGATTCTATCATGTATTTATTATTTGTGATCTTGCATGCTTTCCGTTGTTAGTAGCTATCTTGGCCAAGTTGATGCTAGCAACTCCAAGAGGGAGTATTTATACTCGATAGTGGGTTCATGCTTCTAGTAATGTGGGGAAGTGACAGAAATCTCTAAGGTACTAGATGTGTTGTTGCTACTAGGGAGAAAACAACAATCCTTTGTTCATAGAACAATCGTATTGTTTACTTTACACACTTTGCTTAATGCAATTATCCATTGCTTGCAACTTAATACTAGAGGGGGTTCGGATGATAACCTGAAGGTGGATTATTAGTCATAGATGTAGTTGGATTATGGTCTATGTATAATGTTGTAATGCCCAATCAAATCTCAAAGGAGTCAAGATGTTTAGTATATGCATGTATGCTTTCTCGATGTTTGTAATTTGCCCCGCTGTAATTTCTTCACCCAACATGTCATCTATCTTAAGGAGAATCACCACTAGTGAACTATGGATCCCGGTCCATTCTTTTACCATCAATCTACAATCTATTTACTGTTTTCTGTTTACTTTCTGCAAAGCAATTACTATCTTCCACACAATACGTTTAATCCTTTGTTTTCAGCAAAACCGATGAGATTGACAACCTCACTGTAAGTTGGGGACAAAGTTCTATGGTTGTGTTGTGCATGATTCCAAGTTGGAAACAACACCTTGGAGGTGTTTCCTTGATCCTACTGGTTCGATAACCTTGGTTTCATAACCGAGGGAAAACTTACTGTTGTGCTCATCATACCTTCCTCTTGGGGTTCCCCAACGAGCTCTACTTTTTGAGCAAGCAAGACTTTTTCTAGTGCCGTTGCCGGGGACTCAAGGACAACTTCACAAGGAGAGTCCTTCATAACCAATCTCTTTACTTTGTTTTTGTTGTTGTTTTGCTTAGTTTATTTCTACTTTGTTGCTTGTTCTTTTTATCAAAAATAAAAAAATTAGTTCCTACTATAGTTGTTATTTTCGTTGGTCTATTATTTTCTTGCTTTATCATGCTTTCTATCAATGGTTGGTTTCTTTGAAATTGGATCTTATTGGCAAGGTGGGTTCACGGAAGAACAAAAATATTATTATAAGGAACACCGCGTATCACAAAAAGGGAAACACTTATGGTAACAAATTAATAAATTGTATACCATTGCTAGTAACGTGTGCTCTACTTATAATGTTACTTATTGCTTTGATAAATCTTGTTGCTGTAAGAGGTATAAACACCTCCCTTTTCAGTGTGAGTATAATGATGATATTACCATATCTTCTTATGTTAAGGTAAATTATGACTTTTATGATGTGGAACAAATTGAAGAATTTATTGCTTGGAAGGGTGCATTCGAACTTGCTTATTTTCTTGAAAATACTGATGATGCACCTTATAAATATGAGGTTTAGGATATACTTAAATTTTGCTTTGATAATTACAAGGAAGAAAATGGCTATATTCTTGAATATCTTAATAGATACTCTCCACCAACAGAAGAGACTAATGCCTTGCAGGAGCCTATGGAAGAAGAAATTGCTGAACTTGAAAGCTCATTAGATGAAAAAGAGGAGGAGACTGATGAACAAAAGGAGGAAGAAGGGATCTACCCATGCCTACCTTCTAATGAGTGTAACTCTTTACCCCTTACATTATTTGATTATCCCCCATGCTTACCAAAGAAAGATGAATGTTATGTTCTTGTGGATTCTTTTGAAAATGTTTATAATAAAGCTCTAGATTATGGTCCTATATTGGTTGATATTATTAATTGTATTACTATTGAAAATGAGATTGATCAGTCATCTTGTTATCAAATTGTTAAAAGTGGGTATGAAGGTTTTAATCCCACTATTTTTGAGCTTCATAAAAATTATGTGTTTGTAGATCATGAAAAGCATGCTTTATGTGATACTTATATTGTTGAGTTTATTCATGAGGCTACTGAATATTATTATGAGAGAGGAAAATATGGTTGTAAAAGTTTTCATGGTACTGAAACACCTCTCTATGTGCTGAAAGTTTTGATGTTACTCTCGTTTTATCTTCCTCTACCTATCACTTTGTTCTTTGTGAATCTATTTGCGTATAAGATTCCTATGCATAGGAAGTGGGTTAGACATAAATGTGTTTTGAATTTGCTTCTTGATGCTCTCTTTTACTTCAATTCATATTTCTTATGTGAGCATCATCGAAATTATTATGCCTACCTCAAAGGCGTTAAAGAAAAGCACTTATTGGGAGATAACCCAAATTTCATTAGGAACCTTTTTGTTGAGTCTTGAAAGTTATTACCTCTGTAATAACCACTCCTTATCATTTTTGTGTGGTTTTTGTTCCAAGAGTAACCTCTAATGAGAGAGAGTAAGACTTTGGAAAGTTGCTGTCTCGAAACAGATTTTTGTGCTTTGCTGTAAAAATTCGTGAAACATCTCTGTACGTCGGTTTTAGCTGTAATGTTTTGTGCTTCTGCCCCAGGTTGTTTTCCAACTTTCATTAGTTCAACACTTTTAGATTTGAGCAACATAAGGTCTTCGAAAAAATTGGCTTTTACCTGCTGGTCTGTTTTGATAGATTTCTGCTATTATTTGCATTTGCCTCTTAATCTCTTTCTCTTTGAGTTCTCTTTGATCATCTGAACTTTTTAAAAGAAGTGCTACAGTAGCTTGTGTTTTAATGAAAGTTTTACTTGTGTTCAAACTGAACCAAAAGACTTATTATCTTGAGTACACTAATGTTGCTAATGAAGATTGTGGGAAGTTTTATATGAAGGAGATTTTAAGGTGTAGGGAAGAGTAATGTGATAAGATGAAGTATCGACAAAAGATCAAGCTTGGGGATACCACCCGTGTCACCCCAAGAAATATCCAAGAAGTACAAGCATCAAAGCTTGGGGGTGCCCAAGGCATCCCCTTCTTCATTAATAAAAGTCTCAGGTTTCTTCCAAACACTTCATTTTTATTGTTTCATGCACAGTTGTGTTGTTCTTTGAGCGTCTTTGTTTTCATTCTTAGTTTTCGTTTGCTTAGTTTGCTTGAATAAATTGGTTGGAACCCTCATTCATACATTAGTTTTCAAATAAGTTGGTTTGGATTGGAAGACAGTAGGAAAGTTCATGCTTAAGTGGTATAAAAGGAGTTTATTTTTGACTGTGTCCTAGGCTTTGTCATGTCATGCTTGATATTGTTTTGGCTTTATGCTTAGTGACTATTGCTGTAGCATGACTTGTTACAAATAATTGAGATTGATTAATGTGCCTTGAAAGAATCATTCGTTGTTTTAGCATATTAAAGCATAGTATTGTGGTATTCTCCTTTAATGCTTTATTTGGGATGACTTGGCGCATGCTCACACCATCTTATGACTATACCAAGTCACCATAGCCTCTATGATCATTTAGTTTTCGACTTGTAATATCACTTTATGCTTTAATTAATAATGTTTTGTCACTTTGCATGATTATGGCCATTATTCCTCTCTTAGTTGGTCGCTCCCAGTCTTTTGCTAGACTCCGCATGTACCAAGTATGAGTTCCACTCATGCATCCAACTCCAAATAAAACCAAGTTATTCCAAAGATTCCACCATACCTACCTATTAGCATTGCAATTCCAAGTATATTCATGTTTTTATCTACCTTCCGAATTAAACTTGTTATGTGAAAATTAGTGATTAAAGCTCTCATGAACTTGATGGCACACTTTACTTTTCTTGCCCCTAATAAACTTGAACCATTGTGTCATGTATGTTGTATATGCTTGCACTTATACGTTGGGAATTAGCAGAACCATGCTTTCATGGGGATCGCTTTCAACATTGCACTTGTACATTGTACCCAGTTGATATCATGCTATTTTTGTAGGGGTTCCGCATATGAAAACAATAAAGTTTTACTCTACGCCCCTGAACCCCTGAAGCTGCCAGGACCTATCTATTAGTGATACAGTAACGGGAGGGGCTTTTCGCGAACTTACCCTTGAAGACCGAAAAGCATTGTCAACGCTCATGAGAGCGTGGTTGATGTAGACGAGCCGAAGCCGACCTCAAGGTCGTGATGAAGTCCTTGCGCTCCTTCTAGATCCAATGACTTGAGTGCCTCAAGTGCGACACCTCGCGGGGAGTTACACACGTCCGGTGCCTGATGATGACTCCTGCTTCCCCGATCCAGCAGTAGTTGCGGAAGTAGAGGTCCCGGATCCGAATCCCGCAGCGCGACGACGCTCTGTGGTGAAGATGTCTCTCGCTCGCGCAGCCCAGACTTGGGACCACAGTCACGAGAGAAAGAGGGGGAGAGAGAAAATACCAATTAGAGGTCCTCCCAAAAGTGGGGAGACCTTTATTGATTATTGGTGTATTTATCTGGCCAAATACCCCAACTATATATAGGGGGAGAGGGGGTACACCCTCCCTCAAAGTCCCGGGGTGGGACTAATCATGGGAGAGGGGTGGGGTGGCGCGCCGGCCAACCCCCACCATGGGCCCCACGTGGGGGAAGGCCCACTAGGGCCACCGTCCACCGCCTAGGCCCTTCCTAGGGGTGGGATCCCCTCTTGGGCCTTTTCCCCTCCGGGATTTGGCCCATTAAGCCTTTTTGATTTTTCTCTTTATTAAATAATTATGAATAAATGATTAAATCAATATTTAACATTCATTCACATATTATTCAACCTCCGTGGCCATGGAACACCTTCCACCTCCACTCCGGACATCCTCCGGACTTACCGAAACCCTTCCGGTTTTCTCCCTTCTTTTCTTCGGTGATTCTACCGATCCTATAAACACTCTCTAAGCATCATCAAGCCCTTAAGTGTGATACCCCACGGTTTGGGAACACTCCAGACATGGTCGGGACACTCCCGCACCAATGATCGACAGAGGGACTTGGATGGCCATGTGACCCCTGTGCGTTCCACGAAGATCTTTCGTCGTTTGAACTGGGCCAGTCGTGTCTTATTCCCTTTGTCACCTGATACTTGCATTGTCCAAGATCTGATCAATGACATCATCATGTCGTGTTCAATCTCGTTACGGAACAATGCTAGTTGACTCGTTCCGACAAGTGATATCCCCGTGATCAAATCACACGTTGCGCAGCTATTGGATATAACTTCTCCGAGTGGGCCCTTGAGTATCTTCCCGTCACATGGACGAACAAATCCTACTCTTGACGTATATTGCCTCTACGGTTTCCTCCGAGTACCTGAACACACCTTTATAACCACCGTATTACCAGATGGCGTTTGATGCTATCTAAGCACTCTCGGGAGACAGTGATTGATATAGCCTCACGGTCTAAGGAATAGTCTACGAGGATCCATTTCTAATCATCGTAACTTGAACTTTGTGACATGATCGGGTCATGATGTTTAGCTTGGGTATTGGTTCATCATCTCATTCTTAGAATGAGATGACTCCATTCCCAACTGGCATAAATGCCACATGATCATCTGTTGACCAATGAACCAGTGACTAGAGTTTCACTGGGAACCCCTGGTTGTTTGTATATCACACGTGTATTGATGTTTCCACTCAATACAGTTATATCATGATATAAAACTTAATCATAAACTATATGAAATATGATAATAGTCCGTACTACTATTTGTCTGTAGGGCATATTTCCAACAGTCTCCCACTTGCACTAGAGTATAAATACACTAGCTGCATTTGTTCTCAATCATTGGCACCATATATACGGTACCCTGAACATGCTTGCTCATGGAAGAGGTTGAGTCTTGGGTCTGTACTTTATAGTCCCAAATCCTTTGCAACTTACTAATGTCACCTTGTTTGACATTAATACTTTATCATCTCATGATAGCATCTGTGTGTATGCATCATTGCTATGGCAGCAGAACGAGGCCTGATTCCAGGAGCCTACAGTGACGTTAGATCAACCTCGAGGGCTTTCTCATGGGCACTATGCCCTGGGACACATCATTCTACGTTAAAACCGAACTAGCCCTGCCATAACTTTATACAACACTTTAGATGGTACCCTTATCTATTATTATAAATGTATTCATCGAAACACTTGTGCACTCTGTGCAACTTTTGATGTTTTGTTCACCTCGCTTCCTACTTGACTTTAATTGGTATCTACAGGACTTTCCAATATATTCCCTTATAACATAACCCTTTATGCTTTAAGGTATGTCATCCTTTATGGATTTGAAAAACATGTCTACAGTTCTCTATTAGACACTATGGACAAACTTAGCTCAACGTTCTGTGATTCAAACTTGATTACTCTTAAACGTTCCTTAATTTGGATCACATATTATGCTAAGTTATCATCATGGTTTTCTAAGAAAGAACCTATGTCTCAACATAGTGGATGATGATCATCCTTTTATTTCTTTCAACCATTGATGTTAAACTTAATTCTATTCCTAATTCGAGTTATTAAGGATTGGTTCCTTAATTAACTTCTATTCTGAAATCCCTTTCAGAATCCCTTAAGGAATACTACATAATATCATAATACACCTATTATCTACTTCTACATCTTATAAATCATTATTTATAAGTATTTGTGCCTTCATTCTTAACATACTTAAGAATTACTCCTATAAGCTCCCACTAAAAATATGTTCCTACATATTTGAATTTGAGTCTTATATTGCTCCCACTCAAAAATATGTCAATCACATATTGTTTCAGGAAGACTTTCATAGCTCCCACTCAATTTTATGCAAA
The DNA here is from genome assembly GCA_910589775.1 of Avena eriantha. Classification (NCBI taxonomy): domain Eukaryota; kingdom Viridiplantae; phylum Streptophyta; class Magnoliopsida; order Poales; family Poaceae; genus Avena; species Avena eriantha. Next base: position 258,588,079 of record OU342744.1, on the reverse strand, counting down.
TTGCATATCTTCTTACTATTTTGAATAACTTCAAAAACCTTTGATCAAATATCAAACTTGGAGATTTACTATGAGATACTAGTACTTTACTAGTTTTAAATCCACTAGACATTCAGCACACATGAATCAAATTCATTTGAATTCATCCAATACTTGACAAATTGTGCTTTTATTATTTACCCCCTTTTTCCACTATGGATTTGCAGTCATTTGGGAAAATTCCAAGTAACTCCTTTTACTTGTGAGATTCAGCAACGAATTGCTCTCTAATCTCAAGGGAAGTTTGCTTCTAGGATTTCTCATAATTTAGTTTACCATTATTTCCTTTATAGTTTGTAGGTATGTCACATTCCAAGAATCATGACAAATGATTCACAAATGTCTCCATACTAGATATGGATTTACATTTTTGAATCCTACTTCATGTAGTGAAAACACTAGTGGGGAAAACACAATGATCAATATCATTGATTCTTTCCTTCTGTGCAGAGAATCATTCAGGAACGTTGTCCATTGCGCTTCTCAACACTCTGATGCTAGAATATGAATCCTCATCGTGTTTTTCACTATCTTCCATTTGCTCCATAATCGAGAAACATCACTTAAAGTGAGATTTCTCAAGAATGCACCAAAATCCAAGCAATACAAGTTTTGCTTTCCTTTTGGTTTCAGCTATGGATTTCGTATTCAAAGTTTCCAATGAATACTCTATACGGACTTTTTCGCTATTGTTTTGGTTATATCGAATAACCCCAAAACTTTCACGAATTCAAATGGTTCACTGCCTTCTAATTGAGTGCTAACTATTTCTAAGCTAATGGTCTCTACATCTACACTAGAACGATTTATTTGGTGCCTTCTATTTAACCCCTTTGATATCTAATATCACATTGTGATGCTTTGCATTCTGACGTTTCAGAACTCTTTGCATTCCACATTTTTCTTTTATGCCATTCTTATAAATTCGAATTTCATTATTGATCAAATCACAGTAATTAGATTCTCTTTTATATTTATACCCTTTTATTGATGAAACACTTTGATCAAATCAAATAGTTTCATATTCATGTTTCCTTTGGTAAACTACTTTACACATTTAAACAATCATATAATGATAATTACCATTTTCGTTAAAACACAATACATCGAATATGTATTTACTTTTAACAATTCTTTAAACACTTTGTATTCAAGTAATACACGGTGTTCAAGTTATTTTGCCGAACTTAGGCACGATATATATGTGATAAGAAATCGAATGACTTTCACATATTATCACATAACTTTGAATTTAAACAATGGTTTTTCATTCATTAATGAACATATCATTAAATTGGGTATTTTAAACAAGGCATTTTAATGTTTTACAAATGTTCATGCATTATCAATTAGTTTCAAACAACAAGGATAATTCACACATAATCAAACAAGATATGAACACGAATAGAAATCATTCATAAAAGTAGAACAACTGTTTGTTACAAACTCATATGAATAACCATCTCACGAAGTGTGAGACACACTAAAGAAGTTCACAATCTCTTGATTACATTAATCATCCTAAAACATAAACTAAATGATTAATGTCGAGGGAGAGCGTCGTCGGCCATCATCATCATGCTCGCCATCAACACGCAATGTCACCTCCTCTCCAGCAAGCACTCCTCATGCAGAAGGACATATTTTCAGCAAAACAGAACAAGTATCAGATATACTTAAGACTTCAATGTGTTTGCAAGATGTCGCCCCTCATTACGCAAGTCCTGACTTGTGCTTCGTAGCTTGGTGGCAGCGACCGCAGCACAACGGCGTTTGCAAAAGAGCCCGTAATCCAGACGTCTAGGAAGTATGCAGGCCTCATGTACACATCATGCATGTGCTCCAAGTGGTCCTCCAGTGATGAGTTCTCCTCCATCTTAATGGAGAGGAAGTCTCCCATCAGTTCATGCTCCCAAATGCGTGTCTGCTCCACGAATTGTGTCCTAAGCTGTAGCATTACCGAACGAGGGTTGGCATCACCCACGAAAGGGCACAACTCGTCCACCATTTCGAAACGCATCACAACTGAAATATAGGAGGCCATCTCACGATGGAGATAGCGGTCTTTCCGCTCCTCTGCGTCTCAAGATCCGTGGGCTGATCCAAATCCATCCCGTCGAGTATGTAGTCGACCACGTCGTTCTCACTAAGGATAACATGGAGACTGACAACCCAAATGGAGAAGTTCGATCCATCTAATCTGAGCTTCTCTCCTTCTAACCATTCAATTGTCAACATGAAAGGTCCCATCTACATTTATAATTGCAAAAGGAATTTAGACTAAGTTTATAATTAAATGAGTTAATAATAACTCCACTCAGAAACACTGTAACATCCCAAAACTTCAATCCAAGCTTATCAAGATCTAAATCATCAAATTTGGGGTTAACAAAAACTTTTGGAAATTAAAAATAAAGGCGTTCATATATGTGTGTGCATTTAAAATAGGAGTTGTTTTGAATTGCCATGATTGGGTGATCCTTTGCTTCTAAAATGTTTCTTAGGTGATTTAAACACCATCTACATCTTTCCCAAACTTTTCCTAAAGAAAATCAAATAAAAAAGAATTAAAAATAAGGAATGGTCATTTTGGCAAAATTAACTCTCATGCCTACTTTGGCTATTCCTAGTACTCATTTCTTAACAGAAACAATTCTGGATCTTTGCACCCCTTGATAGTACACATAATGAGGTACCAAGGCCCACTTTGTGATCTGCTAAAAACTTTCAAATGCTAATTTTAAATGATAGTTTAAAATTGAATCTAATTCATATGGGAAGATCCCATTATTTCAAAAACCACTCAAACAAGCTCAATTTTCAAAACCCAAGCACCCACAGAGTCTCAAGCTTATTCCTAGCAAACCCACCAAAATCTTTTCGAAATTCAAAACTAAATCTCATGCGGCCATTTCATCAAACACTTGGCATGCATAATCTCCACCCTAATCCTAGCTCACTGTTTTGAATAGGGTTTTGCCCCCAAATGATCTACATTTAATATCTTTGTCCCCCCAGAGTCTAGCCATGCCATTTGCACCCATTCCCTACACCCCTAGTGGCATTGCCATGCCATGCCGAGCCACCCCTCGCCGGCCAACCTTGCCCTCACCGCAGCAGACCATATCCCCCTCTCTCTCCATGTCTAGGAGGCAGCTCACACCTCACCGCCCCTCTCTGTCCCCTGCCCGAGCCAAGCCCTGCCGTGGACCACCGAGAAAAACACGCGCCCCGTGCCACCGCACCATGCCAGTGCCGCCCCCAGAGCGTGCTCTGTCCCCGCTCGCACATACCGCCCCTTGGCCGCAGCCCACGCCCGTCGCTCCGCCACGACCTGGAGAACACCCCAGACACCCCTGTTCGCTGCCCAACGCCGCACATCCACCGCTCGCCATGGACACTGCCGCCTCTGCCGCTCAGAGCGCCACCTCGCCCAGACCGCATGCCACCGCCCCTATGGCCGCATTCAATTCCTAGAGCATCACCAGGGGACCGCCCGTCGATCTCCACCCTCAGCCATGCCTCTACCCCGCTGTAGCCATGTCGCCACCGTCGCCTGCCCATCCCGCTCGGTCTCAACGTCGGGCCTATAAAAGGAGGCCTCCCCAGCCTCTTCTCTCCACACCATTCCACTCCCCTCACCTCTCTGAACCTCACCCACCTCTCGCCGGAGCAAGGGGAGCAGAATCTCGCTGGAATTGGAGCCGGAGCCACCGCCTGTGGAGGAGAAGGGCCCCGTTGATTGCGACCACCCCCGGAGCTGCCTCGACCTTCCCTGAGCTCGCCGTCGTCTTCCAGTTCGTTTGCCCGCCTCACCGTCGTCGCTAGAGCCCTGGTACGTCCCCAGCCGACCCCCACCGAGCCGCTAGGGTTCGAGCTCGCCAGCGACCTGTTCGTCGTCGACGACAACCCTCAGCCGTAGATCTTCCTTCTAATCCTACGGCACACAGCGCGCGTACCGTTTCACGTGTTAAGTGCCACTGACAAGCGGGACCCCCCTGTCAGCTGAGCCCCGCGCCGCGGAGCGCCACTGGGCCGGCCCAAGTCTTTTCCCGCGCTAGCCCACCCGTTCAAATCTGGATTTTTCTTTTTAGTTCAATCTAGTTTCTGTCCACTAGTTTAAAATTCAATTATGGGAGTTTCACAAATCCAAATTGCATGAAACTAATTTTGTCTGAAAGGTATTGAGATGATCTATCCAAGCCCGTTGGATTTAATTCAATTAGAGTTATAGATCTCTCCTAATGAAAATAACAAAACAGAAGTATTTGCAACTTGTAACATTTTTATAAAATCAACCAAGTTAGCTTTTGAGTTGATTTCCAACTCTCAAAAATCACATTTTATCATATCTATCTAGCTATGTAATAATATTAAGGTTTATATGCAGTGACTTTGGACTAGTACCAAAATAATGCTATATAGGCATTTCTAGTCACTTTAAATCATTAAATAATGAACTTAAACCAATGTAATATTGATCCAACCCTTAATTCTCATTCCCACATGTTAGAATATGTGGTGATGACATGTGTCAACACGATCCCATATTTTAAGTGGTGAATATTAAATCTTAGTTAATTTTTCAATGAGTAGAAATTACTTTTCTAAAATAAAAAGGAGGAAACTATTGAATTAAACTTGTGATGCTTGTGATGATAATAGATCATCAAATGTATGTCTTAGAATGCTACTTAGCCTAGTTAAGTATTGTTTGGTGATTGTGTACTCCGTTTGTATTTATAGACGATAGTACCGACCAAGCTTTCGAGGAGGAGGAGTTCTACCAAGAAGAAGAAGAAAACATCAACCACTGCACCAACCAAGGCAGGCTACTATTAGCAAGCTAGCACTATCTAAGTGCAAGCCACCATTAACAGTGCAAGCTAACACTTGCAAGTCTAGTGCTTAGCAAGTTAGGATCAAACTAGATGGTTTAGGAAAGATGCCTTAAGCATGCTTTGATCACACCCCTTTTGACTAGTAATATCCCCAAATCTTATTTACAAGCTTTACTCTCTTAGTTCCACAAAGTTCTTTACTTGTTTGGAAGGTAGCATAAAAAGTATAAAACTTGACCTAATTAGAACCCCTTTAGAAGTCATTCTATGGCATGAGATTGAACCCATCTTTTCCACCTTAGTGAACACTCTTAACTTAGTAGTTTAGAGTAGATCAAAAACTTGAGTCACTTTAGATGGGAACACTTGGTGAAAATGAATTATGAAAACCTTGGAATGATGAGTCATTCTATTGAGATGTTTTGACATGTGTTGAGAAACACAAAAGGGTTGATGCTGATGAAAATGTTGAGGCATGAGCCTTAACCCTTTTATAAAACTGATGGTTGGATTCGGATGCGATACCATTCCAAATTTACCGTACAACCACACTACCTGAATTGGGTAAGGCTTAGCTGGAAATTTATATGCATTAGCATTAGTTCCCTCACGGGAGAGGTCTGAGCTGAGGCTACCTCTCAATGTTGTCCACCTATGCAGTGCCCAAGATGACTGATGGTCATGGTTGGGAGGCCATGCTCATAGGAGAGGTGCTTATACTAGGGTGTGTAAAGGGAAGGTTATGTTTGATTATCTGCATACTAAGTATGATGATTCAGGGTTATCCTTGACAGATGTATCGAATCTTGTGGTGAAAGTATACCACCTCTGCAGAGTGTCAAACTATTCGAATAGCCGCGTCCGCGGTTATGGACAGTTGGAATGGCCATACTGTTTCGTTGTCAGATGTTTTCTAAATACTTTGAAAAGAATGATGAATCTTGACTTGACCACAACAAGGTTGTGTTTATGACAATAGCTTCCCAACCTAAGTGATTTTAGAACTTTACTTTATCTTTCTTTGCTTTTGAACTCAGCTTAGGTTTCAACTTAACTATATAGTTAAACATAGAGTTAGCACTTTAATTTTGAACTATAGTACTTGTTAGTGGTAGTTTGCGAGTACTTAAAGAGTACTCATGGCTTTTGTCCCTGGCTATTATCATGGCCAGACTATGAAGGAGATTATCAAGATGATAGCCAACAGGACGGCTATGATAACTAGGACTATCTGCATTCGTCAGCATTGCCTGTGCCCCTGAAGATGGACCCCACCGCTACGCTTATCTTTTATTTCCGCTGCTTGTTGTATTAAGACTGGATCATGAGATCCTTATTTGTGTAAGACCTTATGTATGGTTTGTAATGGATGATGTACTGTGATATCCAATCCGTTATGTCTCGCAAAAATGGTAATCCTGGGATTGCGAGGCATGGCATAACGGGTATCTGGGATTAAAAATCCGGGTGTTGACAAGTTGGTATCCCCAAAAGAGTTCCTAGTGATAACACGACCCCTATTAGCCACATCTCCCCCGATCGTCACGGCCATCAATGTGGGTTCAAGGGTGGATGCTAAACGTCGGTCACATCATTCATGTGACTCGTGCTCGATCTTTCGACCATCCGTGTTCCGAGGCCACGCTTCTCTAGCATGCTAGGCGCGCCAACTCAACCTTAGTGTATTCACTGTGCCACATGGCTTACACCCACTGTATGCGAACGTAGATATGTCTGACACCCATCCTGTAACCCTGCATCGCCTCATACTGAAGAACTTTCTTGGTGGTGCACACTAAGGGGGAACACATTCGTTGGTAATTTTAGCAGGGATCATCTTATTAGGCTACCGTCGAGTATCTAATACTAGCACACAATAAGACATACAAACAACAACATTGAATGTAAATGCTATGTGATATGGTCCTTCACGTCGTGATCTCCATCCGCCGTCACAGGGTTCCGGCGCCGTAGACACCAGGGCACTGGTGTCATTCCGGCGTGGTAGTTCATCACCTCCGTGACTATATACTACTATGTAACAAAAGGTAATCACTTTACCTTTGCCACAACCATAAAACAAAGCAACGCCCTCCTACAAACACAAAGTTAGACACCTCTACTTTATCTTTGCATGTTTTACGTGGCTGAATGGGCTTTCACACAAGAACCGTTCTTACCTACGAACTTTCACCACAACGTTGATCAAGTAGTTGTCTCTACCACACCCCTTTCGGGGCCCTCCGGTGAAAGTGGTATACCAACTAATGCGAGAGAGACAGACACCCCCTAAGCTACTTTATACGGTACAAGCCGTATGTCAAGCGTGGACCAGTCTCGCGAATGAATGTGTAAAGTCGGTTGGGGGGCGCTTCATCAGGCATTACTGAGGTATACACAAGTACATGTGGGAGGGCAACAAATAAAATATCAACGCCCACACGCTACATCTCATGTGTTCTACCCATACTAGCATTACTACGCATAGATCTAGCTCTGATACCACTATAGGGGTTCCACGTATGAAAACAATAAAATTTTACTCTACGCCCTTGAACCCCTAAAGCTGCTAGGACCTATCTATTAGTGATACAGTAACAGGAGGGGATTTTCGTGAACTTACCCTTGAAGACCGAAAAGCGTTGTCAACGCTCAGTAGAGCGTGGTTGATGTAGACGAGCCGAAGCCGACCTCAAGGTCATGATGAAGTCCTTGCGCTCCTTCTGGCTCCAACGACTTGAGTGCCTCAAGTGCGACACCTCGCAGGGAGTTACACACATCCGATGCTTGACAATGACTCCCGCTTCCCCGATCTAGCAGCAGTTGCGGAAGTAGAGCTCCCGAGTCCGAATCCCGCAGCACGATAACGCTCTGCGATGAAGCTGTCTCTCGCTCGCGCAGTCCAGACTTGGGACCACTGTCACGAGAGAAAGAGGGGGAGAGAGAAAATATCAATTAGAGGTCCTCCCAAAACTGGGGAGACCTTTATTGATTATTGGTGTATTTATCTGGCCAAATACCCCCACTATACATAGGGGAGAGGGGGTACACCCTCCCTCAAAGTCCCGCGGTGGGACTAATCATGGGAGACGGGTGGGGTGGCACGCCGGGCATCCCCTACCATGGGCCCCACGTGGGGGAAGGCCCACTAGGGCCACCGGCCACCCCCTAGGCCCTTCCTAGGGGTGGGATCCCCTCTTGGGCCTTTTCCCCTCCAGGATTTGGCCCATTAAGCCTTTTTGATTTTTCTCTTTATTAAATAATTATGAATAAATGATTAAATCAATATTTAACATTCATTCACATATTATTCAACCTCCGTGGCCATGGAACACCTTCCACCTCCACTCCGGACATCCTCTGGACTTACCGAAACCCTTCCGGTTTTCTCCCTTCTTTTCTTCGGTGATTCTACCGATCCTATAAACACTCTCTAAGCATCATCAAGCCCTTAAGTGTGATACCCCTCGGTTCGGGAACACTCCAGACATGGTCGGGACACTCCCGCACCAATGATCAATAGAGGGACCTGGATGGCCATGTGACCCCTGTGCATTCCACGAAGATCTTTCGTCGTTTGAACCGGGACAGTCGTGTCTTATTCCCTTTGTCAATCGATACTTGCATTGTCCGAGATCTGATCAATGGAATCATCATGTCGTGTTCAATCTCATTACTGAACAATGCTACTTGACTCGTTCCGACAAGTGATATCCCCGTGATCAAATCACACGCTGCGTAACTATTGGATATAACTTCTCCAAGTGGGCCCTTGAGTATCTTCCCGTCACATGGACGGACAAATCCCGCTCTTGACATATATTGCCTCTACGGTTTCCTCCGAGTACCTGAACACACCTTTATAACCACCGTATTACCACATGGCGTTTGATGCTATCTAAGCACTCTCGGGAGACAGTGATTGATATAGCCTCACGGTCTAAGGAATAGTCTACGAGGATCCATTTCTAATCATCATAACTTGAACTCCGTGACATGATCGGGTCATGATGTTTAGCTTGGGTATTCATTCATCATCTCATTCTCAGAATGATATGACTCCATTTCAACTAGCATAAATGGCACATGATCAGGAAACATGATCATCTGTTGACCAATGAACCAATGACTAGAGTTTCACTGGGAACCCCTGGTTTTTTTGTATATCACACGTGTATTGATGTTTCCACTCAATATACATATAGAATGATATAAAACTTAATCATAAACTATATGAAATATGATAATAGTCCTTACTACTATTTGTCTCTAGGCATATTTCCAACACTTTTGTTTATAGATGTCGTCGGTGTGAAATGAAAGGGGATCTTGTAAGTCCATGGAGTTATGTATGTGTGTTAGAGAAACGCTTGGGCGGCTGGTCTAATCCAGGCCTAATCATGGTGGAAACCTGCAGCATAACCATAATGAGTAATCTATGAAGCATTCTTCTTATAAAAAAGAGATGGAGATTGAGAAAAAAGAAAAAATATGAGAAAAGAGGAAAGAGAGAAAAAACACCATTTTCCCATGGTAAATAAGAAAATGCTGAGATGCTTATTGTCTGTTGGCCTTGTCATTTTAATATGGGGATTCTTCCGTATCATCAGGCAAGGGGTACCCCGTTGGCGGTTCTCTATGATACACATGTACTTACTACGACAAGAACTTACCGGTAACTAAACTTGAGTAGCATGAGGAGCGGCCCTCGTATTCAAGGGACATGAGATTGCCAACTTATACTTTGTCAAGCATATACTCCATAGTTTGTTCACTTTAACCTGAAAGACTTTAAGATGCTTATGATAGGGGCAATGAGAGCTGAAAGCTAATAAGTACCATAATTTTTGGAAGCTCTTTATGAGACTTGAATCCCTGCTCCCTTCTATGAAGGCCTTTCTTTTACTTTTATGTTGAGTCTCCATCTTCTATCTTTATGCACCTATTAAGAGAGCATAGTGGCCATTCTTAGTTTAATGTGATTGTCTCAAGACTTGTTGATTGATTCATAACTTTGATATTTCTTGTTCTTAAATTATTTTTTATCTAGTCTCCCTTATGAACTTTAAAGGTGTCCTATGCATTTATGTTTTGCTACACTATGAGGGACAATATGAATACCATTCTAATTATGTTTTCTTTATGTGAAACAAACAAACGTCTTTCAAAGCATTGTTATTCATGAATCTTTCGTTTGTACCTTTTCATGTTACAACATAGTTGCTATGTCTAATTGTTAGAACTTTATCTTGCATGCTATGTTAGAGTACTATGATCCCAGCTATCAATGTTATAAATACCTTGATCAAGATTGTGATGGTGCATGTCACCTCAAAAATTATTCATTCTTTTTATCACTTACCTACTCGAGGACGAGCAGGAGTTAAGCTTGGGGATGTTGATACGTTGCAAACGTATCTATAATTTTTGATGTTCCATGCTTGTTTTATATCTACTTTCTTATGTTTTGTCCACACTTTGGAGTATTTTTACACATTTTTTGGAACTAGCCTATTAACAAGATGCCATAGTGCCAGTTGCATGTTTTCTGTTGTTTTTGGTTTCAGAAAAGCTAGTAAGGAAATATTCTCGGAATTGGACCGGACAAAAGCCCAAGTTAATATTTCACCAGAAGGAACACGGAGTCCGGAGGGGAGACGAAGAGGGGAACCAGGCCGGCCACACTTGGTGGTGGCTCGGCCAGCCCTAGCCGCGCCACCAGGGGGTGTGGGCCCCTGGCCCTCAATCGACCTTGCCCTCTCGCCTATATATTTCCCTCGGGACAAAAACCCTAAGGACCCAATAAAATTTCCACGAAAGAGTCTGTAGCTGCTGTCATCTCCATCCCTAGATCGGGAGGGATCTGAAGCTGTTCCCGGCACCCTTATAGAGGGGCGAATTCACCATGGAGGCCTTCTTCATCACCATGCCTTCCTACGGTGTGATGCGTGAGTAGTTCATCCCTGGACTACGGGTCCATGTAGTAGCTAGATGGTTGGTTCTTCTCCTTTGTGCTACCATGTTTAGATCTTGTGAGCTTCGTTCATGATCAAGATCATCTATTTGTAATCATACATGTTGTGTTTGCGGGGATCAGATGGATATTGAGATTCTATTTCAGATTGATTATCGATTCTATCATATCTTTGTTATTTGTGATCTTGCATGCTTTCCGTTGTTAGTAGCTATCTTGGCCAAGTAGATGCTAGCAACTCCAAGAGGGAGTATTTACGCTTGATAGTGGGTTCATGCCTCTAGTAATCTGGGGAAGTGACATATATCTGTAAGGTACTAGATGTGTCGTTGCTACTAGGGACAAAACAACAATCCTTTGTTCATAGAACAATCGTATTTTTTACTCTACACACTTTGCTTAATGCAATTATCTGTTGCTTGCAACTTAATACTGGAGGGGGTTCGGATGATAACCTGAAGGTGGATTATTAGTCATAGATGCAGTTGGATTACAGTCTATGTATAATGTTGTAATGCCGAATCAAATCTCAAAGGAGTCAAGATGTTTAGTATATGCATGTATGCTTTCTCGATGTTTGTCAATTACCCCGCTATAATTTGTTCCCCCAACATGTCATCCATCTTAAGGAGAATCACCACTAGTGAACTATGGACCCCGATCCATTCTTTTACCATCAATCTACAATCTATTTACTGTTTTCTGGGTACTTTCTACAAAGCAATTACTATCTTCCACACAATACGTTTAATCCTTTGTTTTCAGCAAAACCGGCGAGATTGACAACCTCACTGTAAGTTAGGGACAAATTTCTGTGGTTGTGTTGTGCAGGATTCCAAGTTGGAAACAACACCTTGGAGGTGTTTCCTTGCTCCTACTGGTTCGATAACCTTGGTTTCATAAATGAGGGAAAACTTACTGCTATGCTCATCATACCTTCCTCTTTGGGTTCCCCAACGAGCTCTACATTTTGAGCAAGCAAGAGTTCATCCAAAAGTAGAGTCCATCAGCACATCGATCAAGGTCACCCAAAAAGAAGCATATCGACCTTGTTTGATCCAAAAAAAACACCAACATATCACCTTATATGTTGTGGACCATCTCTAAAGAGCTCAAAGACCATCTCCGAAAAAATCATCTCCACCTCCGATGAACTCATCTCCACCTCCCCCAAGACCAACACCATCACCACCACCATGATCACCATCACCATCTCGTCCTCCTCGGCCAACTCCATCACCACCACCTTGTCTTCTTTGTGCTCCCTTATGTATCCTCCACCTCTTGTTGCTCGGTGACCTTGACCTCAACCTCTTCCTCCTCCACATCTTGTTGCTTGGTAGCCTCAACCTTTTCATTATTGAAGTGGAGGTCGGCAATCCCGGCGGCATGGTGATAGCTGTGAGATTCGACACATTTTTGATAGATTTTATTGATGGTTTTCTCTTGGATTTGATCGTTTTCTGGCTTTACCTAACGGTAATACTTCGGTAGCGAAGAAAACTTGGTTTTTAATGTGTGTTTCAGGTTCTGAATGTCAACAGAAGGATTTAACTAGAGAAATACAATATTCTGGAGAAAACAAGCGAGTCTCACTTTGGAAGCATGCGAGGGGAGCTCACAGAAGATTTAACGAGCAACTATACAACAGGAATATTTTTCCAGCCGTATAGTTCCTGCCGTATAGTTGCCGCCGCCTCTGTCTTGTCAAAAGGGACAACTTCCATGAAGGGACGGGGGGAGAAAATAGAACACAGCAGCCGCCATACCACCCATAAGGGAGAAAGAAGAGATCTAGAGAAGAAGGAGAATATGTTCTTCATCTTGCTCCACGATCTTCGACCTCCTAGCCAATACACCACCATAGCCACTAATTGTACTTGAGAGAGAGAGGGATCTCCACCTTGCAAGACTAGGGTTTGAGATTGTTTCTTCCCATACTGAATTGTGTTGGATATTTTTCTATTCTTATTGTGGATCTCCACGGTAATACCAAGACGAATTCCCTTTATTTGATTATATTGATGATCCTTTCTTCTATCATGTGTGAGTAATTCCCTTGGGCGTGGGATATGTAGGGGATTGGTGAGATGTGATGTGCCTTCATATATTTTACATTAGTTTGTGATTGATTCTAATTACTATATTATGTGTGCTTGACTATCCATGGGATGCCTAATGCTTGTTGTCCAATTAAGGGCCCAGACAACATGATACTTTGTTCTACATAGATAAGATCTTGTACGCTAGTGGACCAGCGACCCCCGGGTGACATGGGGATATCAATGGAAGGCTAGTTGACTCGAGGATAACGAGTAACCACTGTGCTTATTGCATTAGTCCGATCCAAGGAGCTTAATCGCTAAGCGACCTGAAGGGTCTTAATCGTCTAGTGTTTGACCATGGTTTTGGTAGGAGGCTAGTTGGATTATTGAAGTTGGGATGAAATCTACTAAGAGGAGTTCCGGCTAATTATGGGTTGCTTGCCTACACATATATCTATAAGATTATAATTGTTACATTCACCACTCGTCCACCTGGCATAGTCACTATAACCATGAACTGAATTTCCCCACGCCTTGTCTCGCCATCTGTAGGAAACAACAAACAAGCAAAGTCGTTCTTTACTTTTATGCTTTACATTTCTGAAGTTTATATTTTAGTTCTATTTAAATCTATCGCATTTAATCGAAATCCCATTCTTATTTCAACACTTGCAGTCAATTCACTCGAAGACCTGTGACAACTTCGGGTGTGATAGAGACTTCACCAATAAACACTTACCATTGGGCTCCCTATGGGATCGATATCTGAACTTCGAAACTAGCTACAAATGATCTGTGCTTTTGCAGACATCACATGGCTACCCTCTAATTGTATCATGAAGTTGGCCACCTCCTCCTCCTCCATACTACGAATCATCACAACAAAATCACCGTGTGTCTACAACCATCACCGAATCCACCTCCGAGGAGAAAAAAAAATTGTACCTTGTCGGTGTTCCATCGAATATCACATGGTCATCAACATTAATGACGGTCGGACAGGCGGTTCGGCCTCGAGGAGGGTTTGTCGTCGAGGCCTTGCAATACAGAGGGGTCGGTGTAGCCTTTGGAAGCGTTGCCTTCTCATTCTTTCTCTTCTTGTTGGACGTTGCCTTGGCGAGAGCCACTTTTGTCGGAGTTGGCTTGCTCTACCGCTGCCTAGCCACTGGAGCTAGCGGAGGATGAGGCGCCTCCTCCAGAGCCTCCACGCTCTTGCCTCTTGCCTTGCTGGAGGGCTTCATCACCGACCGGACCACCTTTTTGGCCCCCAACATCTTCCTCCCGCGGTTGCTGTCATCGTATTGATGACAAGTACGCCATAAGGGGGTGCTGAAAGCATGTAAGAAGGTAGGGTGTGAGACGTATGATGTTTCGAGACTATGAGCACAAGTTTACCTAGGTTTAGATCTGACGGTAGTGATCAAATCCTACTCCTTCTAGCAACCCAGTAATATATCGGTAGAGCTGGATATTATAGCGCATTACAAGAGAGGTTTTTCCTGTGCGAGTAGGTTGATTGGTTGCCCTAAAGTCTTACGCCTAGGACGACTTATATAGTCATCCGGCCTAGGGTTTACGGGAAAGACCTATCAGGCTACAATACAAAGTCGATCCAAAGTACATCTTGGACTGCAAATAATACTACAGGCCTAAGTCGATAAGCCTTCTAGGCCTTCACGTAGCTAGAAGTTACTCCATCTTCTTTCCCTGACTGGTTCGCCCGTGAAGCAAAGATCTAACCCGTAAGTGGGCCACCCTAGCCAGTGAGTATATGGGGGTATACCCGGTGACGAGGGGTTAACTCATCAATGCCCATCGTTGATGGACTTAGGTTCGAGGAAGTAGGGAGCGCTAGAGGCATCGATCGGCTAGCAAACAAGCACACATGTGACACAAGATTTTACCCAAGTTAAGACCTCGTGGAGAACACTACTCCTGCTTGTCTGCTCTTGATTATGAGGGAGTCAAAAATTACAAGGGTGCGCAGATGCAATCTGACAAGGTGTATGTATTGGTCCTCCTCACCGCCCCCTCCTAGCCTTTATATTGGGAGGCTAGGTCTCGGGATAGTAGGTCAAGTCAGTTAGAGATTAGGGTTTTCCATTGATTTTCTATCTATATTTTGCTGTGTCCTTCAAGAAGTAGAACTACTATGGGCCAACCAAATCCTTGCTAGGCTTCGATTGCACCGTGAACTCCTTCCTGGGCTGAACCGTATAGGCTAATCTCAAGTACATGTAAGGTATACCCACATCAGTAGCCCCCGAGTGTTCAGCCGAATCATAGATTCGGGTGGAGACTATAAGTCTTTAGAGTGCGTGGGACATAGACTCATCCGAAGTTCTTTCGGGTGCCACATCTCATGTCATAGGGATTGTCGATATGCATGTCTGATTCATCCGACGGATCGGGATCAGTTAACTACCTTAGGAAAAAACAATGCTATCTACTCAAACTCATGTCCCCGGTCTCGAATTCGGAATAATGCTGGCGTAATTCAACTCATGCCGCAGAGGCCTTACATAATCAAATTCTAGTGTTTAAGTGTTAGCACTCGACGTGTCTGTCAAGGCTTATTTCATCATGTCTGTAGCTACGGCTTATATTTGGTAGAGCACAGCAGGTGTGTTGCCAGGACTTTTTCAGGTCTTAGCTTCACGTTGTAAATGTTGCATCCGAATTTAGTCACCACGGATGTGATTCTGGTGACCCAGGAGACGTAATCTCTTTGCAGGGAAATATGAGGCAGACTCGCCATTTCAAGTGTGGACATAGTCGACACACTTTTATTAATGATTTAACATTTTTCATAGGGTGCGCGGCCAGTGCTCCCTATGGGAGTAGCCCCAGAGTGCGTATTCGAGTCATAGACTTGAGTGGGGACTTTGCACTTTTTCGACTTCCATCATTTTTTGTTTTGTTTTTATCCGAATATGCTTTTAGCGCTCCCTATGGGAGTAGCCCCTGAGTCCACAATCAAATCATTGATTCTAAGAGGGGCTTCAACTGGTGAAGGCAGTTCTATGCCTGTGATGTCTTGGGGTGTGCGGCCAGCGCTCCTGTTAGGAGTAGCCCCCGAGTTCTTGGTCGAGTAGTAGAGTCAAGCAAGGACTAGATTAGTCAAAAATATCTCATGCTAGAGTAGATTACGTCAGTGCTGACGATTAGATGATCTCATTTGCCCGCATAAGCGGCATTGACGGGACGTGATGGAGGTGGGGCCGCATTTCTGACTGGGATTTGACCAGGCATATGTAATCTTTCTTATAGCTACGCCTCATCGATTCTCGCGCGTAGTGGGGAAAGTGTGGCGACGATTCACTGTTTCCATTGCCATGCGTCTACATTGATTTGCGCCATGCATCTAGGTGAATCTTTGTCAGTCATTGGATGGCATATTTCCTGTGGTTATGTAGGGAATCCATGTGGTAAGTTTCCCACAATCCATATTTGTCCTCCTTGCGCACTACTGCCATTGCTCCTCACTGTTGCTCCATTGCACTCGCCCCCGCTACTACGCTGGACGAGCTCAGGACTTTTCCAAGCTACTTCATGTGATCCCATCGCCACCGGAAGATGGGGAAGAAGAAGGGTGCAACCGCTGCTGGATCGGCTACCGCCGCCACCGCGGCCAAGACGAAGGGCACCGCCGCCGCCGGGTCCGGCACTGCTGCTGTAGCCGGGAAGAAGAAGGGAACAAGAATGCGCATCACCAATGGCTCGTGGCGGCGCACCGCCATGAAGGAGCACGAGCTCCAAAAACATTGCCAGGACGGTCTACTGATGTCTACGCACTTCTATTCTTGTAGACAGTTGTTGGGCCTCCAAGTGCAGAGGTTTGTAGAACAACAACAAGTTTCCCTTAAGTGGATTACCCAAGGTTTATCGAACTCAAGGAGGAAGTGGTCAAAGGTATTCCCTCTCAAGCAACCCTGCAATCAAGATACAAGAAGTCTCTTGTGTCCCCAACACACCCAATACACTTGTCAGGTGTATAGGTGCACTAGTTCGGCGAAGAGATAGTGAAATACAAGTGGTATTAATAATTATAAGTGGTAACGGTGATAAAAAATAGTTTGATGGCGTGGAACAGACTAAAGGAAAACTGAAATAAAGATGGAAGCAAGCAAACATGTAAAAGATCTAGTTGCAAATGGTGTTTCAATGGTTAGAAACAAGGCCTAGGGATCATACTTTCACTAGTGAACACTCATATAAATATCTTGTCTTTATGATACTACTCTTAACTACTCTCCGGTTGGACACTCTAATCCATGGTAGGGCTATAACAACACTCCTCAAAGTTCATCTTTCCCATCTAGAAAACCCCATACTGTCACCTTGAGTACTAGATGAGTCAAACAAACACCACAATTTCATAAAGACATCCAACTCTAAATATAACTCATAACAAGTATTTGTAATCTCTAGTCTAGGTGCCATCATGGTGTGCACGCTGTCACTTTCACACACATGGGGAGAGCAGAGATCTATTAAAGCACTTGAGTCGCAAGGTAGATCTATAAATTACAAGCTCATGATCTCAATAAGATCATGCATAGAGAGAGATGAACACATAGCTACCGATAGAACCCTTAGCCTCGAGAGAGAACTACTCCCTCCTTATCATGGGAATCAACAATGGTTATGGAGATGGTGGTGGATATCGATGGAGATGGAGGTGAAGATGGTGAAGAGGCAGCAGCGGCGGCACGGAGGACTCCTTCCCCGCCGCCGGTATCACATTGGAGCACCGCCCCTTAGCACCCTTCCTTCATGGCTTCTCGGGAGCCCTTCCCCATGGAGATGGGATCTATGGGGGAGGCAAAAACGTGGCTTTGGTGGCTGCAAATTCGTGGGTGGAGGTGTCTCCCACGAATTAGGTTTCCTCCCTTTATATAGCTTCTCGGATTTCCATCACCCCATCTTGGGCTGCAGTAAATCGGGCCTATCTGGCCCGTCCGGACTCGGAATTAGCTAAATGTTATGTCCAGAACGTTTTTCGCAAAATTTCTAACAACTGTGTAGTTGAAGATTTTTCGTTTGACGCCGTCTTCCACCCGGAACGTGACCATCTTTAAAAAGAGTTCTGAGACAGATTTCTGGAAAATCCCAATTTGACTCTAACAAGGTTTCCACTTGTATTCTTGGTAATTCCTACACATCAAAGTGTAAAACAAGAACATTGTGCACTTTTGCAACTATTAGTAGGTTAGTCCAAAAAATCATATGAAAAGTACTCCAAAGTGTGGACAAAACATAAGAAAGTAGATAAAACCAAGCATTGAACATCAAAAATTATAGATACATTTGCAATGTATCAACATCCCCAAGCTTAACTCCTGCTCGTCCTCGAGTAGGTAAGTGATAAAAAGAAAGAATAAATTTTTAGGTGACATGCACCATCATATACTTGATCAAAGTATTTGCAAAACATTCAAAGCTGGGATCATAGTACTTTAATCATAACATGAAAGACAAAGTTCTAGCAATAAGCAAAGAAACTATGATGCAACATGAAAAGGCACAAACAAAACATTCATGAATAACAATGCTTTGCAAGACGTTTGTTTGTTTTACATAAAGAAAACATGGCATAATAGTATTCAGTTTGTCCCTCAATAGAGTAGCAAATATAAATGCATAGGACACCTTCAAAGTTCATAAGACTGACTAGATACAATAGTTTAAAACAAGCAATAACAAGTTATGCATCAATCAACTAGTCTTGGGACAATGCACATAGAACTAAGAATGGCCACTATGCTCTCAATGTAGGTGCATAAAGATAGAAGGTGGAGACTCAATATAATTTTGGAAGAAAGGCCTTTATAAAAGGAAGTAGGGATTCAAGTCTCATAAAGAGCTTCCAAAAATTATGATACTTGTAGCTTTCAGCTCTCATTGCCCCTATCATAAGCATCTTGAAGTGATTAAGGTTAAAGTGAACAAACTATGAAGTATATGCTTGATGAAGTATAAGTTGGAAATCTAATGCCCCTTGAATACAAGGGCCGCTCCTCATGCTACTCAAGTTTAGTGACCGGTAAGTTCTTGTCATCGTAAGTACATGTGTATCATTGAGAACCTCCAACAGGGTACCCCTTGCCCGATGATACGGAAGAATCCCCATATCAAAATGACAAGGCAAGCAAACAACGAGCATCTCAGCATTCTTCTTATTTACCATGGGAATATGGTGCTTTTTTCTCTCTTTCCTCTTTTCATAGTATCTATTTTTTTCTTCTTCTCTTTTCTCTTTTTTTCTCAATATAGGAATCTTTTTTATAAGAAGAATGCTTCATACAGCTCATTATGGTTATGCTGCAGGTTTCCACCATGTCAGCATAGATTAGACCAGCGGTCCAGGCATTTCCCTAACACATATACATAACTCCATGGACTTACAAACTCCCCTTTCATTTCACACCGACGACATCCATATACAAAAGAGCATGATATCAACTAGGTACAAGTACCAAGTGCAATGTTGAAAGCGTTCCCCATGACAACATGGTTCTGCTAATTCCCAACAAATAAGTGCAAGCATATACAACATAGACGACACATTGGTTCAAGTTTATTAAGGGCAAGTAAAGTAAAGTGTGCCATCAAGTTCATGAGAGTTTTAATCACTAGTTTTCTCATAACAAGTGGAAGGTAAACAAAAGCATGAATGTACTTGGAATAACATAAGCTAGTAGGTAGGTATGGTGGACTCTATGGAATAACTAGGTTTAGGGACTTGGATGCATGAGTGGAACTCATACTTTGTTGTGGAGGCTAGCAAAAGACTAGGAGCGATGAACTAAGAGAGCAATAATGGCCATAATCATGCAGAGCGACAAAACATCATTGATCAAAGCATAAAGTGATACTACAAGTTGAAAACTAAAGGATCATAAAGGCTATGGTGACTTGAGATAGTCATAACATGGTGTGAGCATGCACAAAGTCAACACAAATAAAGCATCAAAGGAGAATACCACTATACTATGCTTTAATATGCTAAAACATCGCATGATCCATCCAAGGCACATTAAGAAATCTCAATTGTTTATAACAATTCATGCTACATCAAAGAATACTAAGCATAAAGCAAAAACAATATCAAGCATGGCATGACAAAGCATAGGCCACAGTCAAAAACGAGCTCTTTTTACCACATAAGCATGAACTTTCCTACTCTTTTCCAAACCAAACCAAACTATTTGCAAACCAATGTATGAAGGAGGGGGTCCAACCAATTTATTCAGAAAACTAAGAAAACCAAGAAAACTAAAAACCAAAACGAAAACGAAAAAGAAGACGCTCCAAGAACAACACAACTATGCATGAAACAATAAAAATGAAGCGTTTGGAAGAAACCTGGGATTTTTATTGATGAAGAAGGGGATGCCTTGGGCACCCCCAAGCTTTGACGCTTGTACTTCTTGGATATTTCTTGGGGTGACACGCGTGGCATCCCCAAGCTTGAGCTTTAGTCCATCCTTCATCTCATTACTCAATCCTTCCATACACCTGAAAGTTTTCGTTCATACAAAACTTCACACAATCTCATTAGCAACGTTGGTGCACTTAAGATAAATAAGTCTTAAGGTTCAGTTCTAACACCAAATAAACTTCCATTAGAACACTAGCTACTGTAGCACTTCCCTCAAAAAGCTCAATTCCCCAAAAGAACTTAAGAAGGAACCAACAAGAAGCAAATGCAGAAAATGGCAGAAATCTATCAAAACAGGCCAGCAGGTAAAGACGAATTTTTTCGAAGACCTTCTGTTCCTCAAATAAAAAAGTGTTGATCTAACGAAAGTTAGATAACAACCTGGGGCAGAAGCACAAAACATTACAGCTCAATCCGACATATAGAGCTCTCTCACGAATTTTTACGGTGAAGCATAGAAATCTGTTTCAGGACAGCAACATTCCCAATCATTACTTCACTCTCATTAGAGGTTACTCTTGGCACAAAATGAAAACAAAAAGGATAAGGAGAGGTTATTAGAGAGGTAATAACTTCCAAGACTCATCTAAAACTTTTGGGTTATCTCCCAATAAGTACTTTTCTTTAACGCCTTTAAGTTAGGCATGATAGTTTGAGAAGATGCTCACATAAGAAATATGAATTGAAATAAAAGAGAGCATCAAGAAGAAAATTCAAAGCACATTTAAGTCTAACCCACTTCCTATGCATAGGAATCTTGTAAAGAAACAAGTCATGAAAGAACAAAGCAACAAGCATAGGAAAGTAAAACAAGTGCAACTTCAAGACTTTCAACATAAAGAGGGGAAACTTAATATTGTTGAGACACATAAAACCATGTTTCCCTCTCTCATAATAACTTTCAGTAGCATCATGAATAAAAGTAACAATATAACTATCACATAAAACATTCTCATCATGAGCCACATGCATAAAAGAATTAATACTCCCCACATAAACATAGTCATTCTTATTTATTGTAGTGGGAGCAAATTCAACAAAATAGCTATCATTATTATTCTCATCACCATAATCATCAAATATAGGAGGCATATTGTAATCATAATTACTTTCCTCCTCAATAGTAGGTGGACTGAAAATATCATATTCATCATTGCAATCATCATATATTGGAGCTGTACTATCATCATAAGCAATAGAATAGTTATCTTCCCAAGTGTGTTCATTTGTAAACATATCATCATTGGAAGGATCATCGATAGAATTAATAGTATAGCAATTATTAATATCATCATTTTCAGAATTGGTACCGAAGAGATTTTCAATATCAAAAGTAGTGTGCTTTTCCCAATCATGATCACTGCTATAGGTAATAGGCATAGGAACATCATCGAGTTCAGACTCATCAAAAACTATAATAGGAGCAACATTCTTAGGGGAAAATACCGTTTCCTCTCTTCTTTTACTCCTCCTCTTCTTCTTTTTCTTATTCTCTTTAGGAGGGAGAGGCTTGAAAGGAAGCTTCTCCATATACCCTGGTTCATTGTTAGAGACAATAGAAGAAACTTTGGAGGATTCCTTCTTTTCATTAATAAGATCAAAACACATATTAGTCCTATTATATTTTGGTAAAATCTCATATTCTATAATATTTTGTATGTAAGTATTTGTGTGGCAATTATCAACACAATAAAGATGACAACCATGCAGTACACTATTCATATCAAAAGCACCCATATCTACCAAAGAGGTTTTTCTTGATAACTCTTCACACCCCAAAAATAATGTAAGTTCATCATGCTGATTAGGAGTGATCATGTCATCACAATACAAACTTGCAGTACTCATTGGATTAGAAGGGCTATTATTATGGCCTGAGCATTGAAAATTGAAATGACCCACTTCAAAGCAAAGTTCACAAATAAAAGGATAAAGGGCACACACTTTTTTACCAAGATCATTTAAAGCCCTATACCACATTCTAGTTTTTTCATTCCTGTGGGTGATACAATATTCTTCTTCAATTTGATTATTCTCACAAGGTCTATGTATTCCACAAAAATTAACATGCTTATAAGAAATAGTACTTTCAGAGGTTTGAGCATGTTTATTGCTATCATCAATAACAATTTCATTTTCCATGCAAGTGTCTTTAAAAGGCTTATGATACATGTCCCAGTTTTCTTTAGGAGCATTAATATGAGAAGCAAAGGATCTAAAACAATCAATAAGAATTTGAGGATCAAGACCATATTTAGCACTAAGCTCTTGAAAATCAGTAGTTTTAGCGAAAGACTTAATGCAATCATACTCATAGTTTGTACCTGGTTCTTTACCTTTGTTGTTATCCTAAACTTCGGTATTGCTTTGAATTGTTTCAAGAAGATCCCACTTAGCTTTCACATCCTTACTCGTGAAGGATCCCTCTAAACAAGTATCTAGATAGTCCTTGTAATGTCCTGAAAGCCTTACACATAAATTATTAATAACAATATTCCTGGGGAGCTCATGAATGGGACATTTGAGCATTAGTGACTTCAATCTCCCCCATGCTTGGGCAATACTTTCTCCATCGTGAGGATGAAAATTATAAATATAATTCCTATCATTATGAATTTCATGAGGAGGATAAAATTTAGAGTAAAAGAGAGATTCAAGATCCTTCCACTCGAAATGATGAGGATCATCTAGTAGCTCGTACCACTCCCTTGATTTGCCCTTAAGTGATAAAGAGAATAGCTTCCTCTTAACTTGGTTCATTGAAATACCCGCACACTTGAACAACCCGCATAATTCATGTATAAAGAGTAAATGATCACCAGGATGGACAGTTCCATCTCCAAAATAAGAGTTGTCCATAACACGTTCAACAATTTTTATAGGTAGTTTAAAAGGGAGGCTTTCAGTATGTGGATTTAAAATATCACAAGTATC
The DNA here is from genome assembly GCA_910589775.1 of Avena eriantha. NCBI lineage: Eukaryota > Viridiplantae > Streptophyta > Magnoliopsida > Poales > Poaceae > Avena > Avena eriantha. The sequence continues at coordinate 258,564,802 of OU342744.1, read as the reverse complement.
ATTAGAATTACCACATATGGGAGATAAAGTATCATCAGAGCAAACTTTCTTCTTTAAAACTAAGGAACTAAAAAGATCATTTTCATAAAAACTAACTTCCCCAAGCTTAGATGTTTCCATAGCATTAGTAACCAAGGTGTTCAAAATATTCATACTAATAACATTGCTATTAGCATGCAAAGAAGGTTCCAATGGGTTTTTTAATTTTCTTTTCAAAGAATTCAAGTTCTAACTTAGGAAAAATAATAAAAATCTCTCTAATTTTGTTGTTGTTTTCGATTAAGCCTAACTAGTGAAAACAAGAAACAAAAAGACTACATTGTAGAATCTAAAGGAAATAACTTCGAGCACTCACACCGGAGGATGTGAGTACCTTTTACCTTACGTCCCCGACAACGGCGCCAGAAAATAGCTTGATGCCTACGCACTTCTATTCTTGTAGACAGTTGTTGGGCCTCCAAGTTCAGAGGTTTGTAGAACAGCAGCAAGTTTCCCTTAAGTGGATTACCCAAGGTTTATCGAACTCAGGGAGGAAGTGGTCAAAGGTATTCCCTCTCAAGCAACCCTGCAATAAAGATATAAGAAGTCTCTTGTGTCCCCAACACACCCAATACACTTGTCAGGTGTATAGGTGCACTAGTTCGGCGAAGAGATAGTGAAATACAAGTGGTATGGATAATTATAAGTGGTAACGGTGAAAGAAAATAGTTTGATGGCGTGGAAGAGACTAAAGGCAAACTGAAATAAAGATGGAAGCAAGCACACATGTAACAGATCTAGTTGCAAATGGTGTTTAAATTCTTAGAAACAAGGCCTAGGGATCATACTTTCACTAGTGAACACTCTCATATAAATATCTTATCTTTATGATACTACTCTTAACTACTCTCTGGTTGGACACTCTAATCCATGGTAGGGCTATAACAACACTCCTCATAGTTCATCTTTCCCATCTAGAAAACCCCATACTGTCACCTTGAGTACTAGATGAGTCAAACAAACACCACAATTTCATAAAGACATCCAACTCGAAATATAACTCATAACAAGTATTTGTAATCTCTAGCCTAAGTGCCACAATGGTGTGCACGCTGTCACTTTCACACACATGGGGAGAGCAGAGATCTATTAAAGCACTTGAGTAGCAAGGTAGATCTATAGATTATAAGCTCATGATCTCAATAAGATTATGCATAGAGAGAGATGAACACATAGCTACCGATAGAACCCTTAGCCTCGAGAGAGAACTACTCCCTCCTCATCATGGGAATCAACAATGGTGATGGAGATGGTGGTGGAGATCGATGGAGATGGCGGTGAAGATGGTGAAGAGGCAGCAGCGGCGGCACCGAGGACTCCTTCCCGCCGCCGGTATCACAGGGGAGCACCGCCCCTTAGCACCCTTCCTTCATGGCTTCTTGGGAGCCCTTTCCCATGGATATGGGATCTATGGGGGAGGCAAAAACGTGGCTTTGGTGGCTACAAATTCGTGGGTGGAGGTGTCTCCCACGAATTAGGTTTCCTCCCTTTATATAGCTTCTCGGATTTCCGTCACCCCTTCTTGGGCTGTAGTAAATCGGGCCTATCTGGGCCGTACAGACTTGGAATTAGCTAAATTTTATGTAGAGAATGTTTGTCACGAAATTTCCAACAACTTTGTAGTTGAAGAGTTTTTCGTTCGTCTTCGACCTGGAATGTGGCCATCTTCAAAAAGAGTTCTGAGACAGATTTCTGGAAAATCCTAATTTGACTCTAACAAGGTTTCCACTTGTATTCTTGGTAATTTCTACACATCAAAGTGTAAAACAAGAACATTGTGCACTTTTGCAACTATTAGTAGTTTAGTCCAAAACATCATTTGAAAAGTACTCCAAAGTGTGGACAAAACATAAGAAAGTAGATAAAACCAAGCATTAAACATAAAAAATTATAGATAAATTTGCAATGTATCATCTACTCTCTGCCAATGAAGTAGACTGCAAGCTGCCTAGCCTGGAGGTAATCCCCGATCCTCCTGATAGATTTTCGTGATGTTCCTTGCTTATGTCCTTCGGGGCCTTTCTCTTCCCCTACACAAGTTTGTGCGAGGGTTGCTCTGCTTCTATGGGCTCCATCTGAATCAACTGACTCCAAACACCATTTTGCACATCACATGCTATATCGCCCTCTACAAGTGCTGGCTCGGAATCGATCCGCACTTTGGTATTCTCAAAAAACTCTTCAAACTGAAGTGACAGTCGGGTTCTCGATCTATGGTCTACGACATTGGAGGCTACGACATCTATGTTGACCCAAACGTCTAATACTTCTCCCTCAAGATTTTCGAATCCGTACAAGGGTGGAGGGAGAAGTGGTTTTACATCCGTGAAAAAAAGGCCGGCGATGAACTTTTCAGACTCGCTCCTTTTGATCTAAAAGCGGAATTGAAGAGGAGAAGGTCTTAGAAAAATGTGGTGATGCCCGGCAAGGCTGAATAAGTCGAGGTCTTGTATAAGCGTATATGTGATCTCCAACTCATCCGAGGGAAGGAAACTGCTGGCGCGGACCTCATCCGTACCTGGATGCATCGTCAGGTGTAGCCACTGTAGGCTAGGGCACACCCGATGTATCTCTGGACTGGCGCATATGACGTCACCCGCGTCTCCCAGGAGAACATATCTTCAGGCGAAGTGGACAAAAGGTTCAGGGCACTGAGCAAGTTCACCATCAAGGAAAAACTCCCTGGGGATTCAATTGTTCTACCCTTTCACGCGAGTAACTCCCCTCTTGAGGTAACTTCATTATTTCTTCTTCTACTACGCTTTGTTTTCCCGCAGGGCGTTTTGTGATTATAACCTTGTGCTTTAGCAGGGATGGAAGGTGAAAACTGTTCTGCCTCCGCAGCCAGAAGGGATAATTCCCTCCAAGGCTATGGAGGAAGATGAATATGGGTATACTGTGCCCGTCGTTGAGGAGTGGGGAGCCCCTGAGTCCAGCGAGGGTGCCACTCGCAAGCGCTCCCGAAGCAAGGACTCAGATGCTTCTTCTTCGAAAATGCCGGAGGATCCATCGATTGGGGTGGGTACCGCGGATCCATTTCCAGCGGTGCCTGTGCGCGCTGTAGCTCCTCCATCACGAAAGAAACCTAGGAAGTAGAAGGAGGAGTCGGATGCTGCTTTCGACCTCGACAACTTTGACGAGTGAGTCTTCTACTATGCCAATGTCTTAAAATTTGTGTCCTACAGCTTGCGTTGATGATGACACGGCTTATGCTTTGCTGAAGCATGACCGCCTTGTTGTCGTCTGACGATTGTTGTCTCCTGGAGGAGGCGGGGGTCGTGGACTCCAAGAACAAGGGTGTAGCGGAGCCTGCGCCCTCCCCAAAGATAGCGGCCAACTCCGACGCAAATTCCTCGAGTTCTCCCAATGTGGGGGAGCACCTGGTTTTTGCTCGGACGTCAACTTAGAAGGAAACTTCAGAGTCTTTGGGTGGCCACGTAAGTATTCACGAACCTTTTTTACTCAAAGAGTTATTGCTCAGAGTCGAGCTGAGTCGTGATATCTATTATCCTTCCATAGCCCATTCTTTAGGAGTATATTCGCCTTGGCTAATAGATCGGTAACCTTGGCCGACAACATGCTCAACATGATACCAACAACCACCAGTTGCAAAGTAAGCTTGTCGACTTGTGTTGTGCTGTTGTGCATTTGTTTTGATTGGTCTTGATATATTTTCCTTGTTTTTCGTAGAGGATAATAATGACTTGCTCCGTTGGGTGAACTCCCTTGAAAAGGGACTCAGCGCGGCAGAGACCAAACGAGATGAGGCACTCGCGGCCCTCGACTGCCTCACGCAGGAGTCGAAGCGGCGCGAAGAGGAGCTGATGGCTGTTGCCGCTAACATAGAAAAAGAGTTTGCGGAATAGCTTCTTTGCGTTGCTAAAGCGCTTTCGGGTATGCCACTATCACAGTTTTTGTGCCACTGTAACTTTACTTTCTTTACTTGTTTGTTTTCTTCTGTATTTATGCGGATCCACTACAGATGACACTAGAGTGAGTTTCGACCCCCAGACTCTTGATCGCGAGGATGCATTGGCCGGCGCCATGGCTGCAGTCGAAGACCGCAGCGTCTCCATCCAGGACTCACTCAAAAAGGCCAAGGATGTTCTTGGGCGTCTTTGAGATGTGATGGTCCCCAAGGCCAAAATTATTGAAGACCTAGATGGCCTAGTCGAGTCTTTCACTGAAGGCATCCCTGCGGACTTCAAGAATGCAAAGAAGGCGCTCGACGCCACCCTAGGGCTGGAAATGGCACAGGCCCATGGTGTCGACCTAAGTGCCAGCAAGGTCTCCTCGAAGATGCCGGTGACCACGGATGGCCAGCAGGTAGTTTTGCTCCCTTTGCCTCTCACTATCACAAATATGGGCCTCGGCTCGTAGAGACACTTGCGAGGTACTCAGAGGGGAGGAAGTGTCTGAGGGCGGCGAAGGACACGGTGTCGGGGGCCACCGCATCGAGGGCTTCAGCATCAGATGCCACCGCAGCGAAGGCGACGACATCGGAGGCTTCCGCAGAGTCGAAGAATCCCACGGGTGCTGAAGTGTAGGCATAGCATCCTCATTGCTTCCTTTTGTAGCTATGTGGAGCACTTTAGCTTTGTCCTTGGACAGATTTTGTGGGTGTTCCCTGTGAGAACTTGGTTGCAATTATTGATGTATAAATTATCTTTGTTCTTGAACCATTCGACCTTTGTGCAGAGTGTCTCTTATTCTTCCGATCTTATGGTTGGTTAGGGTCTTTCGAGTGTGTCGCACGATGTGCCCTCCACTGATGCGCCTGGCGAGTCCTCCCCTGGTGATCCTGTGGCGCAGCCACATTCGAAGGTGGAGGAGTTGTTGATTTTGTCTCGACTACGCAACCGTCTAAACCACCTAGAGCGAGAAGCACCGGTCATCCGCGGTATTACTGATGTCTGGAAGTCGAAGGTAGAAAAAGCTTTGGAGTAGGAAGCGTATATTCTTGGCGAGGTGGCCCAAATAAATGAGAAGTTGCAATGTTAGTGTTTCTTAGACTTTGTTGCTGCAGTGTGCTTGTGTTGTTGTCTTCTGGTGGCTGATGCCTTTACGTTGCTGTGTTTTGTAGTTGTCAATCTCATTCCACAGAAAGAGAGGGACCACATCAGCATTCAAATGAGATGTTTAACTCAGGATCAGTTGGAAGCTGGTGGATTCTTTTGGACCGACCGGGATCATGCAGTGGCACTAGCGACGTTGCAAGATCACGTGACATAAGTGCTGCATTTTTTGAAGAAAGCGTAGTCATGCCTGAAGCATATTTTCTAGGCAATGTTTCTGTTGGATGCTGGACCCTCAAGCCTGTTGACCCTCATGCAGAAGTTTTAGAGTGCTAATGTAGTAAGCGAGTGCGTGCACTAATAGCTCGTTGTGGGTGCTAAGGCTGCGTCGGCACTTGTGCGCATGTAGTGACCTGACGTGGACCTGGATGCTATTACTGCAGGACCACCGCTGCCTCCGACAGGAATGGCGTGGAACATGGTGCCACATTATCGAGCAGTTGATTTTCCAGCAGAAGACATTGTGAACTTGTTCGACGAGCGCACCAATGTTCTCCTTTCATGTCAGTAGGATAGTTGTTGTCCTGCACAGGATGTACATATGTTGTAAAACTTGCATATTTTTTCAACTGGGTGTTGATACCGATGTCTATGTGCAAAGCTGTTATCTTATTTGTTTCGTGTGTGTGCTCTGTATGAAATGCCTTTTCGTTAGCCTGACGCTTGCGAATCTCATCGCCTTGCCCGCCTGCTAGTTGCATTGTGATGGCTCAAAATGTAGAGCTCGTTGGGGAACCCCAAGAGGAAGGTATGATGAGAACAGTAGCAAGTGTTCCTTCAGTTATGAAACCAACGTTATCGAACCAATAGGAGCAAGGAAACACCTCCAAGGTGTTGTTGCCAACTTGGAATCCTACACAACACAACCATAGAACTTCGACCCCAACTTACAGTGAGGTTGTCAATCTCACCGCTTTTCTCACAACAAAGGATTAAACACATTGTGTGGAAGATAGTAATTGCTTGCAGAAAGTAAACAGAAAATAGTAAATAGTAGATTGTAGATTGATGGTAAAAGAATGGACCGGGGTCCATAGTTCACTAGTGGTAATTCTCCTTAAGATAGATGACATATTGGGTGAACAAATTACAGCGGGGCAATTGACAAACATCGAGAAAGCATACATGCATATAATAATCATCTTGAATCCTATGAGATTTGATTAGGCATTACAACATTATACATAGACCATAATCCAACTGCATCTATGACTAATAATCCACCTTCAGGTTATCATTCGAACCCCCTCCAGTATTAAGTTGCAAGAAACAGATAATTGCATTAAGCAAAGTGTGTAAAGTAAACAATACGATTGTTCTATGAACAAAGGATTGCTGGTTTCTCCCTAGTAGAAACAACACATCTAGTACCTTAGAGATTTGTGTCACTTCCCCAGATTCCTAGAGACATGAACCCACTATCGAGCATAAATACTCCCTCTTGGAGTTGCTAGCATCTACTTTTCCAAGATAGCTACTAACAATAGAAAGCATGCAAGATCACAAATAACATAGAAATGATAGAATCAATAATCAATCTGAAATAGCATCTCAATATCCATCGGATCACCGAAAAACAACATGTAGGATTACAAATAGATGATCTTGATCATGAACGGAGCTCACAAGATCCAAACATGGTAGCACAAAGGAGAAGAACCAACCATCTAGCTACTACATGGACCCGTAGTCCAGGGATGAACTACTCACGCATCACACCAGAGGCAGGCATGGTGATGAAGAAGGCCTCCAGGGTGATCTCTCCCCTCCGGCAGGGTGCTGGGAAGAGCTTCAGATCCCTCCCGATCTAGGGATGGAGATGGCGGAGGCTACAGACTCTTTCGTCGAATTTTTGATCGGGTGCTTAGGGTTTTCGACTCAAGGGAAATATATAGGCGAAGGGGCAAGGTCGGTGGAGTGCCAGGGGGCCCACAGCCCTTGTGGTGCACCCCCCAGGCCACGCCGCCACCAGGTGTGGCCACCCTGGTGCGCCACTTCGGCTCCCCTCCGGACTCCGTGTTCCTTCTGGTGAAATATTGACTTGGGTTTTGTCCAGTCCAATTCCAAGAATATTTCCTTACTAGCTTTTCTAAAACCCAAAACAGCAGAAAACAAGCGACTAGCACTATGGCATCTTGTTAATAGGTTAGTTCCAGAATATGTGTAAAAATACTCCAAAGTGTGGACAAAACATAAGAAAGTAGATATAAATCAAGCACGGAACATCAAAAATTATAGAGAAGTTTGCAACGTATCAATATCCCCAAGCTTAACTCCCGCTCGTCCTCGAGTAGGTAAGTGACAAATGGAAGAATAATTTTTGAGGTGACATGCACCATTTGATCAAGGTATTTATAATATTGATAGCTGGGATAATAGTACTTTAACATAGCATGAAATATATAGTTCTAACAATAAGACATAGCAACTATGTTGTAACATGAAAAGGTACGAACAAAAGATTCATGAATAACAATGCTTTGAAATACATTTGTTTGTTTCACTTATAGAAAACATAATGAGAATGTTATTCAGATTGTCCCTCGTAGTGTAGCAAAACATAAATGCATAGGACACCTTCAAACTTCATAAGGGTGACTAGATATAAATAATTTAAGAACAAGCAATATCAAAGTTATGAATCAATCAACAAGTTTTGGGACAATGCACATTAAACTAAGAATGACCACTATGCTCTCTTAATAGGTGCATAAAGATAGAAGATGGAGACTCAACATAAAAGTAAAAGAAAGGCCTTCATAGAAGGAAGCAGGGATTCAAGTCTCATAAAGAGCTTCCAAAAATGATGGTACTTATTAGCTTTCAGCTCTCATTGCCCCTATCATAAGCATCTTTAGGTGATTAAGGTTAAAGTGATCAAATATGAGGATATGCTTGACAAGTTATAAGCTGAAAATCTCATGCCCCTTACTTACGAAGACCGTTCCTCATGCTACTCAAGTTTAGTCACAAGTAAGTCCTTGTCATTCTAAGTACATGTGTATCATAGAGAATCGCCAACGGGGTACCCCTTGCCCGATGATACGGAAGAATCACCATATCAAAATGACAAGGTAAGCAGACAGTGAGAATCTCAACATACTTTTATTTCCTATTTGCATAGGCTTCTTTTTTTCTTTTTATTTTTCTCTTTTGTTTTTTCTTTCCTATTTGCATAGGCTTCTTTCTTTTTTTATAAAGAGGATGCTTCATAAATTGCTCAGTATGGTTACGCTACAGGTTTCCACCATGATTAGGCGTGGCTTAGACCATCCGCCCAGACATTTCTCTAACACATATACGAACTCCATGAGCCTTACAAGCTCCCCTTTCATTTCGCACTGCTGGGATCCATAAGCAAAAGAACATGATATCAACTAAATAAAGTGCAATGTTGAAAGCGTTCCCCATGAAAGCATGGTTCTACTAATTCCCAACTTAAAAAATGCAAGCATATATGCAACATAGATGGGCACAATGGTTCAAGTTTATTAAGTGCACGAAAAGTAAAGTGTGCCATCTAGTTCGTGAGAGTCACTAATTTTCACATAACAAGTTTGATTCGGAAGGTAGATAAAAACATGAATATACTTGGAATAGCAAATGCTAATAGGTAGGTATGGTGGACTCTTTGGAATAACTTGGTTTTATTTGGAGTTGTATGCATGAGTGGAACTCATACTTGGTGTGGAGGCTAGCAAAAGAATAGGAGCGACCAACTAAGAGAGCAATAATGGCCACAATCATGCAAAGCGACAAAACATTATTAATTAAAGCATAAAGTGATATTACAAGTCAAAAACTAAATGATCATAGAGGATATGGTGACTTGGTATAGTCTTAACATGGTGTGAGCATGCGCCAAGTCAACCCAAATAAAGCATTAAAGGAGAATACCACAATATTATGCTTTAATATGCTAAAACAACGCATGATTCTTTCAAGGCACATTAAGCAATCTCAATTGTTTGTAACAAGTCATGCTACAACAAATAATCACTAAGCACAAAGCCAAAACAATATCAAGCATGACATGACAAAGCCTAGGCTACAGTCAAAAAGAAACTCCTTTTATACCACTTATAAGCATGAACTTTCCTACTCTTTTCCAATCCAAACCAACTTATTTGAAAACTAATGTATGAATACGGGAGTCCAACCAATTTATTCAAGCAAACTAAGAAAACAAAAACTAAGAACGAAAATGAAGACGCTCCAAGAACAACACAACTGTGCATGAATAATAAAAATGAAGTGTTTGGAAGAAAACCTGAGATTTTATTGATGAAACAATAATAGGTTAGTTCCAGAAAATGTGTAAAATACTCCAAAGTGTGGAAAAAACATAAGAAAGTAGATATAAAACAAGCATGGAACATCAAAAATTATAGATACGTTTTCAACGTATCACATTGTAACCTGGTTGGTTTTACCAAGGGTTGGATTAGCAATGTGGTCAGCTACTCATGTCATTGTTTTGTTCATGTGATGAGGTCGTCAGGGAGGCACATCCCCCGAGTGCATAAATAGAAATGGAAGTAAATGAAAACTATATACAAAGTTGGAGGCACTTAGCTTTATTTATTTATAGAATATCGGGAGATACAATGTTTGACTAAGTAGTCTGGCTGAGTAGCCTTATTGTAAAGTAAAAACATCTAAGGGTAGAAAGTCATAGCTGCGTGATGTTCTAGGGGTTGGAGTATGCGAATCCACTCTCTACATCCTTCAGGCGATAGGCGCCACCTGGGATTACTTTGGTAATCACATAGGGTCCCTCCCAGGGGGACTCGAGCTTGAGGTGTCCTTTCTGCTTCATTCGCAGGACGAGGTCTCCTTCAACGAAGGACCTTGGGCACAGCCGTCGGCTGTGGTAGTTGTGGAGGCTCTGCTGGTAGATCATTGATCGTTCTACCGCGATCTCGCGTGCTTCATCGAGGAGGTCAACAGAGTCTTCGAGTGAGGCCGTAGATTCAGCCTTGCTACACGCGACGACCCTAGGGGCCTTGTAGCGCACTTCTGCAGGTAGTACTACCTCGACGCCATGCACCATGAAGAACAGGTTGTACCCTGTGGCGCTGTTTGGTGTTGTGCGCAGGCTCCATAGCAATGATGGTAGCTCCTCAGACCAACACCCAGCTGCTCGCTCGAGTGGTCGGAGGAGTCTTTTCTTCATGCCGTTGCAGACGAGGCCGTTGGCCTTCTCGATTGGACCGTTGGTTTGGGGATGTGCTACCGAAGCGTAGCTGATGTTGATTCCCAGGTTTTCGCAGAAATCCTGGAACTCTTTAGAAGTGAAGTTCGTCCCGTTGTCGGTGATAATGCTGTGTGGCACCCATCTGGTTCGTCACCGGCATGGCCTCGATCCACTTGGTGAACTTGTTGGCTGCGACGAGGAGGAAGGTGTATCCTCCAAGTGATGACTTTTGTAGCTTGCCAACCCTGTCGAGTCCCCATTGTGCGAAGGGCCAAGCCATTGGTATTGGCCTGAGTTCCACGCCTATTGCGTGCAACTTTTCTGCGAATCTTTGGCAAGCATTGCACCTTTGGACCATGTCCTTGGCATCACACATTGTAGTTGGCCAGTAGAAACCAGCTCGTAGAGCCTTGGCGACGAGGGCGCGAATCCCGGCATGATGACCGCATCGTTGAAGGACTCCTGTAATGTTGCGTTTGTACAGATCGCCGTTAATAATGGTGAAAGCTTTTGAGCATCACGCAATGTGTCGCGTGATACGTTGCTAATGTATCCATAATTTTTGATGTTCCATGCTTGGATTTTATCTACTTTCTTATGTTTTGTTCCAACTTTGGAGTATTTTTGTACACTTTCTTGGACTAACCTATTAACAAGATGCCACAGTGCCAGCTGCCTGTTTTCTGCTGTTTTTGGTTCCAGGAAGTTAGAAAATGAATATTCTCGGAATTCGACTGGACAAAAGCCAAAGTCAGTTTTTCACCGAGGGGGACACGGAGCCAGAATATGAGACAGAGAGGGGTCAGGGGGCCGCCACACCACCTGGCCGTGCAGCCAAGCTTGGCCCACGCCAGGGGGTGGTCTGGCCGCCTAGGCACCCCCTCGGCCTCCCCTTCCGACTATAAGATGCCTTCGATACAGAACCCCTAAGGACCCGACCAAAATTCCACGAAAGAGTCTGTAGCCGCTGTCATCTCCATCCCTAGATCGGGAGGGATCTGAAGCTCTTCCCCGCACCCTGCCAGAGAGGGGAATTCACCCTGGAGGCCTTCTTCATCATCATGCAAGCCTCCGGTGTGATGCGTGAGTAGTTCATCCTTGGACTACGGGTCCATGTAGTAGCTAGATGGTTGGTTCTTCTCCTTTGTGCTATCATGTTTAGATCTTGTGAGCTTCATTCATGATCAAGATCATTTATTTGTAATCCTACATGTTGTGTTTGGGGGGATCCGATGGTTATTGAGATGCTATTTTAGATTGATTATTGATTCTATCATGTCTTTGTTATTTGTGATCTTGCATGCTTTCCGTTGTTAGTAGCTATCTTGGCCAAGTAGATGGTAGCAACTCCAAGAGTTAGTATTTATGCTCGATAGTGGGTTCATGCCTATAGTAATCTAGGGAAGTGACAGGAATCTCTAAGGTACTAGATATGCTATTGCTACTAGGGAGAAAACAACAATCCTTTGTTTATAGAACAATCGTATTGTTTACTTTACACGCAATGCGTAATACAATTATCTGTTGCTTGCAACTTAATACTGGAGGGGGTTCGGATGATAACCTAAAGGTGGATTATTAGTCATAGATGTAGTTGGATTACGGTCTATGTATAATGTTGTAATTCCCAATCAAATCTCAAAAGAGTCAAGATGATTAGTATATGCATGTATGCTTTCTCGATCTTTGTCAATTGCCCTATTGTAATTTGTTCACCCAACATGTTATCTATCTTAAGGAGAGCCACCACTAGTGTACTATGGACACCGGTCCTTTCTTTTACAATCAATCTACAGCTGTTTACTGTTTTCTGTTTACTTTCTGCAAGCTTCTACTTTCTTCCACTCGATACGTTTAATCCTTTGTTTTCAGCAAAACCGGTAAGATTGAGAACCTCATCGCAAGTTGGGGGCAAAGTTCTGTGGTTGTGTTGTGCATGTCTCCACGTCGCTGCTGGCACCGGTAGTGTGCCCTGCCAAAGTCCAGCTAGCAACACCTTGGAGGTGTTTCCTTCCTCCTACTGATTTGATAAACCTTGGTTTCATAACTGAGGGAAAACTTGCTGCTGTGCTCATCATACCTTCCTCTTGGGGCTATATAATTTGGCCATCAAGCATATTTTCTGGTGCCGTTGCCGGGGAGTCAAGGACATCTTCACAAGGGGAGTCCCTCATAACCAATCTCTTTACTTTGTTGTTTTTGTTTTGCTTAGTTTATTTTCTGTTTTGTTTACTTGTTTCTTTATCAAAAACAATAAAAATAGTTTTACTAGTTTGCTTTCTTTATTAAAAACACAAAAAATGACTACTCTTGAAAACACTAAGTTGTGTGACTTCACTAGCAACAACAACAATGATTTCATGTGCACACCTATTGCTCCTCCTGTTCCTAAAGCTACTTTCTTTGAAATAAAACCTTCTTTACTCAATCTTGTTACGAGGGAACAATTTTCTGGTATTGGTAATGAAGAAGATGCTGCTCATCTAAATAACTTTTTTGAACTTTGTGAGATGCAAAAGCATAAGGATATAGATTGAGATATTATTAAGCTTAAATTGTTTCCTTTCTCTTTGAGAGGAAAAGCTAAAGAATGATTGAATTCCTTAACTAGGAATAGTATTGATTCTTGGACTAAATGCAAAGATGCTTTCATTGGAAAATACTATCCTCCTGCTAAGATTATATCTATGAGAAGTGAAATAATGAAGTTTAAACAATTTGATAATGAACATGTTTCTCAAGCTTGGGAAAGAATGAAATCTTTGGTAAAGAATTGTCCAACTCATGGACTGACTGCTTGGATGATTATCCAAACCTTTTAAGAAGGATTGAACTATTCTTCAAGAAATCTATTAGACTCTGCTGCTGGAGGTACCTTTATGACCATTACTTTGGGTGCTGCAACGAAGCTTCTGGATAATATGATGGTTAATTTTTCTGAATGGCACACCAAGAGAGCTCCACAAGGTAAGAAGGTAAATTCTATTGAAGAAACCTCCTCCTTGCCTGATAAAATTGATGTTATTATGTCTATGCTTATTAATGGGAAAGCTCATATTGATCCAAATCATGTTCCCTTAGCCTCTTTGGTTGCTCAAGAAGAGCAAGTTGATGTGAACTTTATCAGAAATAACAGTTTTAGCAACAGTGCCTACAGGAATAATTTTGGTAAAAATAACTATAGGCCATATCCTCCCAACAATGGTAATGCTTATGGAAATTCCTACAACAATAATAGGAGTGCTCCCTCTGAACTTGAAGTTATGCTTAAAGAATTTATTAATAAACTAACTGCTTTCAATAAAACTATTGAGGAAAAACTATCTAATGCTAAAAGAAATATAGCATCATTGGCTAAAGCACAATCTTATTTGAACAAAATGACTGCTAAATCTGAAACTAATGAGAATCCCTTTGCTGCTACTAATGCCATACAAGTTAGAATTGATGAAAATGTTAGACTATTAGCTGAATTGCATGCTAAGTGGGAAAGAGAAGATGAAATTGCTGGAAACATTAGTGTTTCTACTATCACTACCACTAGTGTTGAAGCTAGTAATAACTCTACTACTTTAGATGATAATTATGATTTTGATATTGATGGTTGCAACATCTCCGAAGTTATTAAGTTCCTACAAAAGCTTGCTAAAAGTACTAATGCTAGTGCTATGCATATGGCCTTTACAAAACACATTACTGATGCTCTCATAAAAATTGAAGAAGAAAAGATGAAACATAAAGCTTCTATTCCAATAAAACAAGAAGATGGTTGGGAACCCATCATTAATATGAAAGTGAATGATTTTGATTTCAAATCTTTATGTGATCTTGATAGTAGTGTTTCTATTATGCCTAGAAAGATTTATGATATGCTTGATTTGCCACCACTTGAAGATTGTTATTTGAATGTTCCACTTGATGATAATGCTAAAAAGAAACTCATGGGGAGTCTTAATGATGTTCTTATCATGGTTAAAAATGCCTATGTCCCCGTTGATTTCTATGTTTTGGATGTTGAATGCAATGCTTCTTGTCCTATTACTTTGGGAAGACCTTTTCTTAGAACTATTGGTGCAATTATTGATATGAAAGAAGGCACCATTAAATATCAACTCCCACTCAAGAAAGGTATAGAACACTTCCCTAAAAAGAGAGAGAAGATCTATTTTGTTTCTCCTATGAAAACAAAATTTGCTCTTAATGCTTCTTCATTTGAGAACACTTGATTCCTTTCTTTCTTCTTATGCCTAACTTAAAGGCGTTAAACAAAAGTACTTATTGGGAGATAACCCAAAAGTTTTAGATGAGTCTTGGAAGTTATTACTTCTGTAATAACCGCTCCTTATTCTTTTTATTTGCTTTTTGTGCCAAGCGTAACCTCTAATGAGAGAGAAGTAATGCTTGGGAAAGTTGCTGTCCCGAAACAGATTTCCATTCTTCACCGTAAAAATTCATGTAAAATCTCTGTACGTCTTTTTGAGGCGTGAATTTTTGTGCTTCTGCCCCAGGTTGTTATCTAACTTTCGTTAGTTCAACACTTTTTGATTTGAGCAACATAAGATCTTCGAAAAAATTAGTCTTTACCTGCTGGTCTGTTTTGATAGATTTCTGCCATTATTTGCATTTGCTTCTTGTTCGTTCCTTTTTTAGTTCTTTTGGGGAATTGAGCTTTTTGATGGAAGTGCTACAGTATCTTGTGTTTTAATGGAAGTTTTATTGGTGTTGAAACTGAACCAAAAGACTTATTATATTGAGTGCACTAATGTTGCTAATAAAGATTGTGTGAAGTTTTGTATGAAGGAAAAATTTCAGGTGTATGGAAGGAATGAGTAATGAGATGAAGAATGGACTAAAGCTCAAACTTGGGGATGCCACGTGTGTCACCCCAAGAAATATCCAAGAAGTACAAGCGTCAAAGCTTGGGGATTCCCAAGGCATCCCCTTCTTCACGAAAAAGCTAGAAAAGGGGCGCCCTTCGTGGAGTACGTCTAACATCTCATCCCGTTTCAGCACGTGGCAGCCTCCTATGGTGCATCGTGAGTTTCCGTGCCCTCTTCCTTGATCGCCACGTGTCAACCATAGAGGGCGGCGTTGGGCTTTTCTCTTTTTCTTTTGTAGATCCGAGTACGAAAAATGAAATATCTTTCGAACCAACAGTCCAAATCACGATCCATTTTCGCGTTTGTCTTAGTCGCATCGAGATCTTCAAAACTAGATCCCATATTGATATGTTTCGATGAATTTTTTTTGAACTTCCTTTCATACCTTGATCGCACTGCCTTTTTGGTCGTTGTATACGGGGCGGTGTCCAGGCAATGTATTGCCCGTGCACTACCTTTTTGTACCATCTTGCACTGCCTTTGGTCGCAGTGCACGGTGTGGTTCCCTGGCAGTGCACCATCCATGTACTGCCTTCCTGTACTGCATTGTACTACCTTCGGTTGCAGTGCATGACCCGATTCCCTAGCAGTGCACGGCCCATGCACTGCCTTCTTGTACTGCATTGCACTGCCTTCGGTCGCAGTGCACGATGTGGTTCCTTGGCAGTGCACCGTCCATGTACTGCCTTCCTGTACTGCATTGTACTGCCTTCGGTTGCAGTGCACGACGTGATTCCCTGGAAGTGCACTGCCCATGCACTGCCTTCGGTCGCAGTGCATGATGCGCTCCCCTGGCAGTGCACCGCCCATGCACTGCCTTCTTGTGCTGCATTGCACTGCCTTCGGTCGCAGTGCACGACGCGATTCCCTGGCGGTGCACCGCCCATGCACTGCCTTCTTGTGCTAGATTGCACTGACTTCGGTCGCAGTGCATGATGCGATTCCCTGGCAGTGCACCACTCATGCACTACCTTCTTGTGCTGCATTGCACTGCCTTCGGTCGCAGTGCACGATGCGATTCCCTGGCAGTGCACCGCCCATGCACTGCCTTCTTGCGCTGCATTGCACTGCCTTCGGTCACAGTGCATGACACGGTTCCTTGGCAGTGCATCGCCTTCCTGTACTGCATTGCACTGCCTGCATTTGTGGTATACTATGTGGTTTCCAGGCGCACTGTATTTTTACACTACACCGCACGGTACACTGCCTTTTTTTACTCCCTTGGACTACTTCTTTCCGGTGAACTTTTTTCTAGAGCTGTGTAGTTTGTAGTACATCGAGAGAAGCTGGCTCGATTAGGCAAGCTAAGCATGAGTGATCAGCCACGTTCTTTATTTCCCCGCATGCAAACAAACTAGCTACATCCGGCTGCGCACGTGCGCGAGACAGTCCCAAAAATCCGGTCGTCCCGGCTGCCCCCGCCCAAGCTCTACTGTGCTGCCATGTGGTGAGCAGGCAGAGACGATCTACCCAGGCGCCCTTGCTCAAGCACGCGCGCACGGTAGTCGCGCTCCCTTCTTCATCAATAAAAATCCCAGGTTTCTTCCAAACACTTCATTTTTATTGTTTCATGCACAGTTGTGTTGTTCTTGGAGCGTCTTTTTTTTGTTTTGTTTTGTTTTTCGTTTTCTTAGTTTGCTTGAATAAATTGGTTGGACACCCTCATTCATACATTAGTTTTCAAATAAGTTGGTTTGTATTGGAAGAGAGTAGGAAAGTTCATGCTTAAGTGGTATAAAAGGAGTTTATTTTTGACTGTGGCCTAGACTTTGTCATGTCATGCTTGATATTGTTTTGGCTTTATGCTTAGTGATTATTGCTGTAGCATGACTTGTTACAAATAATTGAGATTGCTTAATGTGCCTTGAAAGAATCATGCGTTGTTATAGCATATTAAAGCATAGTATTGTGGTATTCTCCTTTAATGCTTTATTTGGGTTGACTTGGCACATGCTCACACCATGTTATGACTATACCAAGTCACCATAGCCTTATGATCCTTTAGTTTTTGACTTGTAATATCACTTTATTCTTTAATCAATGATGTTTTGTCGCTCTGCATGATTATGGCCATTATTGCTCTCTTAGTTCGTCGCTCCCAGTATTTTGCTAGCCTCCGTAATCAAGTATGAGTCCCACTCATGCATCCAACTCCTAAAACCAAGTTATTCCAAAGAGTCCACCATATCTACCTATTAGCAATTGATATTCCAAGTATATTCATGTTTTTATCTACCTTCCGAATTAAACTTGTTATATGAAAATTAGTGATTTTCACGAACTTGATGGCACACTTTACTTTCTTCCAATTAATAAACTTGACCCATTGTGTCCATCTTTGTTGTGTATATGCTTGCGCTTTATAAGTTGAAATTAGCAGAACCATGTATCATGGGGAACGCTTTCAACATTGCACTTGTACTTTGTACCCCGTTGATATCATGTTCTTTTGCTTATGGATCCCGGCGGTGTGAAATAAAAGTGGAACTTGTAAGATCATGGAGTTTGTATGTGTGTTAGAGAAACGCCTGAGCCACTAGCCTAAGCCATGCCTAATCATGGTGGAAACTTGCAGAATAAACATAATGAGCACTCTATGAAGCATCCTCAATAAAAACCTATGCAAATAGCAAATAAAAAGATCACTGAGATGCTCATTGTCTGCTTGCCTTGTCATTTTGATTATGGGATAGCTCCTGTATCATGTGCAAGGGGTACCCCGTTGGCGGTTCTTTATGATACATATGTACTTACAATGACAAGAGCTTATTTGTGACTAAAGTTGAGTAGCATGAGGTTTGGTCTTCGTAAGTAAGGGGCATGAGATTTCGTCTTATAACTTGTCAAGCATATCCTGTTAGTTGTGTCACTTTAACCTTAATCACTTAAAGATTCTTGTGATAGGGAAAATGAGAGCTAAAAGCTAACAAGTACCATAGTTTTTGGAAGCTCTTTATGAAACTTGAATCTCTACTTCCTTCTATGAAGGCCTTTCTTTTACCTTTATGTTGAGTCTCCACCTTCTACCTTTATGCACCTACTTTGAGAGCATAGTGGCCATTCTTAGATATATGTGCATTGTCTCAAGACTTGTTGATTGATGCATAACTTGATATTGCTTGTTCTTAAACTACTTGTATCTAGTCACTCTTATGAACTTTGAAGGTGTCCTATGCATTTATGTTTGCTACTCTATGAGGGACAAGCTTTATGCCATTATCCTATGTTTTATTTATGTGAAACAAACAAACGTCTTGCAAAGCATTGTTATTCATGAATATTTTGTTTGTGCCTTTTCATGTTGCAACATAGTTGCTATGTTTCATTGCTAGAACTTTATCTTTCATGCTATGTTGAAGTACTATGATCCCAACTTTCAATGTTTTACAAATACTTTGATCAAGTTTATGATGGTGCATGTCACCTAAAAAATTATTCTTTCTTTTTATCACTTACCTACTCGAGGACGAGCAGTAGTTAAGCTTGGGGATGTTGATATGTTGCTAACGTATCCATAATTTTTGATGTTCCATGCTTGGTTTTTATCTACTTTCTTATGTTTTGTTCAAACTTTGGAGTATTTTCATACACTTTCTTCGACTAACCTATTAACAAGATGCCACAGTGTCAGCTGCCTGTTTTCTGCAGTTTTTGGTTCCAGGAAGTCTGAAAATGAATATTCTCAGAATTGGATGGGACAAAAGCTAAAGTCAGTTTTTCACCGAGGGGGACACGGAGCCAGAATACGAAACGAAGAGGGGCCAGGGGACGTTCACACCACCTGGCCACACAACCAATCCTGGCTCGCGCCAGGGGGTGGTCTGGCCGCCCAGGCATCCCCTCAGCCTCCCCTTCCGAGTATAAGATGCCTCCGATACAGAAACCCTAAGGACCCGATCAAATTTCCACGAAATAGTGTGTAGACGCCATCATCTCCATCCCTAGACCAGGAGGGATCGGAAGCTCTTCCCGGCACCCTACCAGAGAGAGGAATTCACCCTGGAGGCCTTCTTCATCATCATGCAAGCCTATGGTGTGCTGCGTGAGTAGTTCATCCTTGGACTACGGGTCCATGTAGTAGCTAGATGGCTGGTTCTTCTCCTTTGTGCTATCATGTTTAGATCTTGTGAGCTTCGTTCATGATCAAGATCATTTATTTGTAATCCTACATGTTGTGTTTGAGTGGATCCGATTGATATTGAGATGCTATTTCAGATTTGTTATTGATTCTATCATGTTTTTGTTATTTGTGATCTTGCATGATTTCCGTTGTTAGTAGATGTCTTGGCCAAGTAGATGCTAGCAACTCCAAGAGTTAGTATTTATGCTCGATAGGAGGTTCATGCCTCTAGTAATCTGGGGAAGTGACCGAAATCTCTAAGGTACTAGATGTGCTGTTGCTACTAGGGAGAAAATAACAATCCTTTGTTCATAGAACAATCGTATTGTTTACTTTACACGCAATGCTTAATGCAATTATCTGTTGCTTGCAACTTAATACTGGAGGGGGTTCAGATGATAACCTGAAGGTGGATTATTAGTCATAGATGCAGTTGGATTACGGTCTATGTATAATGCTGTAATGCCTAATCATCTCAAAGGAGTCAAGATGATTAGTATATGCATGTATGCTTTCTCAATGTTTGTCAGTTGCCCCGCTGTAATTTGTTCACCCAACATGTTATCTATCTTATGGAGAGCCACCACTAGTGAACTATGGACCCCGGTCGTTTATTTTACAATAAATATACAACTATTTTCTGTTTTCTGTTTACTTTCTGCAAGCTTCTACTTTCTTCCACTCGATACGTTTAATCCTTTGTTTTCAGCAAAACCGGTGAGATTGACAACCTCATCGCAAGTTGGGGGCAAAGTTCTGTGGTTGTGTTGTGCAGGTCTCCACATTGCTGCTGGCACCGGTAGTGCTCCCTGCCAAAGTCCAGCTAGCAACACCTTGGAGGTGTCTCCTTGATCCTACTGGTTCGATAATCCTTGGTTTCATAACTGAGGGAATACTTGTTGCTGTGGTCATCATACCTTCCTCTTGGGGTTCCCCAACTAGCTCGATATAATTTGGGCCATCATCACGCGTCTGTCGGGTCATCTGGCAGCCTTTTGTTGAGCAGGTATGTGTTGTACGGCTGTTTTCCAGGATGGCTCAATGAGCATGACTTCCATGGGGCCTTCGAGTTCGTGTCCCTGTTCCGTATTGCTGGGACCTTCGAGTTCTTCGGGTGGCACATCCCCCGAGTCCTTTGAAGTGCTGGCTGGTCCTTCAGGAGCCTTTGGCTTGATGGAGCTTTTGCACATATGCTCCAGGAATACATTGGGTGGCACCGAAGCACAAGTGGACCCTATGTTAGCGAGCATGTCGGCCTCCTCATTGCTTTCGCGGCCTACGTGTCGTAGTTCGCAGACGTCGAAGTCTCCTTTAAGTGTGTTGTAGAGGTTGCGGTAGGCGATCATGTTGTCACTCAGAGCATCACATTGGTTCATGGTTTGGTCTACCACGAGTTTGGAGTCGCCATAGATGACGAGACGTGTTGTTCCGTAGGCTTTGGCCATCCACATTCCATGGAGCAGGGCTTCGTATTTTGCTTTGTTCTTGGAGGCGCAGAGCTGCATTCACAGAACTATCTCATCTTGTCACCATGCGGCGATGTCAGGATGACACCGACGCCAGCTCCTTCTCCATGTTCGGATCCATCAAAGTGCATTGTCCACAGGCAGGACATATCCGGCATGTCTGTAAGCTGGTTCTCCATCCAGTGAATGAGGAATTTAGGGAGAACTTGTGACTTGATTTCCACTTGCTTCTCATATGTAATGTCTCGTGGAGACAGTTCGATTTCCCAAATAGCGACTCGTCCCATGGCATCGGGGTTGTTGAGGATGTAGTGGTGCGTGATTGATGACAGCAAGTGCACATGTCGTTTGTAGCTAGTTTCGAAATAAAGATATCGATCCCATAGGGAGCAGGAGTCTGAAGTCTAATAACTCTTGAAATAAATATTACAATAGAAATGCTAGATAAAGTTCTAAGTGACAAGATAAAATGCGAGTATTGTGTAAAAAGGTGTTTTTGGGTTTTGGTTGTAAGAACAGTGATAAAGTAAAGCAAAATAACTTAATATAGAAAGTAAGTGTCGCATATGTAAGAAATATTGGAACTACAGTAAGGAAAAAGCGTTCTTAGGGCGTAGCGGATACACCACTAGTATTGTAAAGATTTAAGATAAAGATTATCATCATGAACATTCTCAACTATGTATGTGTGGGAGGAACTCCGTATTTGGACGAATAGGCAGCAACCGCTGCTCACATCATCCTCATAACCACAACAATCAGCAATCGACATCAATCGAATTACTGCACTATTAAGGGACGTAATCCCGTAGGACGTATCCCATGGCATGAATAGTGTTCCGTGAGTTTCCTCGGTTTCCCAAGTTGATACGTAAGGGGTGCCAACAGCTTTATAGTCACTGTAAGTGCTAGCATTCCCCCGTCTACCAACAAGTAGTTCCCTCCATCAAGTCCCCAAAAGAGGCAAATATTGAGAGGTCGACTTCTCTCAACATCAAGATGTAGAAAATCTAACACATGGTCACATCGATGAATATCATAATAGACTTTATCTTATTTCAATCTCATACTAGGGTTTCTCCATCTCCCCAAGAACTAATGATCAACTCGGACATGGAGGCAATCAACATCATGGCAATGGTAATGGAAACAATCATAAATGAATAGTACTTGTATAAATCCACAACGAGTATAGGAATTACAACAAGATCTAGAAAAGATGTAGATGGGATGGATGGAGTTGGTGGTGGTGTAGTGGTGGATGATGAAGATCAATGCCTTAGCCTCCCGGATCTACGCAGGGCGAAGATGGATCCCTTGTGGACGAGTTCCCCTCCAGATGCCTTCCGGAGGTGAGTTTTCTGCGATTCCTCGGTGTTATGTATGTCATTTCCTCAAACCAATTGGATGAGGTGAAATTATTTGACGAGGCGGAGGTGGCGCCAACTATATGGCCGAAGCTATACGGCCAGAAAATTGCTCCGGTAGTATAGTTGGTCATTGGACTCTCTGCCTCCCTTGTTCGCTTTTGGTTTTCTTGTGGTATTATTAATATATTTCCCAAATAAGCGATTTACGTTGTTTTTAACTCCTTTTCTCCATAGTACAACTGCTCCAATAATTGTATCCATTGGATCCATCATCTGTCCTGATCCTGGTGAAAACAGACATAAAATGTGCGCGCGAGCGCCGTAAAATACCAAGATCCTACATCTACAATGCAAAATAATAATGTGAAACATGATGCAAATATGCACTCATCAGTCATTCACCACGACGATGGGGTGTTCCTAGAAGTAATGGCATAGTCACCGTGCTACCATAAAGATGCTGTGAGCCAACTTCTGGTAGTGTGAATACCACTGTTTTGTTGGCGGAAGGACCTCACTGTGGTAGTAGACTAGGTGGTGCACCCCATGGACCTTGTTGTCTTCGGCTCGTTCTACCACCAGCACAACACTGACCACCTGGTTGGTGGCAGAGATGTATAGTAACATGGGTTCTTTCT
Source organism: Avena eriantha (assembly GCA_910589775.1). Taxonomy (NCBI): domain Eukaryota; kingdom Viridiplantae; phylum Streptophyta; class Magnoliopsida; order Poales; family Poaceae; genus Avena; species Avena eriantha. The sequence goes on along the minus strand of OU342744.1, from coordinate 258,542,017 downwards.
CCCTGGGCATCACCAGCATGGGAAAGGTGGAGAGTAAGCGCTTGAGATCTTCGAATGCCTCTTGTGCTTCGTCCGTCCACTCGATCTTCTTAGCTTTGCGGATGAGCTGATAGAACGGTAGCGCCTTTCGCCCATTCGACTAATGAATCGACTAAGCGCCGCTATTCGCCCAGCCAGCTACTGGACGCCTTTGATGTTCTTTGGCTTCTCCATGGCAAGTATGGCCTTTATCTTTTTTGGGTTGGCCTCGATTCTCCTGGAGGATATGAGGTACCCGAGAAGTTGCCCATATGGCATGCCGAAGGCGCATTTCTCCAGATTCAGCTTGATCCGGTAGCAATCAAGGTTATAGAAGGTCTCGCGGAGATTGTCGAGTAATGTGGCTTCCTTCTTGGTTTTGACGACGATGTCGTTGACATAAGCTTGGATGTTCCGATCAAGTTGGTTTTTGAGGCAAGCTTGCATACACCGTTGATAGGTGGCCCCTATGTTCTTCAGCCCGAAGGGCATTGTTGTGTCATAGTAGATGCTAAAGGGCGTGATGAAGGCCGTATTTTCCTGGTCCTCTTCCTTCATTCGAATCTGATGGTAGCCAGAGTAGGCGTCGAGGAAGTAGAGACGTTCGCATCCCGCGGTGGAGTCGATTATCTGATCAATCCATGGCAATGGGAAGTGGTCCTTCGGGCAATGCTTGTTGAGGCAGGTGAAGTGTTGGGTTCGCAGCATAGAAAACAAAAAATTCCTATGATGGGAACTATTATACGCCTAGATACAAGCAACGGGTGGATATATATCCATAGAGAACATACCCTCGAATACCGACAAAGTGAAACGGGGTTGAACTCGTGGATGATGTAGTCAAATTCTTGCCGATCTCAAGATCGAGAAGATGTCCAACGCCGCAACTCAACAGCGCATCCATGATCACACACACGTTCAGGCCAGCGAACAACCTCCACCTCCTCGTTCCACCGATGCAGCGGAAGCAGCAACTCCTTCCAGACAAAATGCCACCAGGAACATGTATCTCGCTAATCCGAGACCATGGGGGAATAATTCTAGAGGGGGAGAGAGACCCTTCACAAGGAGGTGTGAGTGAGAAGGAGGGAGAGGGGGGCCTTTTATAGGAGAGGGGGCAACCCCCTGCCCATGGCCGACGCCCATGGGGGGAGCCCCCACCTCTTCCTCATTTATGTGGTTCAAGCTCCACTCACATAAATTTGGCCCTCCATTTTCTCCACTCAAAATCCCACTCAAAATGCATTAAATTTCCACCAAATTTAAAACAACTCTCATTTAATAAAAATATTTTATTTATTTTATTCAGAATTTTGTTAATTAATTTAATTAACAAACATTCACATAAAACCCCCTGCAACATTTCAATATCACATGCATAACCAATTTTAGCAATTTCACCCAAATTTTTTTGGTGCCTTTTGAAATAATTCCAGTGCTTTGCAATTCTTTCGTCTAGAACATATTTGCTCCAAATGGTATTAGTATCCCTTAAGTATGTCACCCTACGGTTTGCGTAAAATGCAAACATGATCGAGACCCCTCTCAGATCAATAATTAGAAGCGGGACCTGGAGATCCATACTAACTCCCACACATTCAACGATGACTTATGTGATCGTGAGAACATTTAACAATAGTAACTAAATCCCTTTGTCTCGTGATATATTACATGTCTGAGATTCGATCATTGGTATATCTATACCTAGTTTGATCTCATTGCCGATATGCACTCTTTTCTCGTTCCCGTGATATAACATTCAAGTGATCACATCACTTGCTTGCAAGCTATCTTAATGTGATATCACCGACAGGGCCTAGAGTATATCTATCCATCATCGGGATAGAAAAATCCACTCTTGATGCATGAGCCTCTACATAACACTTTCGTAGCACTGAACCCACCTTTATAGCCACCCTGCCATGGTGTGGTGTTTAATGTTATAAGGATACTATTCTAGTGTTAGTGATTGACATGATCTCATGGTCTAAGGATTATGATTACTTCATATGATGTTATAGCAATATAAACATAATTACTTTGATCGTAATGCTTTTTTAGATAATAGGCACCACATGCCCCGATTTAAATTAATAAAGCCAGGGTTCCACACAGGTTACAACCATGCTGCGGCATACAACTTTGCCAACATAGAAACAAGAGAGAGGGGGAGAGACAACACAAAATAGGCTTTGACTAAACAACATAAACAACACACGCACAACTCAGCATCACACCCGGCGATGAGCCCCTGCTTAGGAAGGACGCTGCTGCTGAGTTCTGGGAGACGGGATCAAATTAGCCGCGTGAAGGCACCTTAGCTCGCCCACCATCTCCAACCGACTTGAGGAGTCCTGCGCCGTTGCTGTTGGGGACCAGAGCTACATAAAGATCATCGTTTTAAAGATTATGTCAGCAGGTTGTTTAATAACTTTCGACTCGATAGACAGCTTATTCCTATTATGCCACATCGCCCAAGATTGGGTGAGGAACAAGACCCAGACTGCCCTGTGAATGGGCTTAGGTAGGCGATGAGTGCATATTTGCAGCATGTTTTACATTACTATTTTGCATTGTAGATGTAGGATCTTGTTATTTTATAGTGCTCGCGTGCATATTTTATTCTGTTTTCACCAGGATTAGGACAAATGATGGATCCAATAGATATAATTATTGAAGCAGTTGTACTTTGGAGAAAAGGAGTCAAAAACAACATAAATGACTTATTTGAGAAATATTAATAATACTAGAAGAAAACCAGAAGCGAACAAAGGAGGCAGAGAGCGCAATGACCAACTATACGGCGGGAGCATTTCTTCCTCCCGTATTGCTTCGGCCGTATAGTTGGCGCCGCCTCTGCCTCGTGAAATATTTTCACCCTGTGCAATTGGTTCGGGGAGACGCCATACAGAACACCCAGAAATCGCGAAAACCTCACCTCCAGAAGGCATCTGGAGGGGGAACTCATCTGCTAGGGATCCATCTTCACCCTGCACAGATCCGGGAGGCTAAGGCATCGATCTCCATCAACCACCACGGCATCAACACCATCTTCATCCATCCCATCTACATCTTGCCTAGATCTTGTTGTAATTCCTATACTCGTTGTGGATTTATACAAGTACTATTCACCTATGATTGTTTCCTTTACCATCGCCATGATGTTGATTGCCTCCATGTCTGAGTAGATCTTTAGTTCTTGGGGAGATGGGGAAACCCTAGCATATGACTGAGATGAGATAGAGATTATTATGTTATACATCATTATGTGTACGTGTTAATTGTCTTTATCTTGATATTAAGGAGAAGTGCACCTTCTTAATATTGGCCTCTTATGGGGACTCGATGGAGGGGATTACTTGTTAGTAGACGGAGAGATGATAGAGTTTACTGTGAATATAAAGATGTTGTCATTCTTTACGTACTAACTTGGGGAACCAAGGAGAACTCATGAAGCTATGTCCATGCCACGGGAGAAATCCCTTAATAGCGCGGTAATGCGATGGTTGACGGTTACTGACTTCTGTGGTTATGAGGACGATGTGTGCAGTGGTTGCTGGCAAATCTTCCATATATGGAGCTCCTCCCACATACATACGCACTATGAGAATATTCGTTATAATACTCTCAACTATTTAGTCTAAATTGCTAGCGGTGTATCCACTACTCCCTGAGAATGCATTTTCCGTATTTTAGTTCCAAAGTTCTATTACACACGTGATTCTTACTTTCTGCATCAAGTTTTGCTTTACTTTAAATTACCTTGTTCAACCAAAAACCCCAAAACAACTCTACTTATCTTGCTTGAAGTTATTTCTTAAGTATTTCACTTAGTTATAGTTAAAAGCATTTTAGTATTTCACCTACTGCTCCATGTGGGATCGATATCTTTATTTTGAAAGTAGCTACAAACGATCTGTACACTTGCAGTCATCAAGCTATTTTCTACCGCCGTTGTCGGGGAGCTTAGCGCTATAAGTCACTTTACTTTTAGTTATTTACTTTCATTGTACTAATTTTTACTTGAGTTGTGGGACCACAACAATGGATAATACTCAGCATTTAAACCAACTTGAGGCAGTAAGGAAAATGGGTTTGCCCATGGATGCTTTTATAGCTATGAAAAAAAGCATAAATCCGGATGGAGTCGAGATCCATCCTTTATTATTCGAATTATTACACTCTAAGAAATTTGCAGGAACCAATGAATAAAGTCCATATGGACACTTACAATTCTTTGAAGATATTCCCATTTCCTTTATTTTTGACGACTATAACCTTGATATGGTTAAAATCCAGTTGTTTAGAAAAACTCTCTCTAATAATGTTTGCGACTGGTACAGATCTTTTTGTGTAGAAGCACCAAGGACTTGGAAGGAATTGACAACCAAGTTCCTATCAAAGCAAAGCTCATGGGATGAGAGGTATTATTATTAGTTTAAAAAATAATCCTAGTGAAGGATTATATGAAGGATATCTAAGGTATAAAAGTTACCTAGATAATTGCCCCATCATCGTTTGCCTGATTGGTTAATCACCCATACATTTTATGGAGGGCTAAATATTGAAAATAGGACGAATCTAGACACTGCTTCAAATGGCAGTTTTCTATCTTATACCTATGATAAGGCTTGGAATCTAATAATAAAAATGAAAGAAGCAACTGAAAATTCTAAAGATAAGGAAAATATTACAAATAGTTTTTCAGAATATGCTTGCATTAATGATTTCCTTGTAGATGAGAGGACAGATACAATGATTAAAACCCTCGGTAGTGATCCTTACTCAGTAAATAAAATTATTGAGAATTATGCAAGTACCTATAGAATGGGATCCTCGTAAACCTCTCGAAGAAAAGAAGCGTGCAAGAGCACTAATGGAAGATTTCTCCTCGATACCTATACAGGGAATCTTTGAAAAAAGACAAAGAGAGGAAGAACAAATGAAGAAGAGACTGAAGAAACCAGAAAGGAATTCTGAAGCTACAAATATAAATAATGTTATTATAAAAGACCTTGTGGAGGCACGAATAGTAGAGGATGAAGTGGTTATGTTAGACTGTGAAACTTCGGAAATCATCCAAGGTAAGGTTCGAGGTAATGAAACTTCTAAACCTATGACCCCTATATATTGTGGAGAAACTTTCTTATATGGAATTTGTGAACCAATTTCCACCATAAATATTATGCCGTCATCACTTTATCATGAACTTTGCTACAACTTAAATATTCTAGATGTTGAACTGGTAGACACTATTATTAAATTGTCTAATAAAACCAATATAAAAACGGAAGGGGTAATCAGAAATATCTATGTCTTTATTGGCTCACTCATGTACCCCCTTGATTTTCATATTGTTGATATGCCTCGAGATTCTTTTTACCCTATTCTTTTGGGCAGGCCTTTTTTTGCATCACCAAAGCTCGAGTGGATAATCAGAAGGAAACTATTTTGCTGAAGTTTGGAGAAGAGGAAATGACATTCCACTTCGCCAAACTAAAGAAGAGGCCATATGAAGTGGAGGACTTCAAGGAAGAAAAGACGATTGCCGAGTTAGCGGCAATTCATTTCAGCACTCCATAAGATGAATTAGAAAGGAGTTTGATTAATTGGGAAGAAGCACCAGATGATGAGAAGAAAGAATACATGGATGATTACCTTGATTTGATTCCGGAAGCACACAATCTACATGACTATGAAGAATTGGTAAGAACAGGAGATGAAGAACCTCCACCAATAGAATTGAAAAAACTTCCAGATAATATGAGGTATGAGTTTTTAGATAATGAAAATAAATGTCCCGTTATTATTAGCAAGAATCTATCAGAAAATGAAACAAATAAACTCATTTCAGTTTAGGTTAAGCATCGTGAAGCCTTTGGATATACATTGAGTGATATTAAAGGAATAGATTCATCTATCGTAACACATAAGATTACCATGCTTGATGATGTGAGCCAGTAGTAGATACGCAAAGAAGGCTTAATCCTAAGATGAAGGAGGTAGTAAGAAAAGAAGTTATACATTTACTTGATGCTGGCATAATATATCCTATTTCTGACAGTAAGTGGGTTAGCCCAGCTCATTGCATACCAAGACAAGGTGGTCTTGATGTTGCTCTGGATGAGGAAGGTGAGCTAGTTCCTGTGTGACCAATTGTAGGATATCGTATGTGCATTGATTTTAGGAAACTAAATCGTGAGACACAAAAGAATCATAAACCTATATCATTCATGGTTAAAATTCTAGAAAGACTTAGTAACAATTCTTATTTTTGTTTACTTGATGGTTATTCTGGATATTCCCAAATTTCCATACAGGCGGAAGATCAAGAGAAAACAACTTTTACTTGTCCTTATGGCACATATGCTTATAGATTAATTCCATTTGGCTTATGTAATGCAGTAGCAACTTTTCAAGAATGTGTTCTAAATATTTTTGATGATTTTTTTAGAAGACTATGGAAGTCCTAACAAACGATTTTGTCATTTGTGGAACAACTTTTGAAAGTTGTCTCTACAATCTGACTAGAGTTTTGCAGAGATGCAGGCAATCAAACTTGGTTTTGAATTGGGAGCAATGTCGTTTCATGGAAAGAGAAGGTAAAGTTTTCGGGCACTAGGTTTCAGAGAATGGAATAGAAATAGATAAAACTAATATAAATGATATAGAAAATCTCCCAATACCTTAGGACATTAAAAGCTTAAAAATGTTTCTGGGACATGCAGGGTTTTATAAGCGGTTTATAAAATATTTTGCTAAACTAGCTATACCCCTTACCAATCTTCTTGATAAAGAAATTCCATTCTATTTAGACCATGACTGCATTGTAGCTTTTGAGAACCTTAAACATAAACTAGTTTCAGCACCTATCATGCAACCTCCAAAGTGGGATGAACCTTAAGAAATTATGTGTGATGCTAGTGATTATGCTTTAGGGGCTGTGTTGGGATAGCGAGATGGAAAGAATTTGAATGTTATTTATTACGCTAGTAGACCTCTTAATAAGATTCAGAAACATTATGGTACTACAAAAAAAGAGCTTATAGCTATAATTTTTTCTTGTGGCAAATTTAGATCTTATAGAATTAATTCTTGATCTCAAAAAAATATAATTAATTCTAAGGTAATAATTCATACAGATCACCAAGCCCTGCATCACCTGCTTGTGAAAAAAGATGTTAAGCCCAGGTTGATTAGGTGGGTTTTATTACTACAAGAATATGATTTGCAAATAGTAGATTGGAGGGGTAAGGATAATACGGTAGAAGATCATCTCTCTAGGATGGAGGGAATAATTAATGACCCCATACCAACTAATGAATCATTTCCGAGAGAATATTTAGCAAAAGTAGAAATTGCTAATCCATGGTATGTAGATTATGCTAACTATCTAGCATTTTTTTACCTCCTAGTATGTCAAGAAATCAAAGAATGAAATTCTTCGATGATCTTAAATATTATTTTGGGATGATCCGTATCTATATCATCATGGACTTGACGGAATGATTCGGAAGTGTGTTCCTAATCACGAAATGAATGCGATATTGAAGGCTTGTTATGACGGTCCATATGGAGGGCATCATGCAGGTAAAAGGACTGCTGCAAAGGTACTTCAATCCGGATTCTATTGGCCCACCTTGCTCAAGGATGCACACATGTATGTGGAATATTGCGATGCTTGCCAAAGAAGAGGTAATATTGGTAGGAGACAAGAAATGGCAATGAGCTATTGTCTAATAATTGAACCCTTTGATGTATGGGGAATGGATTACATGGGGCCATTTACAGAGTAAAATGGTTATACTCATATTCTTGTTGCTGTTGACTATGTTACTGAGTGTGTTGAAGCTATCCCAACAAATCATGCAGATGCAGCTACCTCGGTGAAGATGATCAAGGATGTCATATTCCCCAGGTTTGGAGTTCCTAGATTTTTAATTACTGACGGTGGTTCTCATTTTATGAAAGGGAATTTTAGGAAAATCCCTAGCAAGTATGGAGTAACTCACCGTGTTGCTTCACCATATCATCCCCAAACAATTGGTCAAGTGGAACTCTCAAATAGAGAACTGAAGACCATACTCGAGAAGACGATAGACAAATCAAGGAAAGATTGGTCATACAAGTTAAATGACACTCTATGGGCATACCGTGCTGCATTTAAAAATCCAATGGGTATGACACCTTATAAGATGGTGTACGGTAAGGCATGCCATTTACTATTAGAACTAGAACACCAAGCTTTTTGGGCAATCAAGAATCTCAATTATGATCTCAAAGCAGCAGGGGAAAAGCATTTATTAGATATGCATGCTTTAGATGAGTTTATAAGTGAAGCCTATGAGAATTCTTGGTTGTTTAAGGAAAAATTTAAAAGATGGCATGATAGAAAAATAGAGAATAATTTTTTTAAAAGTGGAGACAAAGTGTTGCTCTATAATTCTCGTCTTAAGTTGTTTCTAGGAAAACTCAGGTCGAAGTGGGAAGGTCCATATGTATTTGAAGAAGCCTATTCGTCGGGAGCAGTGAAGCTCCAAGAAAAAACACCCTCTCTTGCATGGGTGGTAAATGGACAACGCTTGAAGCATTATCGGGTGAAAGATAAGTGCAATCACTATAGAGTTGATAAAGCGAAGATATATGAAGAACGACAATTACAAGCAGAATGGAGTCAAGACGGAATGAGCGGTACTACGGTCGAGCTATTGAACATAAAAGAGCACTTCATGGGAGGCAACCCATGTGAACTAAAGGTTGAGTAAGTTTCTAAATTTTTAGTTAACGTCTAGTTTGAATATTATTATTCCTGCTCTAGCAAAGAAGAAGGAAGATTGATGATGCCAAAATTGGTCGAAAGTCTAAGCTAACATTTCTTTGTCAAAACTCGATATTTCGTTAAGTTTCAAATTAGTAAAGAATACCTGGAGAAGTACAAATTTTTTGGTAGACATAGAAGATTTAATGACCAACTATATGGCGGGAATAAAAATTCCAGCCGTATAGTTGTTGCAACGTCAACACTTCCATCCACAAAAGGTACTGAGAGTTTAACGACCAACTATATGGCCGGAATTTCTATATGGCCGGAATTAAAAATTCCACCCATATAGTGCGGTCGTATAGTTGTCTACACCTTTGAAAAAATAATTTCTAGAATACTGAGAGTTTAATGACCAACTATACGGCCGAAATTAAAAATTCCGCTTGTATAGTTGCGGTCGTATAGTAACCAACCCAACTGCAAAAAATTATCGAGGAAACAGAGAGTTTAATGACGAACTATACAGCCGGAATTAAAAATTCCGCCCATATAGTTCCGGCCGTATAGTTAGGTTCCGCCGCAGATCTAATCTATGGTCGGTTCACAACTATATGGTGCGAGGTATACGGGGTACGCCCGTATAGTTGCTCGTTACGCAAGACGGCTAGGGTTTTTGAGCCCTCCTTTTAAAGCTGATCGCATCTAACCTTTTTCATTAAGTTTTCATAGAGCTACAGCCTCCAACCTCAAAAAATCCTCGCCATCCCTATACAAGCCCTCTAATAACATCCGTGCAGCAAAGCCATGCAGCCCTTCCATGTCAACCAGATCTGGAAGAAGAAAGATGAGAAGCCCGTGAAGAGGATCGACGAAGCAGAACCTAAAGGATCGTCATCATCATCTGGCTTGGAGATCAAGCCTTCTCCAAAATTGGGAGGACCTGTTCCCACAGAGGATGGAGATGATGAGACAAGGTGAGCAGGGAAGGAACAAGGATGATTAACTCCCCAATCCTTATTGTTAGAACATGGGATCATATTATAAACCTCCTCTTGGTCCATCACCTCTTAAACCTAAGAAGGTGCGGAAATATGAGATTCATGATAAGATCTGTGAGTTAGAAAAGGCTTCTAAAACATGCGTTGAAACAAATGGAGAAGGGATTGACTCCTACTGGATCATGAGCAAAGACCTTGAAAAGAAGGTCGATGCAATCGATGGTAGAGTTGGTTTCTTAATTAAAACTGCCTTTGAGTTAACATATGAGAAGAAATTTCTCAAGAGGAAAATGTTGAAGCTCCAATACGACATGGCCAAGCTAAGCATAAGCTTTGAAAGCATAGTTAAACCAGGCAATGTAAAGGAAGAAGGCGACGCTCCATCTATCCAAGAGGAGGAATAGGTACCCACAAGGAGTTAATTGATCCCGCGTAGCTTGATTCGAAGCTTGGAGAGATTTTAAAGACCTTGTAATCTTTCTTACAAGTTTTATATTACATTTTTTGCCTTAGTTCAAACTAGAAATAAAGTTTGCATCATTAGAATTCCCTTCAGGAATAGTCAATCCCTTTTATGAAATTCCGAGTTTATTATTATATATGGAGCAATATTGAGTTTGTGTTTGCTTTATTGATATATGAATGGCTTTAGTATGATTTTACTTGCACTTGATGATAGCAATAGGAGTCTTCCACACCATTGGTATTAATGGAACACATAAATATAATTTGGTCAATATGCTATAAGTCTACGGTTTGATTCACAAGAAAAATTGTCTATACAATTAAGTTGAAAAGGAAACCTTGAACAAAGGAAAATGAAAGTGCTATCTAAATAGAGTGAGAACAAGTCGTGGTAGAATCTCAAGTCATAAGAATGCTTCATATACAGTTGGAATTTGATAATTGAGATCGTCAAACTTTGCATTCCTACATGAAGTGGAATATATGGCTAGATCCTTTGCACAACACTTAAAACAAAAGTGTGAGCATATATCCAAATAAAAGAAAAATAAAGAAGAAAAAGAGCAAATGTGCAAGCAAATAGGCATATACCATTGTATTGTAGAATGACAAAGAGACAATTTTGAGGTTTTGAATCCCAAGTGAATACGTTGATCCTAAAACACTTGGGACTACCTCATTAACTCATTCGGTTGAACCAGATTCTTTAACATTATGTTGAGATTCATCTTTTATGAAATATTGATAACTGAGGTGTGGAAGCCTCCCAATACTATTCAGATGGTTCAAGTAAGCTACTATTCATGAACTTATTCCCCTGTATCGAACATGATAAACACATGCTGCAATTGCCTCATTTATTTTATCGACTCAGGTTCATGAATATAAGGATCACATCCATTAAGCTAAAAACTTGCTCGGGACGATCAAGAGTCTAAGCTTGGGGAAGTTGATGAGTGCATATGTGCATCATGTTTTACATTACTATTTTGCATTATAGATGTAGGATCTTGGTATTTTACGGCGCCCGCGCGCATATTTTATGTCTGTTTTCACCAGGATCAGGACAAATGATGGATCCAATGGATGCAATTATTGAAGCAGTTGTACCGTGGAGAAAAGGAGTCAAAAACAATGTAAATTGCTTATTTGGGAAATATAAATAATACTAGAAGAAAACCATAAGCGAACAAAGGAGGCACAGTGCGCAACGACCAACTATACAGCGGGAGCATTTCTTCCGCCCCTATAGCTCCAGCCGTATAGTTGGCGCCGCCTCCGCCTCGTCAAATAGTTTCACCCCGTGCAATTGGTTCGGGGAGACGACATACAGAACACCGAAAAATCGTGAAACCTCACCTCCTGAAGGCATCTAGAGGGGGATCTCATCTGCCAGGGATCCATCTTCACCCTGCGCAGATCCAGGAGGCTAAGGCATCGATCTCCATCAACCACCGCGGCATCAACACCATCTGAATCCATCCCATATACATCTTGCCTAGATCTTGTTTTAATTCCTATACTCGTTGTGGATTTATACAAGTACTATTCACCTATGATTGTTTCCATTACGATTGCCATGATGTTGATTGCCTCCATGTCTGAGTAGATCTTTAGTTCTTGGGGAGATGGAGAAACCCTAGCATATGACTGAGATGAGATAGATATTATTATGTTATACATCATTATGTGTATGTGTTAATTGTCTTTATCTTGATATTAAGGAGAAGTGCACCTTCTTAATATTTTCCTCTTATGGGGACTCAATGGAGGGGATTACTTGTTAGTAGACGGAGGGATGATAGTGCTTACTGTGACTATAACGCTGTTGTCATTCTTTACATACTAACTTGGGGAACCAAGGAGAACTCATGAAGCCATGTCCATGCCATGGGAGAAATCCCTTAATAGCGGGGTAATGCGATGGTTATCGGTTACTGTCTGCTATGGTTATGAGGATGATGTGTGTAGCGGTTGCTGGCAAATCGTCCATATATGGAGGTCCTCCCACATACATACACACTATGAGAATATTCGTTATAATACTCTCGATTATTTAGTCTAAATTGCTAGCAGTGTATCCGCTACTCCCTGAGAACGCATTTTCCCTATTGTAGTTCCAAAGTTCTATTACACACGCGATTCTTACTTTCTGCATCAAGTTTTTCTTTACTTTAAATTACCTTGTTAAACCAAAAACCAAAAAACAACTCTACTTATCTTGCATCTTAAAGTTATTTCTTAAGTATTTCGTTTAGTTATAGTTAAAAGAATTTTAGTCTTTCGCCTACTGCTCCCTGTGGGATCGATATCTTTATTTCGAAACTAGCTACAAACGATATGTGCACTTGTAGTCATTAGTAGGACCACCAAGATAGTGGAGAATGGGCAAAGTTGGCCGGACACCAGTTGTATCCCACAACCTGGCGGAAAACGCTGCACGCAAACTTTGCCACCGAACAAGAGAAGAATATATGTGACGCGTCTTTAGGTGCACCACAGAGGGCACAGCTATCGTCCGTTCTGCCATGGCGCGCAACAATCTATAGGCTGGAAGGGAGCCTATCCAAGATAAGCTGCTAAGAAAACATGCAGATTTTAAGTGGGAGTTTGGCCTCCCAGACCTGGTTGAAATGCGCCACTGCCGCCCCTTGCGACAGTTTCGCATACATTGAACTGACCGAGTATCGACCCGCTGGGTGTCGTCGGATTGAAGACAAGTACGCCATGAGGGGGTCCTCGAGGCGTGCGGAAGAGAGGGGTGTGAGACGTTCGGTGTTCCGGGACAGTGAGCACAAAAGTTTACCCAGGTTCGAATCCGCCTGCTTTGGACGGATCCTACTCCTGCTAGCTATCCAGTAATACGGCAGAGCCAGAATATGGGTTACAAGGGTTTCGCCTGTGCGAGTTGAGGGTCTAAAGTATTGGGTTGCCCTAAAGGCTCTCCCTAGGACGGCTTATATAGATATCCGGCCTAGGGTTTACAGGGGAGATCTGTCCGGCTACGACTAAGAGTTGGTTACAGAGTAGATCTTGAACTACAAGTAACATTATGGGCCTAAGTCGGTAAGTCTTCTGGGCGTTCCCGTAGCCGCATTGGACTCCGTCTTCTCTCCCTCACTGGGCCGCCCGTGAAGAAAATCTCTAACCCGAAGTGGGCCACCCTGGTCAGTGAGGAACTGTGAGGATACCCGGAAAGTATATCCCCAACAGTAGCCCCTGGAGGCCTCCAAGATCCAAAGTCGGATTCATCATCGTCTAGCTTGATCTTCGACTTACAGAATCTTGAAGGGTTCCTGAAACTTCAACAAAAAATATGATCCGGGTCTTAAAAATAAGTCGGACCTATCAACAGGTTACTTGGATTTTCCAGCTTGATTTCAAACTAAGCCAGAACTTGGTCTCTAACGCCACCTGACACAAGCCATGGTCAAGTCACGTGGTCTGACAGACATCCTGTCAGCACGACCGTTGGTGGGTCCGTGGTTAGCAGAACTGAGGCGCCGTTTCAATGCGTGCGCGGAGAACGAGGTGACGTAATCATCGCGTGGGTCCTTCCCAGTTCCTTCCACGATGCGTGGCGGTTACACTGTAGCATTTGCACGAATCTTGGCGCGGTTAGGTGGATATAAGGGGTTAGGATTCTCTCCTTTTCTCTTCACTTGTCCTTTGCCTTTTCCTCTCCTCCCAATCTCTCTGCGGGCATAGAGCTCCTCCGTTCCTCCCCCAAAAAACCCCAGCGCCGCCCATCTTAGGTTAACTGCCACCGGAGAAATGGCTTCTTCTTCTTCCTCCGGCTTGGCGGCAGCGGCGGCGACGACGGCGACGGAAGCGGCGGAGAAGGAAAGCTTCCGCGGGGTCTGGATCCCCTACCTGTTGGATGACGAGAAGCTCTGCGGCATGGAGACAGAAGGGCTCCTCCACGACGGCGACTAGCGGAGCGGCTTCGGCGAGACCATCCCTAGCCCGCACGCTGACGAGCGAGTCCACTTCGGCACCCACCTCGACAGAGGTTTGTCATTCCCTCCTTCGGAGTTCTTCTCTGAGGTGATTGATCATTTTCGAGTTCAACTCCATCATCTTCCTCCCAACTCTCTTTTAGAGATGAGCGCTTATGCTTCTTTGTGTGAGGGATTTCTCGGCATTAGGTCGAGTTTGACTCTATTCCGGTACTATTTTCATGTCCGGAGAAACTCTATCATGGACGGTGTTCCTTACATCACCGGTACTATTAGTTTTTCACTTAGATGCGAGCGCGCATATCCCAAGATCTTAGCTAGTGACTCGGTCAAACAATGGCTAGCCACATTCTTTTATCATAAGGATATTCTGGCTCCTAGAAAAGCTACTGATTTGCCGGCTTTCATCGACGGAGCCGCCACGGCCCAACCGTCTTGGGACGAGGCTGCTCCGGCTCTCACTGACGATCTGATCCTTGGCAAGAAGCGGATCGAATATTTAATCAAGCACAAAGGACTGAAGGGATCCGACTTGGTCCAATGCTAGGTCTCATGCCGGATCCAGCCTCTTCAGTACCACGGAGACCGATGGATGCACTCCATCACGTCGTCCAAGAAAGACTCCCTCCGCATCAGCCCTAGATCCTACTCCACGCAAGGCTACATAATCCAGATAAAATGGTTGATAAAGGGAGCGGATCGAGAGGAGAATCCCGGAGATTTATCTGGATATGCATACGGCGGAAAACATCGTAGTGCTGGTAAGCTTCTATCAGTACACCTTTTTATGTGTCGATCTTTTAAGTTACAGTGCAATACTGATATGTTTTCTTTTCAGCTTGCTGACCTCCCCGAGTCGGAACTTGCTCCGCTCGAAGGATATCCTCCTGAGTTTTCTCAGGAGACAGAAGTAGTGCCATTGCTGGATGCTGCACTCAAGAAGCGCAAAGCTTCGACAGTGGCTGTTGGCACAAAGGAGGTGCCCGTCATGAAGAGATAACTTTCAATCACAACTTCTGCCTTTGTACTTTACTTGAATTTCCTTCCGAGATGTAATGTTTCTGGCTTTATCACATTCTCAGAGCTAAACAACTCATCAAGGGCAAGGGGAAGGGGATTTCTTTGAAGCCCCTGCGACAGACGAAGCTTACCATAGCTTCTCCTGCCGTGGCTCCTCTGACTCTTGCTCCTCAGCCTTCCGCAACGCCGGTGATAATTCCTTCTCCGGCTGTCGCAGAAGATCCGGCTCCTTCCACGGAGCCTGCGATCCTTGAATCGCAAACTGACGTCACCATTGGTGAGTCAGGTTTAGATAAGGGTGAACCCTCTTTGGGTAATGATCCCTCGGCAGAAACCTTCGCCGAAAACCTTCTCAGCAATCCGGGACTTGCCAAGTTTGGCCTATCCCGGAAATCAGCAGAAGAGATCCAGCAGCTAGCCAGGCAATGCCTGGAGAAAAGTACCTTATCTGCCGAAGAAGAAGCGCAAGAAGCAGAGGACGTCAAGCACTCTAATCTTCTTGAACAAGTGCTTCTTCACAATAAGAGAATCAGGTCCGGGGAGCTTCCAACCGCTCCCGTGACCCCTCTGACTCTTGCTGAGAAGGTTGTCGTCGAAGTGAACGCGAGTTTGGATAAACTCACTCGCGAACAATATGTAAGTTGGAATTCCAACTCTTGTTTTTCCTTTATTTCATATCATATGCTCTAGCCCCCAAGCATGAAGTAGGATAAATAATCCGGGTTTATGATTCCTTAGGATGCCAAAGAACGAACTAGTGTAGCCCCCAAGGCTCGTGCTGATATTAGCAAAAATATTAGCCCGAGCCTTTAGTAGCTTTCTGACTTTGGGTATTCTGACTTACAGAAAGTATATTCCTATAACCAGGATTTGTTGAAGAATCCTGTCTTCCGAGACTCAAACCTTGTCTTTCATGTTTTCATAGTCAAATTTTTTCTGAACTGTTGTTCTTTTTTGACTTATAGCACTGGTGAAACAATCATGTGCCATGATTGAAGAGGCCGAGAACCTCAAGACTTTGGTGGTGGAGAACAAGGAGCTTCGCCAATAGCTGGACCAGCTCAAGGCAGATCATGAAAAGAGCATTGCTCAAATCTTTGAATCCTCCTCCATGGCTACTGATGAGCGTGATCACATGATTGCTGCTCGGGATCAAAAAATCTCGGACCTCAATAGTGAGCTTTTAGAGAGAGGGATCTTTTTGAGGCGCTCCGGGCTGAACTCCAGAGTCTTCGAGAAGAGAAGACCAAAATTGACGATGTCATTTTCGGTACGTTCCATCTGTTTGACTTGTCTATTTTCTTCTACTTACTTCGATGTTGGATTTTATTTAACTGTCTTTGTTTACAGGTCCTCTGAACTTGACGGACTCCACCTCTGCTAAGCCCCGCACCCACCGGCTTACTTAAGTCGGTGACCTGCTTCATGACTTCCGCCAATCCCTTGAGGACATTGGCGAAGCTCTCAAGATTCCAGACATGCATAGCACGTCAGATTTTCAGGTGCGGGACAAGGCAAAGGAGATGCTACAGCTCGTCCAGGATTGGAACATGTCCTACGCGCGAAGCGCGGCGCAGAACGCTCTCACCATGGTCATGAGCCACCATGGAAGCATGGAGATATGGCAAGTGACCAGAGGGTACTATACAGTGGATGAAGATGGCTAGGAGCAGGATATCAAGGCCATTATGGACTCCTGTGCCGGATATGGGTGTCATGTAGCTGACTTGACCAGCTACGATACTCCATTCTTCAACCACGTGGACACTCCGCCTCCACCTCCAGAAGAAACAGCAGAAGTTTCCGACGATGAACGCACCACCTCGGATGTGGACATCTCGGAATGATATCAAGGCGACGTATCCAGCGAGCCGGCAGCTCCTTCATCTCCTCCTGCATCATAGATTGCTAGAAACATTTTGTATTATCTGAAAAAACATGATGCATCTGTACATATGAAGTACTATTATTTTGCTAGTGCTAAGCTTTTGATCTATTCAGCACTTTTGGCTTTAAATTTTTTTGTGCCTGAAATGTTTACACACGCAATTGTACGTTTTCGTCTATACTTATCGTTTATCTGGCTTTCCACCTCGTCCCTTTCGTGAGACAACTAAACCTTCTGCCGGAAACTTTGCCGAGCAATAGAGCTCAATTGCTAAACCAGTTTAAACTCGGAAACAAAGCCGGCTTCCAGTACCAACAATTCACTACTCGGAAAATGCCCGCATAAAGAAAACAGAAAAATAACCAAAGTAAAGACTAGAAACTTTAGAGTTATACCCAAAGGTAACAATTTTAGAATCGGAAATCTAAACTAGAACGAACATGAGCATAAAGTACTTTCAAGCATTCTAGGATTTTCGACTATGACATGATCATTCGGAAATAAGATCATAAAAACTTCTCAGAAAAACTTGAGGCAACCAAAACTTTTATTTCTGTCAGAGCATGGACATATATGATTACAAAGAAGGATAAACTAAGAATAAAAGGGACGTAGCTGAGCAATATTCTAAGGTCTGTCTAATTCATCCGGATTTGTACTGCCTCCAGCTCTCTTTCTCTTCTTAGTAGTAGGTTTTTCTTTGACTGGCCTCATGTCAGTTAAGTAGTACGATCCGTTGTGCAATACTCGACTAACTAAAAAGGGCCCTTCCCATACTAGGGAAAGTTTGTGCTTTCTTTGTTGCACAAGCCGGAGAACCAAATCACCTTTATTGAAAGATCTATTTTGGACTCTCTAGCTATGATACTTGCATAACTTCTGATGATAGGCTATAGATCTCATTTCAGCAATGACACAAACTTCTTCGACTAAGTCGAGATCGTTTTGTCGAGAAATCTCGGCATCCTCTTCAATATACGCGGCCACTCTAGGAGAAGTACGAATCAAATCACTAGGAAGAACAGCTTCTACGCCATAGACCAAGAAGAAAGGTGTGTATCCCGTTGACCTGTTTGGAGTTGTTCGTAAACTCCATATCATAGAGGGTAATTCCTCTGCCCAAGCCCCCGCAGCATGTTGTAGTGGTGCTTCGAGTCTCGGTTTTAGGCCTTGTAGGATTAAACAATTTGCTCTTTCGACTTGTCTGTTAGCTTGTGGATGTGCGACTGACGCAATGTCCAGCTGGATATTTTGCTCGTTGCAGAATTCAGCCAATTCTCCCATAGAAAAGTTACTCCTGTTGTCCGTGATAATGCTATGCGGATAACCATACCGGATTATAACATCCTCGACAAATCTTTTGGCTGTTGGTCCATCACAACTAGTGACATGTTTAGCCTCAATCCATTTTGTGAATTTATCCACCATCACTAAGAGGTGAGTAAATCCACTTGGAGCTCGTTTAAATGGTCCTACCATATCAAGCCCTCAGACCGCAAAGGGCCATGTTATAGGTATTGTTCGCAGCTGATCAACCGGAACATGAGCTTGTTTGGCGTACTTTTGGCAGCCTTTGCACGTCTTGACTAATCGTTCGGCATCCGCCCGAGCTGTAAGCCAGAAAAATCCGTGTCTAAAAGCTTTTGCCACTAAAGTTTTGGCTACAGCGTGGTGACCACACTCGCCTTCGTGGATTTCTCTTAAGATTTCCACTCCTTCTTCTGGAGATACGCAGCGCTGAAAAACCCCAGACACACTCTGTTTGTGGAGCTCACCTTTAACAATAGTATAGGCTTTTGCTCGTCGGATAATCTGCCGGCACAGAACCTCATCTTCGGGTAATTTTCCATCTACCAGATAATCTAGGTAGGGTTGAGTCCAGCTGGGAATTACCGCCAGAACTGCTATTAGAGGTGAGTCGGATTTGGTCGGATATTCCTCATCTACTCCCTTTATTGAAGGAACTTTGAGGTACTCTAAAAAAGTGCCATCCGGGACTTCTTTCCGCGCAGAGCCTATCCGAGATAGTGCATATGCTTCCTCATTTTCTGCTCGAGGGATGTGTTGAACCTCAAACCCTTCAAATGATTTAGATAGATCATCCACGACAGCTTTATATGCTGCCATGTGTTTATTTGCATTACAAATAGCCAACACTTGTTGAGCAACAAGATCCGAATCTCCATAACACATCAAACGTCGGATGCCAATATCCTTAGCAATCCGGATTCCATGTAGCAGTGCTTCATACTCGGCAATATTGTTTGTCGCTGTGAAGTGGATCTGCGACACATATAGACGTTTATCTCCTTGGGGTGATTTGAGCACCACGCCAGCCCCCGAGCCCCCACGAGCCTTAGACCCATCAAAGTAGAGGGTCCAATATTCTGACTCAGGGAGGATCATATTTTCCTTCGTCTCTGTCCAATCAGCGAGAAAGTCAACAAGGATTTGGGATTCGATTGCTGTCCGGGGTTTATACTCAATATCGAAAGCTGAAAGCTCTATGCCCCATTTGGCGACGCATCCTGTGGCGTCACTGTTGTTGATTATATCTCTCATGGGAGCTGTGCTCACCACGGTAATTGGATGCTCCTGAAAGTAGTGTCGTAACTTACGAGATGCTAGAAAAACACCGTAAGCCAACTTTTGATAGTGCGGATACCGTAGTTTTGATTCTGTCAGGACCTCGCTGACAAAGTAAGTCGGACGCTGCACCAGGTGTTCCTGATTTTCCTCTGGTCTCTCCACCACCATGACGATACTAACAACCTTATTTGTCGCAGCAAGATAGAGCAACATCGGTTCCTGAGGCTCCGGCGCTGCAAGGATAGGAGCAGATGAGAGTACTTTCTTCAGGTCTTGTAGTGCAGCTTCAGCTTCGTCATTCCAAACAAAATCCTTGGTATTTTTCAGGAGTTTTTATAATGGTGCGGCTCTTTCACCAAGCCAGCTTACGAATCGACTGACCGCAGCAATGCAACCAGTTAATCTTTGTACGTCCTTTAGGCGAGTTGGCCTGGAAATATTGAGTATAGCCTTTATTTTGTCTCGGTTCACCTCTATGCCTCTTTGAGACACGATGAAACCTAACAATTTTCCGGCTGGTATTCCAAAGAAGCATTTCTTTGGGTTAAGCATGATGTTGTATTTTCGTAAATTGGCGAACGTTTCCTCCAAGTCGGAAATCAGGGTTTCCTTCCTTTTGGACATCACCGCAATATCATCCACGTATGCATGTACGTTGCGTCCGAGTTGGTCGTGGAGGCAACGCTGCATCGTGCGCTGGTACGTAGCTCCTGCGTTCTTCAGCCCAAAGGGCATCATAACAAAATAGAAGGTTCCGAAAGGGGTTATGAATGAAGTCTTGACTTTGTCAGATTCCTTCATCCGGATTTGGTGATAACCGGAATATGCGTCGAGAAAACAGAGGAGTTCCGAGCCTGCTGTAGAATCGATAACTTGATCAATTCTAGGTAGAGCGAACGGATCTTTTGGACAAGACTTGTTCAAGGCAGTATAATCAACACACATCCTTAAATTAGTGGTGTCCTTTTTAGGGACCATTACAGGATTGGCCGACCACTCAGTGTGGATGACCTCTTCTATGAATGCGGCTAACTCGAGCCGTGCTAGTTCCTTAGCAATAGCCTTATGCTTTTCATCGCCAAAACTTCGTAGGGACTGTTTGACGGGTTTAGCGTTCGGGTTTACATTTAAAGAGTGCTCGGCAAGTTCCCTAGGTACTCCGGTCATGTCAGATGGCTGCCATGCGAAGATATCTTGATTTTCTTGGAGGAACTTGACGAGCGCGCTTTCCTATGCGCTACCTAGGCCTACGCCTATTTGGGTCACCTTGGAGGGGTCATCATCCTTCAATGGCGTATTTTTCGTCTCTTCTGATGCCTTGAACTCCGGATTTGGCTTTGTCACCTCCTTCTTCGTTGCGAGCATCTCGGATGGATCTATGCTCTTCTTGATCTCCTGGTACTCCTAGGCATGCAGCACGGCTTCGGCAAAGGCGGGCAAAGGCGGCATTTCCATCCTCGCACTCTCGCGCTTTCTTCGGGTCTCCCCTGATGGTGATCACACCATTGGGACCTGGAATTTTCATCATATTGTAAATGTAACACGGACGAGCCATAAAATCCCAGTAAGCCGGATGTCCGAATATAGCGTGGTATGCGCTCTTGAACGGGACCACTTCGAAGGAAAGTGCCTCCGTCCGATAATTCTTTGGAGTTCCAAAAGTGACCTCCAAAGTAATCTATCCCAGGGAATTAGCTTGTCTTCCTGGGACAACTCCATGAAAGATCACAGAGCTATGGTTCAGCTGGGTTTCCGAGATCTTCATCCGGCGTAGCGTTTCGACATAGATAATATTAATGCTGCTACCACCGTCCATAACGGTCTTGGAGAAACCATAACCGTCAATAAGTGGGTTGACGATTAAGGCGTATTTTCCTCGCCTGTGCAACTTAGGCGGATGATCAACGCGGTTAAATGTGATTGCCACTTCTGACCAGTCCAAGTATTGGGGGACAGACAGAACTGTTGCGTTGAGCTCGTGCAGAACTGCTTTCTTGACCTTTGCTAGTTGAGATCCGAGGAAAGTGACGCAAGTGTCCTTCTTGGTGGGAAAAGTTTTCTTCCCTTCCGGCTTGGGATTTGAAGCATCAGCTTCCTCCATGTCGGAATCTTCCTTGGTCTCTTTGTATTTTTCGGGATTTTTCTTTCCCTTCTTTCGCTTAGCTTTGTAGCCCGCGGTGTCATCTATTTTGATGTCGTCATTGAAAGAACATTTCATGTTTTCCTATGTTTTGCGTGTTAGATAACAATACTATGGAGACTTTTCATGTGTGCTAAGTGTGCAGGAAGTTTTGAGGGGGCCAGATAATCCGCCCCACCAAGGGCCGGATAATCTGGCCTACCTCATCGCTCAAAGGTAGCCAAGGCGCGTCGCTCGATACCCGGTCGGATTTTCTCCCGGAAAATCCGAACTTGGGCTGTTTTTCCTCCCTAGGCCGGATAATCCGGGTGTCGCATGGGCCGGATAATACGTCCCCCAGTTTTCGAGCAAAATGAGCCAAGGCGCTTCGCTCGGTATCCGGTCGGATTTTCTACCGGAAAATCCGAACCGGGCGGTTTTTCTTCCCCAGGCCGGCTAATCCGGCCTTCGCATAGGACCGGATAATCCGGCCCCCATAAGTTGATCAAGGGCAAGCTCGACGCGACGCTCTGAGGGGGGGGGGGATTATCTGCCGGATATTCCGAGTCTAGGGCGGTGTTTACCCAGACCGGATAATCCGGACCTCACTTGGGCCGGATAATCCGTCCCCCAAAGGTTGCAACGGCTGGTTTCTGAAGGGGGTATAAATACCCCTTCTTCCCCAATGTTCAGATCTCTTGATTCATTCTAAATTGACCAGACATTATGCAAGAGCTCTCATTCTCGATCTCCCACTTCAACCACCCGAAGGTCTTGATCTTTGGTGGAATTGAAGGAGGAGAAGTTCATCATCATCATCAAGAATCAAGCGCTTCAACTCCTCTCCATTCACTTGGAGAAATCCCTGATCTAGTATTCTTATCAATACCTAGATCTTGTTTATTGTATTTGATAAGTTTGATCTTGTGGCAGCTTGTTGTCATTTCGGGAGCCTCCAAGTTGTTGTGGAGTTGTTGCCCCGCTAGTTGTGTAAAGGCGCCGGTGCCCGCCTCGAAGGGTACCTATAGTGGAAGGTGGATCAGGCCTGTTGTGGCGAGATCCATCAGAGAACAGGGTGAGGCCTTTTGTGGCGTGGTGGTCTTAGTACCGCCCACCCCTCCAACGCAGACGTACTTCCCTTAACAAGGAAGGAACTGCGGTCAAACAAATCCTGTGTCTCCGCGTGCTTCACTTTGGTTTACTCGTTCCTCTTCCACTCCCTCCTTACTCGCTAGTAGATAGGTTTGCATATAGGGAAATTCCACCTAATAGTTTATCTAGAAAATTTACCCTTTGTGCTAAGCCTAAAATTGAAAAAGAATTAAAAATTGGTGTAGCACCTATTCACCCCCCTCTAGGTGCCCATACAATCCATTTCAATTGGTATCAGAGCCCCGTCTATTAATTCGGGCTTAACCGCCTAAGAGTAGTATGGGTACCAAGGATGATGGAAATGAGGTTGTGGATAAGGTCACAATGGATGATCTCAAGTTGTTGGAAACAACCTTGTTGAAATCCTTTGAGGCCAAGATGGAGGAGATGAATCAAATGATTGCTCGCCTTACATCATCCATAGCCCCATCTGCATCCTACTCTGAGGCTCCCACACCATCATCTAAGGAAAAGGGTAACACCGGATCCAAGGATGATGATGTGGAAGGTGAAAAACTAAATGGTTCCACCCCCAAAAAGAGAAGTGGTAAGGAGGAATATAGTGAGGTTCGCCACGTATATTCCCCCGACCCACCTATCCCTCATCCTCACATAAACAATAGGGGTGATCCACCCAAGCTCACTGCATCCTCTTTTAATCAATGGTAATTCCTAATGAAATCTCATGTTTGCAACTCCTCTATTGAGTTATGGAGGATTATTGAAGAAGGTCTTCATATTGGAGATCAAACCAATCTAACGAGAAGGGAAGTTGTGGATAGCCAGTTGAATGCCACCGCGCTTCACATGATACAGCTGGGTGTGGGTCCCAAGGACATGCCACACATTGAACATCTCAACACAGCTAAAGAGGCGTGGGATGCTCTTACAGATCTTTTCGTTGGAAATGAAAGCATGGGAAGAAACAGGTATGATGCCCTTCGTAATGCCCTTAGTGAAAACCATGAGGACATGTATAGAAGACTCAAGGGCATCGCAAAAACATTTCGGAAGCATGGGGCAACTCACATTGATGATGCATGGATAAAAAGAAAGTATGTGAGTGCCTTAATGCCTTTCGAGCCAACGGATTTGAAGAGCCTGCAAGGTAGACACAACTATCATCAAATGACATCCAACAAAGTCATGCAAGAAATGGCGTCATTCAAAGTGGCGGCAAAGAATGCTGAAGATGCCCGTGCTCGGGCCATTGGAATGCAAAAGGGTGTCAATGTGCCTCTCAAAGCCAATGTTGTTGAGCAAGAGGAAGATGAAGGAGCTTTTGAGGGGGTATCCATGGACTGCCCCGATGAGGTCAAACGTGCTCATGGTGAGTACAAGGCATTCTATGCAAGGAACTTTTGGAAGGACCCTGCCAAAGCCAAGTCTGAACTTGAGCGCAAGAACGGGTCAAATGGAAGAAGAGAAAGTGGCCCAAGATTGAGAACTTGCTTCAACTGTGGAGATAGAATGGACTTTGTAGCCGAGTGTCCATATCAAAATAGAGAAGACAATGGTGGCAGGCTCATTCTTAAAGAGAAATCTAAAGCTCCTAAGAAGAAGCCGTTTATTAAGAAGAATGGCCCTTTCAAGAAGCAACCCAAGATTGTCCTTGTAGCTCAAGAGGAATACTCCTCCGCAAGTGAAGATGAAGAGGATGATGATAGTTCCCGCGAAGTGGCTGCTATAGCCACCACATCGACTCCCTCCTCTCTCTTCGACTCGTCAAACGAGAACGCCATCAACAACAACGCCACTTGTCTAATGGCAAGAGGATCCGAGGTATCAACTTCTAGCTCTTCATTTCCTAAGACTAACATAATTTTGGATATGAATGATCATGAAAGTCTTGAAATGAAAGAAGAAGTTATTGCCTTGGATACTTTTTTCACTAACCTACAAGGTGAGCACAAACTCCATTTTGATGCTCTTATGAGTCAACTTGCTCAAGCCGAAGATCTCCTTGAAGAAAAGGGCAGAATTGAAAGAGAAGATGCCTTGGAGATAGCTTCTTTGAAGAATGCCTTGGAAGAGGAAGAGGAAGATCGAGTTTCTTTGGAAGAAAGACTCGAATCCCTTGAGGAGTCACGAGAAGAAGCTGTAGCTCAGCTCATTAAAGAACGTGACCATGCTCTTGCCAAGGTAAAGAAACTAAAGAAAGCAAAGATTGACTTTGGGGCTGCTCATGCTAGACTTTTGGAGAAGTTTGATAATCTTGAAAGTGCTCACAAGGCATTGAAGAGTGATCATTCTACTCTAAATGAGTCTCATGACCAGCTCCAAACTCAATTGAAATGGTATAATGTGCCAAGTACCTCCACTTCATCCTTTGGAAAAGAAGATCTTGCAAGAAGTTCTCAACACAAAGGTAAAGGGGTTATTGATGAGATACTGAGCAGGCAAAGGACAAACAATAGAAAGAAGGTCTTGGTTACATACCCAAGATAAAGAGCAAGAAAAACAAGAACAAGAAGAAGAAGAACAAGACTGCTCAGTCGAAGACTAGCAACATTACCAATGACATGACTAATCATGATGGTTTTGCAGGGATCAACAATCCTAACTTTAAACTATATTGTGATTGTTATGGTGATGTTTATGCTAGTTATGTAGGGCCTTATGATTGTTACATTCCTTGGTCTATTTGGGTTCCCAAGACCCTAGTTACTAACATGAGAGGACCCATTGAAAAATGGGTACCTAAAACTAAGAAGTAACTTTCTTGCAGGGCTATGCTTCCGGTGGTTCTAAATGGGTACTCGATAGCGGTTGTACAAGTCATATGACTGGAAGCAAGGAGATCATCACGGAGATGCGGCCAAACCTTGATCACATTACCGTCTCCTATGGTGAAAAGTCAAAATCTGAGGTATTGGGTCTCGGCAAAGTTGTGGTGGCTCACGATATCTCTCTCATGGACGTCATGCTTGTTGAGACCCTCGGGTATAACTTACTTTCATTTCATGCCCTTGGTAAGATGGGCTTTGCAGTTTACATTGATGCTGATTTAGTGGTACTCTTGTGGAGCAAGTCTCTAAAAGTCGCTTTCGTGGGATATGTCGAAAATGACCTGTACGTGGTGGACTTTTCGGGGAAAACCACTACAGGCCCGATGTGTCTTTTCGGAAATGCTAACGCGGGTTGGCTATGGCATCGCCGACTAGCCCACGTCAATATGAGAACTTTGGAAAGTCTCCACAAGGTTGGCCACATTCTTGGACTAAAATAAAATGTCTCTTTTTCTAAAGATCGTGTTTGCAGGGCGTGTGTTGAAGGGAAAATGCATGATTCACCTCATCGAAGGAAAACCATTATCTCTTCAAAAAGGATTTTGGAGCTCCTTCATGTGGACCTCTTCGGACCTCCATCTCATGCAAGCTTCGGTGGGAAGAAGTATTGTCTAGTGATTGTTGATGATTACTCAAGATACACTTGGGTTTATTTCTTCAAGTTGAAGAGTGAAACTCAACAAACTGTCATCGACTTCGCCAACGAGGTTCAACATCAACACAACATCCCCATTCTGGCTATAAGGAGTGAAAACGGATCAGAGTTCAAGAACTACACCTTAAATGAGTTCCTAAGTGAAGAGGGGATAAGACATCAATATTCCGCTGCGTACACCCCTCAACAAAATGGTGTAGCCGAGAGGAAGAATCGAACTCTAACATGGCAAGATCATTGTTAGCCGAATTTAAATCTCCATATAACTTCTCGGCTGAAGCAATCTCTACTGCTTGTCATTCATCCAACCGTTTATACCTCCGCAAGATCTTGGACAAGACTCCGTATGAAATACTTACAGGTAACAAGCCAAACATCTCATACTTTCGGGTATTCGGGTGTAACTGTTTCTTTCTTATTAAAGGAGTTCGTTTATCTAAGTTTGAATCTAAGGCTTTAGAAGGTATTTTTTTTGGTTATGGTGCCGAATACCACACTTATAGAGTCTACAATAAGCTCTCCGGAACTGTTGTAGAATCTTGTAGTGTGGTGTTCGAGGAAAATGACGGTTCCCGTGCGGAGCAAGTTGATGTTTGTGATGCAGATGTTGAAATACCCCAAGATGCCATAAGAAGAATGGGCGTGGGATTCTTCCGCCCCATTGAGGAACCCCTTGTGGCGTACCGGGAAGGACAATGCTCTACTCATATAGAGCCCTCATCTACACATACTCAACATGCTCCAACCACGGGGGCAACTTCTACACCATCTCCATCAACTATTGAAGGTCAAGTTGCTCTAGAAAGCTCCATGCCAGATTTTCCGGTTGACACCGGATTATCCGGCCACCCCGCTACAGCTGACCATGTTGCTCCTGCAGGTGAAGATTTCAACGCAAGCTCCAGGCCGGATTTTCCGGCTAGCCCCGAATTATCCGGTCCCTCACCAGTTCAAGCAAGTCCCAGGCCTCCTGATGAAGCTGCGGCAAGTACTCCCAGGCCGGATTATACGGCCTCTCCATCGGCCGGATTATCTGGCCCTGACTCTCCAGTTCTGCAGCCTCCTGTTACGGCTACGGATTCACCTCAAGGGCATGCGTCTCCACCACCTGCTACTGATGTTCCAGTTACTGATCAAGGCGGAGAAAATGCTTCCAATGAAGACTCAAGTGATGAATCTCCTCCTCCAAGAGACAACAAACTTATTGAACTTCGTCGCAAGGCTCGGGCTGATCGTAACCTTGAGTTGAGGGGTCACAATCTCGACAAGGTTGTTGGTGATCTTCGACGAAGGGTTTCTACAAGAAGAGAATTGACCAGTTTTGGTGAGCATCAAGCTCATATCTCCATGTTGGAACCTAAGAAGGTCGTTGAAGCTCTTGAAGACCCAGACTGGGTTATTGCTATGCATGAAGAATTGAATAATTTCGAGCGCAACAAAGTCTGTAAACTCGTGGAGAAACCCAAAGAGTGCCGCAATGTTATCGGCACGAAGTGGATTTTCAAGAACAAGCAAGATGAGAATGGCATTGTTGTGAGGAACAAGGCAAGACTTGTGGCACAAGGTTACTCCCAAGTTGAGGGCATCGACTTCAGCGAGACCTATGCTCCAGTGGCTCGCCTTGAGTCCATTCGTATCCTATTTGCTTATGCTGCTCATAACAATTTTAAGTTGCAGCAAATGGAAGTCAATAGTGCCTTCCTTAACGGTCCTCTACATGAGTTGGTATACGTAAAGCAAACCCCGGGGTTTGAGGATCCAAACTTTCCGAACCATGTCTACAAACTCGATAAGGCACTCTATGGCCTTAAACAAGCCCCACGTGCGTGGTATGAGCACCTTAAAGAGCTTTTGTTAGATCGTGGCTTCGAAGTTGGGCAAATCGACCCCACTCTTTTTACTAAGAAGGTTAAGGGGGAGCTCTTCGTATGCCAACTATATGTAGACGATATCATCTTTGGTTCTACTAACAAAGCGTTTAACGATGAATTTTCAAAGCTTATGACTGACAGGTTTGAGATGTCTATGATGGGGGAATTATGGTTCTTTCTTGGATTCGAGATCAAGCAACTTAGAGAAGGAACCTTTATTAATCAAGCAAAGTACATCCAAGACATGCTCAAGAGATTCAAGATGACGGATCTAAATGGTGTCGCCACTCCGATGCAAACAAAGTGTCATCTTGAACTTAACCCTCATGGTAAAGATGTGGACCAAAAGGTATCAAGCAGCTCCTAAAGAAAGCCACCTAGTGGCGGTCAAGAGGATCTTTTGATATTTGGTTCATTCCCCGAACTTTGGTGTCTGGTATCCCAAGGGCTCCAATTTCTCTTTATGTGGTTATACTGACTCAGATTGGGCTGGTGATAAGGATGATCGGAAATCCACTTCTGGAGCTTGTCAATTCTTGGGAAGATCTCTTGTATGTTGGTCCTCCAGAAAGCAAAATTGTATATCTCTCTCCACCGTCGAAGCTGAATATGTTGCTGCTGCCAGCGCTTGTACTCAATTATTGTGGATGAGGCAAACTTTAAAGGAATACTGTGTCAATTGTGACAAAGTGCCTCTTTTATATGATAATGAAAGTGCAATCAAAATTGCGTACAATCCTGTTCAGCACACTAGGATAAAGCATATTGAGATTCGGAATCATTTTATTCAAGACCATGTTGCTCGCGGCGATATTGATCTATCCTTTGTGAGCACGAAGAACCAACTGGCGGATATTTTTACAAAGCCACTTGATGAAGCAAGATTCTGCTATTTGAGGAATGAGCTAAATATCATTGATTCCAGGAGCTTGTCTTGATTACCCATGCACTCACTCGTACATCTCAATCCTTGTTTGGTCTAGGTGTGGGCATGGATATAGGGGGAGTGTGGTTCTAACTCATTGGGCTAACCCTCCCCCCATAATGCCTAAAGCAAGATAAATCATTTCTCTTAATATCATTTTGTGATATGTGAGCTTATTGATGAGTATTGGTCGTGAACCCAAGATATATCTTCGCGGTGTCACACCATACACTCCAACAAGGTGGCTTCGGCCACCGCCCTCTCCCTTTAGGAGAATTGGATCTTTTTGGATGTTATTTTCTCTCTCATGTTCTTATGGGAATCACACTCACTTTTGGCTTTTATTTGATTTGGATTTTGCACGTTTGAGTGTCTAGTACCATCTCAGTTTGGCTCTCTTAATCCCAAGCCTTCCCTACCCCTAAGCCATATATTCTTGCACACAAGTCCCTTGTACACCTTGTGTGGGTGTTGATTGGGGACGCGCGGGCCTAGTTCTGTGTGTAACAGAATACCAGATTTGAGGCCGGATAATCCAGCCCAAGTGTTGCCGGATAATCCAGCCCTGGCGGATTTCATCTTAAAGGGCAAGGCTCATAACGAGCAACAATTCAGCCCCAGCCCTCTCCTCCTCCACAGCCGCCGCCTGCCGCCCCTCACCCTCCCCGGAGCCTCTCCGGCCACTTGATTTTCCGGGCCTCCCCGGATCTTCTTCTCCGCGCCTCCGGGTACCTTCTCCTCCGCGTTCTTCCTCCAATGAGTGAGGGTAACTACCTCTCTCCCCATCTTTGGCTAGATGTGTATCTTGTTGGGTGCAACGTTGTCTAGAAGGATGTGTTTTTGCATAGAAATCGTAGTCTTGCAGTTTCTAGGCCCGGTCTACTTTTTTTTGCATGCAATCTAGGTGAAATCAAAAATTTCTTCCAGGGCTAGATTATCCGCCCCTGGCCACGCCAGATAATCCAGCCTGACAGATTCGATTCTGCTTCAGTTTCACTATGGAGTATGCATTGAGTAGTTTTGTCCTATGAACTTTTTGACTACTTTTTCCATGCTCTCTCCTAGACTTGTGTGTATGCTTATGCCCTTGCTATCGCCCTTATTCTCCTCATAGGTGGTTCTGGTGTTTCCAAGACCTACAACTGCCGTCCTCGCGCCAAATACTTTTGGGACAACGGATAGGGTAACTTAGTGGATGAAGTTGAGTTGAGGAGAAGGAAGAACGAAGAGAGGCGCATGGCTGAACAATCCAAGAGGACTAGAAAGGGGGTGTCCAAGAGGAAGGGCAAGGATCCCAAGATCAACTACAGAACTTTGGATGCAGTCTCCTTTTCCGCCATTCGTCACCGTGACTTGTTTGCTGAGCTGCCTCGTGATGATGAGCTAGGGGATACCCGTATTTGGTGTGCAGAACAGAAGGGGATTTATGAAGACATCTATGCCAGGCTGAATACTAGGCCTATGCACCCACTGGTACTTGTTGATGCTTTGGAGAAGGCGCATCTTGTGGATGCGATGTATGTGGCTGAGAGGATGGTGCTGCACCATCTCATGTCTCTCTAGTGCTCCTTTGACTTTGAGGTGGTGAAGCAATTCTTCTCCACTTTGGTGATTTGTGGGGATGAGCGTCGCACTATGAAGTGAATGACTCATGACAGGCCAATGACTGCTGATTTTCACGTGTTTGCTGAGGTTCTGGGGTACTCCTTCCGTAGAAGGGATAGAGCCAGTGGCCACCGCATCATCACTCAGCTGAAGCCCAACAAGGATGCTGCTCTCTCTCCGTGCACTATGGACAATGGCATTGTCGGTACTATGGCTGGTCTTGCTCCCATCTATGCTGCATTAGTGGGTCTCTTCCGAAACTCTATTACACCGAGTGGGGGCAACAATGATAGCATCCGGGTCACCTTGTTTAGCTACTTCAATTTTCTCATGAGGTTGCCTCCTGTGAGGACGAGTCAGTGTAGTACAAGCTGGATGTCATGGACTTCATCTACCATGAGCTGTGTGATGCTATGTTCAACCGTCTGTCCATTCCCTATGTGCCCTACATTATGATGCTCATCTGTCACCTGCTTCCTGCTGAGGAATTCCACATTGACTCAGTGCACAAGGCCAAGAAGATATACAACAAGGTTCGGAAGATCTCTCACCCCTCCTCTGCTCTTGAGGGCCACATGAGGGATGCTCACATGCCCCCTGTGCCTCCCGTGGCCCGTGAGATCAAGCAGGTGAACTGGTTCCAGCGTCACATTCTCTGCATGGACGTGGACACGCGCAAGGGTCAGTACGAGGCATAAAAGTAGCGCCATGAGTTGGCTCACTCCCAGAAGCTCATCCTCCACCACGTGTCCGGCGCTTCGGATGCTCCTCTGGCTCATACACCTCCCACTCCATATGCTCGGTGGAACTCTTCCTCCGGGCTGAACTATGGTGAGCTGAAGCGTCACTTGTTCCCCTCTACGCCCGCTACTGATGATGAAGATGAGGAAGGTGACACTAAGGAACTTGAATATGAGGATGAGGAAGAGAATGAAGACGAGGACGAGGACTACGATAAGTGATCCCATGGGGCGCTAGCATCGCTCTTCTCCCTTTTTGGTGTCTCGATGCCAAAGGGGGAGAAGTACGAGGTCGGGCATGGATTTGCATGGGTCGGGCATAAGCACTTGCACTTTTCTATTCGTTATTTCTTGCTTATGCCCATTTAGCGTTGAACTTTAAATTCGTGATTTGTGGTTGTTTGAGACTTTTTGTGGTTGTCTGGATTATGCTATGTCTATGGACTTCATATCATGGATTATGCTTATGGATCTATCTATTCATATCCTATTGCTGGAGGTTTATCACGGAAGGCGTGCTCATATTGGTTATCCAGTAATAATTGTGATTTATTTCAAGGATGCCTATTCTCTACTTCGATGGTATGTGTTTTTGCTCACATGTCTATGGAATAGATTCACCTATTTGTGTGCATTTGTATTCCAATGCAAAACTCTATTATGCACACATTGAGGGGGAGCCTGTTTCATAAGTTATCTCTGTCTGTCTTGTATCTTTCTCCTGCAAATCCTGGTATTGTCATCTAAAACCAAAAAGGGGGAGATTGAAAGAACATTTCATGTTTTCCTATGTTTTGCATGTTAGATAACAATACTATGGAGACTTTTCATGTGTGCTAAGTGTGCAGGAAGTTTTGAGGGGGGCCAGATAATCCGCCCCACCAAGGGCCGGATAATCCGGCCTACCTCATCGCTCAAAGGTAGCCAAGGCACGTCGCTCGGTACCCGGTCGGATTTTCTGCTGGAAAATCCAGACTGGGGCGGTTTTTCCTCCCCAGGGCGGATAATCCGGGTGTCGCATGGGCCGGATAATCTGTCCCCCAGTTTTCGAGCAAAAGGAGCCAAGGCGCGTCACTCGGTATCCGGTCGGATTTTCTACCAATAAATCCGAACTGGGGCGGTTTTTCTTCCCCAGGCCGGATAATCCGGCCTTCGCATAGGACCGGATAATCCGGCCCCAGAAGTTGATCAAGGGCAAGCTCGACGCGACGCTCTGAGGGGAGGGGGGATTATCTGCCGGATATTCCGAGTCTGGGGTGGTGCTTCCCCAGACCGGATAATCCGGCCCTCACTTGGGCCGGATAATCCGGCCCCCAAAGGTTGCAACGGCTGGTTTCTGAAGGGGGGGGGGTATAAATACCCCTTCTTCCCCAACGTTTAGATCTCTTGATTCATTCGAAATTGACCAGACATTGTGCAAGAGCTCTCATTCTCGATCTCCCACTTCAACCACCCGAAGGTCTTGATCTTTGGTGGAATTGAAGGACGAGAAGTTCATCATCATCATCAAGAATCAAGTGCTTCAACTCCTCTCCATTCACTTGGATAAATCCCTGATCTAGTATTCTTGTCAATACCTATTGTAT
The DNA here is from genome assembly GCA_910589775.1 of Avena eriantha. Taxonomy (NCBI): domain Eukaryota; kingdom Viridiplantae; phylum Streptophyta; class Magnoliopsida; order Poales; family Poaceae; genus Avena; species Avena eriantha. Next base: position 258,508,874 of record OU342744.1, on the reverse strand, counting down.
TTGATAAGTTTGTTCTTGTGGCAGCTTGTTGTCATTTCGGGAGCCTCCAAGTTGTTGTGGAGTTGTTGCCCCGCTAGTTGTGTAAAGGCGCCGGTGCCCGCCTCGAAGGGTACCTATAGTTGAAGGTGGATTAGGCCTGTTTTGGCGAGATCCATCGGAGAACAGGATGAGGCCTTTTGTGGCGTGGTGGTCTTAGTACCACCTACCCCTCCAACGCAGACGTACTTCCCTTAACAAGGAAGGAACTACGGTCAAACAAATCATGTGTCTCCGCGTGCTTCACTTCGGTTTACTCGTTCCTCTTCCAGTCGCTCTTTACTCGCTAGTAGATAGGTTTGCATATAGGGAAATTCCACCTAATAGTTTATTTAGAGAATTTACCCTTTGTGCTAAGCCTAAAATTGAAAAAGTATTAAAAATTGGTGTAGCACCTATTCACCCCCCCTCTAGGTACCCATACGATCCATTTCAGTCATTGAAACGATACTCAGCGTTGGTGTGGGACGAGCCCCCATTGGCGTCTAGGTGATGCACACATGGGTTATTGGCAATGTCGGCCTAAGAGTAGGTTTTACCTGGTTGCTGGTCTCCTCTACCTTGGACCCTTGATGTCCCACGGCCACGCCCACGGCCTCCGCCGCGTCCTCCTCGTCCTCCAGACCCGAAAGTAGTTGTAACCACTGTTGTTTCCGCGTTGGGTTTCTCTTCCATGGTATTTTTGTGCTTCTGAGCTTGTTGCTTTGGTTGTTTGGCCGACTGAGGCACAGCTAGGGCATTGAGTAATCCCTCTGCATCATCGTCAGCATCTGCATACTTGCTCGCTTTTTCTATCATCTCTCCCAAGTCAGCAACCTTGTCACACTTCAAACGGTGACGTAGTAGACCAACTGGGAGGCCTGCGATGAAATCTTCAATCGCGGTTTGATCGTTTACTCCTTCACAAGAGTTCTTGGTGTCGATCCATCGTCTGAGATAATCCTGGCAAGTTTCTCCAGATTTCTGGGTGCAACGTTGTAGGTCTCTGACCGTACAGGGCCTCCGATATGTGCCTTCGAAATTCCGAAAGAACGCACTTTGTATGTCATACCAGTTATGGATGGTGTTCTCCGGAAGTTCATTAAGCCATGATCGTGTCGTCTTCCACAACATAAGTGGGAGATATCGGGTTGCCACTAGGCTTTTTCTGCCTTTGGCGATGCAGAAAGCTTGGAAAAAATCCTGTATCCAGGTATCTGGCCGAGCAATGCCGTCGTAGGCTTGGATATGTCTTGAGATGGCAAATCCTTCCGGGAATCTTGTAGCTCTGATGCGTGGTCCGAAGCATTTTGGGCCCACGTAGATAACATTGTTTTTGTAGCGCCGCGCCTCTATATTGGAGTTAATCCTGTGCGTTGCGTCGTTCGGGGATAGAGATCGTCCCGAATGTCGGCTGTGGCTCTGGTGCCTTGGATCCAGACTTCGGCTTCTGCCACCACCTCCTCCGCCATGTCGTCCTCCTTGTCCCCCTTGGGAGCCGTTGTGATGACTGCTTGGTGGAGAGGGTGGGGCAGCTGAATTGTTTCCGGCTGATCGCCGGCTTCCATCCGGAGCGCCTTTATTCCGGTTCTGGGGAGAGTCTTCACTACGACGAGCCCCCTGCCGGCTCGTGCCAGCATGGTTTCTGTCATTCCTTCGTCTGTCGTTCCCACCATGGTGAGGGTCAGCCGGACGGCTTGTATGTCTAGGAGTTGGCATTTTTTGATGATCCTCCTCCCGACGTTTCTCTTTATCTTCTCCCCTTCGATCGTTAGACGTTTGTCTAGGAGGGTTCCTCCGATTCAGTACAGCAATGGCCTCTTTTTCGGCCGCTGGGGCGACGTTGCTCTAACCACGCGCAGTTCTGTGATGCTGTCCTGACGATCCGGTTCTTGAATAATTGTCTTCCTGGCGTTCGGGGCGATGATACTGCTCCCGGACGCTATGGGGCCTTACGTCAGCCCATACCGGATCTGTGCGACATTCGTCGGAATCCGAGACCAGTTTTGGACTTCCGGACAGGGCGATCTTTTGCTGCTCTAGTCCCTTGTTGAGTAGTTTGATACCCAAACGGATCTCCTCTGGTCCTGGATTAGCGGATAAAATTTCTCGGGCCGCCACGGTATTCTGTACTAGGGTTGGATATACCCAATCTCCTTTGCTATCTTTTCGTGGCTTCCCCATCTCATCTCCGAAAAGGACAGCACGGACATGTGGGAATTGATCGTCATTGGCGTGACGCTTCCGTGTCTTCTGATGCCACCGAGTCATGTAGTCCTTAGTTGCCATGCATTTCTTCCCCTCCTCGATGTTTTTGGCTTCATCCAGGAGTTGTTGATGATGTGCTTCTAGGGCTTGGGCCCTTTCGTCTAGCTCTTCAGCAGTAAGTTCTGCAGCTGTAGGGATAGGAGTGGTTAATGCAGCATCGATGAGTTTACGCGCACCTTCGGTGATCACGTGTCCATCCACCGATTCTTCTTTTTTTGGCTCGTCTAGGATAAGTGCTCCATCCGAGTCTTCTTCGTATTCCTCGGCAATCACCACTTCTCTCAGAGGGTCTTTTGCCGGGGTCTTGTTCTTCTTGTGCTTCTTCTTTGCCTTCTTGGCAGCGCCGGTAGCAAAGACGGCTTTGGGTCCGTTTCCCGGAGTCAATCTCTGATCAGTACTTTTGGACATCTGGACCTCGGGATTATCTCCGATGTCCATGTCATCCTGCGCTTTGGGAGAGTGTTCCCTGGATCCTTCATCCATGGCTTCTCCTTCTTCTGGAGCTTTTGAGTTATACTCCTCTTCATATTCCGCGGAGACCTTTCGGAAATCTACTGACGTCATCGATTCATCCGAGGATGCGGGTACGTCGGCATTTGTTCCAATTGCCTCCAGCACAGAGTCGGTGTTTTCACCGGCATCGGCAGAGCCGGAATCCGGATCCCACGTATCCGACAAAGTGCGACGCGTGCTTCCTGAGGTATCTACGGCTTTCACGATCAGCCATGTCGAAACTTTTGATGGTCTCGAGAATTGCATCTGCGCTTGCGCCCTGTAGTATCATACGTCGTAGTGTGTACCTCAGGAAAGGCCTATCTTTCCCGGCATCATCAGAGCTGGAATCAGTGTCGTTGACATGTTCCTCCTGAATTTCGACTTGCACGGGTGGGTCGATCTGGGATCCGGCTTCTCTAGGGAGATCCAATCTAGATTTGACTTGGACCGCTAGGTCTTCTTCAGGCTCGGATTTGTCCACTATCTCCGCAATTGGTGTGGGCTGGGTGGGATTAGGGTTTTCTGAGATCCGGAACTCTGCCGCCTCCGCAGACAAAGGGGACCTAGAAGATTCTTCTGCCTCTATCATCACCGCTGGGGTGGGTGGGGCAGGTTCAGCGAAACCGACGTAAACATCGATCTCGCCAAAATACATGATTGTGTAGGCAGTCACAGCCTCCCTAGCCGGAATCCAAGTATCGTCGAGAACGAGGATAGGGACGTCACTGGCTTAGAGGATGCGACCGACGGCGATAGTCTCGCCGATTCCGATTCTTGCAGATTCCGCTCGGAACGCAGATTCGAAGCTCACTTTCCCCACGTTGGGCGCCAACTGTCGTCGGATTGAGGACAAGTACGCCATGAGGGGGTCCTCGGGGCGTGCGGAAGAGAGGGGTGTGAGACGTACGGTTTTCGGGGATGGTGAGCACACAAGTTTACCCAGGTTCGAATCCGCCGGCTTTGGATGGATCCTACTCCTGCTAGCAATCTAGTAATACAGCAGAGCCGGAAATGGGTTACAAGGGTTTCGCCTGTGCGAGTTGAGGGTCTAAAGTATTGGGGTGCCCAAAAGGCTCTCTCTAGGACGGCTTATATAGATATCCGGCCAAGGGTTTACAGGGGAGATCTATCCAGCTACGACTAAGAGTTGGTTACAGAGTACATCTTGAACTACAAGTAACATTATGGGCCTAAGTCGGTAAGTCTTCTGGGCCTTCCCGTAGCCGGATTGGACTCCGTCTTCTCTCCCTGATTGGGCCGCCCATGAGGCAAAGCTCTAACCCGAAGTGGGCCACACTGGTCAGTGAGGAACTGTGAGGATACCTGGAAAGTATATCCCCAACACTGGGTCCAAGTCTTAGGAAATAGAGTCTACCGTTATTCAGTTGTACAACGTCCAAGATGGTGCCCAGCTCCCGCCACTGAACCAGCCCCGCTAGGTCAAGGGATCGGCGAAATCTGATGCCTGAGCTCGCAAGGGCCACCGAGATATGTTCGTCCCCACAAATAGCGAATAGCCCGGGAAAACGGACACACAAAGGTCCCGACTCGTGCCAGCAGTTTGTCCAAAATCTGGTCTGCTTCCCATCCCCAATCACATGCTTGGCCCCGAGTTTGAAAAAGTGTTTAACCTTGTGAATGCTTTTCTAGAAAGGGGAGCCCCCGCACTCGCTTCCAGGGAAGATGTCATTGGCATCAGGGTACTTCGCTCGAACGATCGCAGCCCAAATCGAATCATCATGCTGGTAGAGCTTCTAGACCCATTTCAAAATCAAAGCATTGTTCATTTTCTTCGAATAGAGGATACCCAATCCTCCGCACTCCTTTATGCGACACACTGCCGGCAAGTTAACCATGTGGTACTTTCTTTTGTCCCCCGCTCCTTCCTGGAAGAACCTTGCTCAGTGTGAATCGAAAGCAGCATGAACTCCGTCTTGCAGAAAGAATAGCCCCATGGCAAACATCGGAAGGTTGGCTAGACAAGAGTTCGAGAGAATTAGTCGTCCCCCTGACGACAGGAACCTCCCGAGACACGTTTTGACCTTTGCAGCCAGCATGAGCACAAGAAAGTTCCACTATTCAATCGCCAACTTTCTATCAGACATGGGCAGACCTAGGTAGATGAAGGGGAACTGTCCCATCTTGCAGTTGAGCTTGCTTTCCACCCTGATTTGGTGTTTCGCCGGTAAACCCATGGTCATGACTTCACTCTTGTGGTACTTGATTTTTAGACCCGACATATCCTCAAAGCACATCAGAAGAAATTTGAGGTTGGAAATATCTAGATCCTCTGGCTTAATCATAATCAGCGTGTCATCGGCATATTGAACATGTGTGATCCTCCCTAGGAGAAAGTGGGGCACCAAACCATGAATGTGCCCTGCCTCAGCTGCCGATGACAGGATAACCGAGAGCGCTTCACCCACAAAATTGAACAATAGGGGGGACAAAGGGTCACCCTATCGGAGCACGCGCTTGTTTATGAAGAAAGGGCCCATCTCCTCATTGATGGAAATCGCCGTTTGTCCCCCCGAAACTAGCTGGGTGATTTGGTGAATGTAGCCCTCTTTAAAACCATTACATCAAGGGACTTCAGAGAGGAAACCCCGGTTTACCCTATCGTAAGCCTTTTCAAAGTCTAACTTCAGCAGAATCCCACTAAGATTATTAGCCTTGATTTCATGGACAATCTCTTGGAGAGCAAGTGACCCATCAAGCATGAACCGTCCCTTAATGAAGGCAGACTGATTCTGGCTGATAATTCTATTGGCGATAGGGTCCAGTCTGGATCCAAACGCCTTGGAAATAATCTTGAAGATCACATTAATCAAAGCAATCGGGCGATATTGAGTAATCCGCTCAGCATCCTGCACCTTCGGGTTCAAGGTCAGCACACCAAAATTCATCCTCGCAATATCAATCCTCCCTAGGATAAAATCGTTAAGGATGTGGAGCACCCCCAACTTCAGCAGAGGCCAAAAATTCTTGAAGAAAATGACTGGAAAACCGTCCGGCCCCGGCGCAGTATCGGTTTTCATGTCATCGACAATGGCTTGCAATTCCCGCTCCGTGAAAGTGATCATAATCCCCACATTCTCCTCTTCCGAAATTCTACGGCCAGGCCCCCAGGAACTCGGATTCAGACCACAGCGTCTGGGGAAGAGGATCCCAGTAGCTCCCTATAGAACCCATAGATATGTTCCTGAATGTGGCTAGACTCTATGGATAGAGAGGTGATGATGCATTTCCTACGGCGACCGCTCGCCACGGCATGGAAGTATGCCATATTTGTGTCGCATTGCAAGGCCCAGCGTACACGGCCCCGCTGTCGCTAATACTCCTCCTCCTGTCTGTAGATCTGGAGAAGTTGGTCTTCAAGATGGTAACGCAAAGCCCAACAGTCCTCGTCAATGCCAACCGCATCAGCTTGATATCCATCCCTTTAATTTGAAGTAGAAGCGCCTCCTTCCTAATCCTAGTCTCATTGCCCAGGTTCAAGCTCCACCCCCGGAGCCCCTGACGTAGCTTGGAACTAAAAAAATCCCCCTATCCAAAATGTCTCTACCCTGTACTTGCTGAGACAGGTTACCCCATAAGGTCAACACATGATCAGAGAAGCACTTGATTTCAAACCAGCCAGATTTGAAGAAAAAACTATTAGACCTTGTAGGGGAACCCTCTCCCGTGTGGAAGATCAGAGGTGTGTGGTCGGATCCAAGGCTCGTTTCCGCCACCAGCGAACATAGGGGGAAGCTCACCTCAATCTCCGGCGAGATAAACACCCTGTCAAGCACACACCGCACATGGTTAAGTTGATGGTTAGACCAAGTGAACCTCGCCCCTATCTGAGGAATTTCGCGCACCTCCCACTGAGCGATGTGGGATTTGAAGAGGTCAATCCTTTGCTAATTAATTCTGTCGTTGCTTTTTTCAAGAGCGCTACACAAAAGGTTGAAGTCACCACCCATCAATAGTGGCAGCAAGCAACCAGCAATTTTATTGGAGATTTCCCCCCAGGAAATCAACCGAGGAGGCATGGTCAGCCGGACCATAGATCCTAATGAACACAAATTTGAGCCCCCAAGGCGCGGATCAGCACCATGAGGCTGAGGAAGAAGTAGCCTTGGGAAATAGTATCGACCTCGAACAAGCTGTCCCTAAGCCCAATCAGCATACCCTCGAATGCCCCACGGCAGGGAGCCAACACCAGAAAAATTTGTCGCCTGTTTCAAGACTAAGCAATTCCGCATCCGTGAACTTCTGTTTGATGGTTTCTTGGAGGAAAACGATGTCAATCCTATGCTTGCGGAGGAATTGCCTGAGAAGGGTTCAGCGCCCCCTCTGACCAAGCCCCCTAATATTCTAGAACAGGACTCTCATGGAACCCCTATGATTTCCCAGGCTTGGCGGGTTATGGGTCTCCTCCCCGGAGGAGCCTACTTTTTGGGGCCACACTTTTTGGCTTGCTTCGAATTATTCTCAAGGGCCATTGTGCTCGCATCAGTCCCTACTGATGCGTGCACCAGATGGCCATCTATCAATTCACAAGTCCCGGTTCCTGCTGCCTCGGAAGCATTTGAGTCCCTTTCCTCTTGCGCCTTTGTAGCTTTGACCTTAGTCGCATGTTCCTGTTCAAAGCGGGCTCTGGCCAGGGCCAGTTCAGCTTGTGCAAGCTCCCTTGCTTGCAGCATGGAAATCGCTTCAGAGGCCGGGCCCGTCGCAGACGGTAAAATAACACAAGAGTCGTGTGCAACCGCAAAAAGATGATCAACATGACACTCTTGCAAAATGGCAAAGTTCGAGAGTGAAGGGGAAGATGTACCTAGGAGGCTCTTCTCTTTGGTTAGGCGCATGTGACGACCAGTCACCGATCCTTCAGTCAGTCCCACTCTCTGGGTGCTCTTGCGATGGGCTTCCGCTGCGATAGCCTTGCTACGAGGGGCCTTGCTGACTGGTTCTGCAAGCTCCTGAGCCGCCAGCCCAAGTGGGCCCAAGTGGGTGCTACCAACCGTCTTCATCAGGCCTGAGTCACCCATTCCCTCGAACGCCTCATCGGACTCCAGACGAACCACTCTAGCCACACGATCCATATTGCTCTTACAGCACCTTTCATGCTCACGAGAAGCCTCTTCCCCAGCTACTCACTCGAAGACCTTCACCAGTGTGCGGAAGCGTTGGTCAACTCCCACTCCGCACTCAGCTGAGGTAGCCTCCAAGGTGAGGGAAGGTGACAGAGGAGGGAGGTCACTAGGTATCAGCGCGGGTGAGCCTTGAACTTGCTGACCCGATAGAGCCTTGCCCATGGCGGAGAAGATATCGCCACGGGCCATTAGGTTTGAGCCATATTGCCCGAAGGCCGTCGCCAGAAGCAGGAGAGTTGGAGAATCCGCATGGGGAACCGCAACTGGCTCCAGCATCGGTGAGGGCAGAGCCACCGTACCTGCCTCTGTGGCCACCGATTTGCGACCCTTGCCCGTGTCGCGGCCCAACCCCTGCGAGCTGTCTAGCTGCATGTCTTGGCTTTGATGGCATCCCCTACGCCCATCCCAGCAGTCGTCATCCGAGCTTGGGTCCCTCGCATCTGTTTCTTCCTCCTCATTATCCTTTCCTTTACTAGACGACAACGACGAAGGGGCGGGGCAGCCCCCCACAAGCCGGGGTCTTCCTTGAGACGGATCTTGAAGCTCTGAGAGTTCACAAAGAGCACAATGTGTGGAATAAGCACCGTCGGTGCACAAAGCCCAAATTTCATCTGCACCGGCACCTTGGGGTTAATCAGGGAGTATTCATCCACCACCACAGGTCGACCCACCTCACACGTGCCCGCCAACAGACGATCAACATGCCTAAGAGGGAGCGGCACGTCATGGAGAAAAAATCATTGTCCACCAGAATCTCTGACGCCAAAGGATTGACCGCCGAGTCTTGAACTAGCGAGTGGAGCCCGCTCTTCGGCAGACGCGGTCCTCCCCCACGAATGGCCATTCGTAGAATTTCCTTGGAAGGAAAGACGAGGGCAAAATCTGCTAGGGAGAGCTTCCGCACCTGCTAGTCCCATTGCTCGGCAACCAGGTCTTTAAATTCTTCCTCCACTTGTTCCGCGGTTAGGTCACCCTCCACGTGAGTCAGGGCCGAGTTGAAAGCCGCGTGTTCTAGCTCCTCGTCTGGAATCTCGAAGCAAACAAAGCCTTTGCCTTCCTGACCGAAGCCAACATAGGTCGCCTCCGATGTGTGCGCCCTAGCGATACACATCGCCGAAAGGTGGCCCGACGTCTTGCACTTGATACAGAAAACCTCCGAGGTACACTCTGGCTACACATGGCCCAGCTGACCACAATTGTAGCACATAATGTTGGACGTGTCTTCTGCCACTTCTTCGTATGTTGCATGCGTCTCAACGGTGCCCTCAACGGCCGGCCCTTCCGGCCTTGGCGCCCTCCTGGTCTGTTTGCCTTTCTTCCTCAATAGCATGCCACCATTGTCCCTACCACGGTTGCCCCCGATCTAGAAGCCCTGCCGCTCCCCATGGCGGTTGCTCTCCTCACGGGGCCTGTTCGAAGGATCACCGAGGGCCCTCTGCTGGTGGCGTTGTTCCTCTTGCTCCAACGAGAGCTTGTGGCGCATATCTTCTCTGTTGTAGCAGGGCGGACCGGATCACTGTCTGCCCTCCTCCGGGTGCCTCGAGTAGTCCCCACCCCCCGAGTACTCCTCGTATGAGCGCTTGCCTTTTCCGTTGGGGAAGAAATGGCGATGCTCCATGCTCGCCAGGGAGAGACCGGCAGTGGAAGGGGAGGGAAGGCAGAGGAACTTGGCGAGGGCGCGATTGTGGCAGATATGGTGGGGAGGGGCGGGGAAGCCTAAAGAAAGATCTAGGGTTCCCGACCGCACCCATAGCCACTTATGTAGTGGCAGGGCTGCGTGGCCTCTCCTGGGATGGACACTTGCTCCCCACCAACATGGGCTTACGCCACCTCACTAGAGATGTCCACACAATGACCGCCTGACACCGAGGAGGGGATGGGGCCTAGCAGCCCCCGGCCCAGCAGCCCATCACCCGAAAATGGCCTAGACTTCACGCCCCGCGCCTCTAGCTCTCACCGCCAACCCTAAACACACCGGCGATGGCGGAGGCCGCGGCGGATCCTCCAGCCGTGGCACCAGCATGACGAGGTCACCAACCTAGAACACGCAGCTGGCGCGACCCCCGCCGGCAGCGAGCGCGACGGCAGCGGAGGGAACTCCCGCGCAGATGCCAAATCCCCTAGATTCGGCACCTGCCCCGCGGTATGTAGGCACCCAGAGCACATGGAGACCGACAACGAAGGCACGCGGCCAACAGCACCCCGCCGTGGAGATCCGAGCGCCGCCTTGATAAAGCCTGCTAGAATAATCAGAGGCAGAGAAGCATAGGGTGACCTGGGGCAGTCCTCGTTAGAGCCATCCTCATTGGAGATCTCCCAGCTTAGCGGCGTGAACCAACTACCCCGCCACCCCCGCGCGCGCGGACGATGACCGGATGGCGGGAGACCACGCACCCACGCCACAACGACCGCCGATGGGTGGGCAAACCCTTGTCGCCATCGCCGTCGCCCAAAGAAACGCCAAAGCCAAACGCACACCTAGTCATGAGGCACATTTTTTCACTCCAGCTTTACGTCATTCGTAATGCTATACTTTGAATGAATGTTCATCACACCATTCCACTAATGTTGTGACCTTGTTATTAACAACATCCAATGTCCATGATTAGGAAACCTTGATCATCTTGTTAATCAATGAGCTAGTTTATGAGTGAGGAATAACTAGGAACTTTCTATTTGTTTATTAAACACACATGTATTAACATTTCCGTATTAATACAATTATAGAATGCAAAATAAACATCTATCATATACTTGGAATACATATAATAACAACTTTATTATTCCCTCTCGGGCATATTCCCTTCATTCTCCCACTTGCACTAGAGACAATAATCTAGTTTACATAGTGATAAATCTAATAGCCATGGTGTTCTTCTATTGATCATGTTTTTCCCTAGGGAGAACTTTAGTCAACGGAACTGCTACATTGAGATCCATATGTATTGTACAAATCTTTATATCTCCATCCTTGACATGCTCGCGTATGGAGTGAAACTGGCGCTTAATATGCTTGGAATTCTTGTGAGACCTTGGTTCCTTGGCGTTGGCTATGGCTCCATTGTTGTCACAATATATTACCATTCGGTCCAACACACTAGGAACCACACCTAGTTCAGTTATGAACTCCTTCATCGAAACCGCTTCCTGCGCTGCTTCTGAAGCAGTAATATATTCCGCCTCCCTTGTCAATCTTGTCACCACAGGTTGTCTAGAGCTCCTCCAACTAATTGCTGCTCCATTCATGAGAAATACGTATCCGGATTGAGACTTAGAGTCATCCGGATCGGTGTCAAAGCTAGTGTCTACATAACAATTAGCGACCAGCTATTCTTCACCCCCATATACAAGAAACATTTCCTTAGTTCTTCTTAAGTACTTAAGGATATTCTTGACCGCTATCTACTGTTCCGAACCTGGATCAGATTGGTACCTACTAGTCAAACTAATAGCATGTGCCACATCCGGTCTTGTACATAGCATGGCATACATTAGAGAGCCTATTAATGAAGCATAGGGGTTCTTATCCATTACATCTATTTCTTCCGCCATAGCCAGACTTTGAGTCTTACTCAATGTATTGCCTTGCAACATAGGTGACAATCCCTTCTTACTTTCGTCCATTTTAAACTTCTTTAAAATCTTGTCAAGGTATGTACTCTGTGATAGCGTTATTAGGAATCTTGATCTATCTCTATAGATATTAATGCGTAATATATATGACGCTTCACCAAGGTCCTTCATCAAAAATTTGATGTTTAGATAACCTTTAACACTGTTTAAAAGAGCTATATCATTTCCAACTAATAATATGTCATCCACATATAATATAAGAAATTCCACATTGCTCCCACTCACTTTCTTGTAAATACAAGCCTCTCGATAAGTTTGGACAAATCCAAACTCTTTGATCACCTCATCAAAGCAGAGATTCCAACTCTGGGATGCTTGCCTTAGTCCATAGATGGATCGCTAAAGCATGCATACCTTCATCCTTAGGATCGAAAAACCCTTAGGTTGTATCATATACACCTCTTCTTCAATATTACCATTGAGGAACACAGTTTTAACATCCATCTACCATATCTCATAATCGAAATATGCAGCAATTGCTAACATAATCCTAACTAACTTTAGCATCGCTACGGGAGAGAATGTCTCATCATAGTCAACTCCTTGAATTTGTCAAAACCTCTTTGCGACAAGTCGAGCTTTATAGCTGGTCACATTACCATCGTCATCCATTTTCTTTTCAAAATCCATTTATTCTCAACGGCCTTTCGGTCATGAGGTAAGTCCACCAAGGTCCAAACCTAGTTTTCGTACATGGATTCCATCTCGGATTTCATGGCTTCTACCCATTTGTTGGAATCCGGGCTCATCATCGCTTCTTCATACGTCGTAGGGTGATCTATTTCATCAACCATGAAATTCATAACATGATTTCCGTACAATTCAGGAACTGCAAGTGTCATGCCTAACGTGTGAGGTTTAGTAATGTCCTCTTTCGGAGTTTCATGATCATTATCATTAGTTCGCTCATCATTTGGTGAAGTCAACTCTAGAACAATTTCCAGTGGTACGCCACTCGCTGTTTCATGAAGAGAAGGTTCAATAACTGATGACTGCAAGTGCACAGATTGTTTGTAGCTAGTTTCGAAATAAAGATATTGATCCCATAGGGAGCAAGAGTCTGAAGTCTAATAACTCTTGAATTAAATACTACAATATAAATGCTAAATAAAGTTCTAAGTAACAAGATAAAATGCGAGTATTGTGTAAAAAGGTGTTTCTGGGTTTTTGGTATAAGAGAACAATAAGTAAAGTAAAACAACTGAACATAGAAAGCAAGTATCGTGTATGCAAAAGAGATTTGAAACTACAATGGGAAAAGCGTTCTCAGGGAGTAGCGTGTGCACCTACAGCATTATAAAGAGTTAAAGTAAAGATTATTATCATAAACATTCTCAACTATGTATGTGTGGGAGGAACTCCGTATTTGGACAAATAGGCAGCAACCACTGCTCACATCATCCTACCACAACAGACAGCAATCGACATCAATCGAATTACTACCTATTAAGGGACTTAATCCCGTAGGACGTATCCCATGGCATGGATAGTGTTCCTTGAGTTTCCTCGGTTCCCAAGTTGATATGTAAGGGGTGCCAATAGCTTTATAGCCACTGTAAGTGCTAACACACCTCAGTCTACCAACAAGTAGTTCTCTCCATCGAGTCCCCATTAGAGGCAAATATTGAGAGGTCGACTTCTCTCAACATCAAGATGAAGACAATATAACACATGGTCACAGTGATGAATATCATAATAAACTTTATATTATTTCAATCTCATACTAGGTTTCTCCATCTCCCCAAGAACTAATGATCTACTCAGACATGGAGGCAATCAACATCATGGAAATAACAATGGAATCTATCATAGATGAATAGTAATTGTATAAATCCACAACGAGTACGGAAATTACAACAAGATCTAGACAAGATGTAGATAGGATGGATGGAGATCGTGGTGATGTAGCGGTTGATAATGAAGATCAATGCCTTAGCCTCCCGGATCTGCGTAGGACGAAGTTGGATGCTCGGTGGACGAGTTCCCCCTCTAGATGCCTCCCGGAGGTGAGGTTTTGGTGATTTCTAGTTGTTCTGTATGTCGTCTCCGTGATCCAGTTGCACGGGGTAAAACTATTGAAGAGGCGGTGGCGGCGCCAACTATACGACCGGAACTATACGGCCGAAAAATTAATTCCCGCCGTATAGTTGGTCGTTAAACCGTCTGGATGCCTTTATTGCACCGGGGTTTCTTCTGGTGTTATTGATATTTCCGAAATAAGCGATTTACGTTGTTTTTGACTCCTTTTGTCCCCAATACAACTGCTCCAAGAATTGTGTTCATTGTATCCATCATCTGTCCTAATCCTGGTGAAAATAGACATAAAACATGCCTGCGAACACCGTAAAATACCAATATCCTACCACTATAATGCAAAACAATAATATAAAACATGATGCAAATATGCACTTATCAACTTACCCAAGCTTAGACTCTTGCTCGTCCCGAGAAAGTTTAGCTTAATGGATGTGATCCTCATATTCATGAAGCCGAGTCCATAAAATAAATGAGGCAGTTGTAGCATGTGTTTATCATATACGATACATAGGAATAAGTTCATGAGTAGTACCTTACTCGAACCATCCAAATAATATTAGAAGGCTTCCATACCTTAGCATTTAACAGTTCACAAAAGGTCACTCTCAATATGATGTTAAAGTATTCAATTCAACCAAATGAGTTAGCCAGGTAGTCCCAATTTTTTTGGATCAACATATTCACTTGGGATTTAAAATGTCAAATGCTTCTTTGTCATACTACAATATAGTGGTCTATGCCTATTTGCTCTTTGCACATTCGCTCTTTTTCTTCTCTCTTTTGTTTCTTTTATATATATATGCTCACACTTTTGTTTAAGTGTTGTGCAAAGGAGCTATCCATACATTCCACTTCATGTAGGAATTTAAAGTTTAACGATCTCAATTACTAAATTCCAATTGTATATGAAGCAATCTTTATAGCTTGAATATTCTACCTCGTCTTGTTCTCACTCTAATTTGATAGCACTTTAATTTTCCTTTGTTCAAGGTTTCTTTTTCAACTTAATAGATTAGATAATTTTTCTTTGTAAATCAAACCGTAAACTTACAACATATTGACCAAATTATATTTGTATGTTCCATTAATACCAATGGTGTGGAAGACTACTATTGCTATCGTCAAGTGCAAGTAAAATTATACTCAAGCCATTCATATATCCAATAGGACAAGCACAAACTCAACATTGCTCCATATATGATAATAAACTCAGAATTTCATAAAAGGGATCGACTATTCCTGAAGGGAATTCTAATGATGAAAACTTTATTACTATTTGAGCTCATGCAAAACTAAAATAGTAATGTAAAAGTTATAAGATATATTACAAGGTCTTAAAGATCTCCCCAAGTTACGAATAAGGCCAGGCGAGATCAAATAATCCCTTGCGATTATTTGATACCGTGATTATTATAGATCACTATGGCGCCATGGCACACGGTATCTTCTCTTCACGGGCCAGCCTGAGACAAAGGGATTGATTGACAACTTCTAATTCTTTAACACGCAGCTTTCACAAAAGATTATTCCTCTCTAGCACTTTCAATTGTTCTTTAATGAGCTCATTGTTATCTTGAAGGATTTGTATCGCCTTAAGACTCATAGAAAAACGTGATTCAGTTGTCTGCTTAATATCTTCATTAAGTGTATCAAGATAAAGTCGAGCAATCGAAGATGTTTGGGTGTCCCTGGTGTCTCCTTGTCCATCTCTTCAATCTTTAGCTCGAGGGCCCTCAACTCCCTCTTTCGACGTTCATTGTCGGTGTCGAGGAACTCCATAGGGATGATCTTTATCTCCTTTCCTTGCTTGCTATTGCTCCCGATCTCCATAGGAACTTCTCTCATTGGCTTCTGTCCCTTGGTTGCGTGTCCTCATGTATGAATAAGAGGTAGATTGGTTTCTAGAGATTACGATTAGAGAGAGACAATATCAGTATATAAGGGCGGTCAAAGGTCGGTAAAACTCGCGAGAAACACCAAATTCATGCCAAAGAAAAGAATCTTAACGAAACAAGGAAAGAAAACCCGGATTTGGAGGAGTCCTGCCGCGTAACAACCAACTATACGGGCGCGACATGTATAGCTCTGGCCGTATAGTTGGTTCCGGGAAGATATTTCCAAACATCTCGAGTCCAGGTCGATTAAGTTACTAACTCAGAACCGACAAAACCATTTTTTTAGATAAACAAAAAGGTAAACAAAAATGTCTGAGAGTTTAACGACCAACTATACGATGGGAGGATTTTCTCCGGCCGTATAGTTGCGACCGTATAGATCTAGACATCAAAAATCGAAAATGTCTGAGAGTTTAATGGCCAACTATATGGCGGGACGACTTTCTCCGGCCGTATAGTTGCGACCGTATAGTTTCCAAACATTGAAAACAATTTCGTGAAGAAGGTACAAAAGGTTTAACAACCAACTATACGGCGGGAGATTTTTCTCCGGTCATATAGTTGCGACCGTATAGTTGGTAAAACCTTCAGAGACTTCAAAAAACATGAGGAATTCAAAGGAAAAAATTTAGAAGTAGAATTTGTGAAAAAGTAATCACTTATTTGAGTAAGAACACTTACCTTGCACTTACCGTTTACTTATTCGGGGATGACAAGCTCCTCCAACAACAAAGACTTCTTCTCTTTTGGAGGAAGTGACCTTAGTTCATTTAATAATTCTCATAAACTAAAATCACCAGGACTAAAGTTCCTCTCAATAAGATTGGTGTCTTGCTGGGCGAATATGGACACTGCACCCAACATCTTTATTTTTTGCCTCTGCATAATCTGCAACTCAAATTCTTGAAGTAAAAGGATCCAACTGATCAGTCTTGACTTATGATTTTTCCTCTCAAGGAGTTCTTTTAAACCATCATGATCCATATGAACTCTTACTTTTGCATCTACTATATAAGAACAAAATTTATCACAAGAGAAAAATACAGCAAAAAGTTCCCTTTATTCCTTAGGATAATTCTTTTGAGCACTATTAAGAGTTCTACTAGCATGATGTATAATATTAAATATATAACCTATATGTTGTCCTAGAGTTACTCCTACATCATCATCACTAGCTTCACATATTAAGTCAAAAGTCATATCCCAGATAGGTGGTTTAATGATAGGAGCATGGGATAAAGCATATTTAAGTGTATCAAAGGCTAGAAGACATTTATCATCAAAGTTAAATCTTACTCCCTTTTGTAGAAGGTTAGTCAAAGGTTCAGATATTCCAGAGAAATTCCTAATGAATCTTCTATAAAAACCCACATGACCAAGGAAATTTCTTATACCTTTTATATCCCTAGGTTGTGGCATTCTCTCTATGGCCTCAACCTTAGCTCTATCTACTTCAATTCCCTTACCTGATACCTTATGTCTAAGGACTATACCTTGTTTGACCATAAAATGGCACTTCTACCAGTTTAGAACAAGATTGGTTTATTTGCAACGCTGCAAAAATCTTTTCAGATTATCCAAGCAACTAGTAAACGAAGTTCCACAGACAGAAAATTCATCCATAAATACTTCCATTATCAGTTCTATAAAATCCGCAACAATTGCAGTCATGCATCTTTGAAAAGTAGCTGTAGCATTACATAAACCAAAAGGCATACGTCAGTAAGCATGTAAACCATGAGGACTAATAAAAGTTGTTTTAAGCTGGTCATCAGGATGAATAGCTATTTGAGAAAAACCCGAGTATCCTTCCAAGTAGTGAAAATGAGTGTGGTTTGCTAACCTCTCTAAAGTTTAATCTATGAAGGTAAAGGATAGTGATCTTTCCCAGTGTCTTTATTCAATTTCTTGAAATCTATACACATCGTATGTCCAACAATAGTTCTAGTAGGTATCAATTCATTGTTTTCATTAGGAACAACAGTAAAACCCCCCTTCTTAGGGACACAATGAACATGACTTACCCATTCACTTTCTTTACATGATAGATTATACCTGTGTGCAGTAGGCGTACTATTTCTTTTCTGACCACTTACTTCATATTGGGCTTCAGTCGTCTATTAAATATTGCAATTAGTTTATCACCTTCCTCCATTAATATTCGATGAATGCTTATCATGGGACTAATGCCCTTAAAATCATCCATTGAGTACCCAAAGGCCTCACGATGCTCCTTAAGTACTTTCATGAGTTCTTCCTCTTCATCTCCTAAAAGTTTAGCACTAATAATAACAGGAAATTTATTTGTATCGTCTAAAATTCTGTATTTAAGATTCTCTGGTAGATTCTTCAGTTTTGGGGGTGGTAATTCCTCGTCCCCTCTCTTTTCTGGATCTTCAAAAGCCTCATTAGTTGGAGGCCCTATAATGGGAAGTGAATCGAATTCACCTTCTAGTTCTTCTAGGGACTTGTCCTCCATAACTATTTCTTCATAATTTTAGTCTTCATTTATTTCTTCTTCTTGATCACCATAGAAGAGAGCTGCCATTTCCTCAAGAGATTTCTCTTTCTATTCTTCTTGTATTTGTAGAGGTCTGTCTTTAAATTTGGAAAAGTGGAATTCTCTTTTTCTGCTTCCCCAAGGTTAAGAGACACTATATCCTTTTTGAAATCAACTTTGGCTCCTACATCACTCAAAAAGTTTCTTCCAATATATTTGGGCAAAGAGTGTCAGCTAGCATATCAACAACTACAAAATCATTAGGAAAGTTTTTATTGCTAATTGTGATAGTTGCATCTTCCACTACTCCCATTGGAATTCTAAGAGTTTTATTGGCTAACATGATCGTCATATTAGTATTTTCAATTGTAGCCAGTTCTATTTCTTCTTTTATTTCTAAATAAAAATCGTAAGATATAACATTAACTTTGGTGCCAAGATCACATAAACCATAATGCGAGGTTTCATTAAATAGGGAGGGAAGAATAGGCTTACCCACATATTTTACCTTTGTTTTTCCTTCAACCAATACATAAGTCTCTTTATCAAGTTCAACTATGTTACAATGTGCATACATAGCCATAATTGCTTCCTTGGTTACCTCTTCATCTTTGGTTTCTTGCAGATGTTCCTCAATTTATGGCATACTTTCCTCTTCCTTCCTCTCATGTACTTCTTTTACCTATTCATATTCAAAAATATGCTTCTATGAAGTGTTAGGGAATGGTATCTCATATATTGGTTCTAGGGAGCCCAGTGTTGCTTTAACTTCTCTTTTCTTCTCAGGTTCAGGTGGTGGATCATACTTGACCAAACCCTCTTTTGGAGCTTTGATGTGTTCTGTAAAAGCTTTAACAACATGCATCACAAGATCTGAATCCAAATAAAGTTCTTTAGATAATTCTTTAACATGGCCCTTTTTTATTATAGTCATGAATACAATCATAATATATTTCTATGCCTCCTTCGCTTCCTACACCAAAATTCCATGAAACTCTATGATCGTGGATTCTATTAAGTAAATCCCAAGCTTTAGTTATAGGAAGATTCATAAAGTCTCCTTTCGCAAAAGAGTCTAGCTCAATTTTATTAGGTTCAATTAAACCTCCATAAAAGATATGCAATAAATACCATTCAGGCAAATCATCATGAGGACATTTATTAAGTAAATCTTTAAATATGGTATAAGCTCTTACTAGTCCTTCATTAGGACGGTTCCTCCAAGTCATTATAAGACGCCTGATTCCAAAAGATTTTGATAATGGATAATATTTTGCTAGAAACTCACAGGCTAAATTATCCCAAGTAGTAGTGGCTTCTAAGGGTAGAGATCTATACCATGAGAAAGTTGTACTAGTCAAAGTATGACTAAAAAGTTTAACCCTTAACTCATTAGGAGTGTATCCTGGTAATTGGAAAGTGCCACATATATCTTTAACACATGCAATATGCTCATATGGATCAGGATCTTCTTCATCCCCAGTAAATTGCTTCTTGTGTAGAATACCAAGTAGTAGAGGATTTATTTCAAACCCCCTTGTATTCTCGTTAGAGTTGTCACTTTTATTAATATCAAAGGGCTTCCCAAAGTGGCTGAGTGGGTTAGCACTAGCCATATGCTCAAACTCCATCATGTTGGTGGAAACCTGTAATTCAAACCAAACTTAGCAAAACAAAAATAAATAAGCAAAAACTAAAAGACCTATAACGCTTAGCTCCCCGGCGACGACGCCAGAAAATAGCTTGATGACTGCAAGTGCACAAATTGTTTGTAGCTAGTTTTGAAATAAAGATATCGATCCCACAAGGATCAGGAGTCGGACGTATAATAACTCTTGAATTAAGTACTACAATAGACATTCTAAATAAAGTTCTAAGTAGCAAGATAAAATGCGAGTATTGTGTAAAAAGGTGTTTTTGGGGTTTTGGTATACGAGAACAATAAGTAAAGTAAAACAACTGAACATAGAAAGTAAGTATCGTGTATGTACAAGTGATTTAAACCTGCAATGGGAAAAGCATTCTCAGGGAGTAGCTGATACACCTCTAGCATTATAAAGAGCTAAAGTAAAGATTATTCCCGATCAAGCCATTTGCTATAAAGGCAAATTTAATGAAAATTGTTCGGATGGCGCGACATTCCCGCCTGCTTTAAATGGGTTAAGCCAGGTCAACCTGGGCGTTAACTCAGCAAATTATAATCAGCGTAAGTTGCCTATTCGGGAATATGCTTCATTCCCTAAACGGGCTTGGCCCAATAATAACTATCTTAATTGGTTCAAGGCCCAAGAACCCCGGCAGTTTTCCAGTTTTAGGGAATTCGGTATTTTCTCTAAAGGAAAATAAAATCAGGACCCTGACTTCTCGCCTTCCTCGCCTGGTACAAACCCTAGTTCTGCTGATTGCTCTCCTCCTTATTCTACTCCGTCGGCCACTTCACCGGTTGCAATGGCGAACATCCCCATTGATCCTAGGCCATTCATGCCTCAAGGCTTCGAGATTCTTCAGATACCTGGTCGGGTGGGAGTCAAGCGGGTGGTCGTGGCTCACTGACCTCTGCTTCATGAACAGTACGCCAACGCCACCATTGCTCCAGTTCCTCCAGGTCAGATTCCATTTGCAAACATTGAGGAGGTCCTACAAGATTTCCTGGCTAGTGAGATGCATGTGGGTTTTAGGGACATTCAAGCTTGTCCTTTTGGGTCTGCATATGTCAAATTTGCGCTGACTAGTGACAGAGACGGGTTGATTAGAGAAAGCCCTATTACGTTTGAGGAGGTACACATCTCTTTTTCCAAGCATAATGAAGGCATTAATTGGAGAAGGGCTCAGCTTAATAGGGAGGTTTGGGTTCTTCTTATTGGCCCCCCTCTTGATCACTGGTATACTGAGGATCTAGATGCTATTTTCTCTGACTTCGGCAAGCTTATTATGTGGGAAAACATCCCCAACCATAAAGGAAGAATCATGGCTAAAGTCAGAGTTACTGATCTTGAAGACATCCCTAAAAGTGTCAAGTTCACTGAAGGGGATTCTCCTGACTCTTAGTCCTGGACTTTTTCTGTGGAGGTTCTATTGCAGAATATGCTGGGTGGTGGTCCACCAGATGAAGACCCTTTACCTGATGAGGGGATTGACCCACACCCAAATCCCAACTTAAACCCTGCTGCCAATATTTTTGTTCCACCACCTGTTAATCCTCAGGATGCTGACAACAATGATGATGAGGGGTGGGGACACTGGGCTATGGGAAATAATCAGAATGAGAACCAACAAGATCAACCAAATGCTGCTTTCAATCAGTTAATGTATGCCATTATGGAAGATGTCCTACCTGATGATCCCCTACATCCTCCTCCACAAGACAAAAGTGTTGTTACTATTTCCTCTTCTGTCCATGCTCAAAATGGCTCTGATAACAGTGGGGGACTGTCCCAAAATAAAAAAATTCTACTTGATGAGGATGAGGTTTTACAAGATAATTTGAATGCAGCACTTGGAGAAGGTTTGGAACAGCTAATGAATGCTTACAACTCAGAATCAGAAGATGTTGAGAATGTGGATAACTCTGAGAACACTAGTATGGATAACCTAGGTGGGTTCATGGATGACTCTGAGATGCTTTCACCCAACTTGGCTCACTTTCAGGTTGGGTTTGTGCATACTCATTTTGCTTAGATTCCTGATCTCCATGCTGCAAAATTGACTTTCTCAAAACAAGGATTAGACCTATGGGACAGATTTTTTGCTCCTCATTGCAAAGCCAATGGCAGGGTAAGAAATTTTGATATCCCTGTAAATTGGTTTAATTACATTACTCTATTACTCTTGACACCTGAAATTTGATTGGGCAAACCATTTCTTGCAATCCTCCTTGTGGGATATCTTAAAGGAATCCAGTTTAAAGGAGCAGACAATTCCTTTCTCTATTTCTGATGCTTGTGTCACTCAGTCAACACCTACTTGTATTCTTCAGGGGGGAGGTAATCTTGGGCCTGAAACTCAAAATGCCTCCAACTCACCTGCTACCCCCATAAGGAAGAGGAGGGGAAACTCCACTCTTGTTGAAAATGAGGTGAGGAGGAGTCCTAGGATCATTGAATTAAATGATGGTTTTAAGAGTCATGCTAATTGCACTAGCAAAGACTGTCTTACATGCAATGCTGCTCCACCTAATATTAGCAAAAAAATGTTAAAAATCTTGCTACCTCCTTTTGCAAGGTTGCTGAAGAAGGAATTGAAAAGAGGCTCCTGAAAAAAGCAAGATTGTTGAAAAGGTGAAGGTGGCACCAGGGCTAAGAACTTCTTCTTCCACTACTATTAGAGGGAAACGATCTGCAGCAAACTCTAACAAGGTCATAGAAAAAAGGAAAGCTTCTGCTGGAGATGGCTCTCAGCAGCACAAGAAACCATCCAAGAAATGATATTAATGCTTTACATCTCTTTTTATTAGAGGAGTAGCAGGAATTACTTTTGTTGTCATGGGTACTGTAATAGACCTATTCTCTCTTGTCTTTTGATGCACTTTTGCTTTCTATGGATGATGAGATGGTTTCCTGACTATTTTGAAAGATCCTTTCACTGCCATGGCATCTGTTCTGTCTGGAAGTATACTTTGCTTCCTAATATAGATCTACATCCCACATTTATTTATGGATAATACAAGAAGTTGGAAAGTTATGAACTGGAATATTAGAGGGATAAACTCTAAGAAAAAGTGGGTAGCCCTATTTAATAATTTTTTTGAATCAGGATGTGATATCATCTGCCTACAAGAAACAAAAAGAGAATGCTTTGATCTGGAAATTCGGTCCCTTAAAATTCAATAAGTTTGAGTTTTTGCCATCAATTGGTGCCTCTAGTGGAATTATTACCATTTGGAATGGGACTCTATTTTCTGGGAACCTGGACTTTAAAAATGACTTCTCTATCTCCATCAAGTTTCAATCCAATTTATCTAATGAAACCTGGTACCTTACCAATATCTATGGCCCCTGTGACACTTACAGAAAAGCAGTTTTTATTCAGTGGTTTCATAATATTGATTTTAATGATGGTGTGAACTGGCTTGTGGTGGGGGATTTTAATTTAATAAGACAACCTTCTAACAGAAATAAAGGTGGAGGTGACATTAATGATATGTTATTTTTCAATGAAGCCATTAGTAATCTTGGGCTGATTGAATTACCTCTGAAAGGAAAAAAAGTTTACGTGGAGTAATATGCAAAAGGACCCACTTCTTGAAAGACTGGATTGGTTTTTCACCTCAAACTCTTGGACATCCTCTTATCCATCAACCTTTGTTTACCCTCTGGTCAAACTTACATCTGATCATACCCCTTGTGTTATTAACATTGGCACCAAAATTCCCAGGGCAAATGTTTTTAGATTTGAAAATTACTGGCTGTAGCACGGTGATTTTCTTGGCATTGTCCAAAATGCTTGGAACATTCCAGTTGCCTATCATGACAGTGCAAAAAATGTAAATGCTAAGTTTAAAAATGTGAGAAGAGGCTTAAAGCTTTGGGCAAAGAACCTTCCTTGCCTCAAACAATTGATTGACAAGAGTTTAGATGTTCGAATATCCTTGAATGGAACTTGAGAGATATGCTGAAATCTCATGTCATTACCTTGTTACAAAACCAAAAGTCCTATTGGAAGGAAAGGGGGAAGATCAAATGGGTCAAACTTGGAGATAGAAAAACAAAGTTCTTTCACTCAAAGGCAAATATCAACTACAAACATAATTACATCTTTGTACTCAAGAATACTAATCAGGATGAAATTTCTGATCATGAGGGTAAAGCTGCTTTATTATGGAATGCTTTCAAAAATAGAATGGGCACTTCTGAAAATACTACTATGCATTTTAACCTGGCTGATTTTTTTGGAGATGGAATGAGCTCAAACTTAAGAGAAAATTTGGAAACCCCTTTTCTAGACAAAGAAATTGATTCATGACTTCTATGATGAGAAAATCTCCCTTGAGAGAATCAACTCCTCTTTCATTACTTTGGTCCCTGAAAAGAGTTGCCCTGAGACACCATCTGACTTCAGACCCATATCTCTTCTCAATAGTGTGTTAAAGATCATCACTAAAATCCTGGCAAATAGATTGCAGAAGATTATTTCAAAGCTTGTCCATAAAAATCAATATGGATTTCTGCAAAAAAGATCTATCTAGGATTGCCTTGGATGGGGATTTCAATATCTTTTCCAATCTCACCAATCAAAATAGGAGATTCTTGTTTTAAAACTTGATTTTGAGAAGGCTTTTGACAAGATTGAACATAATGCATTACTTGAGATTCTCAAGGCTAGAGGTTTTGGAGAAAAGTGGATAAAATGGATCCAACTGTTACTTTGTTCTGGCACCTCATCTGTTTTACTAAATGGTATTCCTGGGAAGAAATTTTACTGTAAAAGAGGAGTTAGACAAGGAGATCCATTATCACCACTTATGTTTGTCCTTGCTGCTGATTTTCTCCAATCTATCTTGAATAAGGCAATGAATCTGAATTTAATCTCTGCACCCCTCAACTGCCCTGCATGCCCTGATTAGCCTGTAATTCAGTATGCTGATGACACACTTCTGATCATGAAAGCTGATGTCAAAGAATTGATTTGCTTAAAATCCTTACTAAACACCTTCTCTGATTCAACTGGGTTGAAAGTCAATTATGAAAAATCAAGTCTGATCCCCATCAATCTGGACAGTGAAAGAGTTGACCACTTTGCAAAAACACTGAATTGTCTAAAAGTTACTTTTCCTTTTACTTACCTTGGTCTACCTTTAGGCCTTACCAAGCCCTCTTTAGAATATTTCATACCATTGGTTCAAAGAGTGGAGAAGAGACTAAGTGGAATTGCCTACTTCCTCAATTATGGTGGTAAACTTGAAATGGTTAAGTCAGTTTTATCATCCCTGCCAATGTTTTACATGAGCTGCCTTGAGATCCCACCAACTATCAAGAATCAATTGATCAAATATTTCAGACATTGTTTGTGGAGAAAAAAAGGCTCTGAAAGTACTGATGTCCAAGCAAAAGGATCTACCCTAGTGGCTTGGGAAAAAATCTGTAGGCTCAAAGATCAAGGAGGATTGGGTGTCCTTGACATAACCATCCAGAATAATGCTTTACTGCTATTTTTTTGGATAAGTTCTATAATGACCATGACATTCCCTGGGTGAAACTGGTGAAAAGTTCCTATTATGTGGATGGGTCTGTCCCTAGTCATCACCTTGAAGGCTCATTCTGGTGGAGATCTCTTCTCAAACTAATTGATACCTACAAAGCCATGGGTATTGGAAATCTGGGTAATGGTCAATCTTATTTTGGACTGACCTTTGGGAGGAGCAGTGTCTCCATCAAAAATTCCCTCATCTGCTATCATTTCCAAAAAATACAAGTTACACTATAAAAGAAGTGGTACAAACTGAGTTCCTAGAAGACTCATTTCACTTACCCTTTTCCCAACAAGCCTTCAACGAGTTTGAATAGATGGAAGTAATTTGTCAACAGGCTTTGGGTAAGATTCAAGAAGGCAGAAACGACAGTTGGTCATACATTTTGGGAAATAACAACTTCACATCTCAAAAAGCTTACAAAGTAATGATTGGGTACCAACCTACCCCCCCCCCCCCCCACACGTTTCTCTTGGATTTGGAATACCTCCTGTCAACCGAAGCATAAATTCTTTTTTTGGTTACTACTTCAAGACCATTTGAACACAAGGAATCTTATTAGAAGAAAAAAAATATGCAACTCCAATCATATTCATGTGTTGTTATGGAATGCCCACAAGAAGAAACCCTTTATCATTTGTTTTGGACTTGTCCTTTTGCTGAAAATTGTTGGGACTTTATTTTCCAACAAAGACACATGAGTTTATCAGTTTTTGAGACCATTGAAGATATTAAGGGGAAATTGCATTTACCCTTTGCTATGGAAATCATCATCCTAGCGGCTTGGGGAATTTGGATTGTCAGAAATAATAAGATCTTCAAGAATCAAAGGCCAAGTTTCAACAGTTGGAAGGCAATTTATAAGGAAGAGCTAAGATGGATTAGCTTTAGAATTAAAAGAAACCTTGCTGAAAACTTCAAAGCTTGGCTTCAATCCTAGACTTAGTTTTTTTCCTTTACGTTTGTTAGTTAGACCTTTGTATATATGCTTGTTCACTCTTTATAATTTAATATAAAAATTGAAGTGGGCTTTTTGCTCACTATTTATCCTCAAAAAAAGTAAAGATTATTATCATGAACATTCTCAACTATGTATGTCTGGGAGGAACACCGACTTTGGACAAATAGGCAGCAACCCCTGATCACATCATCCTTATAACCACAGCAGACAACAATCGACATCAATCGAATTACTGCGCTATTAAGGGGCTTAATCCCGTAGGACGTATCCCATGGCATGGATAGTGGTCCGTGAGTTTCGTTGGTTCCCAAGTTGATACATAAGGGGTGCCAACAGCTTTATAGTCATTATAAGTGCTAACACACCTCAGTTTACCAACAAGTAGTTCCATCCATCGAGTCCCCATAAGAGGCAAATATTGAGAGGTCGACTCCTCTCAACATCAAGATGAAGACAATATAACACATGGTCACAGTGATTAATATCATAATAAACTTTATCTTATTTCAATCTCATACTTGGTTTTCTCCATCACCCCAAGAACTAATGATCTACTCAGGCATGGAGGCAATCAACATCGTGAAAAAAACAATGTAATCTATCGTAGATGAATAATACTTGTAAAAATCCACAAGGAGTACGGAAATTACAACAAGATCTATACTAGATGTAGATAGGATGGATGGAGATGGTGGTGATGCAGTGGTTGATGATGAAGATCGATGTCTTATCCTGCCGGATATGCACAGGGTGAATATGGATCCCCGGTGGATGAGTTCCCCCTCCAAATGCCTTCTAGAGGTGAGGTTTCGGTGATTTCTAGTTGTTCTGTATGTTGTCTCCCTGGTCGAGTTGCACGGTGTGAAACTATTTGAAGAGGCGGTGGCGGCGCCAACTATACGACCGGAACTATACGACTGGAAAATTAATTCCCATCGTATAGTTGGTCATTAAACCGTCTGGCTGCCTTCATCGCTTCGGGTTTTCTTCTAGTGTTATTGATAATCCCCAACTAAGTGATTTACATTGTTTTTGACTCCTTTTCTCCCCAATACAACTGCTCCAAGAATTGTGTTCATTGTATCCATCATTTGTCCTGATCCTGGTGAAAATAGACATAAAACATGCACGGGAACATTGTAAAATACCAAGATCCTACCACTATAATGCAAAACAATAATATAAAACATGATGCAAATATGCACTCATCAATAACCTCTTCGAGTTCTACCTTCCGAGTACTCACACTTTTCACGAGAAACTCTTTCTCTAGAAAGGATCCATTCTTGGCAACAAAGCCCTTGCCCTCGGATCTATGATTGAAGGAAAACCCAATTGTTTCTTTAGGGTATCCTATGAAGACGCATTTTTCCGCTTTGGGTTCGAGTTTATCAGGCTGAAGTTTCTTCACATAAACATCGCATCCCCAAACTTTAAGAAATGACAGCTTAGGTTTGTTTCCAAACCACAATTCATACGGTGTCATTTCAACAGATTTACATGGTGCCCGATTTAAAGTGAATGTAGCGGTTTCCAGTGCATAATCCCAAAATGACAGTGGCAAGTCAGTTAGAGAAATGATAGATCGAACCATATCCAATAAAGTACGATTACAACATTCCGACACACCATTACGTTGTGGTGTTTCGGCCAGCGTGAGTGGTGAAACTATTCAACAATCTTTCATATGTGCTATAAACTCGTAACTAAGATACTCTCCTCCATGGTCGGACTGCAAAAATTTGATCTTTCTGTTATGATGATTTTCCACTTCATTCTGAAATTCTTTGAACTTTTCAAAGGTTTTAGACTTATGTTTCATCAAATAGATATACCCGTATCTACTCAAATCATTCATGAAAGTAACAAAATAACGATATCCACCACGCACCGACACACTCATTGGACCACATACATCAGTATCTATGATTTCCAATAAATCTGTCGCCCGTTCCATTGAACCAGAAAACGGCATTCTAGTCATCTTGTCCATAAGGCATGGCTCACATGTATCAAATGATTCAAAATCAAGTGATTCCAAAAGTCCATTAGGATGGAGTTTCTTCATGCGTTTAACACCAATATGACCTAGACGACAGTGCCATATATATGTAGATATATCATCTTCAAGTTTAATACTTTTAGCATTAACATTATAAATATACATAATACTATTATCGAGATCCAATAGAAATAAACCATTCATCACTGGTGCATGACCATAAAAGATATCATTCATATAAATCGAATAACCATTGTTTTCAGACTTAAATGAATAACCACTTCTCATCAAACACGATCCAGATAGAATGTTCATGCATAGTGTAGGCACCAAATAACAATTATTTAGATTTATCACTAATCCCGACGGCATATGGAGAGGCAGCATTCTGACGGTGATCATGTCAACTCTTGATCCATTACCGACATGCATCATGACCTCATCCCTTGCTAGCTATCGCTTGTTCCGCAACCCCTGAGTCAAGGTACATATATTAGCAACCGATCCGGTATCAAATACCTAGGTGCTACTGCGAGTACTAGTCAAGTACAGATCAATAACATGTATATCACATACACCTTTGTTTGCCTTGCCGGCCTTCTTGTCCGCCAAATACTTGGGGCCGCGCTTCCAATGGCTAGTCCCCTTGCAATAGTAGCACTCAGTATCAGACTTAGGGCCAGCTCGGGATTTCTTTTTAGGCGCGGCAACATATTTTCTGCCCTTCTTTCCGTTATGTTTACCCTTCTTGTCTTTCTTGAAACCGGTGGTCTTACTGATCATCAACACTTGATGTTCTTTCTAGATCTCCACTTCTGCAATCTTAAGCATTGATAGAAGCTCGGGGAGAGACTTCTTCATGCCCTACATATTATAGTTCATCATGAAGCTCTTGTAGCTAGGTGGAAGAGACTGGGGAACATGATGTATGCCTAAGTCAATGGGAATCGTTATTCCCAAGGACATAAGCTTATCTGCGTACCTAGACATTTTGAGTACGTGCTCACTAACGGAGCTGTTCTCTTCCACCATGCGGCTAAAGAACTTTTCAGAAGCATTATAACTCTCTACGACAACATGGGTATTGATACGTCCATTTTGCATCACTATTCTATGTCATAATTCACTATTATTCATTGATATATTTCATATTAAGAGATGATACTTATGTAATTTCATCTGTTTTTGCATGGTTGATGACTTTTGGAGCATGGACCACTGCAGTCAGGATTCTGATGGAAAAGGTGCTGTTTGGAGGAAAAATTCGTGAAAATCAGAAAATACGGGAAAATATACGGAAAATCCTATTTTTCCAGAAGACGAAGGATGCCAGAAGGAGGAGTGGAGATGGGCCACAGGGGGGCCACACCACCCCTAGAACGGGCCACCCTAGGCCACGCCACCAGGTGGTGTGGCCGCCCTGGCCCACGTCTAGCTCTCCCCTCTGGCGTATATTATCCTCCCGAAACCCTAAGACTCGGGGAGCGACCACATAAAGATTTCGCTGCCTCTGCGGGGGGGGGGGGGGGGGGGGGGGGACACCAAGAGAGAAAGATCTCTCCGGCAGACAGATTTCTGCCGGGGGAATTCCTTCCCGGAGAGGGGAGATCATCGCCATCAACACCACCATCAAGCAGGACTTCATCGTGATCATCATCATCATCACCACCATCATAACCATCAGCACCCTCATCACCATCTCCATATTGATGTAACAATTGGGTTGAATCTTGAATAGTTCTTAGGGGAAACTTTCCTGGTGTTGATTACTCTTTGTAGTTGATGCTATTGAGTGAACCATTGAATTATTGTTTATGTTCAGATTGTTATACATCATTATTCCATCTCTGATCATGATCCATATGATGTCTTGTGAGTAGTTCGTTTTTTTCTTGAGGACATGGGAGAAGTCATGTTGTTAGTAGTGGAGTTGTGTTGAGAAAGATTCAATAGTTTGATATTTAAGTTGTGGTATACTTCTTCTAGTGGTGTCATCTGAATGTTGACTATATGACACTTCACCTATATGGGCCTAGGGGAATGCATTGTGTATTTGGCTACTAATCATAGGGGTTGCCGAAGTGACAAAAACCTAAACCCCTGTTAGGAAACCATTGCACAAGGGACGTAAGGGTCTTAGAGTTTAAAGCGGTGGTTAGGTTTCTACATTAATTACTTTCTTGTACTTACGGATGTTTGCAAGGGGTATAATCACAAGTATGTATTAGTCCTAGGAAGGTCGGTACATTAGCACAGGTTCACCCACAGAACACTTAGCAAGCTAAAGGAGATTAATCAACTATATGAAGCGAAAGCACTTGACAGTCTTCCCATGTGTCCTCGAGAACGTTAGGACATCTTAAGTAATACACACAGCTTGTCCTTTACTACATAAACGATTGGGCCACTTGCTGCATTTATTCCTATTGTCTTTCATTTACTCATACTTTATTTACTTGCCGTAACATCCCAAAACTTTAATCCAAGCTTATCAAGATCCAAATCATCAAATTATGGTTAACAAAAACTTTTCCAAATTAAAAATGAAAGCATTCATGTGTATGTGCATTTAATTTAGGAATTGATTTGAATTGCCATGGTTCTGTGATTCTTTGCTTGTAAAGTGTTTCTTAGGTGAAATAAACATCATCTAAGTCATTTCCAAACTTTTCCCAAAGAAGAACAACTCAAAATGAATAATTGAAGTGAATGGTCATTTTGGCCAAATTAACTATCATGCCTACTTTGGCTATTCCTAGTACTCAAAACTTAACAGAAACATGTGTCGACCTTTAGACCCCTTGATAGTACACATAATGAGGTACCACGGCCCACTTTGTGATCTGATAAAAACATTCAAATGCTAATTTTAATGGGTAGTTTAAAATTGAATATGTTGCATATGGGAAGATCCCACTATTTCAAAAACCACTCAAACAAGCTCAATTTTCAAAACCCAAGCACCCACAGAGTCTCAAGCTTATGCCTAGCAAACCCACCAAAAATCTTTTCAAAATTCCAAAGTTTACTTCTTGCGGCCATTTAATCAAACACTTGGTAGGCAAGGTTAAACTCTAAACCATAGCTCACTGTTTTGCACAGGGTTTTGCCACCATTTGATCTCCATTTAATCCCCTTGTACCCTCTTGATCTAACCATACCATTAGCACCGCTCCCCCTTGTCCCTAGTCACAATGCCGAGCCACCCCGAGCACTAGCTCGCCGGCCGACCATGCACTCGCCCTAGCAGACCATATCCCTCTCTCTCGCCATGTCTAGGAGGTAGCCAGGTCCTCACCGCCACGCTCTGTCCCCTCCCCGAGCCAAGTGCAGTAGTGGACCATCGAGGAAACCACGCGCCCAGTGCCACCGAGCCATGCAGAGCATGCGTTAGAGCACCGCACCCGGCACGCGTGCACTAGTCGCCGCTCCACCGCAGCCCACGCCCACCGCTCTGCCACGACCCAGGGAACACGACGGACACGCCTGTTCGCCGCCCAACACACCATAGCCACCGCTCGCCATGGACACCGCCGCCTCTGCCGCTCAGAGCGCCAGCAGCCCCCGACCGCATACCGCCGCCCCTACGCACGCATTCACTTCATAGAGCACCGCCAGGAGACCGCCTGTCGATCGCCCCCCGATCACTAGCCGCTCGTAGCCATGTCGCCACCGTCGCCGGCCCATCCCTCTCGGTCTCGCTGTCGAGCCTATAAAAGGAGGGCACCCCCACCTCCATTCGACACACCGCTCCACTCCCCTCACCTCACTGATCGCCCCACACCTCTAGCCGGAGCAGCGCGAGCACTTGATCGCCGGAATTTGGCCGGAGTAGCCCACAGCAGAGGAGGAAGGGGCGCCGCTGATTGCGACCACCCCCGGAGCTTCCTCGACCGTCCGTGAGCTCACTGTCGACCAATAGTTCGTTTGCCCGCCTCACTGTCGTCGCTGGAGCCCTGGTACGCCCCCTATGCACCCCCACCGAGCCGCTAGGGTTCGAGCTCGCCGACGACATGTCCGTCGGCGACGACAAGCCACAACCGTTGATCCTTATTCTAATCTAACGGCCCACATCGCCCCGTGCCGCTTCGCGCGTTATGAGCCGCAGACTTGTGGACCCCCCTGTCAGTTGAGCCCCACGCCGTGGAGTGCCCCTGGGCCGGCTCGTTAGTGTTTCCCACGCGACCCAGTTAGTTTGAATTAGGATTTTCTAATTAAGTTTAAACCTAGTTCTGTCTCTGAGTTTGAAAATCAATTCAGAGAGTTTAACAAATCCAAATTGCATGAAACCAATTTTGCCTGAAAGGTATTGAAATGATCTATCCAAGCCTATTGGATTTAATTCATTTAGAGTTATAGATCTCTCCTAGTACAAATAATAAAACAGAAGCATTTGCACCTTGCAACATTTTTCAAAATTCAACCATGATAGCTTTTGAGTTGATTCTAACTCTCAAAAATCACATTTCACTATATCTATCTAAATACGTAATAATATTAAGGTTTACATGCAGTGACTTTGGACTAGTACCAAAATAATGCTATATAGGCATTTCTAGTCACTTTAAATCATTAAATATTGAACTTAAACCAAAGTAATCATGCTCCAACCCTTAATTCACATTCCCACATGATAGAATATGTGGTGATGACATGTGTCCACATGATCCCATATTTTAAGTGGTGAATATTAAATCTTAGTTAATTTTTCAATGAGTAGAAATTACTTTTCTAGAATAAAAAGAGTGAAACTATTGAATTAAAACTTGTGATGCTTGTGATGATAATAGATCATCAAATGTGTGTTTGAGAATGCTACCTAGACTATTTAAGTATTGTTTGGTGATTGTGTACTCCGTATGTATTTATAGACGATAGTACCGACCAAGCTTTCGAGGAGGAGGAGTTCTACCAAGAAGAAGAAGAAGAAAACTTCAACCACTGCACTGCACAAGGCAAGCCACCATTAACAATGCAAGCTAACACTTGCAAGTATAATGCTTAGCAAGCTAGGATTAAACTAGATGGTTTAGTAAAGATGCTTTAGTCATGCTTTGATTACACTAGTTGGCTAGTATTTACCCCAAGTATTATGTATAAGCTTTACTTATTTTACTTTACACAAAGTTCTTTACTTGTTTTAAAGGTAGCATAAAAAGTTTAAAACTTGACCTATTTAGAACCCCTTTAGATGTCATTCTATGGCATGAGATTGAACCCATCTTTTCTACCTTAGTGAACACTCTTAACTTAGTAGTTTAGAGTAGATAAAAACTTGAGTCACTTTAGATGGGAACACTTGATGAAAATGAATTATGAAAACCTTGGAATGATGAGTCATTCTATTGAGATGTTTTGACATGTGTTGAGAAACACAAATGGTTTATGATGATGAAAATGTTGAGGCATGAGCCTTAACCCTGTTATAAAACTGATGGTTGGATTCGGATGCGATACCATTCCAAATTTACCGTACAACCACACTACCTGAATTGGGTAAGGCTTAGTTGGAAATTCATATGCATTAGTATTAGTTCCCTCACGGGAGAGGTTTGAGCTGAGGCTACCTCTCAATGTTGTCCACCTATGCAGTGCCCAAGAGGACTGATGGTCATGGTTGGGAGGCCATGCTCATAGGAGAGGTGCATATACTATTGTGTGTAAAGGGAAAGTTATGTTTGATGATCTGCATACTAAGTATGATGATTATGGTTAATCCCTGACAGATGTATCGAATCTTGTGGTGAAAGTGTACCACCTCTGTAGAGTGTCAAACTATCTGAATAGCCACGTCCGCGGTTATGGATAGTTGGAATGGCCATATTGTTTCGTTGTCAGATGTTTTCCAAACAACGTACAAAATGAATGATGAATCTTGACTTGACCACAATAGGGTTGTGTTTATGACAATAGCTTTCCCACTTAAGTGATTCTAGAACTTTATTTTATCTTTCTTTTCTTCCGAACTCAGCTTAGGTTTCAAACTTAACTTATAGTTAAACTTAGACCTAGCACTTTAACTTAGAACTATAGTACTTGTTAGTGGTAGTTTGTGAGTACTTAAAGAGTACTCATGGTTATTGTCCCTGGCTATTCTCATGGCCAGACTATGAAGGAGACTATCAAGATGATGGCCAGTAGGGCGGCTATGATAACTAGGACTATCTTCCTTCGTCAGCATTGCCTGTGCCCTGAAGATGGACCCCACCGCTACGCTTATCTTTTATTTCCGCTGCTTGTTGTATTAAGACTAGATCATGAGATCCTTATTTGTGTAAGACCTTATGTATGGTTTGTAATGGATGATGTACTATGATATCCAATCCGTTATGTCTCGCAAAAATGGTAATCCTGGGATTGCGAGGTATGGCATAACGGGCATCTAGGATGAAAAATCCAGGTGTTGACAAGTTGGTATCAGAGCCATCCTGACCATAGGAGACCCTAGTTAGAATGGACGTCCGAAAAAAAACTTAGTTTTAAAACCAAAGTGAGTATTTACTAAAAACTATCTCCCCTCTTATCCTTGTGAACTCATTCTTTCTCAAAAATTCATGTGCCTCAAAATTCTTACTTTACTACTTCAAATTTGACACACTTGATCACTTCACTAACTTCCTCATCCTAAATTCTTGTAGATGGAGTCGCAGTTCAGCAAGTTCTACTAGTTGGGAAACAGAGGTCAGCTGATCTTCGAGAGGGATCTAGATTCACTGTCGGACTTACTGGGACGCCCCCATCCGGAGTTTCTTGGAGCTCAACTTCCAGGACCACAAGGTGGAGACCTATAGTGGCTAGTCACCGCAGATCTTAGAGAAATCATCGAAGCACCAACTTCTGGGAGAATTCAGTTCTCCGTGAGAGAGAACAACTGGCTAGTTGGATTAGCCAGGGCAATGCATGAAGCTCTCGCACGTCTATGTGCCCTCAGTGTCAACAAGATCCAAGGAATCCGTTTTGCCCAGTATGCAAGACGTGACTTCATGGGAATGCCGATGGAGATGCCAAGTCACCTAGAGTTGAGGCGTCGAGTGGAGAATCTTGACTTCTTGCTTCATGACAGACAGCAGGAACTGGACAATGCCAGAGAGTTAGCCAACCAGAACCGTGCCATTGCCGACCAGAAGGCCCAGACTTTCGCACTACTCATCCAAGATTGCCAGTCTCTTCGCCGCCAGCGTGCAAAGAAGGATCGCACCATCGCCCGTGTTTGCAAGAAGGTGGCCGACCTCGAGAAGACTGTCAAGGAGCAAGAAGCTCAGGTTGAAGCAAAGTAAGAAGAAGATGAGGGTGAAGACATCCAGGGAGACATGGATTCTTACCTCAGCAACGATAATGACTTTTTGGCGGAGGATGCCGTTGGCTTCTACACTGATGATGAGGACTCTGACTTCATCGACGATGAGTAGATGCACTAGAGCACTGTCGTAGCATGAGATGTATCGGTCCCAATGTATCGTAGTTTGCAGAATGGTTCTTCAAACCATCTGCCTTCCTTTGTATGTTGTGGTGTGTGTTGTATTGTGTGCTTGTTTGCATGAATGAAAATGAAGTTAGTTGAAAAACCTGAGTCTAACTCAAAGTTTTAGCTTTGAAAACCCAAAACCATGAACCTTAGAATTTCCCTCTTACCCCTATATCTATATCAATCTTCAGATGACTCGTGGAAACCAAGGAGGGAGCAGCTCGTTGTAAGACCCAATGATGCAGATCTTGCAGAATCTCATCGTAGACCGTGAAGCAAGCAGGGCAGAATGCCAAGCCAACTTAGCAACACTCCAACAGATCGCCCAGATGGATCTCAACAACCAAGGGCATGGAAATCAGGATCACCAGGGATCCAAACTCAAAAAATTTCAGAATACCAATCCCCCAATCTGAGAACCCACTAGATGCTGATGACTGGTTACAGACCACAGAAAACAACTTAGAAGTTGCAAGAGTTGATGAAAATGAGAAAGTTCTCTTCGCCACCCACTACCTGGCGGGAGATGCAAGAGCTTGGTGTAACAGTATCCGCCTGATGAACCATGGTCAAGTTATGACATGGGAAGCCTTCAAAGTCAAGTTCAGCCGCACCCACGTGCCGCAAGGTCTAGTCAACAAAATGAGAGATGAGTTCCGCGAATTAAAGCAAGGAAGAATGACTGTGGTGGAGTATCATGACAGATTCCTGTCACTTGCCAGATATGCACCTGATGAGATCAACACGGAGGCCAAGAAGAAGGTGAGATTCCTGAACGAACTGCATGATGAGATGCAGACTGTCCTCGTCAACATCCGTTTCTAGGATCTTGAAGAGCTAGTCAACTCTGCCATTCAGATGGAAGGGAAGATTAACCAGGAAAACGACAACCGCAAGCATCGTATGATGCAACAATCTGGATCCAGTAGTCACCAGAAGTACCGTCCCAACCCCTCCCTAGGATATGCACCAAGGAACAACCGACCCCCAATGTCTCGCCCAAGCTACCCCAACCGTAGCGGAGGCAATGTGAAATCCGGAGGAAACAATCACAACTCCGGAATGCCAACAACTTCAACCGTGCACCTCCCAAGAACAATAACAACAACAACACTGCACCCAAAACTGGCAGCAATGATGTGCCTGTCGCAGTCAAGGACAAGTCCCAGATCACTTGTTTCGAGCGTGGAGTGAAGGATCACTACTCTAATGAGTGTCCCAAGAAGACTGCATCCAATGCTAATATGAATGCCCCAGCTTAGCAGCAACGTCGTGTTCAACCAGGAAGAAGATTTGCCCCAGGGAACCCTCACAATCGCAACGGCCGTCTCTTCCACATGAACGCAGAAGAAGCCGAGGAAGCGCCAGACGTAGTGCTGGGTATGTTTTCTGTCAACTCAGTTTTAGCAAGAGTGTTGTTTGATTCTGGAGCATCGCATTCATTTGTCACTGAAGAATTTGCCTGCACTAGTAAGATTTACCCAACCAACCTGAAGCATGTCCTGATAGTTCAAATCCCCAGTTCAACAACCAAAGCTAGAAAAATTTGCAAAGCTGTGCTTATCAGAATACATGGGATAGATTTGTATGCCAACCTAATTGTACTTGGAACCAAAGGATTGGAAGTATTACTAGGAATGGACTGGATGTCAAGGCATAAAGGACTGATAGACTGTGCTAAGAAAGCTAGCACCATGACCAGTAGCTCTGGAATAACAGTAGAGCATATCTCTAAAACCTTACCCCGTCAATTCAAGTGCAACAAGAGTGTAGCCCTGCCCACCATAGACCAAACCAGAGTAGTCTGTGAATACCCCGACGTATTCCCAGATGAATTGCCAAGTATGCCCCTGGATAGGGATATTGAGTTCATTACTGAACTAATCCCCGGAACCGGACCCATATCCTAGAGACCCTATAGCATGAACCCCTCAGAGTTAGTGGAACTGAAGAAGCAGTTGGATGCCATGTTAGAGAAAGGCTTGATTCAACCAAGCGCATCGCCATGGAGATCACCAGTGTTATTCGTCGACAAGAAAGATGGAGGCAACCATCTGTGCACAGATTACAGAAAGTTGAATGACGTCATCATCAAGAACAAGTACCCCTTGCCAAAGATAGAGGATCAATTTGATCAGTTGACTGGAGCCCAGGTATTCTCAAAGATTGATCTTAGGACTGGTTATCACCAACTTAAGATTCGTGCAACGGATATTCCGAAGACCGCCTTTACTACTCGCTATGGTTTATACGAGTATACGGTTATGTCTTTTGGATTAACCAATGCCCCCGCTTATTTCATGAATCTCATGAATAAGATCTTTATGAATTTCCTAGATAAATTTGTAGTTGTGTTTATCGACGACATCCTTATCTACTCCAAGTCTGAAGAAGAGCATGAGCAACATCTGAGAAGCATTCTAGAAACCCTAAGAGAGCATCAGTTATATGCCAAGTTCAGCAAGTGTGAGTTTTGGCTGAAGGAAGTAGGCTTCCTAGGACATATTGTGTCTGCCGGAGGAGTCTCTGTTGATCTCGCCAAGATCAAAGATGTCGAAGAATGGGAAGCCCCAACCACTCAAACCCAAGTCCGTGCATTTCTCGGATTAGCGGGATACTACCGCAAGTTCGTGGAAGGATTCTTGAGTATCGCCAGACCCATGACCCAATTGTTGAAGAAGGACAAGAACTTTGAATGGACAGACAAATGTGAAGCCAGTTTCTAGGAGCTGAAAAGGAGATTGATATCAGCCCCAATATTGGTCATGCCAGACATCAAGAAACCGTTTGATGTGTATTGTGACGCATCCAAGATCAGTCTAGGATGTGTATTGATGTAAGAAGGAAAAGTCATCGCGTATCTGTCTCGACAACTGAAGCAGCATGAGCAAAACTATCCGACCCACGATCTAGAGCTAGCAGCTGTGGTTCTAGCATTGAAGACATGGCGTCATTAGTTGATGGGTAATCGATGTGAGATTTACTCAGATCACAAGAGTTTAAAGTATATCTTCACTCAGAAGGAGCTGAATATGAGGCAAAGGAGATGGATAGAGTTAATCAAGGATTATGACCTTGACATTCACTATCACCCCGGCAAAGCCAATGTGGTAGCGGATGCTCTTAGCAGATTGCCGTGTAGGCTAAACACCATGATCAAGGAGAAGCAACGTAGTTTGTATGAAGAGTTGGAACAGTTCCGGACTGAATTAGTTAGCAAAGGATTCTTAGCGAGCATTAAACTTCAACCCACATTGATTTGCCAAATCAAGGAAGCCTAGAAGGGGAATGAAAGTATCGACAGAATCAAACGTTGTATTGGTACGGGAAAGGTACCTGGATTCACCGAAGACGAAGAAGGAGTACTGTGGTACAAGGGACGTATCTGTGTTCCAGCAGATTCGGAGCTAAAGCAAGTTATGATGAAGGAATCTCATGATACTCTTTATTCTATCCACCCCAGAGGAACAAAGACGTATCAGGATTTGAAGGAGCAATTTTGGTGGCACAAGATGAAGAGAGAAATCGGAAGCTACATCGCCAAATGTGACATCTATCCAAGAGTCAAAGCAGAGCATCAGAGACCTGCAGGACTGTTGCAACCATTACAGATTCCGGAATGGAAATGTGATTCCGTAGGAATGGACTTTATCACCGGTTTACCTACTTCTAGTAGGGGAAAAGACTCAATCTGGGTCATAGTTGATAGATTGTCCAAGATAGCCCACTTTATACCTGTCAAGACTACCTACCAGAGTGCAAAGCTAGCAGAGCTATATATTGCTAGGATTGTTAGTCTGCATGGAACCCCCAAGACCATCGTATCAGATCGAGGAACCCAGTTTACCTCAAGGTTTTGGCAGAAAGTTCAGGAAGGATTAGGAACCAAGTTGAACTTCAATACCGCTTATCACCTGCAAACTGATGGACAGACTGAGAGAGTCAACCAGATCCTAGAGGATATTCTTAGAGCTTATGTGTTTGAATACGGATCAAAATGGGAAGACTGCCTGCCTTTCGCAGAGTTCTCATATAACAACAGTTATCAAGCTAGTTTGCAGGTGGCACCATTTGAATTCCTATATGGAAGAAAGTGTCATACCCCTTTGAATTGGTCGCAAGTAGGAGAGAGTCAGATCTTTGGACCCGACATTCTCCGAAAAGCTGAAGAGAAGGTTCACAAAGTCCGTGAGCACCTCAAGACCGCCCAATCCAGACAAAAGAGTTATGCTGACAAGAGAAGGAGAGACCTGACTTTCAATGTAGGAGATTTTGTATATCTCAAGGTTTCGGCATTGAAGGGAACTCAACGCTTTAGTCTAAAAGGAAAGTTAGTCCCCAGATATAGCAGGCCCTTCAAGATTCTGAACCGTCGAGGAGAAGTATCGTATCTATTGGAACTGCCAAAAGAGATGTCAGCCATCGATAATGTGTTCCATATCTCGTTACTTTGCAAATGTTTGGAAGTGCCCGAGAAGACTGAAGTTTTCAAGAACATCGATCATAGAACTGTTGAGATAAACAATGACCTGACCTATCGGGAAGTGCCCATCCATATCTTAGATGAAGCCTATAGAACCACCAGGACCAGGAGCATCAAGTTTCTCAAGATTCAGTGGAGCAACCATACCGAGGAGGAAGCCACTTGGGAGCGTGAAGATTACATTAGGACAGAGTTCCCAGATCTCTTTAGTTCCTAGTTTTCTTTGTAAATCACGGGATGAGATTTTTTTTAAGGGGGTAAGGTTTGTAACATCCCAAAACTTTAATCCAAGCTTATCAAGATCCAAATCATCAAATTCAGGGTTAACAAAAACTTTTCCAAATTAAAAATGAAAGCATTCATGTGTATGTGCATTTAATTTAGGAATTGATTTGAATTGCCATGGTTCTATGATTCTTTGCTTGTAAAATGTTTCTTAGGTGAAATAAACATCATCTAAGTCATTCCCAAACTTTTCCCAAAGAAGAACAACTCAAAATGAATAGTTGAAGTGAATGGTCATTTTGGCCAAATTAATTATCATGCCTACTTTGGCTATTCCTAGTACTCAAAACTTAACAGAAACACGTGTGGAACTTTACACCCCTTGATAGTACACATAATGAGGTACCAAGGCCCACTTTGTGATCTGATAAAAACATTAAATGCTAATTTTAATGGGTAGTTTAAAATTGAATCTGTTGCATATGGGAAGATCCCACTATTTCAAAAACCACCCAAACAAGCTCAATTTTCAAAACCCAAGCACCCACAGAGTCACAAGCTTATGCCTAGCAAACCCACCAAAAATGTTTTCAAAATTCCAAAGTTTATTTCTTGTGGCCATTTAATCAAACACTT
The DNA here is from genome assembly GCA_910589775.1 of Avena eriantha. Classification (NCBI taxonomy): domain Eukaryota; kingdom Viridiplantae; phylum Streptophyta; class Magnoliopsida; order Poales; family Poaceae; genus Avena; species Avena eriantha. The sequence continues at coordinate 258,467,932 of OU342744.1, read as the reverse complement.
GTCAGGCAGGATTAAACTCTAAACCGTAGCTCAGTATTTTGCACAGGGTTTTGCCCCCATTTGATCTCCATTTAATCACCTTGTCCCCTCTTGATCTAACCATACCATTAGCACCCCTCCCCCTTGTCCCTAGTCACAGTGCCGAGCCACCCCGAGCAGTAGCTCGCCGGCCGACCATGCACTCGCCCTAGCAGACCACCTCCCTCTCTCTCGCCATGTCTAGGAGGTAGCCAGGTCCTCACCGATACCCTCTGTCCCCTCCCCGAGCCAAGCGCAGTAGTGGACCACCGAGGAAACCACGCGCCTAGTGCCACCGAGCCATGAAGAGCACGCGCCAGAGCGCCACACCCGACACGCGTGCACAAGCCACCGCTCGACCGCAGTCCGCGCCCATCACTCCGCCACGACCCAACGAACACGACAAACACGCTCGTTCGCCGCCCAACGCACCACAGCCACCGCCTCTGCCGCTCAGAGCGCCAGGTGCCCCCGATCGCATACCATCGCCCCTACGCCCGCATTCACTTCCTAGAGCACCGCCAGGAGGCCGCCTGTCGATCGCCACCCTCAGCCAAGCCGCTAGCCACCCGTAGCCATGTCGCCACCGTCACCACCGTCGCCGGCCCATCCCTCTTGGTCTCGTCGTCGAGCCTATAAAAGGAGGGCAGCCCCACCTCCATTTGACACACCACTCCACTCCCCTCACCTCACTGATCGTCCCACACCTCTAGCCAGAATTTGGCCGGAGTAGCCCGCAGCAGAGGAGGAAGGGGCACCGCTGATTGCGACCACCCCCGGAGCTGCCTCGACCGTCCTTGAGCTCGCCGTCGACCAACAGTTCGTTTGCCCGCCTCGCCGTCGTCACTAGAGTCCTGGTACGCCCCCTATGCACCCCCACCGAGCCGCTAGGGTTCGAGCTCGCCGGCGACAGGTCCGTCGTCGATGACAAGCCACAACCGTTGATCCTTATTCTAATCTAACGGCCCACATCGCCCCATACCGATTCACGCGTTATGAGTCGCTGACTTGTGGACCCCCCTGTCAGTTGAGCCCCGTGCCACAGAGTGACACTGGGCCAGCCCGTTAGCGTTTCCCGCGCGACCCAGTTAGTTTGAATTAGGATTTTCTAATTAAGTTTAAACCTAGTTCTGTCGCTGAGTTTGAAAATCAATTTAGAGAGTTTTACAAATCCAAATTACATGAAACCAATTTTGCCTGAAAGGTATTGAAATGATCTATCCAAGCCCGTTGGATTTAATTCATTTAGAGTTATAGATCTCTCCTAGTACAAATAATAAAATAGAAGCATTTGCACCTTGCAACATTTTTCAAAATTCAACCATGATAGCTTTTGAGTTGATTCCAACTCTCAAAAATCACATTTCACTATATCTATCTGAATACGTAATAATATTAAGGTTTACATACAGTGACTTTGGACTAGCACCAAAATAATGCTATATAGGCATTTCTAGTCACTTTAAATCATTAAATATTGAACTTAAACCAAAGTAATCATGATCCAACCCTTAAATCACATTCCCACATGATAGAATATGTGGTGATGACATATGTCCACATGATCCCATATTCTAAGTGGTGAATATTAAATCTTAGTTAATTTTTCAATGAGTAGAAATTACTTTTCTACAATAAAAAGAGTGAAACTATTGAATTAAAACTTGTGATGCTTGTGATGATAATAGATCATCAAATGTGTGTTTGAGAATGCTACCTAGACTTGTTAAGTATTGTTTGGTGATTGTGTACTCCGTATGTATTTATAGACGATAGTACCGACCAAGCTTTCGAGGAGGAGGAGTTCTACCAAGAAGAAGAAGAAGAAAACTTCAACCACTGCACTTCACAAGGCAAGCCACCATTAACAATGCAAGCTAACACATGCAAGTATAATGCTTAGCAAGCTAGGATTAAACTAGATGGTTTAGCAAAGATGCTTTAGGCATGCTTTGATTACACTACTTGGCTAGTATTTACCCCAAGTCTTATGTATAAGCTTTACTTATTTTACTTTACACAAAGTTCTTTACTTGTTTTAAAGGTAGCATAAAAAGTTTAAAACTTGACCTATTTAGAACCCCTTTAGATGTCTTTCTATGGCATGAGATTGAACCCATCTTTTCTACCTTAGTGAACACTCTTAACTTAGTAGTTTAGAGTAGATAAAGACTTGAGTCACTTTAGATGGGAACACTTGATGAAAATGAATTATGAAAACCTTGGAATGATGAGTCATTCTATTGAGATGTTTTGACATGTGTTGAGAAACACAAATGGTTTATGATGATGAAAATGTTGAGGCATGAGCCTTAGCCCTGTTATAAAACTGGTGGTTGGATTCGGATGCGATACCATTCCAAATTTACCGTACAACCACACTACCTGAATTGGGTAAGGCTTAGTTGGAAATTCATATGCATTAGTATTAGTTCCCTCACGGGAGAGGTTTGAGCTGAGGCTACCTCTCAATGTTGTCCACCTATGCAGTGCCCAAGAGGACTCATGGTCATGGTTGGGAGGCCATGCTCATAGGAGAGGTGCATATACTATTGTGTGTAAAGGGAAAGTTATGTTTGATGATCTGCATACTAAGTATGATGATTCAGGGTTATCCCTGACAGATGTATCGAATCTTGTGGTGAAAGTGTACCACCTCCGCAAAGTGTCAAACTATCTGAATAGCCACGTCCGCGGTTATGGATAGTTGGAATGGCCATATTGTTTCGTTGTCAGATGTTTTCCAAACAACGTACAAAATGAATGATGAATCTTGACTTGACCACAATAGGGTTGTGTTTATGACAATAGCTTTCCCACTTAAGTGATTCTAGAACTTTATTTTATCTTTCTTTGCTTCCGAACTCAGCTTAGGTTTCAAACTTAACTTATAGTTAAACTTAGACCTAGCACTTTAACTTAGAACTATAGTACTTGTTAGTGGTAGTTTGCGAGTACTTAAAGAGTACTCATGGTTGTTGTCCCTGGCTATTCTCATGGCCAGAGTATGAAGGAGACTATCAAGATGAGGGCCAGCAGGACGGCTATGATAACTAGGACTATCTGCCTTCATCAGCATTGCCTATGCCCCTGAAGATGGAACCCACCGCTACGCTTATCTTTTATTTCCGCGGCTTGTTGTATTAAGACTGGATCATGAGATCCTTATTTGTGTAAGGCCTTATGTATGGTTTGTAATGGATGATGTACTGTGATATCCAATCCGTTATGTCTCGCAAAAATGGTAATCCTGGGATTGCGAGGTATGGTATAATGGGCATCTGGGATTAAAAATCCGGGTGTTAACACTTGCTTTATTAAAAACCCCTAAAAATCCGTTTGCTAAGTATTTGCAGAGAATTCCTGATCCATACCACTAGCCAGCACCTTCGCAAAGATCAGAAAATCCGGGAAAATATACAGAAAATCCTATTTTTCCAGATGACGAAGGATGCCAGAAGGAGGAGTGGAGATGGGCCACAGGGGGGCCACACCACCCCCTGGTGCGGGCCACCCTAGGCCGTGCCACCAGGTGGTGTGGCCACCCTGGCCCACCTCTAGCTCTCCCCTCTGGCGTATATTATCCTCCCAAAACCCTAAGACTCGGGCAGCGACCACAGAAAGATTCCGTCGCCTCTACGAGGCGGAAAACACAGAGAGAGAAAGATCTCTCCGGCAGACAGATTTCTGCTGGGGGACTTCCTTCCCGGAGAGGGGAGATCGTCGCCATCAACACCACCATCAAGCTGGAGTTCATCGGGATCATCATCATCCTCACCACCACCATCATCACCATCAGCACCCTCATCACCATCTCCATATTGGTGTAACAATTGGGTTGAATCTTGCATAGTTCTTAGGGGAAACTTTCCCGGTGTTGATTACTCTTTGTAGTTGATGCTATTGAGTGAACCATTGAACTATTGTTTATGTTCAGATTGTTATACATCATTATTCCATCTCTGATCATGATCCATATGATGTCTTGTGAGTAGTTCGTTTTGTTCTTGAGGACATGGGAGAAGTCATGTTGTTAGTAGTGGAGTTGTGTTGAGAAAGATTCAATAGTTTGATATTTAAGTTGTGGTGTACTTCTTCTAGTGGTGTCATGTGAACGTCGACTACATGAAATTTCACCTATATGGGCCTAGGGGAATGCATTGTGTATTTGGCGACTAATCGTAGGGGTTGCCAGAGTGACAGAAACATGAACCCCTATTAGGAAACCATTGCACAAGGGACGTAAGGGTCTTAGAGTTTAAAGTTGTGGTTAGGTTTCTACCTTAATTACTTTCTTGTACTTACGGATGTTTGCAAGGGGTATAATCACAAGTATGTATTAGTCCTAGGAAGGTCGGTACATTAGCACAGGTTCACCCACACAACACTTAGCATGCTAAAGGAGATTAATCAACTATATGAAGCGAAAGCACTTGACAGTCTTCCCATGTGTCCTCGAGAACGTTTGCTCATCTTAAGTAATACAACCGGCTTGTCCTTTGCTGCATAAAGGATTGGGCCACTTGTTGTATTTATTCCTATTTTCTTTCATTTACTCGTACTTTATTTACTTTCTTTATCAAAAACCCCTAAAAATCTATTTGCTAAGTATTTGCAGAGAATTCCTGATCCATACCACTAGCCAGCACCTTCTGCTCCTCGTTGGGTTTGACACTCTTACTTATCGAAAATACTACAATACAGCCCTATACTTGTGGGTCATTAGTATAAAAAATCATTTTCAATTCACCCATGGTATCAAAGGCATTGCCATTTTCGAAACGTTTTCGAAGTTCTGGCTCTAGCCCATACAGTATGCCGCAATGAACTAAGTTGTGGTCCTCCTAACGAGTCAAATAGACATTATTTTCCTTGTTAGGGGCATTAGGAGCTAGTGGGGGGCCTAGCGACACTTCTAGCACATATTGCTTTTGTGTAGCAGTGAGGAGAATCCTCAAATTCATGGCCCAATTGGTAAAGTTGCTACCATTTGCCCCAAGTTTCTCTTTCTCCATGAACACATTAAAATTAAAAGCAGGTGGTGCCATCTACAATAGAATTTCTAAAGTTTAGACTAAGTTTCTGATAGATTGAGTTCAACTAATCCAAATTATGAATGAACTCCCACTCAAAAACAACATCCCTCATGTCTTTTTGGTGATTACATGAACCAAATCCTCTACACCAAGTCCGATCATCACGTGAGTCGGTGTAGTCTCAAAGGCGAGTATCAATATGGGCATCATATCAACTATATGACTCATGCTTAACATTTTGGTCCGTGTTCCGAGGACATGTCTGTACATGCTAGGCTCGCCAAGTAAGAACCTTAGTACTCGCGTGTGTAAAATTGTCTTACACCCGTTGTATGAAAGCGTAGAGTCGAGTACATCCAATCATAACATTATGTTTCGAAACACGATCCATATATCAATGCATACTTAAGCAAGAACACATTTTATCTTGATATTTAAATGAGGGATCATCTTATAATGCTACTAAAACGCCAAATAAGAAATATAAGATGCAAACATCATGTGTGTAAAGTGAAATGGCATGGTTCTTGCACTTGATCACTACAATGTGTATCGTGGTATGATCTTTATCATTCCTTTGTGTGTAAGGCCAAGGTCTATGGAACTTACACGTTAAGTGTGTTGTAAGAGTATCAACTATACATCAACTTACAACATTACCATATCATGACACCAGCCCAGCAACAATCTAAACTAGATGCTTCTAATTTATACATTGCAAGTTTTACGTGGCTTAGGGATTTTGAAGATAGAACTAGTCTTACATATGAACATGGAACCACAATGATGATAACCAAATTATTAGCAACTCGTTATAAATCAGATATTGACTATAGTAGGAGAGATAGACACACGCTAGCCACTTATGCAGAACTAGTTGCATGTCAAGCGTGGAACATGTCTCATGTGCGAGGATATGTAAAGTTAGTCCGGGCCGCTTCATCCCACTATGCCACCAATATCCAAAATACATATAAGATGCAATAACATGATCATCATCACCCTCATATTCATATGTGTACTACCCGTGCAAAGCATCTACGCATAGATCAGGCTCTGATACCACTGTTGGGTTCGCATCATAGAAAACAAAAAAAATCCTACGATAGGAACTATTATACGCCAAGATCTATCTACTAGATACAAGGAACGGGTGGATATACATCCATAGAGAACATACCCTCGAAGACTGACAAAGTGTAACAAGGTTGAACTCGTAGTCGAATGCTTGCTGATCTCAGCATCGAGAAGAAGTCCAGCACCGCAACTCAGCAGCACATCCATGATCGCATACACATTCAGGCCACCGAACAACCTTCACCTCCTCGCTCCAGCAATGCAGCGGAAGCAGCAACTACTTCCAGACGAAATGCCACCGGTAACATGTATCTCGCTAATCCGAGACCATGGGGAATAATTCTAGAGGGGGAGAGAGATCCTTCATGAGGAGGTGTGAGTGAGAAGGAGAGAGAGGGACAGCCCCCTCCCCATGGACAGTGCCCATGGGGGGGGTGCCCCCACCTCTTCCTCATTCATGTGGTGGAAGCTCTACTCACATAAATTTGGCCCTCCATTTTATCCACTCAAAATCCCACTCAAAATGTATTAAATTTCCACCAAATCTAAAACAACTCTCATTTAATAAAACTCTTTTATTTATTTTATTCAGAATTTTGTTAATTACATTAATTAACAAACATTCACATAAATCCCCTGCAACATTTCAATATCATATGCAGAACAAATTTTAGCAATTTCACCCGAAACATTTTGGTGTTTATTGAAATAATTCCAGCGCTTTGCAATTCTTTCGTCTAGAACATATTTTCTCCAAATGGTGTTGGTATCCCTTAAGTGTGTCATCCTACAGTTTGCAAATAATGCAGACATGATCGAGATCCCTCTCAGATCAATAATCAGAAGAAGGGCCTAGAGATCCATACTGACTCCCACACATTCAACAATGACTTATGTGATCATGAGAACCTTTAACGATAGTAACTAAATCCCTTTATCTCACGATATATTACATGTTCATGATTCGATCATCGGTATCTCTATACCTAGTTTTATCGTGTTGCCGACATGCACTCTTTTCTTGTTCCTGTGATATAACAATCTAGTGATCACATCACTTGCTTGCAAGCTATATTAAGGTGATATCACCGAGAGGGCCCAGAGTATATCTATCCATCATCGGGATGGGAAAATCCCACTCTTGATCCATGATCCTCTACATAACACCTTCGTAGCACTGAACCCACCTTTATAGCCACCCTGTCACGGTGTGGTGTTTGATGTTATCAAGAAACTCTTCTAGTGTTAGTGATTGCCATGATCTCATGGTCTAAGGATTAGGATTACTTTGTATGATGTTATAGCAATATAAACATAATGACTTTGATTGTAATGCTACACTTTTGATGAATGTTCATCACATCATTCCACTAATGTTGTGACCTCGTCATTAACAACATCCAATGTCCATGATCAGGAAACCTTGATCATCTTGTTAATCAACGAGCTAGTTTATGAGAGAGGCATAACTAGGAACTTTCTATTTGTTTCCTAAACAGACATGTATTAATGTTTCCGTATTAATACAATTATAGCATGCAAAAGAAACATCTATCATATACTTGGAATACATATAATAACAACTTTATTATTGCCTCTCGGGCATATTCCCTTCATGAAGTCCACGCACATTCGTAGGATATCCGTGTACTTTTTAGGAACAAGCACGAGATTTTCTACCCAGGTGCTCTCCTTGATTTATCATATAAAGTTGGCGTCGAGGAGTCGGTTGACTTCCATACTGACCACTTTTGCCCTTGGTTCTGACAGTCGATGTATCGACTACTTCACTGGTCTAGTATCGGGATTCACGTTGAGTGAGTGCTCGGTGAATTCCCTGGAAACTCCTGGCATGTCCGCTGGACACCAGGCGAAGATCTCCCAGCTCTCACAGAGGAATTCGACAAACGCGAGTTCCTATGCGGGACTCAAGTTGTTGGCTATGAGGGCCGTCTTGGTCCGGTCCATCGGGTGGACCTGGACCGCCTTGGTGCACACCGACGAGTCAAAGGACTGGTCGAGTGCGTTTGTCTTACTCGGAGGAGGAATATTGTTGTTTGTCGACTCCTTCCGCCTTGCCAGCTCCTCCAACATGCCGAAACACTAGGAGATTCTGTTGAATTCCCTGTCACAGCTGTCTGACTTCTCGAAGCTTCCATTGATGGTAATAATGCCGTTAGGTCTCGGCATCTTCATTTGCAGGTAGGCGTAGTGTGGGACCGCCAAGAACCTCACGAACGCGACACATCCAAGGATTGTGTGATATTGCGAGGGTTAGTCTACCACTTCGAATTTGAGGCGCTCCCACCGGAAATTTGCCGGTGTGCCGAAGATGACATCCAGGTTGATTTTGCACAAGGTGTATACGCCTTTCCCTCGGATGACATCGTGGAACATTGTGTCGGAGGTCTCTAGGCATGAGAGGGGGATCCGCATGGCCCAGAGTACTAGCGAACATTAGGTTGATGCTGCTGCCGCCGTCCATGAAGATGCGACTCATCTCAAAGCCACTGATTTGTGCCTCGAGCACCAAGGGAGAATGGCCCGAGAAAGGTACCTTGTGCGGGTGATCGTTCTTGTCGAAGGTGATGCAGGACTCACACGCGCTAAGGTATTCAGTGGTTGCGGGTGGAGAGTTGACTGCCAAATTTATTTACTATGTGATTGACTTTTGAAGTCTATTGGAGGGGCATTGTTTTTTGGATCATACCCATGTTTCCCAACGGTTGTGGGTACTACTCGCCTCCGTTGTTCTCGGATGGTGCGACCGCAGGTGGTGGTGGTCCGGGCGGTGGTGGTCGTGCTCCATGAGCTATGGCACCCGGGGCAACTCCGTAACCCTGATTTATCGTGTCGCGATTCATCTAGGTGAGGCCTTCATGGAGCTTGAGGAACTCACGGCAGTCCTTTAGGAGGTGGCTAGACTTGTTCTTACCATCATGTTGTCATTGTAGAAGTGGACGTTGCAAGGTCCAGGTAATTTATCTTGGATCGATGTTCTAGGATCTCCGTCACGGGTACGACATTGCCATACCTGCATGGTTTTCCCACTGTCACGGTAGTCACTGCTACGGTATCCGCTGTCGTGGTTAATGTCGTCGCGTTTGTCGGTGTACCCAGTCGTGACCATGTCGACTTCTTCGCGGTCTTCATAGCCAAGCATTCAACATTTTCCTCGGCTGTCGCGTCTGCGGTCGAGGTCGCCATCGTCGTTTGAGTGGACACGGTTATTCTTCACCGAGTCCTCTCCATCAGTCCACATGTTTGTGATCTCCATCAGGTGGCCGATTGTTTTGCGCTTCATGCAGCCCAGCTCCTCCCTGAGCTCTCTATGGCGTACGCCGCCGTTGAACGCATCGACTGCGCGGTCCTTGGAGATGTCCTCTGTGGAGTTTTTGATGATGGACCATCTATGGATGTAGGAGCGCAGTGATTCACTAGGATTCTGATAGCATGCCTTTAGCTCTTTGATTGACGCAGGCCTTTTGTATGTGCCCTTGAAGTTTCGCACGAAGCTGTAGACCAGCTCTTCCCAGCTGCGGATTCACACGCGGGGGAGGTTGTTAAGCCACGTGCGGGCAGGGCCCTGTAGCTGTAGCTAGAGGCACTGCATGGCTGTACACTTGTTCCTACCGTGCATCTTGACGGAGGAGATGAGGTCCTCCAGCCAGATCTTAGGGTCTTGGAGGCCGTCAAACTTTGGGTTCTTTGACGGTAGTTTGAACCCTTTCGGCATTCATGTTTGCCGTAGAGCTCTGCTGAAGCAGCCAACGCCGCATAGCTCCGTTCCTTCATCCTACGAGTTCGTTGAGAGAGTGTGCCTTGTGCACATCTTGTCGACTTTGTGCAGTGTGATGTCATCACGCGCATCGTAGTCATGATCATGTTGACGTGAGCGGCGTCACTGCGACAGGTCGTGCTCCTCATTGCTGGAGGAGAGCGAGTAGTACCTCGCTGGGGCCTGGCTTTTCTTTGGCTCCAGCGTTCGATCTTTGGTGAGCGCAACTTCGACCAGTCCAAGGCCAGCGATCGTAGATCGGTGCATGGCGGATCATGGATCCCCAGCTAGTGGTTGATTGTTAAGCAGGTACATGGTGGCTGCTGTCACCGCTGCTTGCGGTGTTTTCGGGAGCACGTTACCCTGTGAGTCCACCATCATGAATGAGAACTTGAGGGCTCGAGTGGCCTCATCTCGTTCCTTGACATTGCGTTGGGCCAGTCGAGAGCGCCTTTTGGCGGCTGCATGGTCATTTCCCTTCGAGGAGGATCCTCCGATGGAAGAGAGCTGGGCTCACTAAAGGCTTGACTCATCCATCGCCATTTTGCACTCGTCGAGTCAAGTTCTCACCGCCTGCTGGCATTCGACTCTTGGATGAGTAACCAATGATAACCCATTGACATTTTTTGTGATGAGTTTGGCGGCAGGGGGTTGCCCTGTAGGGCCTCCCTGCATCGCACCCACTCGGCATCGTTGAGTTCAATCTCCTGCCGCCCGCTGGCGCGTTCGCCCTCAGGGTTGGGCGGCTGCTCATCCTTGACAGGTCCGATGACAGGAGGTCGACTGGTCGGCCCATTATTGGTGGGTCCATTTTTGATGTGGTCCCTTTGGGCGCCTCCATCGCCAGTGTTGTTGACGATGCACATGTAGTGGCTGGGGAAGCTATTGCTCCTGTAGCTCTCAGATCCAGAGCCGTAGACTCCATCTTCTGTCGCCAGATCAGACTCGCAACTGCTATTGCTATCAGTGTTCTCGGCTGATGCCGAGGTGTTGAGTTCGCTCAGGGTACCAATCGGTGGTGGGAACCATGACGCAGGAGCAATCGAAGGAGCCTACGGCTGGTTAGGGAGGCGAAGCGTGCCAATCCGGCTAACCTAGAAGTGTTGGCTTTTGATTGCCAGGCCAATCCCATTGCCCACGGACTCAAAATCCGGGTAGGCGCGTGGACAGTGAAGTCGAAGGCGCCGAAGAGGAGGCGAGTCTCTGCTACAGTAGAGTTCTAGATCATGGTTGATGGGGCCGAGGAAGCCACAACATCAGCACTCCCACCTCCCATAGACCACGCAAATTAATGAGGGGTTAACTCATCAATGGGCCTGTTCGTCTACGGTACCAAAGTACGCAGGCCAGCGCATGGCGGTACCTAAGTTGCCTGAAATTACTGTGTTTCGAAAAGTTGGGTCGCCAACTACTGAGAGGGGCCATTTTGAGGCAAACTCATCTGACCCCTGCCAAATTCAAACATTCCGTTAAACCGCCCCGTGAAGTAGACGGTCGGGACCCTCATGTCAGTCATTTGTCCGTGACGCGGGCGCCAACGCGGCAACCTCTTAGGAAAATCGAGCAACTAAGTGGATTGGATGCATTGACCAATTCCCCAAATCCATTCCCAGCTTTCCCCTAGCACCGGCGGCGTTGGAATCAACCCTCCACGTAGGACGATCCCTTCGGACATTTGACTTCCGGGGCCAAGTTGCTGCGCCCAGTTGATGCGCCCAGTCGCTGATCCCGAGCTCCAATGGCGCATGCAGTAGCCGCCGTTGCGAGGCTCTAGCCTGCCTCCGCCGCCAACGAGCCGAGCAGTTCGGAGGATGGCAGATCCAACTACCAAGGAAGAAGAAGTTCTGGCTACAAGCGGGTGAGCTACCCTTCTCTTTGCTATTCGCACTAATTATAACTGCTAGCTAGCTACTGAACCTCAAACTGTTTGTTAGCCCAACGCTAACAAACATATTTTGTCCACAGTTTTTTGTCAAGTGTGATCTGCGTGGACCCCCCTTACCTGGTTACAGTAGTCCTCTATAGGTACGACTCTATGGGCAAGTGGTATGGACACCATTGTTTCACGATGGAAGAAGCGCCTGCGCAGATCTGCACTATATCTGGTATGGTTGCTGCTCTGTGTAATCATGTTGAATTATGGCCGAAGCAGACTGTAAAGTTCAGCTTCATGGATGAACGTGGCATCATGGTTCATAGAACATGTGATAGTCAGCTAATTAGGTTGATGAAAAGGTATGCTTCGGCTGCCATGTTTGAGCTGAAATGTGATGTACTGGATATAGAAGCTGCTACAACTGGGAGTCGCCCTTCTATTCTTGGACAGGGTGGTTGCTCGAACCCAATTAGCTCCTGGTAAGCAAAGGTCTCTTGGGGTTCGCATGTTTGTGCTGAATTGTAATTTTTGTTTTATTTACTCTATAGATGTTGGGCAGTTATGCAATAGTCTTGTTTCTTTGAAAGGAAGCGCCGCAAGGTGTAGCATCCCATTTGTCTAACATCTGTAATGCTACATGGTCTAATAATAAAATGCTACCTTCCTACATATAATTGTTGCATCATCATTATATCATGCTCATGTCATCATGCCACATTGCATTTGAGCATCATATAAAACCATTTTTCTTTGGTTCTTAGCCCATATGCATTTATATCAATTGTATTTGTTTCTTGATGAATGGTAGTTGGTTCTTGATATATTGCTAAATGCCTAAATTGAGTTGAGGGCATATCTCTTTAATTCCTTCCAACCTACTATTTTTGCATGCCAATTTCCGTTGGGTGTCATTTTTTTCCCACCATCTAAATATGTATGGGGGCATTGCCATCATCCCTTGGTATTTAAATCTAGCCCACATCATATGGACCCTTCTTCTATTCATCTACACATGGGATCATACCCAAATCCTTCCTTTTTCCATGTGTACATGGTCACACTTAAGATCTTGTTTTGTTTTGCCATCTTTTAAATTTGAACGTTATCTAGACACCCATACATGAGATATATTTTGTTTTCACAAAATATTTCACATGCATGCAACATTCTAGTCACATGCAATAATAACCCTCATGTGATAATGCCTTTGTTTTGTTTTGGATTTGTTATGGTTTTTTTTTGTTCAACCCCTCAAGTTTTTGACCCTAGCTAGTGCCTAAGCTAGCTATCCACACCCTCATATGGTGTGTTGTTGCATGCACCTGTTTGCACACACAAGTGCACTGAGGCAGCCTAGGGGGAATGTTTTTCCCTGAACCGAGCAACGACAGCAGCCTCACTTGGAGGTCCTCCTAGCCTGAACCATCGCCAGCTGCGTGCCTCCTCTCTTTTTCTTCCCAACTGCTCGCTCTGTCCCAACCGAACTGTTGGAAATATGCCCTAGAGACAAATAGTAGTAAGGACTATTATCATATTTCATATAGTTTATGATTAAGTTTTATATCATGCTATAACTGTGTTGAGTGGAAACATTAATACATGTGTGGTATATAAACAAACATGGGGTTCCCAGTGAAACTCTAGTCACTGGTTCATTGGTCAACAGATGACCATGTTTCCTGATCATGTGGCATTTATGTCAGTTGGAAATGAGGTCATCTCATTCTGTGAATGAGATGATGAACTAATACCCAACCTAAACATCGTGATTCGATCATGTCACGAAGTTCAATTTACGATGATTTGAAAAGGATCCTCGTAGACTATTCCTTAGATCGTGAGGCTATATCAATCACTGTCTCCCGAGAGTGCTTAGATAGCATCAAACGCCATATGGAAAAACGGTGGTTATAAAGGTGTGTTCAGGTATTCGGAGGAAACCGTAGAGGCAATATATGTCAAGAGCGGGATTTGTCTATCCACGTGACGGGAAGATACTCAAGGGCCCACTCGGAGAAGTTATATCCAATAGCTGTGCAGTGTTTGATTGGATCACAGGGATATCACTTGTCGGAACGAGTCAAATAGCATTGTTCAGTAATGATATTTAACTCGACATGATGATGTCATTGATCAGGTCTTGGACAATGCAAGTATCGAATGACAAAGGGAATAAGACACGACAGTCACCGGTTCAAACGACGAAAGATCTTCGTGGAATGCACAGGGGTCACATGGCCATCTAGGTCCCTCTGTTGATCATTGGTACGGGAGTGTCCCGACCATGTCTGGAGTGTTCCCGAACCGTAGGGTATCATGCTTAAGGGCTTGATGATGCTTAGAGAGTGTTTATAGGATCGGAAGAATCACCGAAGAAAAGAAGGGAGAAAACCGGAAGGGTTTCGGTAAGTCCGGAGGATCTCCGGAGTGGAGGTGGAAGGTGTTCCATGGCCACGGAGATTAAATGATATGTGAATAAATGTTAAATATTGATTTAATCATTTATTCATAATTATTTAATAAAGAGAAAATAAATTAAAAGGTTAAAAGGCTTAATGGGCCAATTCCGGAGGGAGAGGGCCCATTAGGGAAAAGGAGAAAGGGGAGAAGGGGCAAGGGGAGGCCGGCAGGGCCAAGCCTCCCTGCGCGGGGCCCACTAGTGGCCGCAGGCAACCTCCTCCCCCCTCCTCTCCTTTAGTCCCACCCCGGGACTTGAGGGGAGGTAGTACCTCCCCTCCCCCTATATATAGAAGGGTATATTGGCCTAGAAAACACAACCCAATAGTCAAAAAAAGGTCTCCCCACTTTTGGGAGGACCTCCAATTGATATTTTCTCTCTCCCCCACTCTCTCTCTCGTGACCGTGGTCCCAAGTCTGGACTGCGCGAGTGAGAGACATCATCACCGCAGAGCGCCGTCGCGCTGCGTGATTCGGATCCGGGAGCTCTACTTCCGCAACTGCTGCTGGATCGGGGAAGCGGGAGTCATCGTCAGGCACCGGACGTGTGTAACTCCCACGAGGTGTCATACTTGAGGCACTCAAGTCGTTGGAGCCAGAAGGAGCGCAAGGGCTTCATCACGACATTGAGGTCATCTTCGGCTCGTTTACATAAACCACGGTCTCCTGAGCGTTGACAACGCTTTTCGGTCTTCGAGGATAAGTTTGTGAAAAGCCCCTCCCATTACTGTATTACTAATAGATAGGTCCTGGTAGCTTCAGGGGTTCAGGGGCGTAGAGGAAAATTTATTGTTTTTATGCGCGGAACCCCTACAGTGGTATCAGAGCTAGATCTATGCGTAGTAATGCTAGTACGGGTAGAACACACGAGATGTAGCGTGTGGGCGTTGATCTTTTAGTTGTTACCCTCCCGCGTGTACTTGTGGATACCGTAGCAATGCTTGATGAAGCGGCCCCCAACCGACTTTACGCGTTTATTCGCGAGACTGGTCCACGCTTGACATACGGCTTGTACCGTATAAAGTGGCTTAGGGGGGTGTCTCTCTCTCTCGCATTAGTTGGTATACCATTTGCAACGGAGGGCCCCGAAAGGGGTGTAGTAGAGAGACCTACTTGATCAGCGTTGTGCTGAAAGTTCGTAGGTAAGAACGGTTCTCGTACGAAAGCCCATTCAGCCACGTAAAACATGCAAAGATAAACTAGAAGCGTCTAACTTTGTTTTGCAGGGGGGCATTGCTTTGTGATATGGTTGTGGCAAAGGTAAAGTAATTACATTTTGTTGCATAGTAGTAGATAGTCACGAAGGTGACGAACTACCACGCCGGAATGACACTGGTACCCTGGTGTCTACGGCGCCAGAACCCTGGCGCTGGAACCCGGTGACGGCGAATGGAGATCACGACGTGAAGGACCATATCACATAGCATTTGCATTCAATTTTATTGTTTGTATGTCTTATTGTGTGCTAGTATTATATACTCGACGGTAGCCTAATAAGAAGATCCCTGTTAAAATAACCAACGATTGTGTTCCCCCTTAGTGTGCACCACCAAGAAAGTTCTTCGGTATGAGGCGATCCAAGGTGACATGCCTAGGTGTGAGACATATCTATGTTCACATACAGTGGGTGTAAGCCATGTTGCACAGCGAATACACTAAGGTTGACTTGGCGAGCCTAGCACGCTAGAGAAGCGTGGCCTCGGAACGCGGATGGTTGAAAGATTGAGCACGAGTCACATGAATGATGTGACCAACGTTCAGCGTCCACCCTTGAACCCACATTGATGGCCGTGACGATCGGGGGAGATGTGGATGATAGGGGTCGTGTTATCACTAGGAACCCTCACTGGGGATAGGTGTTTCTGAGTGGAGTTGTTATTAACTCATTTAATTATGAACTTAGTCTAAATTCCTTTTGCAATTATAAATGTAGATGGGTTCTTTCGTGTTGACAACTAAATGGTTAGAAGAAGAGAAGCTCAGATTATATCGATCGAACTTCTCCATTTGGGTTTCCAGTCTCCATGTTCTCCTTAGCGAGAACAACATGCTCGACTACATACTCGACGGGATGGATCTGGATCCGTCCACAGAGCATGAGACCCAGAGAAGCGGAAAGACCGCTATCTCCATCGTGAGATGGCCTCCTATATTTCAGTTGTGATGCGTTTCGGAATGGTGGATGAGCTGTGGCCTTTCGTGGGTGATGTCAACCCTCGTTCGGTGATGCTACAGCTTAGGACACATTTCATAGAGGAGACACGCATCTGGGAGCATGCGTTGATGGGAGACTTCCTCGCCATTAAGATGGAGAACTCGTCACTGGACAGCCACTTACAACACATGCATGATGTGTACAAGAGGCCAGCTTACTTCCTAGATGTCTGGATTTCAGGCTCTTTCGCAAATGCTGCTATGCTGCGGTCGCTGCCACCAAGCTACCTAGCACAAGTCAGGACTTGCGTAATGAGGGACGACACGGAAATGGAGTTCCACCGGTTCATGACACATCTCAGGAATGTGTTAGTTGAACCAGATGTCGCTCAGGTCATTGATGACAAAGGTATATATTTGATATATAGTTTTATAAATGTTATAATCTTGCAAACACATTACAGTGTTAAGTATATCTGATACTTGTTCTGTTTTACTGAAAGCAGGTCCTTCTGCATAGAGGTGCTTGCTGGAGAGGAGGTGACGTTGCGTGTTGATGGCGAGCATGATGATGACGGCCAACGACACTCTCCCTCGACATTTATCACTTAGTTCGTGTTTAGGATGATTTTTGTAATCGAGAGTTTTGAACTTCTTTAGTGTGTCTCACACTTCGTGAGACAGTTATTCATATCAGTTTGTAACAAACAGTTGTTCCACTTTTATGAATGATTTCTATTCATGTTCATATCTTGTTTGATTATGTGTGAATTATCCTTATTGTTTGAAACTAATTGATAATGTATGAACATTTGTAAAACATTAAAATGCCTTGTTGAAAATACCCAACTTAATGATATTTCATTGTTGAATGAAACCATTGTTTAAATTCAAAGTTATGTGATGATGTGTGAAAGTCATTCGATTTCTTTTCACATATAAATCATGCCTAAGTTCGGCAAAATAACTTGAACACCGTGTATTACTTGAATACAAAGTGTTTAAAGAATTGTTAAATAGAATACATATTCGATGTATTATGTTTTAACGAAAATGGTAATTATCATTAAATGATTGTTTAAATGTGTAAAGTAGTTTACCAAAGGAAACATATATATGCAACTATTTGATTTGATCAAAGTGTTTCATCAAACAAAGGGTATAAGTATAAAAGAGAATCTAATTACTATGATTTGGTCAATAGTAATAAAGTTCAATTTTATAAGAATGGCATAATAGAAATTGTGAAATGCAAAGTGCCAAAATACAAAGCATCACAATGTGATATCAAAAGGGGTTGAATAGAAGGCACCAAATAAATTGTTGTAGTATATATGTAGAGACCATTAGCTTAGAAATAGTTAGCACTCAATTAGAATTAGTGAACCATTTGAATTTGTGAAAGTTTTGGGGTTATTCGATGTAACCAAAACAATAGAGAATAAGTCCTTGTAGTGTATTCATTGGAAACTTTGAATACGAAGCAAGATTCGTATTGCTTGGATTTTGGTGCATTCTTGAGAAAGCTCACTTTAGTGATATTTCTCAATTATGGAGCAAATGGAAATTAGTGTAAAACACGATGAGGATTCAAAAACCCTGCATCAGAGTGTTGAGAAGCGCAACGGACAACGTTCCTGAACGATTCTCTTCACAGAAGGAAAGAATCAATGATTTTGATCATTGTGTTTTTCCCTCCACTATTGTTATTCACTATATGAAGTAGTATTCAAAATGTAAATTCATATCTTGTATGGAAACATTTGTGAATTACTTGTAATGATCTTTGGAACATGACATACCTACAAACTACAAAGGAAATGATGGTAAACTGAATTATGAGAAATCCTAGAAGCAAAATTCCCTTGAGATTAGAAAGCAATTCATTGCTGAATCTCACAAGTAAAAGGAGTTACTTGGAATTTTCCCAAATTACTGCAAAGCCATAGTAGGAAAAAGGGGTGAATGACAAAAGCACAATTTGTCAAGTATTGGATGAATTCAAATGAATTTGATTCATGTGTGATGGACGTCTACTGGAATTAAAACTAGTAAAGTACTAGTATCTCATAGTAAATCTCCAAGTTTGATATTTGATCAAAAGATTTTGAAGTTATTCAAAATAATGGGAGATACGCAATTTGCATAAAATTGAGTGGGAGCTATGTAAGTCTTCCTAAAACAATATGTGATTAACATATTTTTAAGCGGGAGCAATTTAAGTCTCAAATTCAAATATGTAGGAACAGTGTTTGAGTAAGAGCACTGACTCATACCCAAAAATGTTAGCAACATAGTTTGAGTGGGAGCTTATAGGAGTAATTCTTAAAGCACGTCAAGGATGAAAGCGCAAATACTTATAAATAATGATTTATAAGATGTAGAAGTTGATGATAGATGTATTATGATATTATGTAGTATTCCTTAAGGGATTCTGAAAGCTGTTTCAGAATAGAAGTTAATGAAGTAACTAGACCTTGATGACTCAAATTAGGAATAGCGTTAAGTTTAAACATCAGTGGTTGAAAGAAAGAATAGGATGATCATCATCCACTATGTTAAGACATAGGTTCTATCTTAGTAAACCATGATGATAACTTAGCACAATAAGTAATCCAAATAAGGAACGTTTGAAAGTGATTAAGTTCGAATCATAGAACATTTTGCTAAGTTCGTTCGCAGTATCTAGTAAAGAACTGTGGACACATTTTTCCAAATCCAAAAAAGGTTAACATATCTTAAAGAATAAAGAGTTATGTTATAAAGGAATATGTTGGAAACTCCTGTAGATACCAATTAAAGTCAAGTAGGAAGCGAGGTGAACAAAAACATCGAAAGTTGCAAAGAGTGCACTAGTGTTTCGATGAATACATTTATAATAATAGATAAGGGTGCCATGTAAAGTGTTGTATAATGTTATGGCGGGGCTAATTCGATTTAACGTAGAATGATGTGTTCCAGGGCACAGTGCCCATGAGAAAGCCCTCGAGGTTGATCTAACTTCATTGTAGGCTCCTGGAATCAGGCCTCGTTCTGCTGCCATAGCAGCGATGCATACACACAGATGTTGTCATGTGATGATAGAATATTAATGTCAATCAAAGTGACTTTAATAAGTTGCAAAGGATATGGGACTGTAAAGTACAGACCCAAGACTCAACCTCTTCCATGAGCAAGCATGTTCTAGGCACCGGGTATATGGTACCAATAATTAAGAACAAATGCAGCTAGTGTATTTGTACTCTAGTGCAAGTGGGAGACTGTTGGAAATATGCCCTAGAGACAAATAGTAGTAAGGACTATTTTCATATTTCATATAGTTTATGATTATGTTTTATATCATGCTATAACTGTGTTGAGTGGAAACATCAATACACGTGTGGTATATAAATAAACCTGGGGTTCCTAGTGAAACTCTAGTCACTGGTTCATTGGTCAACATATGATCATGTTTCCTGATCATGTGGCATTTATGTCAGTTGGAAATGAGGTCATCTCATTCTGTGAATGAGATGATGAACTAATACCCAACCTAAACATCGTGATTCGATCATGTCACGAAGTTCAGTTTATGATGATTAGAAAAGGATCCTCATAGACTATTCCTTAGACCGTGAGGCTATATCAATCACTGTCTCCCGAGAGTGCTTAGATAGCATCAAACGCCATCTAGTAAAACGGTGGTTATAAAGGTGTGTTCAGGTATTCGGAAACCGGAGAGGCAATATATGTCAAGAGTGGGATTTGTCCGTCCACGTGATGGGAAGATACTTAAGGGCCCAGTCGGAGAAGTTATATCCAATAGCTGTGCAGCGTGTGATTGGATCATAGGGATATCACTTGTCGGAACGAGTCAAATAGCATTGTTAAGTAATGAGATTGAACTCGACATGATGATTTCATTGATCAGGTCTCGGGCAATGCATGTATCGAATGACAAAGGGAATAAGACACGACTGTCACCGGTTCGAACGAAGAAAGATCTTCGTGGAATGCACAGGGGTCACATGGCCATCCAGGTCCCTCTGTTGATCATTGGTACGGGAGTGTCCCGACCATGTCTGGAGTGTTCCCGAACCGTAGGGTATCACGCTTAAGGGCTTGATGATGCTTAGAGACTGTTTATAGGATCGGTAGAATCACCGAAGAAAAGAAGGGAGAAAACCGGAAGGGTTTCGGTAAGTCCGGAGGATGTCCGGAGTGGAGGTGGAAGGTGTTCCATGGCCACGGAGATTAAATGATATGTGAATAAATGTTAAATATTGATTTAATCATTTATTCACAATTATTTAATAAAGAGAAAATAAATTAAAAGGTCAAAAGGCTTAATGGGCCAATTCCGGAGGGAGAGGGCCCATTAGGGAAAAGGAGAAAGGGGAGAAGGGGCAAGGGGAGGCCGACTGGGCCAAGCCCCCCCGCACGGGGCCCACTAGTGGCCGGCGGCCACCTCCTCCCCCCTCCTCTCCTTTAGTCCCACCCTGGGACTTGAGGGGAGGTAGTACCTCCCCTCCCCCTATATATAGTGGGGTATATTGGCCTAGAAAACACAACCCAATAATCAAAAAAAGGTCTCCCCACTTTTGGGAGGACCTCCAATTGATATTTTCTCTCTCCCCCACTCTCTCTCTCTCGTGACCATGGTCCCAAGTCTGGACTGCGCGAGCGAGAGACATCTTCACCGCAGGCGCCATCGCGCTGCGGGATTCGGATCCGGGAGCTCTACTTCCGCAACTGCTGCTGGATCGGGGAAGCGGGAGTCATCGTCAGGCACCGGACGTGTGTAACTCCCACGAGGTGTCACACTTGAGGCACTCAAGTCGTTGGAGCCAGAAGGAGCGCAAGGACTTCATCACGACCTTGAGGTCGGCTTCGGCTCGTCTACATCAACCACGCTCTCCTGAGCGTTGACAACGCTTTTCGGTCTTCGAGGGTAAGTTCACAAAAAGCCCCTCCCGTTACTGTATTACTAATAGATAGGTCCTGGCAACTTCAGGGGTTCAGGGGCGTAGAGTAAAATTTATTGTTTTTATGCGCGGAACACCTACAGTGGTATCAGAGCTAGATCTATGCGTAGTTATGCTAGTACGGGTAGAACACACGAGATGTAGCGTGTGGGTGTTGATCTTTTAGTTGTTACCCTCCCACGTGTACTTGTGTATACCGCAACAATGCTTGATGAAGCGGCCCCCAACCGACTTTATGCGTTCATTCACGAGACTGGTCCACGCTTGACATACGGCTTGTACCGTATAAAGTGGCTTAGGGGGGTGTCTGTCTCTCTCGCATTAGTTGGTATACCATTTGCAACGGAGGGCCCCGAAAGGGGTTAGTGGAGAAAACTACTTGATCAGCGTTGTGCTGAAAGTTCGTAGGTAAGAACGGTTCTCGTACGAAAGCCCATTCAGGCACATAAAACATGCAAAGATAAGTAGAAGCGTCTATCTTTGTTTTGCAGGGGGCATTGCTTTGTGATATGGTTGTGGAAAAGGTAAAGTAATTACCTTTTGTTGCATAGTAGTAGATAGTCACGAAGGTGAGGAACTACCACGCCGGAATGACACTGGTACCCTAGTGTCTACGGCGCTAGAACCCTGGCGCTGGAAGCCAGTGACGGCGGATGGAGATCACGACGTGAAGGACCATATCACATAGCATTTACATCCAATGTTATTGTTTGTGTTTCTTATTGTGTGCTAGTATTAGATACTCGACGGTAGCCTAATAAGAAGATCCCTGTTAAAATAACCAACGATTGTGTTCCCCCTTAGTGTGCACCACCAAGAACGTTCTTCGGTATGAGGCGATCCAGGGTGACAGGTCTGGGTGTCAGACATATCTACGTTCATATACAGTGGGTGTAAGCCATGTTGCACAGCGAATGCACTAAGGTTGAGTTGGCGAGCCTAGCACGCTAGAGAAGCGTGGCCTCGGAACGCGGATGGTCGAAAGATTGAGCACGAGTCGCATGAATGATGTGACCAACGTTTAGCGTCCACCCTTGAACCCACATTGATGGCCGTGACGATCGGGGAGATGTGGCTGATAGGGGTCGTGTTATCACTAGGAACCCTCACTGGGGATAGGTGTTTCTGAGTGGAGTTGTTATTAACTCATTAAATTATAAACTTAGTCTAAATTCCTTTTGCAATTATAAATGTAGATGGGTTCTTTCATGTTGACAACTAAATGGTTAGAAGGAGAGAAGCTCAGATTAGATGGATCCAACTTCTCCATTTGGGTTGCCAGTCTCCATGTTCTCCTTAGCGAGAACGACATGGTCGACTACATACTCGACGAGATGGATCTAGATCCGTCCACAGATCTTGAGACCCAGAGGAGTGGATAGACCGCTATCTCCATCATGAGATGGCCTCCTATATTTCAGTTGTGATGCGTTTCGGAATGGTGGACGAGCTGTGGCCTTTCATGGGTGATGTCAACCCTCGTTTGGTGATACTACAGCTTAGGACACATTTCGTAGAGGAGACACGCATCTGGGAGCATGAGTTGATGGGAGACTTCCTTGCCATTAAGATGGAGGAGAACTCATCACTGGACAACCACTTACAGCACATGCATGATGTGTACATGAGGCCAGCATACTTCCTAGACATCTGGATTTCAGGCTCTTTCGCAAATGCTGCTGTGCTGCGGTCGCTGCCACCAAGCTACCAAGCACAAGTCAGGACTTGCGTAATGAGGGGCGACACGGAAATGGAGTTCCACCGGTTCATGACACATCTCAGGAATGTGTTAGTTGAACCAGATGTCGCGCAGGTCATTGATGACAAAGGTATATATTTGATATACAGTTTTATAAATATTATAATCTTGCAAACACATTGCAGTGTTAAGTATATCTGATACTTGTTCTGTTTTACTGAAAACATGTCCTTCTGCATAGAGGTGCTTGCTAGAGAGGAGGTGACGTTGTGTGTTGATGGCGAGCATGATGATGATGGCCAACGACACTCTCCCTCGACGTTTATCACTTAGTTCGTGTTTAGGATGATTTTTGTAATCGAGAGATTTGAACTTCTTTAGTGTGTCTCACACTTCGTGAGATAGTTATTCATACCAGTTTGTAACAAACAGTTGTTCCACTTTTATGAATGATTTCTATTCGTGTTCATATCTTGTTTGATTATGTGTGAATTATCCTTATTGTCTGAAATTAATTGATAATGTCTGAACATTTGTAAAACATTAAAATGCCTTTTTTAAAATACACAACTTAATGATATTTCATTGTTGAATGAGACCATTGTTTGAATTCAAAGTTATGTGATGATGTGTGAAAGTCATTCGATTTCTTTTCACATATAAATCATGCCTAAGTTCGGCAAAATAACTTGAACACCGTGTATTACTTGAATACAAAGTGTTTAAAGAATTGTTAAATAGAATACATATTCGATGTATTATGTTTTAACGAAAATGGTAATTATCATTAAATGATTGTTTAAATGTGTAAAGTAGTTTACCAAAGGAAACATATATATGAAACTATTTGATTTGATCAAAGTGTTTCATCAAACAAAGGGTATAAGTATAAAAGAGAATCTAATTACTATGATTTGGTCAATAGTAATAAAGTTCAATTTTATAAGAATGGCATAACAGAAATTGTGAAATGCAAAGTGTTTTGAAACGTCAAAATACAAAGCATCACAATGTGATATCAAAAGGGATTGAATAGAAGGCACCAAATAAATCGTTGTAGTATATATGTAGAGACCATTAGCTTAGAAATAGTTAGCACTCAATTAGAATTAGTGAACCATTTGACTTTGTGAAAGTTTTGGGGTTATTCGATGTAACTAAAACAATAGCGAATAAGTCCTTGTAGTGTATTCATTGGAAACTTTGAATACGAAACCCATAGCTCAAACCAAAAGGAAAGCAAGATTCGTATTGCTTGGATTTTTGTGCATTCTTGAGAAAGCTCACTTCAGTGATATTTCTCAATTATGGAGCAAATGGAAATTAGTGTAAAACACGATGAGGATTCAAAAACCCTGCATCAGAGTGTTGAGAAGCGCAACGGACAACGTTCCTAAACGGTTCTCTTCACAGAAGGAAAGAATCAATGATTTTGATCATTGTGTTTTTCCCTCCACTATTGTTATTCACTATATGAAGTAGGATTCAAAATGTAAATTCATATCTTGTATGGAAACATTTGTGAATTACTTGTCATGATCTTTGGAACATGACATACCTACAAACTACATAGGAAATGATGGTAAACTGAATTATGAGAAATCCTAGAAGCAAAATTCCCTTGAGATTAGAAAGCAATGCATTGCTGAATCTCACAAGTAAAAGGAGTTACTTGGAATTTTCCCAAATTACTGCAAAGCCATAGTAGGAAAAAGGGGTGAATGACAAAAGCACAATTTGTCAAGTATTGGATGAATTCAAATGAATTTGATTCATGTGTGATGGACGTCTAGTGGATTTAAAAATAGTAAAGTACTAGTATCTCATAGTAAATCTCCAAGTTTGATATTTGATCAAAAGATTTTGAAGTTATTCAAAATAATGCGAGATACGCAATTTGCATAAAATTCAGTGGGAGCTATGTAAGTCTTCCTAAAACAATATGTGATTAACATATTTTTAAGTGGGAGCAATATAAGTCTGAAATTCAAATATGTAGGAACATTGTTTGAGTAAGAGTACTGACTCATACCCAAATATGTTAGCAACATAGTTTGAGGGGGAGCTTATAGGAGTAATTCTTAAAGCAAGTTAAGGATGAAAGCGCAAATACTTATAAATAATGATTTATAAGATGTAGAAGTTGATGATAGATGTATTATGATATTATGTAGTATTCCTTAAGGGATTCGGAAAGCTGTTTCAGAATAGAAGTTAATTAAGGAACTAGTCCTTGATGACTCAAATTAGGAATAGCGTTAAGTTTAAACATCAGTGGTTGAAAGAAAGAATAGGATGATCATCATCCACTATGTTAAGACATAGGTTCTATCATAGTAAACCACGATGATAACTTAGCATAATTAGTAATCCAAATAAGGAACGTTTGAAAGTGATTAAGTTCGAATCATAGAACATGGAGCTAATTTCGTTCGTAGTATCTAGTAAAGAACTGTGGACGCATTTTTCCAAATCCATAAAGGTTAACATATCGTAAAGCATAAAGAGTTATGTTATAAGGGAATATGTTGGAAACTCCTGTAGATACGAATTAAAGTCAAGTAGGAAGCGAGGTGAACAAAAACATCAAAAGTTGCACAGAGTGCACTAGTGTTTCGATGAATACATTTATAATAATAGATAAGGGTACCATGTAAAGTGTTGTATAATTTTATGGCGGGGCTAATTCGCTTTTAACGTGGAATGATGTGTCCCAGGGCACAGTGCCCATGAGAAAGCCCTCGAGGTTGATCTAACTTCATTGTAGGCTCCTGGAATCAGGCCTCGTTCTGCTGCCATAGCAGCGATGCATACACACAGATGCTGTCATGTGATGATAGAATATTAATGTCAAACAAAGTGACTTTAATAAGTTGCAAAGGATGTGGGACTATAAAGTACAGACCCAATACTCAACCTCTTCCATGAGCAAGCATGTTCTAGGCACCGGGTATATGGTACGAATAATTAAGAACAAATGCAGCTAGTGTATTTGTCCTCTAGTGCAAGTGGGAGACTGTTGGAAATACGCCCTAGAGACAAATAGTAGTAAGGACTATTATCATATTTCATATAGTTTATGATTAAGTTTTATATCATGCTATAACTGTGTTGAGTGGAAACATCAATACACGTGTGGTATATAAACAAACCAAACTCTAGTCACTGGTTCATTGGTCAACAGATGATCATGTTTCCTAATCATGTGGCATTTATGTCAGTTGGAAATGAGGTCATCTCATTCTAAGATTGAGATGATGAACTAATACCCAACCTAAACATCGTGATTCGATCATTTCACGAAGTTCAAGTTACGATGATTAGAAAAGGATCCTGGTAGACTATTCCTTAGACTGTGAGGCTATATCAATCACTATCTCCCGAGAGTGCTTAGATAGCATCAAACGCCATCTAGTAAAACGATGGTGATAAAGGTGTGTTCAGGTATTCGGAGGAAACTGTAGAGGCAATATATGTCAAGAGTGGGATTTGTCCGTCCACGTGATGGGAAGATACTCAAGGGCCCACTCGGAGAAGTTATATCCAATAGTTGCGCAGCGTGTGATTGGATCACAAGGATATCACTTGTCGGAACGAGTCAAATAGCATTGTTCAGTAACGAGATTGAACTCGACATGATGATGTCATTGATCAGGTCTCGGGCAATGCAAGTATCGAATGACAAAGGGAATAAGACACGACTGCCACCGGTTCAAATGACGAAAGATCTTCATGGAATGCACAGGGGTCACATGGCCATCCAGGTCCCTCTGTTGATCATTGGTATGGGAGTGTCCCGACCATGTCCGGAGTGTTCCCGAACCATAGGGTATCACGCTTAATGGCTTGATGATGCTTAGAGAGTGTTTATAGGATCGGTAGAATCACCGAAGAAAAGAAGGGAGAAAACCGGAAGGGTTTCGATAAGTCCGGAGGATGTCCGGAGTGGAGGTGGAAGGTGTTCCATGGCCACCGAGATTAAATGATATGTGAATTGTAACATCCCAAATTTTGCAATTACAGATGTTACTAGAAGCATGCATCATATCCTTGCATCATGGCATCACATAACAAAAAACTGCATCAGGTATTTTCCTAAACCCCATAGTCATATAAAGACTAAAAGGGTAAAACCATTTCTAACCTCCAAAACCCTTGCAAAAGTGATATTTTATAACCCCTTTATACTCCACTTCTTTTGAAAAAAATTTAGAGACAAATTTCACTTAATTCGGAGTCCGTTTGCAAAAGTTATGCAACAACAGGGAAACAGAAAAAAAATAAAAAGTATAAAAAAAAGAGAAACCTAGCCTAAACGGGCTAGCCGAGCCAGCCCGGGGCTTACCTACTGCCCTCCGGGCCAGGTGGGCGTCGCACAGCGCGTGGGCCGGCCCACTAGCCGCCGCCAGCAGCCAGCCGTAGCCCCGTAGCCACTGACAGCCCGGTCCCCGGGCCAAGTAAGCCATGCTATTTAAAGCCCCGGCACGCCTCCCCAAAAACACTAGCTTTTTCCTCCACCACCACCACCGGGCCGCCACCATAGAACTCGCCGGAATCTCGCCCGGAGCAACTATGGCATCTTCCAAGATCAGTCATGGCAATAAAATTCTAATTGGTGGTTCTTCATTTCTGGCTTCCTTAATCCTTCTCGGCAATTCCGACGTTGATGTTATCTTGGGCATGGATTGGTTAATAGCAAATGCAGCTGTGATTGATTGTGCTGAACGCTCAGTTTCTCTGAAAATTCCCGGAGGCCATATAGTCTATTCTCCAAGTCTGACTCCTGCAATTTAGCTCTTCTCTTTGTCTGCTCTGAATGATGATGTTATGGATGCTATTCAGAGTGTTCCGGTGGTCCGTGAGTTCCCAGATGTTTTTCTGAAAAGTTACCAGGTATGCCTCCTGACCGAGAGGTCGAGTTTGTGATTGAGCTTGAACCTGTAACCGCTCCTATCTCCAAGCGGCCTTATAAAATGGGTCCTGCTGAGTTGGCTGAACTAAAACGTTAGCTTGATGAACAAGAGAAGTTGGGTTTCATTCAGCACAGCACTTCTTCTTGGGGTAGCCCAACCATCTTTGTGAAGAAGCGAGACCGCACTGATCGACTTTGTGTTGATTACCGAGCTCTCAATGGAAAAACAATCAAGAATAAATATCCCCTTCCACGGATCAATGATCTATTCGATCAGCTTGCAGGAGAAGTGGTATTCTCCAAGCTTGACTTGAGAAGTGGTTATCATCAAATCAAGTTCACAAGGAAGATGTTCCCAAAACAGCTTTCACCACCCGCTATGGCCTGTATGAGTAGACGGTCATGTCTTTCGGTCTCACCAATGCACCTGCCACCTTCTCGAGGCTTATGAACTCGGTTTTCATGGAGTATCTTGATAAGTTCGTCGTGGTCTATCTGGATGACATTCTAGTCTATTCTAAGTCAAAGGAAGAACATGAAGAACACCTTCAGTGTGTCCTAAACAAGCTTCGTGAGAACCGCCTATATGCAAAGTTCTCCAAGTGTGAATTTTGGCTTCCCGAAGTCACCTATCTTGGTCACGTCATCTCTGCTAAGGGCATTGCCGTCAACCCAGAAACTGTTCGGACAATTGTTGAGTGGCTTCCACCCAAAAATGTCAAAGAAGTCCGGAGTTTCCTTGGTTTGGCTAGTTATTGCCGTCACTTCGTTCAGAACTTCTCGAAGATTGCAAAGCCTCTCACCGATCTCCTCAAGAAAGGCAAGAAATACCTTTGGTCTCCTGCATGTCAGGCTAGCTTTGAGACACTCAAAGAGAAGCTCACTTCCACACCAGTCTTGATTCCTCCAGATACATCAAAGCCTTTCCAGATCTTTTGTGACGCCTCATTGCAAGGATTGGGTGCGGTCCTCATGCAAGAAAAACAAGTGGTTGCTTATGCCTCTCGTCAGTTGAAAACTCATGAGCTCAACTATCCAACACATGATCTTGAACTTGCAGCGGTTGTCTTCGCTCTAAAAGTATGGAGGCACTACTTGCTTGGAA
This sequence comes from Avena eriantha, assembly GCA_910589775.1. NCBI lineage: Eukaryota > Viridiplantae > Streptophyta > Magnoliopsida > Poales > Poaceae > Avena > Avena eriantha. Next base: position 258,438,856 of record OU342744.1, on the reverse strand, counting down.
ATCGTTGTGAGATCTTTACTGACCACAAAAGCCTGAAGTACATCTTCACACAACCTGATCTCAACCTTCGCCAAAGGAGATGCATTGAAACCATCAATGACTTCGATCTCACCATCAACTACACTCCTGGCAAATCTAATGTCATGGCCGATGCTCTCAGCCGAAAAGCTTATGTCAACAACCTCATGGTGGAACAACAACAGCCTCTCTTGTGCGAGGAATTCTGCCAGCTCAACCTTGAAATTGTGGATCAAGGGTATCTTCTGAATCTTCTGGCAACCCCTCTCTTGGAATAAAAAGTTCGCTCCATTCAACTTGGTGATCCTTACACTAAAAACATCATCTCCAAGATTCATCTTCCGAAGTATGAACCTTTCCACCATGACGACCAAGGCACTCTATTCTTTAAGCACCGGATGTTCGTTCCGAAGTATCCGGGTTTGAGAGAGCAAGCTCTTAAAGAAGCTCATGATTCTGTTCTTTCTATCCATCCTGGCAGCACAAAGATGTACATGGACTTGAAAACACAGTATTGGTGGCCTGCGATGTCTTCCGTAGAGTTAAAGTTGTCCATCAAAAACCTTCTGGCCTTCTTCAACCATTGAAGCCTCCGGAATGGAAATGGGAGAAAGTAGAGATGGACTTCATAACTGGGTTTCCAAGGTCGCAGAAGGGCAAAAATGCAATCTTTGTTGTCACCGACAGGCTTTCTAAAGTGGCTCACTTCTTCCCCATCAAGGAAACAATTTCGGCAATTCAGTTGGCTGAGCTCTATATCAACAGAATTGTCTCTCTGTATGGGGTTCCTCTTGAGATCAGCTCAGATTGTGGAAGCATCTTCACTTCCAAGTTCTGGGGAAGTTTCCAAAATGCTTTGGGGACAAAGTTGAACTTCAGCACAGCTTACCACCCCCAGTCGCAAGGGCAAGTTGAAAGGATCAATCAGATTCTAGAAGATATGCTCCGTGCTTGCGTCATCTCTTTCGACATGAAGTGGGAAGAATGTCTTCCTTATGCTGAGTTCTCTTACAACAATAGCTTCCAGAAGAGTCTAAAGATGGCAGCATTTGAGGTTCTCTATGGCCGCAAATGCAGAACTCCGATTGGTTGGTCGGGCGCAGGTGAAAGAACATTGTTTGGCACCGACATTGTAACTCAAGCGGAGGAGAAGGTTCACATCATTCTCGAAAACCTGAAGGTTGCTCAAAGTCGCCAGAAGAGCAACTATGACAGAAAGCACATGAGCATGGAGTATGTCCCTGGTGATCTCGTTTACCTCCATGTCACTCCCATGAGAGGCACGCACCGGTTTGGTATCAAAGGAAAGCTGGCTCCTAGATACATCGGTCCTTTCAAAGTTCGTGGAAGAAGAGGAGAAGTTGCTTATGCTCTTGAGCTCCCTGAAAACTCAAGGTTCATGATGTTTTCCATATCTCTCAACTCAAGAAGTGCTTCAAGGATCCCGACAGGACCGTGGACCATGAGCTCATCAATCTCCAAGAAGATCTGTCTTATCAAGAACACCCCACAAAAATCCTAGAGGTCGCAGAAAGAAAGACTCGCAACAAGTCTATCAAGTTCTGCAAGGTGAAGTGGTCGCACCATTTCGTTGATGAAGCCACTTGGGAACGCGAGGATGAGCTATGTGCCAAGTATCCTACCCTCTTCGTGTCTTCTTCTTCTTCCTAGAATCTCAGGGCGAGATTCCTGTTTAGTGGGGGAGAGTTGTAGCATCCCATCTGTCTAACATCTGTAATGCTACATGGTCTAATAATAAAATGCTACCTTCCTACATATAAATGTTGCATCATCATTATATCATGCTCATGTCATCATGCCACATTGCATTTGAGCATCATATAAAACCCTTTTTCTTTGGTTCTTAGCCCATATGCATTTATATCAATTGTATTTGTTTCTTGATGAATGGTAGTTGGTTCTTGATATATTGCTAAATGCCTAAATTGAGTTGAGGGCATATATCTTTAATTCCTTCCAACCTACTATTTTTGCATGCCAATTTTGGTTGGGTATCATTTTTTTGCCACCATCTAAATATGTATGGGGGCATTGCCATCATCCCTTGGTATTTAAATCTAGCCCACATCAATATTGGTATAGACCCTTCTTCTATTCATCTACACATGGGATCATACCCAAATCCTTCCTTTTTGCCATGTGTACATGGTCACACTTAAGATCTTGTTTTGTTTTGCCATCTTTTAAATTTGAACGTTATCTAGACACCCATACATGAGATATATTTTGTTTTCACAAAATATTTCATATGCATGCAACATTCTAGTCACATGCAATAATAAGCCTCATGTGATAATGCCTTTGTTTTGTTTTGGATTTGTTTTGATTTTATTTTCATTTTTGTTCAACCCCTCAAGTTTTTGTCCCTAGCTAGTGCCTAAGCTAGCTATCCACACCCTGATCTGGTGTGTTGTTGCATGCACCTGGTTGCACACACAAGTGCACCGAGGCAGCCTGGGGGAATATTTTTCCCTGAACCGAGCAACGACAGCAGCCTCACCTGGAGGTCCTCCCAGCCTGAACCATCGCCAGCTGCACACCTCCTCTCTTTTTCTTCCTAGCTGCTCGCTCTGTCCCAACCGAACCAGCTGGAGGTGGTCTGGCCCGGGTCCTGTTTTTCTTCCTGGAAGCAAGCACGTGAGCGAGCAGGCACGCCGAGCGCATGCCTCCTCTCTTCCCTCACCTCTGCATAAAGCAGCAGCAGAAGGGCAACCTTAGCCGCATCTTCAACTCCCCGATCCCCGCTCCATCTGGATCGAGATCCATCTCTCCTCAATCTCCTACCTCTAGAAAACCTGGCAGTGGCCATTGAACCTAGCCGCCGTCTACCCTGACCGCGTCGTCGTCCTGCTGCCGTCTCCACCGAGCCATCTTGTCCGTAAGGCGCATCTGAAGCTGCTGAATCTTCTCATCCTCCTGGACGCTGAGGAGAAGCCCCAGGGGCTCTACGCCGTCGCTGGGCACCGCATACGCAAAGGACCACGCCGGCCACTGCTTCCTCTCCGCTCCCCGCTCCGGCCTGCTCGGCTTGCTGACGAGCGCCAGGTGAGTGAGTAACTGGCCTTCTGCACCTTCATCCTGCCCCGCCATACCTTCCTGCATCGTCGGCGACCTCGCCGTCGTGCGCGCTCACTGTCGCACGGGCACTAACCTACCGTGAGATGACCTCAAGTTTAGCACGTCCGAGTCGACGCTATGCTTCGCCTCCGGCCAGTTACCCTACACCGTTGGATAGCCCTTTATCCCCTCTTCGAAACGACTACCTACACGCCCAGATCCGTCCATAGATGAGCTCGGAATCATCCGCGGAAACTAGTAGAAACGATGCATCTCGCTGGCGCTTTTCGGACAGTGTTCATCAGTTTTGCGGTATAGAAACCCACCTGTTCATCATCAATTTCCGGGATCCATAGTGCTCCACTGGAGAAACCCCATACATGGAAGTTGTAGTCCTCTCTTTAGTCAGCCAACTTTTCTTTTTGTGCCATCTCCAAATTCCCATTGGTTCCGTCAGAATCTTCATCCAAAGTTCGTTCCAGCTAAACGATTTTCCGGTGATCAATCAGATCCGTTTCAGACTTTGCACAAAGCCCACCCCCCGGAGTTGTGTCAAGCACGCGCATGTCCCTCCCCCGGCCAGCTGCCACACCCACGTTGGCCGCCCGCTAGGTGGCCCTGCAGCCTCTGTCCCACCTGTCATTCCCTGTGGCTAAGCATAGCCGCGGTGAGAAAAATCTTTTCCGCGTCTGCTGTGTCAGCTGGCGCTGACTCAGCGCCTAGCCCACACGTCGGTGTCTGCGGCTAGCTATGCCTCAGTAGAAAAAGTCCCAGCACCTTTTCTGTTAATAAAATAAATCCAGGAAATTGCTTTTATGTTTTGATATCCAGAAATTAATAACTTTATTTTTGTAATTCCAAATAATACAAATAATATATGTTTTTGAATCAGATAAATGTGAGGATTTCAAATATTCCATCCAAAATAATGTTTGACTAATTTAAATTTTCGAAATTATTAAATCTGCAATATATGCCTTTTCCCCTCAATTAATTAATAACTTTAATTCTATAACTCCAAATTTGACAAATAATATGTCTAAATCGATCAGCACAATGAGCCTGTTCTAACTACGCATTCCATGACAAGAATTGAAGGATGCATCATGTAAATATTAATTATACAGCAATGTTATGGGAGCAAAACATGACTAAAAACCTACTAAAATGCTTTATTCTTGTACCCCACACCTCACCCATGCTATGCTATGCTATGCCCTGTAAATTGTGCATCATTCATCATGGCATGCTTAGTTGCTTGTCGCATTTTATTATATGCTTGCGCACTTTATTTATATTGGCCCTTGTTTGTTTGGTTCTTTTCGAATAGACACTGGGCAGGGGAATTATCAGGAATCCCAGGAGTACTACCCAGATTCATCTCTCGCTTCAACTGAGCTACCAGGAAAGCACTACCACATGCTTGCATACATATAATACATATTGCTTCTATCTTATTCTTGCATCATGGAGTCGCGAATGCATTAAATTGAATCCCAAGTACTGCATACCCTTTACTTTTAAACCCCACCGAGCTTGTTCCTCCATCCCATGAGCCACTACTATAGGAATTGTTTGAGACAAGCGAGTCGTAGAACAGCATGTGTAGGGTATATGAGTGTCTGATGGTTAACGAGGTACCTAAACAACTTAACCTGAGTAGCAATGGGATCACTTATGAAAGAGGCACCGGTGGGCAATATCTGTTATTTGGTTTTTCATGCTCACTTGTGTCCTGTAGGACCCCGAGTACTTGATTCCTGTTCCTTGACTATTCGCACTATCCACATACGGGAGACTCTATGAATCCCCCTTTGCCTGAGCTTGATTTGCATTTTATTTCTTGGGGCCACAAAGTAGTTTGGGGCTTTATTACTATCTTGTACTTATGCCATGTTTTACCGCTTTATTTATGATTATGCGTGGAGCACCTGTACTGTTTAGGATTGGCGGAGTGTTTTCGCGGTATCGACAAGCCTAGTCACACTTTCGGGTTCCCAGTCGTTTACAGCCATTATCGCAAACCTTGGGTCCGTCTCGGAGCCGGCCAACTTCTTGCGGGTAGCTTAATGGGGTGACCCCCTAAAATAATTTATGAATCTTGTGATTGCTTTGTCGTGAAAGCCTCGCTGGGTTTTGATTTTGTTTTTCCGAGGTCGATCGTGTGTGTGTGTTGCTATTTGTGCACCCCTGCAGGGTAAATCTTTCTGAAAGCCGTGTCCGCGGTTATGGACGACTTAGAGCACAGTTTCTCGATCATAGACAAGCATAACTAAAGTACCGCTTTTAATTTGACTAAATAACTGACTAGTAATTAGTGCAATACTCATGGAATGGTTAATAAAACTGCCAACGAATGGGTTGTTTATACTGTTATAACTGTTAATAAAACTGCCAACGAATGGATCTGTTACTTTATACTGTTATAACTGTTGTTTCTAATTAATGTACATCCGCCTATCCTTGGTTATGCGGATGGTTAGCGAGTATCTATAGACTTGTTAGTTATTATCTTTTTCTGCAATTGTGTCACCCCAGGTATATGTCCCCTTTAGAGGCATAAAGACTTGCTGAGTACCCCTAGGGTCTCACACGATAAATTTGTTTGATTCAGATGAATAGGTGTATTCGCAAGATGGATATTAGGTGGAGGAGACAGATGATGTTGGCAACGATCACTCGGTGTAGAGATTCCGGGGATGGGGATCCGTGAGATCTATGGGCGGGATGTGCTTATTTTTGTGGCATTTTATGCCGATTTGCTTCTTATCCGTACTCGGATCTTGTTTCCCGCTTCCGCTTGATACTCTGTTGATTGATGTATGAGGAGCTATCCTACACTATTATATCTATCTAGGATATTTGGATCTTGCCGTATGGCATTGCAATATTTCTATTTCTTTTAGATGGTATGGCTCTGAGAACTATTGTAAGGTAGCTTGCATACATACTCACTTGTGTATGTATTTGATCTCTTCGCTTGTTGCCTACGCCGCTCGCTCTTGTCCCGATGTTCTTGGAAGTGGTTAGGACGGTCGACGGGCCTACACGTGGGTGGCCCTGGGCCCCCGCTGTAAAACCCTTAACCACTTTTGGTTCATCCAGGCTTGAACTTAGAGCGTAGGGTCCGAGGTTGTTACACAAGGTTAGAAACATGACTGCCGGGTCAGTCATTTTGCTACCTGAACAAATTAAAAATGAGTGGAAAGATATCATTTTGCTGCCCAAAGAAATTAAAAAAGAGTGGAAAGATGATGGTGGACACGATTTTGGTGTCCATTGTCCCAGCGGTGCAGTGTACGTGAAGCTAAAAAAATTGGCACCGAGGAAGAGTAAGAAGGCAGGAAATGAAGAAGCCAGTGGACGTGAAGGCTTGGCACCCAGGCTGCGAAAGAAGGCTGCTGGCAATGAAGATGCATAGTAATGTGTTGAACTTGAACCTATATATGTAATTCTGTTAAATTCTGGAGCTCTGTGTGTGCCACGTTGCTGGGCGAAACAATCTACCCACGTTCTATGAGTAAAATGTACCGCGACTTAGGGTTTGGAAACGCCCGAGTCAGTAGTTGAATCTGAAATTGTGATTGTGCCACTGATATCTAAAAACAAGGATCCACCGGTTCCACGATTGCTGAGGGGCAGGAGGTCTCCAAATATGACAGAATGTAAGTGGCATGGAAATAAATTATTTAAGCTGCCACACTCCAGAAAGCAGCAACTTATTTCAGATGCTGCACAATGATGTGGCAACATAAACAGCAATGTTCTCACCAATAATGCCCAGATGAGGAGGAATCGGTACCACTTTCTGGCCTAATCTTGAGCCCGTCTATCTCACCGTCTCTCTGCTCCTGCATCCCCCGCATCTGGCGAAGCTCCTGGATCTCCAGTTACCGAGTGTACGTACTTCCACTTTATAAATTGTGGTTGTGCCATTTGCATGCGGCACAATCCATGTAGATTACGTTTAAGCAAACCACCAATGTCAGAATACACTAGTAGAAAAGGTGTCTTTGGTCCACGGTCACGTTCCCAATCCAGGACAGAGATCTAAATTGAGGCAGAAATTGATCTAAATCACAAATTCTTCCACAAATTAATCGAGACAGAGATCTAAATTGAGACATTTCATTACTTCAACCACAAATTCTTCTAAACAAAGGTGCGATTTCACATCCTACATTAATTCAACCACTAGTCAACAATTTCACTTCCGCTGCCACTGTCCTCTGAGCCGCCGACTTCCTCGTCGCTGCCGGATGGAACCTCCACGATGTCCGCATTGTTCGCGAGATGGAGCACCTTTTCGCGACGAGCGGCGGCGATGACGGTGTACTTGGTCCGTCCAGGGACAGACCAGAACCTCTCCCGCCCTTCTCGGTTGCGGAGATCCTGCTGCACCACGCGCCCGTCAAAGATGCGGTTGCCAATCTTGGCCTTCGGCTCCTTCTTGAACAGCGCCGACTAGTACGGGCTGACTGCTGCGTACCGGGGCAGCGCCCTCTTCCACGCGGGCATCTGGCGGCGGCGCACCGTGATTTCGCTCTCCATCTCGGCTCGGCCAGAGAGCGGAGCCACCGTCACCCCCGCAGAGCTGATGCGCCATCCGTGGGGCACCGTCGCGGCTGGCGGCGCGAGGATGTCAAAGTTCATGAACATCACCGCCTCGTAGAAGTTCATATTGAGCATCTCCATGGTGGCACGGTGGAGATTGGAGAGGGAGCGAGGGTATGGACGATGAAGCGATGACGCGGTGGAGATTGGAGAGGACGACGAAGCGACGCACTGTGGCACCTCCTATTTGTACACGAGGACAACGAAGCGACGGGTGGAATATCCAAGGGGCATTGGTCAGACAAAAGAAGTAATGCGGGGTTAGACTAACGGGAGAGCAATTTTTTCCTCCCTAGACTCCGGGACCAATAGCTCAGACCGCTAGGTCAACAAGTACAACTATTACAACTTAAAAAGGCACAGAGCTTAAGCTAAATAGAACTAGTTATCACACATCTCTTTGATCTTCCTAATCTTAGCCTGATGCGCATCTTCCTGCGAGAGAAAGGATCGAATCGTCTGCTCCTTCCTTTTAGCATCTTCCTTGCACCGCTTCAATTGTTTCTCTGCATTTTTCCTCATGCACTTGTCAGTACTCGTAGTTATGGACTGCATGACTTTGGCCTGGTGGAGATCATTCCTTGCTTGAGTCAGTTCTTTCTCTGCTTTATCCTTTAGGTCCAATGTCGCGTCCCTCTCCTTCTCGACTTTGCTAACCTTGTCTTGCACCCACCTGAGATCTCGCTTATGCTTGGTCGTGTCAACTGGTTCCCATAGCTTCATCTCAACACTGTCAAGAAGTGAGCTGAATACGGATTCTTTCAACTCAACAGTCATTTCCCATAGTTTGTCCAGCGTTTTCTTCATCGATTTGGGCCACTCTAGATCTACACATTTAACAACACCGCAACTTCCGCCTTGCATCATTGCACGATGTCCTTGACACCGTAGAAACCTCCTGCCTGCGTTTCGTCCTTCGAACGCTACAAATTTAGCGGGCACATATCCATGTTTACATAGCAGAGGACTGTCTTCATCCGCTAAACCGTGATAGTCGGAGTCATACATCGTCTGGTTGGCCTAACACATCATACGCGCATGAGTAAACATATTAGATCTAGCTCAAAAAATAGATAACTGGCCACATATGATAGAAATAGAGATGAGACGATTCACATCGAAATCACCGTCCATGTCGTCACGACGCGTTTCCTCGCCATCTCCCCTTGAACCCATGGCGAGCCGGGAGGGAGGGTGGCTGCCGGAGAGGGGATTGGGATGGAGGTGCCGTCGTCTTGCGGCTACGGCAGGATGGGAGTGAAGTGGGGAAAGTGGCTTCGAGGGGAAGGAAGAGAAGTACGGGGAGGAAGAGAAGTAATGGGGACGTGACACTGGGATGTGGCCCACTGAACTCGTGAGACGTGACACTCGCAACAGGGGAGCGCCCGGTGTTGCCAGTTTGTCTAGAGCAAGCGTGGCCAATCATGCCGCAGAAGAGCCTACTCACGGATTGCTCTCACGAAGACCATCCCAATCGTCCAAGCGCCCCGATTGAACGGTATGTAACAATCGTCAAGCAGAAAAACTGTGTTAGGGCGTGCCTTCTAGAAGACTCGGTCTAACGGCCACCCATGCATTGACACTAGTGTATCCGTGTGTGGTTTGTGAAAAGAATAGACATGCAATCACACTAGGTGGATCCATATGTGGTTCATGAGAGAAGAACACACATCCAATGACACTGGTGGATCCTTATGTGGTTCATGAAAAGAACATACATGTAGTGACACCGGTGGATCCTTATGTGGTTTGTCTAGAGGAACAGACATGCAATGACACCGGGTGTTGTTCATGAAAAGAACAGACATGCAATGACACTGCATGTGGTTTGTTTAGAAGAACACACATGCAATGACACTGGGTGTGGTTCATGAAAAGAACAGACATGCAATGACATTGGTGGATCCTTATGTGGTTCATGAAAAGAACAGACATGCAGTGACACCGGTAGATCCTTATGTGGTTTGTCTAGAGGAACACACATGCAATGACACCGGGTGTGGTTCATGAAAAGAACAAACATGCAATGACACTGCATGTGGTTTGTTTAGAAGAACACACATGCCATGACACTGGGTGTGGTTCACGAATAGAACAGACATGCAATGACACTGGTGGATCCTTATGTGGTTTGGGAGAAGAACAGACATGCAATGACACTGGTGGATCCTTATGTGGTTCATGAAAAGAACTGACATGCAATGACACTAGGTGTGGTTCATGAAAGGAACACACATGCAATGACACTGGTGGATCCTTATGTGGTTCATGAAAAGAACAGACATGCAGTGACACCGGTGGATCCTTATGTGGTTTGTCTAGAGGAACACACATGCAATGACACCGGGTGTGGTTCATGAAAAGAACAGACATGCAATGACACTATATGTGGTTTGTGGAAAGAACAGACATGCAATGACACTGGTGGATCCTTATGTGGTTCATGAAAAGAACTCACATGCAATGACACTGGGTGTGGGTCATGAAAAGAACAGACATGCAATGACACCGGTGGATCCATGTGTGGTTTATGGAAGTAACAAACATGCAATGACTCTAGCTGTGAATCATGAAAAGAACAGACATGCAATGACACCGGTGGATCCATGTGTGGTTCATGAGAAGAACACACATCCAATAACACTGGTGGATCCTTATGTGGTTCATGAAAAGAACTGGCACGCAATGACACTTGTGGATCCTTATGTGGTTTGTCTAGAGAAACACACATGCAATGACACCGGGTGTGGTTCATGAAAAGAACAGACATACAATGACTTATGTGGTTTGTCTAGAGGAATAGATATGCAATGACTCTAGCTGTGATTCATGAAAAGAATAGACATGCAATGACACCGGTGGATCCTTATGTTGTTTGTGGAAAGAACAGCCATGCAATGACACTGGTGGATCCTTATGTGGTTCATGAAAAGAACTGACATGCAATGACACTGGGTGTGGTTCATGAGAAGAACACACATCCAATGACACTGGTGGATCCTTATGTGGTTCATGAAAAGAACAGACATGAAGTGACACCGGTGGATCCTTATGTGGTTTGTCTAGAGGAACACACATGCAACGACACCGGGTGTGGTTCATGAAAAGAACAGACATGCAATGACACTTCAAGTGGTTTGTTTCGAAGAACACACATGGAATGACACTTGGTGTGGTTCATGAAAAGAACAGACATGCAATGACACTGATGGATCCTTATGTGGTTTGTGAGAAGAACAGACATGCAATGACACTGGTGGATACTTATGTGGTTCATGAAAAGAACTGACATGCAATGACACTGGGTGTGGTTCATGAAAAGAACACACAGGCAATGACACTGGTGGATCCTCATGTGGTTCATGAAAATAATAGACATGCAGTGACACCGGTGGATCCTTATGTGGTTTGTCTAGAGGAACACACATGCCATGACACCGGGTGTTGTTCATGAAAAGAACAGACATGAATGACACTGCATGTGGTTTGTGAAAAGAACAGACATGCAATGGCACTGGTGGATCCTTATGTGGTTCATGAAAAGAACTCAGATGCAATGACATTGGGTGTCATTCATGAAAAGAACAGACATGCAATGACACAGGTAGATCCATGTGTTGTTTATGGAAGTAACAGACATGCAATGACTCTACCTGTGAATCATGAACATAATAGACATGCAATGACACCGGTGGATCCATGTGTGGTTCATGAGAAGAACACACATCCAACGACACTGGTGGATCCTTGTGTGGTTCATGAAAAGAACTTACATGCAATGACACTGGTGGATCCTTATGTGGTTTGACTAGAGGAACACACATGCAATGACACTGGGTGTGGTTTATGAAAAGAACAGACATACAATGACTTATGTGGTTTGTCTAGAGGAACAGACATGCAATGACTCTAGCTGTGATTCATGAAAAGAACAGACATGCAATGACATCGGTGGATCCTTATGTGGTTTGTGAGAAGAACATGCATGCAATGACACTGGTGGATCCTTATGTGGGTCATGAAAAGAACTGACATGCAATGGCACTGGGTGTGGTTCATGAGAAGAACACACATCCAATGACAGTGGTGGATCCTTATGTGGTTCATGAAAAGAACATACATGCAGTGACACCGGTGGATCCTTATGTGGTTTGTCTAGAGGAACACACATGCAATGACACCGGGTGGGGTTCATGAAAAGAATAGACATGCAATGACACTGCATGTGGTTTGTTTAGAAGAACACATATGCAATGACACTACGTGTGGTTCATGGAAAGAACAGACATGCAATGACACTGGTGGATGCTTATGTGGATTATGAGAAGAATAGACATGCACTGACATTGGTGGATCCTTATGTGGTTCATGAAAAGAACTGACATGCAATGACACTTGGGGTGGTTCATGAAAATAACACACATGCAATGACACTGGTCGATCCTTATGTGGTTCATAAAAAGAACAAACATGCAGTGACACCGGTGCATACTTATGTGGTTTGTCTAGAGGAACACACATGCAATGACACCGGGTGTGGTTCATGAAAAGATTGGACATGCAATCACACTTCATGTGGTTTGTGAGAAGAACAGACATGCAATTACACTGGTGGATCCTTATGTGGTTCATGAAAAGAACTTACATGCCATGACACTGGGTGTGGTTCATGAAAAGAACAGACATGCAATGACACCAGTGGATCCATGTGTGGTTTAGAAGTAAGAGACATGCAATGACTCTAGCTGTGAATCGTGAAAAGAACAGACATGTAATCACACTGGTGGATCCATGTGTGGTTCATGAGAAGAACACACATCCAATGACACTGTGGATCCTTATGTGGTTCATGAAAAGAACTGAGATGCAATGACACTGGGTGTGGTTCATGAAAAGAACAGACATGCAATGACACCGGTGGATCCATGTGTGGTTTATGGAAGTAACAGACATGCAATGACTCTAGCTGTGAATCATTAAAATATTGGACATGCAATGACACCGGTGGATCCATGTGTGGTTCATGAGAAGAACACACATCCAATGACACTAGTGGATCCTTATGTGATTCATGAAAAGAACTGACATGCAATGACTCTAGCTGTGAATCATGAAAAGAACAGACATGCAATGACCCTGGTGGATCCATGTGATTCATGAGAAGAACACACATCCAATGACACTGGTGGATCCTTATGTGGTTCATGAAAAAAACTGAAATGCAATGACACTGGTGGATCCTTATGTGGTTTGCCTAGAGGAACACACATGCAATGACACCGGGTGTGGTTCACAAAAAGAACGGACATGTAATGACGTATGTGGTTTGTCTTGAGGAATAGACATGCAATGAATCTAGCTGTGATTCATGAAAAGAACATACATGCAATGACACCGGTGGATCCTTATGTGGTTTGTGAGAAGAACATACATGCAATGACACTAGTGGATCCTTATGTGGTTCATGAAAAGAACTGACATGCAATGACACTGGGTGTGGTTCATCAGAAGAACACACATCCAATGACACTGGTGGATCCTTATGTGGTTCATGAAAAGAACAGAAATGCAGTGACACCGGTGGATCCTTATGTGGTTTGTCTAGAGGAACACACATTCAATGACACCGGGTGTGGTTCATGAAAAGAACATACATGCAATGACACTGCATGTGGTTTGTTTAGAAGAACGCACATGTTGGGTCCGCAGTATAGAAAACAGAAAATTCCTACGATGAGAACTACACGCCAAGATCTATCTAATAGACATACATCCAACGTGAACTTACCCTCGAAGACAACGAGTTTTGTTAATGAGTAGGAACTCGTGGTTGATGTAGTCATACACTTGCCGATCTCAAGATCATAAGGAAGTCCGAGCGCCGCAACTCAGTAGCGCATCCGCACTCGCACACACGTTCAAGCCACCAGACAACCTCCACCTCCTCGCTCCAGCGATCCAGCAGAAGCAGCAACTCCTTCTAGACGAAATGCCACCGGGAACATGTATCTCGCTAATCCGAGACCATGGGGGAATAATTCTAGAGGGGGAGAGAGATCCTTCACAAGGAGGTGTGTGGAAGAAGGAGGAAGAGGGGGGCCTTTTTATAGGAGGAGGGGCGGTGGCCCTCCTCTCCATGGCTGGCGCATGGGGGGGTGACTCCTCACCTCCCCCATTCATGTGGTGGTAACCCCTCCACATTAAAATGCCTCTTCACATTCCCCTTTAAAGTCCCTACTTTAAATGCATTAAAATTCTCCAAGTTTAATGCTCTCTCATTTAATAAAACTCTTTTATTAAATTTATTCAGAATTTTTTTAATTACTTTAATTAACAAACGTTCACATATAATCGCTTGCAATATTTCAATATCACATGCAGAACCACTTTCTGCAATTTCACCCGAAACAATTTCCGGTTTCTATCGAAACAATTCCTGTGCTTTGCAATTCTTTCAGCTGAAACATATGTGCTCCAAAATGGTGTCCGATAACTCTTAAGTGTGTCACCCTACGGTTCGCGAATAATGCAAACATGATTGAGACTCCTCTCAGATCAATAATCAGAACTAGGACCTGGAGGTCCATACTAACTCCTACATATTCAGCGATGACTTCTGTGATCGTGAGAACCTTTAACGCTTGTAATTTAATCCCTTTGTCTCTTGATATAATACATGTCCGAGATTCAATCATTGGTATCCAAATACCTAGTTTGATCTCGTTACCGACATGCACTCTTTTCTCCTTCCCGTGATATAACATTCTAGTGATCACATCACTTGCTTGCAAGCTACCTTAATGTGATATCACCGAGAGGGCCCAAAGTATATCTATCCGTCATCGGGATTGACAAATTCCACTCTTGATCCATGTGCCTCAACATAACACCTTCGTAGCACAGAACCCATCTTTATAGTCACCCAGTTACGGTGTGACGTTTGATGTTATCAAGATACTCTTCTGGTGTTAGCAATTAACATGATCTCACGGTCTAAGGATAAAGATTACTTTGTATGATGTTATAGCAATGTAAACATAATGACTTGATCGTAATGCTATATTTCGGATGAATGTTCATCACATCATTTCACAAATGTTGTGACCTTGTTATTAACAACATCCAATGTCCATGATCAGGAAACCTTGATCATCTTGTTAATCAACAAGCTAGTCTATAAGAGAGGCATAACTAGGAACCCTTTTTGTTTATTAAACACACATGTATTGACGTTTACGATCAATAAAATTATAGCATGCAAAATGAACATCTATCATATATAAGGAATACATAATAACAACTTTATTATTGCCTCTCAGGGCATATTTCCTTCAGTCTCCCACTTGCACTAGAGACAATAATCTAGTTCACATAGTGATAAATCTAACACCCATGGAGTTCTGGTGTTGATCATGTTTTGCCCTAGGGAGAGCTTTAGTCAATGGATCTGCTACATTTAGGTCCGTGTGTGCTTTACAAATCTTTATAACTCCATCCTTGACATGTTCGCGGATGGAGTGAAACCGACGCTTAATATGCTTGGAATTCTTGTGACACCTCGGTTCCTTAGTGTTGGCTATGGCTCCATTGTTGTCACAATAGATCACCATCGGGTCCAATGCACTAGGAACCACACCTAGTTCCATGATGAACTCTTTCATCCAAACCGCTTCCTGCGCTGCTTCAACATATTCCGCCTCCGTCGTTGATCCAGCCACCTTAGGTTGTTTGGAACTCCTCCAACTAACTACTGCTCCGTTCAAGAGAAATACGTATCCGGATTGAGACTTAGAGTCATCCGAACCGGTGTCAAAACTAGCATCGACATAACACTTAGCGACTAGCTCTTCTTCACCTCCGTATATAAGAAACATATCCCTAGTTCTTCTCAAGTACTTGAGGATGTTCTTGACCGCTATCTAGTGTTCCGAACCTGGATCAGATTGGTACCTACTAGTCAAACTAATAGCATGTGCCACATCCGGTCTTGTACATAGCATGGAATACATTATAGAGCCTATGTCCGAGGCATAGGGGATCTTATCCATTATCTCTCTCTCTTCTGCCGTAGCCGGACGTTGAGTCTTACTCAATGTCTTTCCTTGCAACATAGGTAAGAACCCCTTCTTACTTCTGTCCATATTAAACTTCTTTAATATCTTATCAAGGTATGTACTCTACGATAGCCCAATTAGGCGCCTTGATCTATCTCTATAGATTTTAATGCCTAATATATATGACGCTTCACCAAGGTCTTTCATCGAAAATTTGTTGTTTAGATAACTTTTAACACTATTTAAAAGATCTATATTATTTCCAATCAATAATATGTCATCCACATATAATATCAGAAATGCCACATTGCTCCCACTCACTTTCTTGTAAATACAAGCCTCTCCATAAGTTTGGACAAATCCAAACTCTTTGATCACCTCATCAAAACGGAGATTCCAACTCCGGGATGCTTGCTTCAGTCCATAGATGGATCGCTGAAGTTTGCATACCTTATTAGCATCCTTAGGATCGAAAAAACCCTTAGGTTGTATCATGTAACTCTTCTTCGATATTACCATTGAGGAACGTAGTTCTGACATCCATATGCCATATTTCATAATCGAAATATGCAGCAATTGCTAACATAATCCTAACCGACTTAAGCATCGCTACGGGAGAGAATGTCTCATCGTAGTCAACTCCTTGAATTTTTCGAAACCCCTTTGCGACAAATCGATCCTTATAGATGGTCACATTACCATCAACATTAGTTTTTATTTTGAAAATCCATTTATTATCAACGACCTTTCGATCGTGAGGTAAGTCCACCAAGGTCCAAACCTGGTTCTCGTACATGGATTCCATCTCAGATTTCATGGCTTCTAGCCATTTTTTGGAATCCGGGCTCATCATCGCTTCTTCATACGTCGTAGGGTAATCCATTCATCAACCATGAAATTCACAACAGGATTACCGTACAGTTCAGGAGATGCACGTGTCCTACTTGACCTACGAGGTTTGGTAGTGTCCTCTTTCAGAGTTTCATGATCAATATCATTAGCTCTCTCTTCATTAGGTGAAGTCAACTCCGAAATAGTTTCCGGTGCTGTGCTACTCGCCATTTCATGAAGAGAAGGTTCAATAACCTCTTCGAGTTCTACCTTCCGACTACTCACACCTTTCGCGAGAAACTCCTTCTCAAGAAGGGATCCATTCTTGGTAACAAAAACCTTACCCTCGGATCTATGATAGAATGTATACCCAATCGTTTCCTTACGGTATCCTATGAAGACGCATTTTTCCGCTTTGGGTTCAAGTTTATCTGGCTGAAGTTTCTTCACATAAACATCGCATCCGCAAACTTTAAGAAATGACAGTTTAGGTTTGTTTCCAAACCATAATTCATACGGTGTCGTTTCAATGGATTTAGATGGTGCCTGATTTAAAGTGAATGCAGCTGTTTCCAGTGCATAACCTGAAAATGATAGTGGCAAGTCAGTCAGAGACATCATAGATCGAACCATATCCAATAAAGTACGATTACGATGTTTCGACACACCATTACGTTGTGGTGTTCTGGCAGGCGTGAGTTGTGAAACTATTCCACACTCTTTCATGTGTGTGCTAAACTCATAACTTAGATACTCACCTCCACGGTCAGACCGAAGAAATTTGATCTTTCTATTATGATGATTTTCCACTTCATTCTGATATTCCTTGAACTTTTCAAAAGTTTCAGACTTGTGTTCCATCAAATAGATATACCCATATCTACTCAAATCATTCGTGAAAGTAACAAAATAACGATATCCACCTCACGCCGACACACTCATTGGTCCACACACATCAATATGTATGATTTCCAATAAATCTATCGCCTGTTCCATTGAACCAGAAAAAGGCGTTATAGTCATCTTGCCCATAAGGCATGGCTCACATGTATCAAATGATTCAAAATCAAGTTATTCCAAAACTCCATCAGAATGGAGTTTCTTCATGCGTTTAACGCCAATATGACCTAGACGACAGTGCCACCTATATGCAGATATATCATTATCCAGTTTAATCTTTTTAGCATTAACATTATGAATATGCGTAATATTACTATCGAGATCCAACAAAAATAAACCATTCAACACAGGTGCATGACCATAAAAGATATCATTCTTATAAATCGAACAACCATTGTTTTCAGATTTAAAGGAATAACCACTTTGCATCAAACACGATCCGGATACAATGTTCATGCTCAGTGCAGGCACCAAATAACAATTATTTAGGTTTATAACTAATCCCGACAGCGATCACATCAACTTTTGATCCATTGCTGACCCGAATCATGACCTCATCCCTTACTAGTTATCGCTTGTTCCGTAGACCCTGAACCGAGTTACATATATTAGCAACTGATCCCGTATCAAATATCCAGGTGCTACTGCGAGTACTAGTCAAGTACACATCAATAACATGTATATCATATATACCTTTGTTTGCCTTGCCGGACTTCTTGTCCGCCAAATACTTGGGGCAATTGCGCTTCCAATGGCCAGTCCCCTTGCAATAGTAACACTCAGTGTTAGACTTAGGGCTAGCTCAGGGTTTCTTTTCAGGTGTGGCAACAGATTTTCCACCCTTCTTTCCCTTGTGCTTGCCTTTCTTGTCCTTCTTGAAACTGGTGGTCCTATTGATCATCAACACTTGATGTTCTTTCCTAATCTCCACTTCTACAGTATTAAGCATTGACAGAAGCTCGGGAAGAGACTTCTTCATGCCCTGCATATTATAGTTCATCACGACGCTCTTGTAGCTAGGTGGCAAAGATTGGAGAACACGATGTATGCCTAAGTCAATGGGAATCGTTATTCCCAAGGACAGAAGCTTATCGGCGTACCCAGACATTTTGAGTACATGCTCACTAACGGAGCTGTTCTCCTCCATCATGCAGCTAAAGAACTTTTCAGTAGCATTATAACTCTCTACGACAGCATGGGTATCGAAAATCATTTTCAATTCTCCCATGGTATCAAAGGCATTGCCATTTTCGAAACGCTTTTGAAGTTCTGGCTCTAGCCCATACAGTATGCCGCAATGAACTAAGTTGTGGTCCTCCTGACAAGTGACATAGACATTCTTTTCCTCGCCAGGGGCATCAGGAGCTGGTGGGGGCCCTAGCGGCGCATCTAGCATATATTGTTTTTGTGCAGCAGTGAGGGGAATCCTCAAATTCATAGCCCAGTTGGTCAAGTTGCTACCATTCGCATCAAGTTTCTCTTTCTCCATGAACACATTGAAATTAAAAGCAGGTGGTGCCATCTACAACAGAATTTGTAAAGTTAATTTAGACTAAGGTTTATGATAGAATGAGTTCCACTAATCCAAATTACTAATGGACTCCCACTCAAAAACGACAACCCTCGTGTCCTTTTGGTGATTACATCAACCAAATCCACTACACCAAGTCCGATCACCACGTGAGTTGATGTAGCTTCAAAGGCGAGCATATATATGCGCATCATATCAACTATATGACTCACGGTTAACCTTTCGGTCCATGTTCTGAGGCCATGTCTGTACATGCTAGGCTCGCCAAGTAAGAACCTTAGTATTCGCGTGTGTGAAACTGTCTTACACCCGTTCCTATGAAAGCGTAGATTCAAGTACACCCGATCATTGCTGACTCGTAGTTGATGTAGAGCTCGTTGGGAACCCGAAGAGGAAGGTATGATGAGAACAACAGTAAGGTTTCCCTCAGTTATGAAACCAAGGTTTAATCGAACCAATAGGAGCAAGGAAACACCCCAAAGGTGTTACTAGCTGAGCTTTGGCAGGGCGCACTACCAGTGCTAGTAGCAACGTGGAGACCTGCACAACACAACAACAGAACTTTGTCCCCAACTTGCGATGAGGTTGTCAATCTCACCGTGTTTTGCGGAAAACAAAGGATTACACGTATCGAATGGAAAGAAGTAAAAGTTTGCATAGTTCACTAGAGGTGGCTCTCCTTAGATAGACAACATGCTGGGTGAACAAATTACAGCGGGGCAATTGACAAACACCGAGAAAGCAATACATGCATATACTAATCATCTTGACTCCTCTGAGACTTGATTGGGCATTACAACATAATACATAGACCGCCATCCAACCACATCTAAGACTAATAATCCACCTTCAGGTTATCATCCGAACCCCCTCCAGTATTAAGTTGCAAGCAACAGATTATTGCTTTACGAACTGCGTGTAAAGTAAACAATACGATTGTTCTATGAACAAAGGATTGTTGTTTTCTCCCTAGTAGCAACAACACATCAAGTACCTTAGAGATTTCTGTCACTACCCTAGATTACCAGAGGCATGAACCCACTATCGAGCATAAATACTAACTCTTGGAGTTGCTAGCATCTACTTGGCCAAGATAGCTACTAACAATGGAAAGCATGCAAGATCTCAAATAACAAAGACATGATAGAATCAATAATCAATCTGAAATACCATCTCAATATCCATCGGATCCCCGCAAACACAATATGTATGAATTACAAATAGATGATCTTGATCATGAACGGAGCTCACAAGATCTAAACATGAAAGCACAAAGGAGGAGAAACCAGCCATCTAGCTACTACATGGATCCGTAGTCCAAGGATGAACTACTCACGCATCACACTGGAGGCTTGCATGGTGATGTAGAAGGCCTCCAGGGTGAATTCCCCTCTCTGGCAGGGTGCCGGGAAGAGCTTCAGATCCCTCCCGATCTAGGGATGGAGATGATGGCGGCTATAGACTCTTTCGTGGATTTTTTTGATCGGGCTTCTTAGGGTTTTCGTCCCGAGGGCAACTTATAGGCGGAAGGAGAGACCGAGGGGGTGCCGGGCCACACCACCCCCTAGCGCGGGCCAGGCCTGGCCGTGCGGCCAGGTGGTGTGGTAGCTCGCTGGCCCTTCTCCGTCTCGTCTTCTGGCACTTGATCCCTTCCGGAAAAATAGGCACTTTGGCTTTTGTCCCGTCCAATTCCGAGAATATTCATTTTCTGACTTTCCTGGAACCAAAAACAGCAGAAAACAGGCAGCTGGCACTCTGGCTCTTGTTAATAGGCTAGTCCAAGAAATCATATGAAAATTACTCCAAAGTTGGAACAAAACACAAGAAAGTGGATAAAACCAAGCATGGAACATCAAAAATTATAGATACATTTGCAATGTATCAACATCCCCAAGCTTAAATCCTGCTCGTCCTCGAGTAGGTAAGTGATAAAAAGAAATAAATTTTGAGGTGACATGCACCATCAAAGACTTGATTAAAGTATTTGCAAAACTCAAAGCTGGGATCATAGTACTTCAATCATAACATGAAAGACAAAGTTCTAGCAATAGGCAAAGAAACTATGATGCAACATAAAAAGTTACAAACAAAAGATTCATGAATAACATGCCTTGCAAGACGTTTGTTTGTTTCACATAAAGAAAACATAGCATAATAGTATTCAGCTTGTCCCTCAATAGAGTAGCAAATATAAATGCATAGGACACCTTCAAAGTTCATAAGAGTGACTAGATACAATAGTTTAAAACAAGCAATAACAAGTTATGCATCAATCAACTAGTCTTGGGCCAATGCACATAGAACTAAGAATGGCCACTGTGCTCTCAAAGTAGGTGCATAAAGATAGAAGGTGGAGACTCAATATAATGGTGGAAGAAAAGCCTTTTGTAAAAGGAAGTAGGGATTCAAGTCTCATAAAGAGCTTCCAAAAATTATGGTACTTGTAGTTTTCAGCTCTCATTGCCCCTATCATAAGTATCTTGAAAGTGATTAAGGTTAAAGTGACACAACTAAGAGGATATGCTTGACAATTTATAAACCGAAATCTCATGCCCCTTACTTACGAAGACTGATCCTCATGCTACTCAACTTTAGTCACGAGTAAGCTCTTGTCATTGTAAGCATATGTGTATCATTAAGAACCGCCAACAGGGTACCCCTTACACATGATAAGGGAGCTTTCCCATAATCTAAATGACAAGGCAAGCAGACAATGAGCATCTCAGCGATCTTTCTATTTGCTATTTGCATAGGTTTTTATTGAGGATGCTTCATAGAGTGCTCATTATGGTGATGCTGCAAGTTTCCACCATGATTAGGCATGGCTTAGGCTAGCGGCCCAGGCGTTTCTCTAACACACATACAAACTCCATGATCTTACAAGTTCCGCATTTATTTCACACCGCCGGGATCCGTAATCAAAAGAACATGATATCAACGGAGTACAAAGTACAAGTGCGATGTTGAAAGCGTTCCCCATGAAACATGGTTCTGCTAATTTCAACTTATAAAGCGCAAGCATATACACAACAAAGAAGGACCCAATGGTTCAAGTTTATTAGAGGCAATAAAGTAAAGTGTGCCATCAAGTTCGTGAGAGCTTTAATCACTAGTTTTCTCATAACAAGTGAAAGGTAAACAAGAGCATGACTATACTTGGAATAGCATAAGCTAGTAGGTAGGTATGGTGGACTCTTTGGAATAACTTGGTTTATTGAGTTGGATGCATGAGTGGAACTCATACTTGGTGGTGGAGGCTAGCAAAAGACTGGGAACGACAAACTAAGAGAGCAATAATGGCAATAATCATGCAGAGCGACGAAACATCATTGATCAAAGCATAAAGTGATACTACAAGTTGAAAACTAAAGGATCATAAAGGCTATGGTGACTTGAGATAGTCATAACATGGTGTGATCATGTGCCAAGTCAACCCAAATAAAGCATCAAAGGAGAATACCACTATACTATGCTTTAATATGCTAAAACAACGTATGATTCATCCAAGGCACATTAAGCAATCTCAATTGTTTATAACAAGTCATGCAACCGCAAAGAATACTAAGAATAAAGCCAAAACAATATCAAGCATGGCATGACAAAGCATAGGCCACATTCAGAAACGAGTTCTTTTTACCAAATAAGCATGAACTTTCCTACTCTTTTCCAAACCAAACCAAACTATTTGCAAACCAAAGTATGAAAGATGGGGTCCAATCAATTTATTCACAACACTAAGAAAACCAAGTAAACTAAAAACCAAAACAAAAACGAAAAATAAGACGCTCCAAGAAAAACACAATTGTGCATGAAACAATAAAAATGAAGCGTTTGGAAGAAAACCTGGGATTTTTATTGATGAAGAAGGGGATGCCTTGGGCATCCCCAAGCTTTGACGCTTGTACTTCTTGGATATTTCTTGGGGTCACACACGTGGAATCCCCAAGCTTGAGCTTTAGTACATCCTTCATCTCATTACTCATTCCTTCCATACACCTGAAATTTTTCCTTCATACAAAACTTCACACAATCTCATTAGCAACATTAGTGCACTTAAGATTAATAAGTCTCAAGGTTCAGTTATAACTCCAAGTAAACTTCCATTAGAACACTAGCTACTGCATCACTTGCCTCAAAAATCCCAATTCCCCAAAGGAACTCAAGAAGGAACTAACAAGAAGCAAATGCAGAAAATGGCAGAAATCTGTCAAAACAGACCAGTAGGTAAAGACGAATTTTTACGAAGACCTTATGTTGCTCAAATCAAAACGTATTGAACTAAATAAAGTTAGATAACGACCTGGGTCAGAAGCAAAAAAAATTACAGCTCAATACGACGTACAGAGCTCTCTCAGGAATTTTTACGGTGAAGAACAGAAATCTGTTTCGGGACAACAACTTTCCCAATCATTACTTCTCTCTCATTAGAGGTTACTCTTGGCACAAAAAGCAAATAAAAAGGATAAGGAGAGGTTATTACAGAGGTAATAGCTTCCAAGACTCAACTAAAACTCTTGGGTTATCTCCCAACAAGTACTTTTCTTTAACGCCTTTAAGTTAGGCATGAAAATTTGAGAAGATGCTCTCATAGGAATTATGAATTGAAGTAAAAGAGAGCATCAAGAAGAAAATTCAAAACACATTTAAGTCTAACCCACTTCCTATGCATAGGAGTCTTGTATACAAATAAATGCACAAATAACAAAGTGACAGGCATAAGAAGATAAATCAAAAGTAACTTCAAAACATTCAGCACATAGAGAGGTGTTTCATTACCATAAAAACTTCTACAACCATATTTTCCTCTCTCATATTAATTTTCAGTAGCCTCATGAATAAACTCACCAATATAACAATCACATAAGGCATGCTTTTCATGATCTACAAGCACTAGAGCTTTATTATAAACATTTTCAAAAGAATCCTCGGGAACATAACATTCACCCTCCTTTGATAAGCATGGGGGATAATAAAATAATGTAAGGGATAAAGAGTTACACTCATTAGAAGGTAGGCATGGGTAGATCCATTCTTCCTCCTTTTGTCCATCACTCTCCTCCTCTTTTTCATCTAATGAGCTTTCAGGTTCAGCAATTTCTTCTTCCATGGAGGTTCTAACAGGCGGCGGTTCATCTATTACCTTAGCAGTCATAATATTGTTCCTAAATAGGAAACTGAGTGAGCTATCCATAATGAAATAGTGATTGGAGCAGAGCTAGTCATAAAGGCAACTTTAAGAAAGGAACTAATTTTTTTTCGTGTTTTTCAAATAAGAAAGCAAAACAAGTAAAACTAATTTTTTTGTGTTTTATAAGAACAAAACAATCAAACAAAGCAAAAAGAAAACTAAGAAAAACTAAAACAACAAAGTAAAGAGATTGGTTATGAGGGACTCCCCTTGTGAAGATGTCCTTGAATCCCTGGCAACGGCGCCAAAAAAAATCTTGTTGACTCATAGTTGATGTAGAGCTCGTTGGGAACCCCAAGAGGAAGGTATGATGAGCACAGCAGTAAGTTTTCCCTCAGTTATGAAACCAAGGTTTAATCGAACCAGTAGGAGCAAGGAAACACCCCAAAGGTGTTACTAGCTGAGCTTTGGCAGGGCGCACTACCGGTGCTAGTAGCAACGTGGAGACCTGCACAACACAACCATAGAATTTTGTCACCAACTTGCGATGAGGTTGTCAATCTCACCGTGTTTTGCGGAAAACAAAGGATTAAACGTATCGAATGGAAAGAAGTAAAAGATTGTAGAAAGTAAACACAAAGTAGTAAAAGATTGTAGATTGTATGTAAAGTAAAAGGACCGGGATCCATAGTTCACTAGAGGTGGCTCTCCTTAGATAGACAACATGCTGGGTGAACAAATTACAACGGGGCAATTGACAAACACCGAGAAAGCAATACATGCATATACTAATCATCTTGACTCCTCTGAGACTTGATTGGGCATTACAAGATAACACATAGACCGCCATCCAACTGCATCTATGACTAATAATCCACCTTCAGGTTATCATCCGAACCCCTCCAGTATTAAGTTGCAAGCAACAGATTATTGCTTTACGAACTTCTTGTAAAGTAAACAATACGATTGTTCCATAAACAAAGGATTGTTGTTTTCTCCCTAGTAGCAACAGCACATCTAGTACCTTAGAGATTTCTGTCACTTCCCCAGATTACCAGAGGCAAGAACCCACTATCGAGCATAAATACTAACTCTTGGAGTTGCTAGCATCTACTTGGCCAAGATAGCTACTAACAACGGAAAGCATGCAAGATCTCAAATAACAAAGGCATGATAGAATCAATAATCAATCTGAAATAGCATCTCAATATCCATCGGATCCCCGCAAACACAACATGTATGAATTATAAATAGATGATCATGATCATGAATAGAGCTCACAAGATCTAAACATGAAAGCACAAAGGAGGAGAAACCAGCCATCTAGCTACTACATGGATCCGTAGTCCAAGGATGAACTATTCACGCATCACACTAGAGGCTTGCATGGTGATGAAGAAGGCCTCTAGGGTGAATTCCCCTCTCCGGCAGGGTGTCGGGAAGAGATTCAGATCCCTCCCGATCTAGGGATGGAGATGACGGCGGCTACAGACTCTTTTGTGGATTTTTTTTGATCGGGCTTCTTAGGGTTTTCGTCCCGAGGGCAACTTATAGGCGGAAGGAGAGGCTGAGGGGGTGCCGGGAGCGGCCACACCACCCCCTGGCACAGGCTAGGCCTGGTCGCGCGGCCAGGTGGTGTGGTGGCTCCCTGGCCCTTCTCCGTCTCATCTTCTAGCACTTGATCCCTTCCGGAAAAATAGGCACTTTGGCTTTTGTCCCGTCCAATTCCGAGAATATTCATTTTCTGACTTTCCTGGAACCAAAAACAGTAGAAAACAGGCAGCTGGCACTGTGGCTCTTGTTAATAGGTTAGTCCAAGAAATCATATGAAAAGTACTCCAAAGTTGGAACAAAACACAAGAAAGTGGATAAAACCAAGCATGGAACATCAAAAATTATAGATACATCTGCAATGTACTCCCTCCGTTTCAAAATATAAGATGTTTTAGTTTTGTGAATGAAGTGTATCCAGACTTTTTAGTGTCTAGGTTCATCTAGGTTTGGAGTGAACCTAGACACTAAAAGAGGTCTAGATACACTCCTTTCACAAAGTTAAAACATCTTATATTTTGAAACGGAGGGAGTATCAATCATCACGTATTGTCTCGAAACATGATCCACAGAACGGTGCATACTCAAGGAAGAACACATTTTTATCTTGATATCTAAATGAGGGATCATCTTACAATGCTACAGAAAGCGCCAAACTAGCAGTATAAGATGCTAACATCTAATATGTAAAGTGAGATGATATGGTCCATGCATTTGATCTCTATCATTTGCATTATGGTATGATCTCTAGCATTCCTTTGTGTGTAAGGCCAAGGTCTATGGAACTTACACGTTGAATGTGTTGTAAGAGTATCTATCATACATCTACTTACAACAATACCATATAAATACACTAGCCCAGCAACAATCTAAACTAGATGCCTCTAATTTATCAATTGCAAGTTTTACGTGGCTTAGGGCTTTCGGAGATAGAACCGTTCTTACCTACGAACATGAACCACAACGAGGATAACCAATTTATTAGCAACTCGTTGTAAATTAGATATTGACTATAGTAGGAGAGACAAACACCCGCCAGCCACTTATGCAAAACTAGTTGCATCTCAGTCGTGGAATCGGTCTCATGTACGATGACATGTAAGGTTGGTCCTGGCCGCTTCATCCCACTATGCCACCAATATCCAAAATACATAGAAGATGCAATAACATGATCATCATCGCCCACATATAAACATATGTGTACTACCCGTGCAAAGCACCTACACATAGATCAGGCTCTGATACCACTGTTGGGTCCGCAGCATAGAAAACAAAAAATTTCCTACGATGAGAACTACATGCCAAGATCTATCTACTAGGTACAGAGAAACGGGTGGACATACATCCAACGAGAATTTTCCTCGAAGACAATGAGTTTTGTTAATGAGTAGGAACTCATGGTTGATGTAGTCGTACACTTGCCGATCTCAAGATCGTGAGGAAGTCCGAGCACTGCAACTCCGCAGCGCATCTGCACTCGCACACACGTTCAAGCCACCAGACAACCTCCACCTCCTAGATCTAGCGATCCAGCGGAAGCAGCAACTCCTTCCAAACGAAATGCCTCCAGGAACATGTATCTCGCTAATCCGAGACCATGGGGGAATAATTCTAGAGGGGGAGAGAGATCCTTCACAAGGAGGTGTGTGGAAGAAGGAGGAAGAGGGGGACTTTTATAGGAGGAGGGGGGTGCCCCTCCTCTACATGGCCGGCGCATGGGGGGTGACTCCTCACCTCCCCCATTCATGTGGTGGTAACCCCTCCACATTAAAATGCCTCTTCACATTCCCCTTTAAAGTCCCTACTTTAAATGCATTAAAATTCTCCAAGTTTAATGCTCTCTCATTTAATAAAACTCTTTTATTAAATTTATTCAGAATTTTTTTAATTACTTTAATTAACAAACATTCACATATAACCCCTTGCAATATTTCAATATCACATGCAGAACCACTTTCTGCAATTTCACCCGAAACAATTTCCGGTTTCTATCGAAACAATTCCTGCGCTTTGCAATTCTTTCTCTAAAACATATGAGCTCCAAACTGGGGTCCAGTAACTCTTAAGTGTGTTACCCTACGGTTCGCGAATAATGCAGACATGATTGAGACTCCTCACAGATCAATAATCAGAAGCGGGACCAGGAGGTCCATACTGACTCCTACATATTCAACGATGACTTTTGTGATCGTGAGAACCTTTAACGCTTGTATTATATCAAGAGACAAATGCAGACATGATTGTATTACAAGAGTTAAAGGTTCTCACGATCACAGAAGTCATCGTTGAATATGCAGGAGTCAGTATGGACATCCAGGTCCCGTTTCTGATTATTGATTTGAGAGGAGTCTCAATCATGTCTGCATCATTCGCGAACGGTAGGGTGACACACTTAAGAGTTACCGGACACCATTTTGGAGGAGATATGTTTCAGACGAAAGAATTGCTAAGGGCAGAAATTGTTTTGATAGAAACCGGAAATTGTTTCGGGTGAAATTGCAGAAATTGGTTCTGCATATGATATTGAAATATTGCAAGGGGTTATATGTGAATGTTTGTTAATTAACGTAATTAAAAATTTCTGTATAAATTTAATAAAAGAGTTTTATTAAATGAGAGATCATTAAACTTGGAGAATTTTAATGCATTTAAAGTAGGGACTTTAAAGGGGAATGTGAAGAGGCATTTTAAGGTGGAGGGGTTACCACCATATGAATGGGGGAGGTGAGGAGTCACCCCCCCATGCGCCGACCATGGAGAGGAGGGGCACCCTCCTCCTCCTATAAAAGGCCCCCCTCTTCCTCCATCTTCCTTACACCTCCTTCTGAAGGATCTCTCTCCCCCTCTAGAATTATTCCCCCATGGTCTCGGATTAGGGAGATACATGTTCCCGGTGGCATTTCGTCTGGAAGGAGTTGCTTCTTCCGCTGGATCGCTAGAGCGAGGAGGTGGAGGTTGTCCGGTGGCTGGAACGTGTGTGTGAGTGCGGATGCGCTGCTGAGTTGCGGCGCTCGGACTTCCTCACGATCTTTAGATCGGCAAGTGTATGACTACATCAACCACGAGTTTCTACTCGTTAACAAAACTCCTTGTCTTCGAGGGTAAGTTCTCGTTGGATGTATGTCCACCCGTTGCTCTGGACCTAGTAGATAGATCTTGGCGTGTTATTCTCATCGTAGGAATTTTTTGTTTTCTATGCTGCGGACCCAACAGTGGTATCAGAGCCTGATATATGCGTAGTTGCTTTGCACGGGTAGTACACATATGTTTATATGTTGTAACATCCCAAAATTTCATCTGAAATCATCATCATTGCACTCATATCATCATAGCATGTATTTGCATTGCATTTAGAATGTCCTCCAAAAATTTGGTCCAATTTTGGGCCATGGATAGAAAGATATGAATTATTTTGAAAATAGAATCAAAGAAAATGCTATATTACCTATTAAGTCCAAGTAAATACGTTGGATTAAAATAAAAGATAAATATGTTTTATAATACCATAAAAACCTAGTTTGAGTTTTTACAAATTTTCACAAATTGGTTTGAATCAATTTGAATCCTTAAATCAAAAGTTTTGGAGAAAACAGAATTAGAAAAAGAAAAAGAATAAGGGAGAAAAAAAATAGAGCAGCAGTCAGCTTCTGGCCTTTCGGCCCAAAACCAGCCCACCAGCCCACCCGACTTTTCCCCTCTCCCCTGCTTTTCTTACCGCGCCCCTGACTACCCCCTCTCGCTGACAGACCAACCCCACGCCAGGTCACCCCACCACCCCGTCGTCTTCAACCCCCGCCGTCGAGCAACCCCACTCCTCTGCCGTTTCTAAAACCCGGCCGAATTCGGGCGTTACCGCGAGTTAAATTGCCACCATCGTGCCCCTTCTTAATCCCCTCCCCCTCCTCGTCAGTTTCCCCTCAGACACTTTCCGCGGAGAGCCCCCAGGCTGCCCAATTGCTAGCTCAGACCACCGCCGTCTGAAGCCACTCCGGCGATGATTCCGGTGAGCTCCGGCCACAACGCCTCCTTCTCTCTGTCCTACTTTGATTGCCGTATACTGGCGCGTGTTTTAAACCCGACCACGTGTTTTCTCTTGCCCCAGATCGACGACACGGACCAAGTCCGGCGAACTCCTCTGCCGCCACCGTCTGATGATTTTTCCGGTGAGGGCAAGGTTCCCGCCGCTCCTTTTTGGGCACTGCTAGACCGTGCAGAACCAGGCGCTTCCCCCTAACCCTTTTTCTTGTCTGCTCGTGTACCAGATCGACGCCACCGTCTCGTGGCCGTGACCTCTGCCGTCGACGCCACTCCGGCGAGGAATACTGAGCGCAGCAGAGCTCCCCTCTCTCCATCGCGACCACCAACCAGATCACCGAGACCATCGCAAGTCCTCAGTAAGACTACCTTTTCCCCTACCCCTCTAGAATCGCCGGAACGCCGCTCACCTGACGTGTCGTCGCTGGCGTCGCCAGTCTCCGGCGAGACGTTTAGTAGCTGTTCGATCAAATCCTAGCAGATAGGATTAGATCACTAATCGAAAGGGTACGGGCTAATAAGATCCGTCTGTAGTTACTTAAGATCTAACGGCCCACAGCGATCGATCCGACCGAACCGGTACCAGGCAATAGGAAAGCGCCACGTCGCCAGGCTATTTCGTTTAAATAGAAAAAATAGACAGATTTAGTATTTAACTTAGAAATTCAATAAGTTTTGTTCCATAAATCAGAAAAATACAATTTTGGTGTCTATGGATTCAGAAAAATGAGACCTTTATTATGGAGGCCTTGTTTCACACTTTTGCCTCTGAAAAATTGGAATTATAGGCAGAACCTTTTTAGGAGTATTTTGCTCACAAAAATTGTTCTCTAAATTATTTTTGAGTATTTCTTATGCATTTAGATGAGGTATTCTATCCTCGGTACTGTAGACTCTGTAAATTATAGAGTTGTGATCATATCATTGCATTTTGCATGCATTCATGTTTTTGTAATGTTTTATTGATCGAATTATTGTTGTTGTATTGATCTTGTGTAGATTGTGTGGATTGTGAAGTTTGTTGTTGTGAGGATTGTACCTATTCCCCTAGCTACCAAGGCAAGTGATATTTCATCCCATGTCCTATTATTTTCACTATTGCACTAGTGATATTTTGGTAGATCTTAACATGATAGAATTATTCCTATGTTACTATACTATGCTATGCTATCCTATAGATTATATCTTGGTAGTATCCCCTAGGTAAAGGACTTTGTATGCTAGAATGCTTAGCTATGCTAGTAGAATTTGTGGGTGGAAAATACATATGAAGATAGTATGGAAAGATATTATTTTTGTTTGACTAAGAAAACAACTATTATTAATGAAACACCTGGGTGGATTGGGACTTGCTTGGATTATGTTGAGTGGTTACTCAGGGGCCATGTCTATGGTCAGCTGGTGTATCACACTTGTGGATGGCCACCCAGGAACAAAGAGATTGGAGACATTCTTGTCATGAAGCTTCCAGTGCAACCACATGGCATATGGGCTCTGCCTTGACCAACTAAGTTGCAAGAACTCGGCCAGACGGACAGAAGGTGGTAGATGTGATAGGATGGAACGCGTCCGTGGTGTTCTAAGGGATTGCTTCTGAAAGGTCTTGTCTCGATGCATGTTGAGTCTTGTGGGGAAAGTGCACCACCTCTCGAGGGGGTAAAACTAAGTACCTAGCCGTGTCCCCGGTTATGGACAACTTCTGAGCCTCAAGACAGTGAAGTAGTTCAATAATCTCCTCATCCAAATTTATCTAAGATAAAACTTGTGGGTGAACATGGGTAAAGGTTCAGTGATGTCTATCATTGGTACCTTATAGCTTGAATGAAAAACTTCTTCAAAAACTATAAGTTAAACTAATTTTAGCAAAGCCAGCCATAACCCCACTTAGCCATATATTCATGTAGTGGTTGGATTATACTAAGTATCTTTGGTATCACTTTCCAATATAATTCCAAATGTATTGACCCTTGTGGCTGTAACTTATTATGTTGCAGGATACTCTGATGATGAGTAGGGTTGCGGGTCTACACTCGACATGCTTGCCTGTGGCACATGAAGACTAAAGACTCTATTATTATTATGCTACTAATGTGAACTTGTGTCTTAGCCTTGGGCTAAGTGAGTTGTAAGAACCATTATACTCCTGGATGTGCGATGTAATAATGACCTTTGTTTCTGTGTACTACATCTTAAACTGTGGGTGCTAGCATTTCGATCCAGGGACTAGCACTGCAATCACAGGGATCATACCTTATCATGGTGAGATCTTACAGATGGTATCAGAGCACTGTGTTGCCTGTAGGATGCTGACCCTAGAATGGATTAGACTAAGGAAAACCCTTAGGAAAACTCTATATTCCAACCTTACACTTGTCTTTTCATCTCGTAAAATTTTTCCTAATCATCCTTCTCATCTATTTTTGTAGATGTCCACCATCAATGAATCTGTCAATAAGGTACCACTGATGACTATGACCCTAGAGTGTGAGACAGAATTTCCCAATATACTCAAGAACCTCATGCTTGGCTTGGGAATGAATGGTGAAGCTGTGTACAAGGGATTTCCTGTGATGGACGAAGGACAAGAGTATTGGTGGGTGCAACTCCATTTGTACAAAGACAAGGAGGACGATTCCAAGAGTACGGGATTCTACATGTTCACCAACTCTGAAATGCACCCGTCATTCTTTGACTCTGCAAGGAATGCTGCATGGAGAGCTATTAAGGAACTTGGGGAGAGACTCAAGTATAGAATGCTCAATACCCAGGAAGATCTCAAGGAGGAGAAGCGTCTTGTCCAAGACTCAAAGGCCACGGTGAAACGCCTAAGTAAGGATATCATAGGCCTAGCTTTGGAGCTATGTGACCAAGACAAACAGATTGCTGCCAAGAATGCCCAGATTGCCACCTTGGTTAAGGAGTGAGATATTAGTTGGACCACCACCCTTGGCGTTTTATCACGTTAGTATTTTGATCATACCAACTTATGTGGTATGGCAAAAATAAGTTATGTCTGGAACCTTGAGTGCTTGAGTTGAATAATGTATTGCTACTTGGAATGTTCTGTTGGTTGATTTTCATAAATTGTGACTTGTGTTTACTTCCTCTATTGTGTGTTACTAATTTTCTCCATACTATGCAAAAGATGCCGAATTTTGTCTACAGCACGGCCAAGGATTTCAAGCGGACTCGCTTTGGGACTCGCCTATTGGAGCTAGTCCAAGTGCTCGCTCTTCCAATCCCTACCATTCAGGGACTTCAGCTGAGGAAGTTTCAGAGGAAGGACTTATGGGGATTCAGAGTTACCCAGCCAGGTCGTGAGACGGAGCCCCAAACTGGGAGATTACCTTCAAGATACTCCATGATGACATGGAGAGGGGCCTTGACGTCACTATGCAGGAGATGTTGGGACGCCTATGTGGACGTCACTCTTCTGAGATCAAGAGCCACTACTTCCATTTCTTTGGGAGGCGCGACGAGGATGGAGAGCCTATTGTGTTGGACGAGGCCACTAAGGAGTCTATCAAGCCCGTGCGTCACTACCTCCAGGATTTAGAGAGCCTTATCAGACACCTTGATACTGATAGGACTAATGTGATGCTTAGCAACGATGAACTACGAGTCCAACTTAAGGAGAAGGACAAGGCCTTCCTGGAGCAGGAAAATCGAATCAAGGAAATGGAGAAGAAGTTTGAAGACCAAGAGAAGAAATTCAAGAGCCAAGAGAAGAGAGTTCAGGAGAAGAACAAGAAGATTAGAGACTTGGAGACTGAGTTAGAGCTTGAGGACATTGAGCTGGAAGCGGATCACGAGGTGATAGAGAGGCTACGCACTCAGAAGAGAGAGTTACAGACAAAGATCGATGCCTTGACCACATGCTTGGAGGAATACAAGGCAGGGTTCGTAGCAACAGGGCTTGCACTAGTGGAGGAGGACGTCGACATGGAGGAGTAGTGATGCTATTCCATCTACCTTTCGTCTATTATTATTGAGTTGCATAAGTCATACCGACTTGTGGGTGACTATGCTAGTATGTTATTTTTGCAAACTCTTTCATTACTGTGATGTTGAACTCGCATGTGCTTGTTTGATTGATTGTTGTTTTATTTGGGGTTATCTATCATTACTTACCCTTATTAAACCCACAGATGCCTCCCCGACGCAACAACAAGGATGACAATGGCAATGGAATGCAACAGATGATGGCTGCGCAGACCCAGTTGATGCAAATGATGACTCAATTCATGGCAACCCAGAATCAGAACAACAACAATAATAACAATAACAACAACCAGAATAATCCACCGCCCCTGGATATGCTGACCAGATTTCTAAGGCTGAGACCTGCTAAGTTTTCGGGTACCACTGACCCCATGGTAGCAAATGACTGGCTATGCTCTGTGAATAAGGACCTAGTCACGGTTGGGTGCACAGATGCTGAAAAGGTCAGATTTGCAGCACACTTGTTGGAAGGTCATGCAGCTGCTTGGTGGGATAATTTCCAAATTACCCACCCTATTAAGGAAGTGACTTGGGCAATGTTTGAAGATGGTTTCGCACCACTCACATCTCTGCTGGAATAATGGGGTTGAAGAAAAAGGAGTTTCATAACCTCAGGCAACGCCACCGTAGTATCTCTGAATACATCGAAGAGTTCAATAATTTTTCATGTTATGCACCCGACGATGTTGACACTGATGCAAAGACAAAGGAGAAGTTCCTAGATGGGCTGAATGATGAAATTTCTATGCAACTATCTGTTGCATATGTTCCAACTTATCAATCCTTGTGTGATAAAGCTACCATCCTGGAAAACAAGATGAAACAAGTGGAGGGTAGAAAGAGGAAGCACCATTTTGATAAGTATGGATCAGGATCTCCTCACAAGCGCTCTCATGGTGAAGGAAGTGGGAGTTCAGGATTTCACAAAAATGGGGATCATAATAACCATCGTAACAACAACCACAACCATGATGGAAACAATCATCGTGGGCACAACAAAGGTGGATTCAGGAACAACCACAATGGTCATGGCCATGGAAACCAAAATGGACAGAATCGTCACAATCAGCCAGCAAAGAAAGACATAAGTCAGGGGGAATGTTTCAAATGCAAGAAAAATGGGGCCAAGCCGAACCCATTTCAAAAGGGGCATGTGAACCACATTAATGTGGAGGAAATCCAAGAAGGATCTGATGCCGTGATCGGTAAGTTCAAGATTAATTCCTTTCCTGCACTTATCCTTTTCAATACTGGCGCATCGCATTCATTCATTTCAAGAGCATTTGTAATCAAAAACGGACTCACCACTGAAACTATTGGATGTCCTATTAAGGTAAGTTCTCCGGGTGGAGAAATGATAGTAAATTCAGGGTGCTGACAGATCATCCTAGAAATTGGAAAACACAAGTTCCCGATTAGTTTAATAATCCTAGAGTCCCAAGGATTAGATGTCATATTAGGAATGGAATGGTTGACCCATTATGAAGGGGTGATTGATTGTGCCAAGCGGACTGTTATGCTTACCACCCCAGAAAAGAAAAGGATCAGGTTCAAGTCTAACTTTGAACCCAAGGGGAGCAAGGTTAATTCTCTTAAGGGGGTTAGCCTAGACAGTGTGCCAATAGTGAAGGAATACCTAGATGTGTTCCCTGAAGAATTACCTGGCATGCCACCAGATAGGGATGTGGAGTTTCTAATAGACCTACTGCCAGGAACAGGGCCTATAGCAAAGAGACCTTATAAGATGTCAGTTGACGAATTAAAAGAACTGAAGAAGAAATTAGGAGAACAACTGGAAAAGGGATTTATCCAACCAAGTTCATCATCTTGGGGAGCACCAGTCTTGTTTGTTGAAAAGAAGGACCGAAGCCAGAGGCTATGCATAGATTATCGTTCACTTAATGAAGTGACCATAAAGAATAAGTACCCCTGCCTAGAATAAATGATCTCTTCGATCAACTAGAGGGAGCATGTGTGTTCTCAAAAATTGATCTCCGATCAGGATACTTTCAACTAAATATTAGAGAACATGACATACCCAAGACTGCATTCACCACTAGATACGGGTTGTATGAATATATAGTGATCCCGTTTGGATTGACTAACGCACCAGCCTATTTCATGAACATGATGAATAAAGTATTCATGGAATTCCTTGACAAGTTCGTAGTGGTATTCATCGATGATATATTGGTATATTCCAAAAGCAACAAAGAACATGAGGAACATCTACGCCTGATTCTAGAGAAACTCAGGGAACATAAACTTTATGCCAAGTTTAGTAAATGTGAATTCTGGCTGAACGAAGTGGGTTTTCTTGGGCACATAGTATCTAGAAATGGTATAGCTGTTGATCCAGCAAAAGTGGCAGCTGTGACAGAATGGGAACCTCCTAAATCAGTTAAAGAAGTCCGTAGTTTCCTTGGTCTGGCAGGGTACTATCGGAGGTTCATTGAAAACTTCTCTAAGATAGCAAAACCCATGACTGATCTGCTAAAGAAGGAGAAGAAGTTTAATTGGACAGAAGCTTGTGAAACCAGCTTTCAGGAATTGAAAAAGAGACTTGTGTCAGCACCAGTGTTATGTTTACCATATCTTGAGAAAGATTTTCAAGTCTATTGTGATGCATCTCACCAAGGACTGGGGGGTGTACTAATGCAACAAGGTAAAGTTGTAGCCTATGCATCAAGGCAACTCAAAAATCATGAAGTAAATTATCCTACTCATGATCTAGATTTGGCATCAGTTGTGCATGCACTAAAAACATGGAGGCATTATCTTATGGGAAAGCGTTGTGAAATGTTCAGCGATCACAAGAGTTTGAAATATATTTTTACACAGAAAGAGCTCAACATGAGGCAAAGAAGATGGCTAGAACTTATCAAGGACTATGACTTAAGTTTGCAATACCATCCTAGAAAGGCAAATGTTGTAGCCGATGCATTAAGCCGCAAGGTTTATGTGAATGGCCTCAACAAAGGAGAGTTGTCGGAGGAGTTGTGTGCCCAATTTAGAGAGCTGAGACTCGAAATTGTGCCTGAAGGGTACCTTGCATCCTTGGAGGTGCATCCCACACTAATGGATAGAATTCAAGAAGCCCAAAAGTTGGACAAAGAAATAGATGAAATCAAAAGTAAAGTTAGTGAAGGGAAGGCAAAAGGATTCCATGTAGATGAACAAGGAATCTTATGGTACGAAAAACGTATCTGTGATCCACAGGATCTGGAACTGAAGAAGTTGATCTTACAAGAAGCTCACAATTCACCATATTCAATTCATCCTGGCAACACTAAGATGTATATGGATGTTAAGGGAAGATTTTGGTGGAATAATCTAAAGAAAAATATAGCAGAACACATTGCTCTATGCGACGTGTGTAGTCGTGTAAAGGCAGAACATCAAAAACCGGAAGGACTATTGCAACCGCTACCAATACCTGATTGGAAATGGGATAAAATCGGTATGGATTTCATCACTGGACTGCCAAGGACTAGATCAGGATACGATTCCATATGGGTTATCGTTGATTGCTTGACAAAAGTGGCCCATTTCATACCAGTAAAGACCACTTATACAAGTACAAAGTTAGCCAAGATTTACATGAACAGAATTGTATGTTTGCATGGGGTACCTAAGAGTATCGTATCTGACAGAGGGACTCAATTCACTTCACACTTTTGGCGACAACTTCACGAGTCATTGGGAACTCGGTTAGAATTCAGCACTGCATTTCATCCGCAAACAGATGGGCAGACAGAAAGGACCAATCAAATATTAGAGGATATGCTGAGAGCATGTGCGTTAGATTATGGATCCAGTTGGGATGAAAGTCTACCGTACGCAGAGTTTTCTTACAATAACAGTTATCAGTCAAGCATAGAAATGGCTCCATTTGAATTCCTTTATGGAAGGAAGTGTACTACACCATTGCTATGGAATGGAGTAGGAGAAAGAAACTTGTTCGGGCCAGACCTAATCAAAGAGGCCGAGGAGAAAGTCAAGATGGTGAGAGATAGGCTAAAGGTAGCTCAATCTCGGCAAAAGAGCTATGCTGATCCAAAACATAGAGAGGTTACCTACGAGGTTGGTGATAGAGCTTATCTCAGGGTATCACCACTTCGTGGTGTGAAGAGATTTGGAATCAAAGGAAAACTAGCACCACGCTATGTAGGGCCTTTCAAGATTTTGAGTCGCAAAGGAGAAGTGGCATATGAGATAGAATTACCAGAATCTTTGTCAGCAGTTCATAATGTATTCCATGTCAGTCAGCTCAAAAAGTGTCACCTAGAGATGGAAGAAACTTCGTTGAAAGACACTATACCATTGGAGGAAGTTCAGCTAGATAATGATCTCACTTATAGAGAGAAACCTATTAAGATTCTAGAGACCGCAGAAAGAATTACCCGTACCAAGACCATTAGATTCTGCAAAGTGTAGTGGAACCATCACAGTGAATCAGAAGCAACCTAGGAGCGAGAGGATGAACTTCGGAGAGATCACCGTCACTTATTTGCTAGCCAACCCGAATCTCGAGGGCAAGATTCATCTTAAGGGGGTTAGATTTGTAACATCCCAAAATTTCATCTGAAATCATCATCATTGCACTCATATCATCATAGCATGTATTTGCATTGCATTTAGAATGTCCTCCAAAAATTTGGTGCAATTTTGGGCCATGGATAGAAAGATATGAATTATTTTGAAAATAGAATCAAAGAAAATGCTATATTACCTATTAAGTCCAAGTAAATACGTTGGATTAAAATAGAAGATAAATATGTTTTATAATACCCTAAAAACCTAGTTTGAGTTTTTACAAATTTTCACAAATTGGTTTGAATCAATTTGAATCCTTAAATCAAAAGTTTTGGAGAAAACAGAATTAGAAAAAGAAAAAGAATAAGGGAGAAAAAAAATAGAGCAGCAATCAGCTTCTGGCCTTTCGGCCCAAAACCAGCCCACCCGGCTTTTCCCCTCTCCCCTGCTTTTCTTACCGCACCCCTGACTACCCCCTCTCGCTGACAGACCGACCCCACGCCACGTCACCCCACCACCCCGTCGTCTTCAACCCCCGCCGTCGAGCAACCCCACTCCTCTGCCGTTTCTAAAACCCGGCCGAATTCGGGCGTTACCGCGAGTTAAATCGCCACCATCGCGCCCCTTCTTAATCCCCTCCCCCTCCCCGTCAGTTTCCCCTCAGACACTTCCCCGGAGAGCCCCCAGGCTGCCCAATTGCTAGCTCAGACAACCGCCGTCTAAAGCCACTCCGGCGACGATTCCGGTGAGCTCCGGCCACGATGCCTCCTTCTCTCTGTCCTACTTTGATTGCCGTATACTGGCGCGTGTTTTAAACCTGACCACGTGTTTTCTCTTGCCCCAGATCGACGACACGGACCAAGTCCGGCGAACTCCTCTGCCGCCACCGTCTGACGATTTTTCTGGTGAGGGCAAGGTTCCTGCCGCTCCTTTTTGGGCACTGCTAGAACGTGCAGAAGCAGACGCTTCCCCCTAACCCTTTTTCTTGTCTGCTCGTGTACCAGATCGACGCCACCGTCTCGTGGCCGTGACCTCTGCCGTCGACGCCACTCCAGCGAGGAATACTGAGCGCAGCGGAGCTCCCCTCTCTCCATCGCGACCACCAACCAGATCGCCGAGACCACCGCAAGTCCTCAGTAAGACTACCTTTTCCCCTACCCCTCTAGAATCGCCGGAACGCCGCTCACCTGACGTGTCACCGCCGCGCGCCATCGCTGGCATCGCCAGTGTCCGGCGAGACGTTTAGTAGCCGTTCGATCAAATCCTAGCGGATAGGATTAGATCACTAATCGAAAGGGTATGGGCTAATCAGATCCGTCCGTAGTCACTTAAGATCTGACGGCCCACAACGATCGATCCGACCGAACCGGTACCAGCCAATAGGAAAGCGCCACGTCGCCAGGCTATTTCGTTTAAATAGAAAAAATAGACAGATTTAGTATTTAACTTAGAAATTCAATAACTTTTGTTCCACAAATCAGAAAAATACAATTTTGGTGTCTATGGATTCAGAAAAATGAGACCTTTATTATGGAGGCCTTGTGTAGATTGTGTAGATTGTGAAGTTTGTTGCTATGAGGATTGTACCTATTCCCGTACCTACCAAGGCAAGTGATATTTCATCCCATGTCCTATTATTTTCACTATTGCACTAGTGATATTTTGGTAGATCTTAACATGATAGAATTATTCCTATGTTACTATACTATGCTATGCTATCCTATAGATTATATCTTGGTAGTATCCCCTAGTTAAAGGACTTTGTATGCTAAAATGCTTAGCTATGCTAGTAGAATTTGTGGGTGGAAAATACATATCAAGATAGTATGGAAAGATATTATTTTTGTTTGACTAAGAAAACAACTATTATTAATGAAACACCTGGGTGGATTGGGACTTGCTTGGATTATGTTGAGTGGTTACTCAGGGGCCATGTCTATGGTCAGCTGGTGTATCACACTTGTGGATGGCCACCCAGGAACAAAGATATTGGAGACATTCTTGTCATGAAGCTTTCAAGTGCAACCACATGGCATATGGGCTCTGCCTTGACCAACTAAGTTGCAAGAACTCAGCCAGACGGACAGAAGGTGGTAGATGTGATAGGATGGAACGCGTCCGTGGTGGTCTGAGGGATTGCTTCTGAAAGGTCTTGTCTCGATGCATGTTGAGTCTTGTGGGGAAAGTGCACCACCTCTCAAGAGGGTAAAACTAAGTACTTAGGCGTGTCCCCGGTTATGGACAACTTCTGAGCCTCAAGACAGTGAAGTAGTTCAATAATCTCCTCATCCAAATTTATCTAAGATAAAACTTGTGGGTGAACATGGGTAAAGGTTCAGTGATGTCTATCATTGGTACCTTATAGCTTGAATGAAAAACTTCTTCAAAAACTATAAGTTAAACTAATTTTAGCAAAGCCAGCCATAATCCCACTTAGCCATATATTCATGTAGTGGTTGGATTATACTAAGTATCTTTGGTATCACTTTCCAATACAATTCCAAATGTATTGACCCTTGTGGCTGTAACTTATTATGTTGCAGGATACTCTGATGATCAGTAGGGTTGCGGGTCTACACTCGACATGCTTGCCTGTGGCACATGAAGACTAAGGACTCTATTATTATTATGCTACTAATGTGAACTTGTGTCTTAGCCTTGGGCTAAGTGAGTTGTAAGAACCAATATACTCCTGGATGTGAGATGTAATAATGACCTTTGTTTCTGTGTACTACATCTTAAACTGTGGGTGCTAGCATTTCGATCCAGGGACTAGCACTGCAATCACAGGGATCATACCTTATCATGGTGAGATCTTACATATGTGGGCGATGATGATCATGTTATTGCATCTTCTACTTATTTTGGATATTGGTGGCATAGTGGGATGAAGCGGCCCGGACCAACCTTACATGTCATCGTACATGAGACCAGTTCCACAACTGACGTGCAACTAGTTTTTCATAAGTGGCTGGCGGGTGTATGTCTCTCCTACTATAGTCAATATCTGATTTACAACGAGTTGCTAATAACTTGGTTATCCTCGTTGTGTTTCATGTTTGTAGGTAAGAACGGTTCTATCTCCGAAAGCCCTAAGCCACGTAAAACTTGCAATTGATAAATTAGAGGCGTCTAGTTTAGATCGTTGTTGGGATAGTGTATTGATATGGTATTGTTGTAAGTAGATCTATGATAGATACTCTTACAACACATTCAACGTGTAAGTTCCATAGACCTTGGCCTTACACACAAAGGAATGATAGAGATCATACCACGATGCAAATGATAGAGATCAAATGCATGGACCATATCATGTCACTTTACACATTAGATGTTAGCATCTTGTACTGCTAGTTTGGTGCTTTCTGTAGCATTGTAAGATGATTCCTCATTTATATATCAAGATAAAAATGTGTTCTTCCTTGAGTATGCACCGTTCTGTGCATCGTGTTTCGAGACATCACGTGATGATCGGGTGTACTTGAATCTACGCTTTCATAGGAACAGGTGTAAGACAGTTTTACACACGCGAATACTAAGGTTCTTACTTGGCGAGCCTAGCATGTACAGACATGGCCTCAGAACACCGACCGAAAGGTTAAGCATGAGTCATATAGTTGATATGATGCCCATATAGATGCTCGCCTTTGAAGCTACATCAACTCACGTGATGATCGGACTTGGTGTAGTGGATTTGGTTCATTAGGAAACGGGGGATGTCGTTTTTGAGTGGGAGTTCATTAGTAATTTGGATTAGTTGAACTTGCTGTATCATAAACTTAGTCTAAAATAACTTTACAAATTCTGTTGTAGATGGCACGACCTACTTTTAATCTCAATGTGTTCATGGAGAAAGAGAAACTAGCTGCGAATGGTGGCAACTTCACCAACTGGGCTATGAATTTGAGGATTCTCCTCACTGCTGCACAAAAGCAATATGTGCTAGATGCGCCGCTAGGCCCCCCACCAGCTCCTGATGCCCCTAACGAGGAAAAGAATGTCTATGTGACTCGTCAGGAGGACCACAACTTAGTTCATTGCGGCATACTGTATGAGCTAGAGCCAGAACTTCGAAAGTGTTTCGAAAATGGAAATGCCTTTGATACCATCGGAGAATTGAAAATGATTTTCGATACCCATGCTGTCATAGAGAGTTATAAGGCTACTGAAAAGTTCTTTAGCTGCATGATGGAGGAGAACAGCTCCGTTAGTGAGCATGTACTCAAAATGTATGGGTACGCCGATAAGCTTGTGTCCTTGGGAATAACGATTCCCATTGACTTAGGCATACATCATGTTCTCCAATCTCTGCCACCTAGCTACAAGAGCTTCGTGATGAACTATAATATGCAGGGCATGAAGAAGTCTCTTCCCGAGCTTCTATCAATGCTTAAGACTGCAGAAGTGGAGATTAGGAAAGAACATCAAGTGTTGATGATCAATAGGACCACCAGTTTCAAGAAGGACAAGAAAGGCAAGCACAAGGGAAATAAGGGTGGCTAATCTATTGCCACACCTGAAAAGAAACCCCGAGCTAGCCCTGAGTCTGACACCGAGTGTTACTATTGTAAGGGGGCTGGCCATTGGAAGCGCAATTGCCCCAAGTATTTGGTGGACAAGAAGTCCGGCAAGGCAAACAAAGGTATATATGATATACATGTTATTGATGTGTACTTGACTAGTACTCGCATTAGCACCTAGGTATTTGATACGGGATCGGTTG
The DNA here is from genome assembly GCA_910589775.1 of Avena eriantha. Taxonomy (NCBI): domain Eukaryota; kingdom Viridiplantae; phylum Streptophyta; class Magnoliopsida; order Poales; family Poaceae; genus Avena; species Avena eriantha. The sequence continues at coordinate 258,395,855 of OU342744.1, read as the reverse complement.
CTAATATATTTAACTCGGTTCAGGGGCTGCGGAACAAGCGACAACTAGCAAGGGATGAGGTCATCATGTGGGTCGGCAATGGATCAAAAGTTGATGTGATCGCCGTCGGGACGCTACCTCTCCATATGCCATCGGGATTAGTTATAAACCTAAATAATTGTTATTTGGTGCCTGCACTGAGCATGAACATGGTATCCGGATCGTGTTTGATGCAAAGTGGTTATTCCTTTAAATCTGAAAACAATGGTTGTTCGATTTATAAGAATGATATCTTTTATGGTCATGCACCTGTGTTGAATGGTTTATTTCTGTTGGATCTCGATAGTAATATTACGCATATTCATAATGTTAATGCTAAAAAGATTAAACTTGATAATGATATATCTGCATATATGTGGCACTGCCGTTTAGGTCATATTGGCGTTAAACGCATGAAGAAACTCCATTCTGATGGACTTTTGGAATCACTTGATTTTGAATCATTTGATACATGTGAGCCATTCCTTATGGGCAAGATGACTAGAACGTCATTTTCTGGTTCAATGGAATGGGCAATAGATTTATTGGAAATCATACATACTGATGTATGTGGACCAATGAGTGTGTCCGCGCGAAGTGGATATCGTTATTTTGTTACTTTCCCGGATGATTTGAGTAGATACGGGTATATCTATTTGATGAAACACAAGTCTGAAACTTTTGAAAAGTTCAAGGAATTTCAGAATGAAGTGGAAAATCATCGTAATAGAAAGATCAAATTTCTCCGGTCTGACCGTGGAGGTGAGTATCTAAGTTACAAGTTTAGCACACACATGAAAGAGTGTGGAATAGTTTCACAACTCACGCCTGCCGGAACACCACAACGTAATGGTGTGTCGAAACGTCGTAATCGTACTTTATTGGATATGGTTTGATCTATGATATCTTTGACTGACTTGCCACTGCCATTTTGGGGTTATGCATTGAAAACAGTTGCATTCACTTTAAATCGGGAACCATCTAAATCCGTTGAAACGACACCGTATGAATTATGGTTTGGAAACAAAAATAAGCTGTCATTTCTTAAAGTTTGGGGATGCGATGTTTATGTGAAGAAACTTCAGCCGGATAAACTCGAACCCAAAGCGGAAAAATGCGTCTTCATAGGATACCCTAAGGAAATGATTGGGTATACCTTCTATCACAGATCCGAGGGCAAGGTTTTTGTTGCCAAGAATGGATCCTTTCTTGAGAAGGAGTTTCTCGCGAAAGGTGTGAGCAGTCGGAAGGTAGAACTCGAAGAGGTTATTGAACCTTCTCTTCATGAAATGGCGAGTAGCGCAGCATCGGAAACTTTTTCGGAGTTGACTTCACCTAATGAAGAGAGAGCCAATGATATTGATCATGAAACTCAGAAAGAGGACACTACCGAACCTCGCAGGTCAAGTAGGACACGTGCAGCTCCTGGACTATACGGTAATCCTGTTGTGAATTTCATGGTTGATGAAATGGATGACCCTGCGACGTATGAAGAAGCGATGATGAGCCCGGATTTCAACAAATGGCTAGAAGCCATGAAATCCGAGATGGAATCCATGTACGAGAACCAGGTTTGGACCTTGGTGGACTTACCTCACGATCGAAAGGTCGTTGAGAATAAATGGATTTTCAAAAGAAAAACTGATGATGATGGTAATATGACCATCTATAAGGCTTGACTTGTCGCAAAGGGGTTTCGAAAAATTCAAGGAGTTGACTACGATGAGACATTCTCTCCCGTAGCGATGCTTAAGTCGGTTAGGATTATGTTAGCAATTGCTGCATATTTCGATTATGAAATATGGCAGATGGATGTCAAAACTGCGTTCCTCAATGGTAATATTGAAGAAGAGTTGTATATGATACAACCTAAGGGTTTTGTCGATCCTAAGGATGCTAATAAGGTATGCAAACTTCAACGATCCATCTATGGATTGAAGCAAGCATCACGGAGTTGGAATCTCCGCTTTGATGAGGTGATCAAAGAGTTTGGATTTGTCCAAACTTATGGAGAGGCTTGTATTTACAAGAAAGTGAGTGGGAGCAATGTGGCATTTCTGATATTATATGTGGATGACATATTATTGATTGGAAATAATATAGATCTTTTAAACAGTGTTAAAAGTTATCTAAACAACAAATTTGCGATGAAAGACCTTGGTGAAGCGTCATATATATTAGGCATTAAAATCTATAGAGATAGATCAAGGCGCCTAATTAGGCTATCACAGAGTACATACCTTGATAAGATATTAAAGAAGTTTAATATGGACGGAAGTAAGAAGGGGTTCTTACCTATGTTGCAAGGCAAGACATTGAGTAAGACTCAAAGTCCCGCTACGGCGGAAGAAAGAGAGATAATGGATAAGATCCCCTATGCCTCGGCCATAGGCTCTATAATGTATGCCATGCTATGTAAAAGATCGGATGTGGCACATGCTATTAGTTTGACTAGTAGGTACCAATCTGATCCAGGTTCGGAACACTGGATAGCGGTCAAGAACATCTTCAAGTACTTGAGAAGAACTAAGGATATGTTTCTTATATACGGAGGTGAAGAAGAGCTAGTTGCTAAGTGTTATGTTGATGCTAGCTTTGACACTGATCCGTATGACTCTAAGTCTCAATCCGGATACGTATTTCTCTTGAACGGAGGAGCAGTTAGTTGGAGGAGTTCCAAACAACCTGTGGTGGCTGGATCAACGATGGAGGCGGAATATGTTGCTGCTTCAGAAGCGACGCAGGAAGCGGTTTGGATGAAAGAGTTCATTATGGAACTAGGTGTGGTTCCTAGTGCATTGGACCCGATGGTGATCTATTGTGACAACAATGGAGCCATAGGCAACGCCAAGGAACCCAGGTCTCACAAGAATTCCAAGCATATTAAGCGCCGGTTTCACTCCATCCGCGAACATGTCAAGGATGGAGATATAAAGATTTGTAAAGTACACACGGACCTAAATGTAGCATATTCGTTGACTAAAGCTCTCCCTAGGGCAAAACATGATCAACACCAGAACTCCATGGGTGTTAGATTTATCACTATGTGAACTAGATTATTGTCTCTAGTGCAAGTGCGAGACTGAAGGAAATATGCCCTAAGAGGCAATAATAAAGTTGTTATTATGTATTCCTTATATATGATAGATGTTTATTTTGTATGCTATAATTGTATTGATCGGAAACGTCAATACATGAGTGATTAATAAACAAAAAGGGTTCCTAGTTATGCCTCTCTTATAGACTAGCTTGTTGATTAACAAGATGATCAAGGTTTCCTGATCATGGACATTGGATGTTGTTAATAACAAGGTCACAGCATTTGTGAAATGATGTGATGAACATTCATCCTAAGTATAGCATTACGATCAAGTCATTGTGTTTACATTGCTATAACATCATACGAAGTAATCTTTATCCTTAGACCATGAGATCATCTTAATTGCTAACACCGAAAGAGTATCTTGATAACATCAAACGTCACACCATAACTAGGTGACTATAAATATGGGTTCTGTGCTATGAAGGTGTTATGTTGAGGCTCATGGATCAAGAGTGGAATTTGTCAATCTCGATGACGGATAGATATACTCTAGGCCCTCTCGGTGATATCACATTAAGGTAGCTTGCAAGCAAGTGATGTGATCACTAGAATGTTATATCACGGGAACGAGAAAAGAGTGCATGTCGGTAACGAGATCAAACTAGGTATTTGGATACCGATGATCGAATCTCGGACATGTATTATATCAAGAGACAAAGGGATTAAATTACAAGCGTTAAAGGTTCTCACGATCACATAAGTCATCGTTGAATATGCAGGAGTCAGTATGGACCTCCAGGTCCCGCTTCTGATTATTGATCTGAGAGGAGTCTCAATCATGTCTGCATCATTCGCGAACCGTAGGGTGACACACTTAAGAGTTACCGGACACCATTTTGGAGCACATATGTTTCAGACGAAAGAATTGCAAAGCGCAGGAATTGTTTCGATAGAAACCGGAAATTGTTTCGGGTGAAATTGCAGAAAGTGGGTTTGCATGTTATATTGAAATATTGCAAGGGGTTATATGTGAATATTTGTTAATTAAAGTAATTAACAAAATTCTGAATAAATTTAATAAAAGAGTTTTATTAAATGAGAGAGCATTAAACTTGGAGAATTTTAATGCATTTAAAGTAGGGACTTTAAAGGGGAATGTGAAGAGGCATTTTAATGTGGAGGGGTTACCACCACATGAATGGGGGAGGTGAGGAGTCACCCCCCATGCGCCGGCCATGGAGAGGAGGGGCACCCCCCTCCTCCTATAAAAGGCCCCCCTCTTCCTCCTTCCTTACACCTCCTTGTGAAGGATCTCTCTCCCCCTCTAGAATTATTCCCCCATGGTCTCGGATTACGAAGATACATGTTCCCGGTGGTATTTCGTCTGGAAGGAGTTGCTGCTTCCACTGGATCGCTGGAGCGAGGAGGTGGAGGTTGTCTGGTGGCTTGAACGTGTGTACGAGTGCAGATGCGCTGCTGAGTTGCGGCGCTCGGACTTCCTCATGATCTTGAGATCGGCAAGTGTACGACTACATCAACCACGAATTCCTACTCATTAACAAAACTCCTTGTCTTCGAGGGTAAGTTCTTGTTGGATGTATGTCTACCCGTTGCTCTGTACCTAGTAGATAGATCTTGGCGTGTAGTTCTCATCGCAGGAATTTTTTTGTTTTCTATGCTGCGGACCCAACACCGTGAATCATGAAAAGAACACACATGCAATGATACCGGTGGATCCATGTGTGGTTCATGATAAGAACACACATCCAATGATAATTGTGGATCCTTATGTGGTTCATGAAAAGAACAGACATGCAATGACACTGGGTGTGGTTCATGAAAAGAACATCCATGCAATAACACCGGTGGATCCATGTGTGGTTTATGGAAGTAACATACATGCAATGACTCTAGCTGTGAATCATGAAAAGAACAGAGATGCAATGACACCGGTGAAACCATGTATGGTTCATGAGAAGAACACACATCCAATGATACTGGTGGATCCTTATGTGGTTCATGAAAAGAACTGACATGGAATGACACTGGTGGATCCTTATGTGGTTTGTCTAGAGGAACACACATGCAATGACACCGTTGTGCTTCATGAAAAGAACAGACATGCAATGACTAATGTGGTTTGTCTAGAGGAACATACATCCAATGACTCTAGCTGTGATTCATGAAAAGAATAGACATGCAATGACACCGGTGGATCCTTATGTGGTTTGTGAGAAGAACAGACATGCAATGACACTGGTGGATCCTTATGTGGTTTGTCTAGAGGAACACACATGCAATGACACCGGGTGTTGTTCATGAAAAGAACAGACATGCAATGACACGGCATGTGGTTTGTTTAGAAGAACACACATGCAATGACATTGGGTGTGGTTCATGAAAAGAACAGACATGCAATGACACTGGTGGATCCTTATGTGGTTTATGAGAAGAAGAAACATGCAATGACACTGGTGGATCCTTATCTCGTTCATGAAAAGAACTGACATGCAATGACATTGGGTGTGGTTCATGAAAATAACACACATGCAATGACACCGGTGGATCCTTATGTGGTTCATGAAAAGAACATACATGTAGTGACACCGGTGGATCCTTATGTGGTTTGTCTAGAGGAACGCACATGCAATGACACCGGGTGTGGTTCATGAAAAGAACAGACATGCAATGACACTGCATGTGGTTTGTGAGAACAACAGACATGCAATGACACTGGTGGATCCTTATGTGGTTCATGAAAAGAACTCACATGCTATGACACTTGGTGTGGTTCATGAAAAGAACAGACATGCAATGACACCGGTGGATCCATGTGTGGTCTATGGAAGTAACAGACATGCAATGAATCTAGCTGTGAATCATGAAAAGAACATATATGCAATGACACCGGTGGATCCATGTGTGGTTCGTGAGAAGAACACACATCCAATGACACTGTTGCATCTTTATGTGGTTTATTAAAAGAACTGACATGGAATGACACTTGGTGAGGTTCATGAAAAGAATAGACATGCAATGACACCGGTGGATCCATGTGTGGTTTATGGAAGTAACAGACATCCAATGACTCTAGCTATGAATCAAGAAAAGAACAGACATGCAATAACACTGGTGGATCCATGTGTGGTTCATGATAAGAACATACATCCAATGACATTGGTGGATCCTTATGTGGTTCATGAAAAGAACTGACATCCAATGACACTGGTGGATCCTTATGTGCTTTGTCTAGAGGAACACACATGCAATGCCACCGGGTGTGGTTCACGAAAAGAACAGACATGCAATAACTTATGTGGTTTGTCTAGAGGAACAAACATGCAAAAACTCTAGCTGTGATTCATGAAAAGAACAGACATGGAATGACACCGGTGGATCCTTATGTGGTTTGTGAGAAGAACAGAAGTTCAATGACACTGGTGGATCCTTATGTGGTTCATGAAAAGAACTGACATGCAATAACACTAGGTGTAGATCATGAGAAGAACACACATCCAATGACACTGGTGGATCCTTATGTGGTTTGTGAGAAGAACAGACATGCAATGACACTGGTGGATCCTAATGTGGTTTGTCTAGAGGAGCACACATGCAATGACACCAGGTGTTGTTCATGAAAAGAACAGACATGCAATGACACGGCATGTGGTTTGTTTAGAAGAACACACATGCAATGACATTGGGTGTGGTTCTTGAAAAGAACAGACATGCAATGACACTGGTGGATCCTTATGTGGTTTATGAGAAGAAGAAACATGCAATGACACTGGTGGATCCTTATGTGGTTCATGAAAAGAACTGACATGCAATGACACCAGGTGTGGTTCATGAAAAGAACATACATGCAATGACACGGCATGTGGTTTGTTTAGAAGAACACACATGCAATGACATTGGGTGTGGTTCTTGAAAAGAACAGACATGCAATGACACTGGTGGATCCTTATGTGGTTTATGAGAAGAAGAAACATGCAATGACACTGGTGGATCCTTATGTGGTTCATGAAAAGAACTGACATGCAATGACATTGGGTGTGGTTCATGAAAAGAACACACATGCAATGACACTGGTGGTTCCTTACGTGGTTCATGAAAAGAACATACATGTAGTGACACCGGTGGATCCTTATGTGGTTTTTCTAGAGGAACACACATGCAATGACACCGGGTGTGGTTCATGAAAAGAACAGACATGCAATAACTTATGTGGTTTGTCTAGAGGAACAAACATGCAAAAACTCTAGCTGTGATTCATGAAAAGAACAGACATGGAATGACACCGGTGGATCCTTATGTGGTTTGTGAGAAGAACAGAAGTTCAATGACACTGGTGGATCCTTATGTGGTTCATGAAAAGAACTGACATCCAATAACACTAGGTGTAGATCATGAGAAGAACACACATCCAATGACACTGGTGGATCCTTATGTGGTTTGTGAAAAGAACAGACATGCAATGACACTACACGTGGTTTTTTTAGAAGAACACACATGCAATGACACTAGGTGTGGTTCATGAAAAGAACAGACATGCAGTGACACTGGTGGATCCTTCTGTGGTTTGTGAGAAGAACAAACATGTAATGACACTGGTGGATCCTTATGTGGTTTAGGAAAAGAAGAGACATGCAATGACACTAGGTGTGGTTCATAAAAAGAACACACATGCAATGACACTGGTGGATCCTTATGTGGTTCGTGAAAAGAACATACATGAAGTGACACTGGTGGATCCTTATGTGGTTTGTATAGAGGAACACACATGCAACGTAACCGGGTGTGCTTCATGAAAAGAACAGACATGCAATGACACTGCATGTGGTTTGTTTAGAAGAACACACATGCAATGACACTTGGTGTGGTTCATGAAGAGAATAGACATGCAATGACACCGGTGGATCCTTATGTGCTTTGTGAGAAGAACAAACATGCAATGACACTGGTGGATCCTTATGTGGTTCATGAAAAGAACTGACAAGCAATGACACTAGGTGTGTTTCATGAAAAGAACACACATGCAATGACACTGGTCGATCCTTATGTGGTTAATGAAAATAACAGACATGTAGTGACACCGGTGGATCCTTATGTGGTTTGTTTAGAGGAACACACATGCAATGACACCGAGTGTGGTTCATGAAAAGAACAGACATGCAATTACACTGCATGTGGTTTGTGAGAACAACAGACATGCAATGACACTGGTGGATCCTTATGTGGTTCATGAAAAGAACTCACATGCTATGACACTTGGTGTGGTTCATGAAAAGAACAGACATGCAATGACACCGGTGGATCCATGTGTGGTCTATGGAAGTAACAGACATGCAATGAATCTAGCTGTGAATCATGAAAAGAACATATATGCAATGACACCGGTGGATCCATGTGTGGTTCGTGAGAAGAACACACATCCAATGACACTGTTGCATCTTTATGTGGTTTATTAAAAGAACTGACATGGAATGACACTTGGTGAGGTTCATGAAAAGAATAGACATGCAATGACACCGGTGGATCCATGTGTGGTTTATGGAAGTAACAGACATCCAATGACTCTAGCTATGAATCAAGAAAAGAACAGACATGCAATAACACTGGTGGATCCATGTGTGGTTCATGATAAGAACATACATCCAATGACATTGGTGGATCCTTATGTGGTTCATGAAAAGAACTGACATCCAATGACACTGGTGGATCCTTATGTGCTTTGTCTAGAGGAACACACATGCAATGCCACCGGGTGTGGTTCACGAAAAGAACAGACATGCAATAACTTATGTGGTTTGTCTAGAGGAACAAACATGCAAAAACTCTAGCTGTGATTCATGAAAAGAACAGACATGGAATGACACCGGTGGATCCTTATGTGGTTTGTGAGAAGAACAGAAGTTCAATGACACTGGTGGATCCTTATGTGGTTCATGAAAAGAACTGACATGCAATAACACTAGGTGTAGATCATGAGAAGAACACACATCCAATGACACTGGTGGATCCTTATGTGGTTTGTGAGAAGAACAGACATGCAATGACACTGGTGGATCCTAATGTGGTTTGTCTAGAGGAGCACACATGCAATGACACCAGGTGTTGTTCATGAAAAGAACAGACATGCAATGACACGGCATGTGGTTTGTTTAGAAGAACACACATGCAATGACATTGGGTGTGGTTCTTGAAAAGAACAGACATGCAATGACACTGGTGGATCCTTATGTGGTTTATGAGAAGAAGAAACATGCAATGACACTGGTGGATCCTTATGTGGTTCATGAAAAGAACTGACATGCAATGACACCAGGTGTGGTTCATGAAAAGAACATACATGCAATGACACGGCATGTGGTTTGTTTAGAAGAACACACATGCAATGACATTGGGTGTGGTTCTTGAAAAGAACAGACATGCAATGACACTGGTGGATCCTTATGTGGTTTATGAGAAGAAGAAACATGCAATGACACTGGTGGATCCTTATGTGGTTCATGAAAAGAACTGACATGCAATGACATTGGGTGTGGTTCATGAAAAGAACACACATGCAATGACACTGGTGGTTCCTTATGTGGTTCATGAAAAGAACATACATGTAGTGACACCGGTGGATCCTTATGTGGTTTTTCTAGAGGAACACACATGCAATGACACCGGGT